>OZ038374.1:33345629-33945629 GCA_964036015.1 Leptarthrus brevirostris | reverse complement strand
AAATAAACGAACTCTGATGAATCATCGAACTTTTCAATTATGTAATCAGCCGAGGATGTTCGCAATAACGTTCTTGCATCTTTTGGAAGGTTTGGCAAGACGTTTTTACGTAAAATCCCAAGTAATTCATTAACCTTTGTTAAAGGAATATTTGATGTAGCTGCCCACTGTCTTATCTCTTCGATATCATCTTCACTATCGTCATTACTGAAATCGTCTTCATCTGCACTTGTCTCTACATCACCCGGGTTATCGTCACTGCCGAAATCTGCTGTGCTCTCACTATCACTCTCATCGGACACTACACTTTCTTCACCGTTTCTTGATAAATTATTAAAAAAGTTGGCAAAATTGCAATCTAGAATTAAGTCAGTACTTTTAATATTTTTACCACGTATAAAGTCACTGTTGACTTCACTTATGACCAACACTTCACTACTGCTTGAAGGGATTAGAGAGTTGTCAGTCATTGGGCCATTCCACACGAGTATTCTTGCAGCTGTTGTCGAACCGGTTTTCTGGGAAAGAGGTAATAGAAGCAAAGAGGTATTTCTACAAATGTGCTGCACTTTGGAGAGAAATTTCCATCAAAATCCAAACCTATTTAACCTGTTGTCACGCACTAATACAACCGGAGCACCATTTTTCTGGTTTGGTGGGGTCAGAAATTTTTAGCGGAATGCATGGTTTCATTCTTGTTTCGGCTGTTGAATGAGCGCGAGCAAGAAAAGATTTGAATCATAATCCAAGTCGATAAAATTGTGGCATTTTGTTAAAAGTTATAGAGTAATATTATGGCTAATTTCTCTTCGGGCTGAATAGTTTGGTTCTTAATTTAATCTTGTAAATGAGTGCTAATTGGCAATTATTGAGAAAATTTTAATAATCTGTTGAGCCTAATTGAAGTCCCTCGTTAAATTTTGTTAGTTTTCTCATCGCATTTTAATTCTTCGACATTCTTTTATCCAACAGGTTAACTTTTTTCGGTGATATTCATCTACAAATAAACATATATCCGTAGTAGTTAGGGAAATAATCGTGGCGTTATAATTAGAGAAAATTCCTCTTAAAAATTTGTATTTTTTCATTGATTTCGAATTTTCCTGAAATCATTTTGTAAATGGGTGAAATGCCAGTTGTCAAACGTTCACGGCGAGCACTCAACTTAAAATGAAGAGCAATGCACACACACATGCGGAGACATCGAATTTCTTCACCTGGTACACTTGAGGAATTTTGCCCCATATAAGTTATCCCATTTAAAATACTCTATAAGAAATGTTAGGCATTTTTTGCAAATTACAGCTAAACCAAAGACTTTAGGAAAAAAATGCTACAGACATAAATTGTTTAAAATCAAAAGATCTTTCACATAAAGTTGGTTAATAATTTTAAATTTTTTAATTTTTTTGGAAAATTCAGAAAAACCACAAATTTTGACTTAAATCGGGCCATATCTCGAAAACGACAAATTTCTGAGCCTGGTAACCTCGAAAAATCGATTCTCCGTGCAGAAAAACATAAAAATATGACAGGTTACCGCGGGGACCCCAAATTGCATACATTGCGCCCGGACTAAATGAGGCTGAAATAAGGCAGATCTTTGTGTACCTGATCAGGTAAAATAGGGCATACCTGAAAAGGGAATTCATATATGTTTTCTGATCAGGCCAGATGTGGAATACCCTAATAAGGTTTGCCGTAGACTACCCTGATCCGGCCCGGATCGTATAAGGGCATACCTGAACAAAATGCTAGTCGGGTTATTGCTTCTACTACAGTAACTGAAATAAAACTCTTCATAACTTGTGATTTTGATTCTTATTTTTATTTTGTTCTCTGAAGCAATTGGTTTAATTATTAAAACCATTTATGAATGTCATTATATTCTTCCAGGCATGATATTTTATATCATTTATTTTAAAAAGTAACGCGGTGCAAGTTGTTCCAACAGAGGACTTTTGCGAAATGCTTTTACCAATTATTTCTGAAAAAAAAGAATTTTAACTGAAATAAAAACATTTATCTCTGTTAATGAATGAATTTTTATTGACGTTAACTGAACGTATCTTCCATAGCCATTTCTAGGATGTCTTTTCCCACTTCATAAGTTTCTTCAATTATCGTTGACTCATCGAATTCACGATCGCCATCAAAACTTAAGTCTATCTGTGTATCATTATTGAAAAAATTTGTTGCAGGGCTTAAATCTTTAAATCTTTTGTTAACATTTTCGTGTTCTTGTTTTATTTTTATTACATTGCTTGAACATTTAGGGTTTATTACTTTAATACTTTGAATATAAATTTTTTTTTTATTTTCTTTAATAGGTGTTGACGTTTTAAGCACATTTGTTAAAAGTACAGTTGATGCTGGCACTGGGAAGACAGTTCTTTCACTTCTTCTTTCTGAAGTTAATGAAGAGCTGCTCGATGCTGTCAGTGGAAATTTATTACGGTCACTACGTCCGTCAGATGTTAAGGAAGAGCTGCTAGAAGTTGATGGCGTTAGCCTCATCACTTCCTCATTATTTTTCCTCACAGCATTCCGGACGACATCAAGGATTGCCCATTGGGTGTCTTCGTAAATGGAATCGATTGAAATTTTTTTTAATTCCTTGCATAAAAACGCGCAAAACTCACGCTCCCTGCTATCGTCCGGTTTTGTTTTATTTTCAGCAAGGCTTGCTGATGCTATTGCAATAGCCGACAGCGCTTTTACTTTCATAGCCGCTCGCTCTAATTTTTTATTTTTCTGAAAAAAGAAAATACATATATTTATTAACGGTACCATGACTTGAAACAATTTTTATATTAGTTTTAGGTGAATTTACGTCTTTATACTATCTAAGACGTAAGTACAGACAATAGTAATATGCTACAGAACACGCAATAAGGAAAAGAAATGTTAACAATTCAAAATAAATGAAGAAAACCAAGTTGTTTCCATATTAGCAATAAACACCGATGAAGCAGTAAGATTGTATGCACCAGATCTTAGCAAACTGAAAATTGCAACAAAAACTTTGACTTATTTTCTTAATATAATAAACACTCATTAAATTTTATTGAAATCGACACCAAATGCATAAAACAAGTATTAAATTTAATTAATATGCAATTTCAGATGACGCGACTGTAACTTGATGTTAAATCACTTGCAAATGCTGCACATAATCATTCTTTTTTGTATTATTTACAATTTTGTAAACTGCCGTAATAATGAATGTTAACTAAGAACTGACTTAAATGACACAATAATTAATTATTTTAACAATTAATTAAATATTATTGTACTGCAAATTCAACAAAATCGGAAAACATTCTCCTTTAATTTTTAACTCGAAATCGCGTTTACGAATTGCTTTAATAATGATATATGGAGCACTTTATTGTAATATTTTTTATATCGACGACTTGATTTTAATAAATCCAAATGTAAATAACAAATTTTTATAAAACACATTTCGACACGATGAAAATTAATCGCGAACTGAAATTAAGGTATTTAGAAAGTAAAATGAAATACATAATCACACGGAGTCATATCAACAACAAGCTCTTATTAATATAGGTAATTAATTTATAGGTGATATTTCTTACCTGTGATTTCGCGGCATCTATTGAGCTTGCGTCTTCTTCAGCACTCATTGAACTTCCGTATATTGTCTGAAAATATTAAAATAATTTTTTGTGAAATGTCAATTTAAACTTTTTAATTATTCTTACCTCAAGAGGAATATTTGATTCCCCTGGCTCGCCTTCCGAACAGCTTTCTAGAAATTTTAGTTGGCTGTAGCACCAAAGTTTTGGTTGGTAGACTTCGTCGGTGCCAGCTCCGCTTTTAAGGGAATTTCTCACTTTCTGCAACTCTTTAGAAAATTGAGACCTCAGAGTTCTTATCTTGCCCTTAATCTCACTTAATGTCGTGTCTTTTTTCAATAATGACACGTCATTTAAAATGTTTTTATATGCATCATCCCGTTTAACACGATTCATATAATCTGTATCCAAACAATCACAAAGTATTCTATGTTGTTGATACAAATCTATCAATATTAATGTTTGTTCCTTGGTCCACTTTGACATTTTTAACTAACGCAACAAATTTAAACTCACAATAAAATAATTAAATGAATACACAAACACTTTTCCTAATCACTTTTGACAAATTCGTTTAGTTTACTCAAGGCTTGCTAAATCACGAATGACAGCTGTCATTACAAGACGTTTTTATTATAATGCCAGTTGTTCTGCAGAAATAACGGGCGTTGATGAAGAGTTAATACACAGATTATATATAATTTTACAAGCTATCTCATCGGGTATTACGGTCGGTGCCCAAAAGTTTGGCGCTTATGCTTTGGAAACGGCACGAATTAATTTAAGTAAATACAACTGTATTATTATTATAAAGCATTTTGCTGTATTACCCATTGGACAATTGAATATACTTTATAACTGTCGTAAAGGCACTGTACATAATCAAAATTTATTAAGATTTTAAAATAAGATTCACCCAAAAAAAAAACAATTTTTGTTCAAAATGTTTATACAAAATGATAAATAAATATATTGTTATATCTTTTAATGTTCGTTTTAACTTTGTTATATAAATATGTATGTTAAAAGAACAAAAGGAGTTATATAACAGCTAAACTTAAATACTTATATAGGTTTTTGACGAAATAACCATTTCAATCGCAAATAAAACCGCGGACCACCACTAGTTCTTATTAAATTATAAGGCTTATAAATGCCTATACTATATAATATGCATATGCAAAGATTTATAACTATATCTCAAGAAATAAAAAAAATATAGATTTTTAATCTGCAACGGATCCATATTCTCCATAGTGCGTGGTGACGGTCGTGAATCAAATCTTGAATGCATTTGCGTCTAACTCATTGTATATTCATAAATAAATTCGATCTACTCTGCGAATGTGCAAAAGACCATGTGGCAACAAACATTTTTAGCATATTTCAGGTATAGTACACTTCTTTCTTCTTAGCTAGCGGATATTCCTCTGTATAGGACATATCACAATATGCTGCAGACACAGCAGAGGTTACCTGGGAGGGAATTGTTTTTTCAAGTAAATAAAAGATGTGATAAGAACACTGACACAGTTCTTATTCGTGATGAATGTAGAAGTTTCTTAAAATTCTTTAAAAAAGTAAATATTCCTCAATTTTTATTTTGTTAATATCGATTTATGGGATCATAGTCGTCTCTGTATTACTGAAACATTTGGGGCATAAGGAACTTATTTTGAAATAGTAAAAATTAGATATTTAACAAATTAGGGTAGATAAAAAAATTTTATAAAAAATTTATTTGAATATATTTTTAAAATGCCATATTAAAAGTATAATCAAAAAGATTTATGCCCTCTTGTATAGAACATAAATTTTACTAATTTCATGTACAAAAAGTACACCTCGCTCGGGATCTACTACTTCTAGAAAAATGCTCACATTTATCCGGGTGATGTCCTTTCCTCGTATTTCCTGGTATTGACGGATGTTTCACATCTATCGGTTGTAAGGCAGTCCAGATCCTTTACAAAATTTAGAGATCTTGGAGGGAAAATGGAGGATGTTAAGTTGCCCCATTTTAAAAGTTTGATGTTTCTGAAAGACCAATTCACGACTCGCAAGACTAAAAATAGTTTTATTGAAGAATTCAATCTAGAACTATTAAATGATAAAAAAATATGAATCCAAACGCTAAAAACTACTATTTTATCCTATCCTATCCTATCTTATCTAATGTTCGCTGCCGCTGTTGAGCAGAACAAAAGATAAAAATGAAAGTGTGATGTGCGTAATATGTAAATTTGGAATTTATGAATCACCCTGTAACTTCCAAACATTTGGGAGAGCTATCAACCCAGTTATTTTGGCGCACCTTATGTGAAACACTCTGTATATATGCTTAAGTTTTCCTCTGGCGTCGACCACTTCTAACAATTTTAAATTTTCGTGGGATAACCATGTTTCGATCTACATAACCGTTGTTTAACTTCAGCACTGCTGTGCAATTTATAAATGACGAGATTCAAATGCAGACATTTTTAAAAATTACTTACATGCATGTTCCAAATTTATGAATAAATTCAAAATGTTAAATATCTAAATGCAACATCCATCCAAACAAGCATCATGAATGCTCCAGAAATCGTTTCCTTAAATTTTAAACAATGAAAGCTCCACAAGCTCTTCCGCCAATCGAAATAAAATTTCGTAGAAACAAAAAGAAAATCGCTCGCAAATTCAATACAGTGCACATCGTTGGCAAAAGCAAGTCATTCTATTTGTGATTACCCCCACATATCGGGCCTATTCGTTTTATAGCTGAGGAGGGAATAGTAAAAAGAAATATCAGTTTGGCACAGTTCCTAGGGGAGATATAAATTTAGCCCTGCCAAAATATTTCCCATGGAAATTCTATTAAATTCTGATTTCGCTAAAAACGTGTTATGCTTCCTTACTGCTGTCTAGATCGAATTTTTCTCTTGCACGCGTTGATTCTGTCGATGTCGAAAAACGGTTCAAAATTTTGCAATATTTTTAGGACTGTAGGTACTACTATATAAGAAGAATACGTACAGAAAGTCATGTACTTTACTGCTGTGCTAAACGCAGTCATGTGGAGCATTGAACTGTTCCATTACTTATTTGATTCTTTCTTCTTCTTGATTTTCTAAATATCCTGATTTTCAAAAAAAAGGAAATTATATAATCTGTCAAAAATTGCTTCTAAGTGTTTTAAGTTCAGCGGAAAAACTGAAATTGGGATTGGCTTTCTATTGTGTCAAGAAAGCCCTCTTCGGTTGTAGACAAAGCTCGAGATTTCCGTGATAGACATGAGCACACTTGGAAAATTCTTAGACGTCCTTAATGTCAGAAATGCACTTTTTGAGACGATGCACCAAGTTGCAAGCATATGAGCCCTTTAAATGTGCAATTGTGGTATTAAAGCAGCTTACAGAAAAGCGAGTACAGCAGTAGAGCTGTGGAGCTTAAACTATCTCGTTGGGGTCTTTTAGTCGCTTGGAAGGAGTTGGGATTGCAATTTTATGACTTCAATATCGATTTTCCGTTGAGTATAATAAGGATTATCTCTTCCTTGACAAATACAGCTAGCTCATCGATTTAATCGCTGAATTAGTGTTTAAAAAATATAACAAGAAAACGTTGGCAGCTATTAATTTTTAATGAATAGTTAAGGACTACTTTCAAGGTATACTCATTGCTTTTTCGTTTTTTTTCGTTTTTTTTTCTTTACTTAATATTTGAAATTTCCTGCAAGGTGTAGCAGCGACGACAAAACGGCTGCATTAGAGAGCATTAAAAATAAACAGGAGCAAGGAAAAAGTACTTTTAGCTGCATTTCAGATTGAAAAGAAATTCACCCAACTTCATGAGTGTTGGTTGCAGGTGGGTCCCGTACTGGTATGCGGGTTATTCTCCGCGGAAAAGCGATTACTTAAAATGGGTGCCGATTACTTTATACAGTGCTCTTATTCTTAAAGTAAATTGCGCAACGCAAAGTATACAATAACATCAAAAATAACATACATATGTTTATTAAAAACTAGCATGTACATACCTGCGATAGTTAGTCTTTTTACGAGAACTGTTCAAATATAAATGCATTTTTTCAAAGTAAGGAAAGATTAAGATTCAAGCTGCACTGGGTGATAGAATAAAGTGTTAGGAATTATACTAGACCGCAGTGTTGTTCGCTAAGAGAAAGAATTTAAAGAAAACACTCATCAACTTAAGACAGCACATTAATTTTAAAGCTTTTTTTTACGATGCCAAAGCTTAACGGATGACATATAATGCTATAGAGGAGCCTTGGTAGGAAAAGAATTACGCGTTAAGGAAATTGGTTAAGGGACTAAATGCAGGAGGTAGCGGTGCACGCTTTATTTGAAGACCTGGACTAGTAGGACTAGTAGAAGTAAAAACAAAGTATGGTAAGCTGTTCCGCATTCGTGTTGTTCTGCTGAAGAAGGAATACTCTTGATAATAGCGAAAGAGGAGTTGCAACCAATCACCATTACGTCGATGTTTCAAGGAGTTTATAGTTGATATTATATGGTCACTAATAAGCTTAATAGCTTCACTTTGAATTTAGTCTTACACGCACAGTGAGTGTCGGTCCTTGCGAGTTATATTCCAAGCCTAGTCCTGGGCCTTTTTTTGTTTTCTAGGTATCTTCCTGAAAACTTGTAAATTAGTAAAATAGTCAGTTTAATGGAAATTAAATTTACAGGTACAAGTTTAGATGTAGTAAAACTGAAAATTTTCATTTCACCAAAGTTATGGTTAGACTTGTATTTCTAAGTGATAAGTTTCACTTTTCAATCATATAAGGATTTGATGAAGTTTTAAACTTGTAGACTACAATTGTGAAGGTAGGTAATTTTTTTTCCAGTATCGAGTCGCCAGTAGAAGTGTTCACAAGTGAATTACGAAGCTCTTAAATTCATTTATATTGCAAAGATGTACTGAAGTAGTGATAGTACCGGCGAAGAAAATTATATTCCTCGAATAAAAGAGAAAGAACTAATTTAAATTTGGGAATAACTTTTTAACTTACGATGGAAAATCATCCGGCTATCGCCGAGTAAAATTAAGTAGGTACGTTACCAACACTATAGGATAGTTTATAGTACAAAACTTAAGTAAAAATGAACCCCTTTCTCCCCCTTAAAAATTTGATTATGCCTTCATTGCCTGGGAAATGGTGGTCAGTATCATGGTATGTACCGGAGATACATGTCGTATCCAAGGCAACGATTTTTCACAGTATACATAGAGTAAAGAATGCAGTTAACAGCCATATTTTAGCAGGTTGATGCTAATACGAAAAATGTTCCTCAGAAATTTAATTATTACACCATTTGTTTGGGAAGGTAAGGAAATCCCGCCTGAAAAAATGACCAAAATCCAGCTTTTCAAAATCCCGTTTGTTGATAATCTCGCTTTTCAAAATCCCGTTTTTGGTTAACGTAATATTTGAATACCGCCAAATCTAGTTTAATCTTATTTTAACTTGTTCTTCTAATTTTGAAAAGCTAATATTTGTTTATTTATTATTTTATTTTATTATTTTATTTTGTGTAAGAAAAACTAGTACTAACGGAATTTCTCGAAAAGGAATCGGAATAAGAGGACTGGATGAAATTTACTGTTGCCCTTAAGTGTCGAAAAAACTCACGAATTTGGAATGCAACTAAGGGCTGAATTCAGAAAGAAATGGTATAATATAAGTCGCTTCCATATTCCAAAGAGAGACAGTTCCGTAAAAGTTAATACAGACGTCGAATAGAAAGAGGAGGATCATAAAATGCGAAGTGTTAATCATGTGAACGAATTGTGCTAAGGGAAGCCAGGTTTTTTTAACGTTTCATTGCAATAGCTTCTCGAGGTTTAAGTCAAGGTAAGGATATCGTGTTCCATTTGTAGCCATTTGTATGCTCCCTAGTTGATACCACGAGAAAAAAAAATGTTGGTGGGTGGAGGGGAGAAGGGTGGAACCTAACTTTGTAAATCGTGGACCGATTCGGATGGTTGCTGTTGTATAGAGTGTGATCCCCCATTGCTAAGAGTAGAATAATTTGGTCCTATGGGGGTATTGGGGGAGGAGGAGGGGTAGTAACTTCGTAACGCGTGGACCGATATCGATGATTCCTTTTCTGTTCGGTAGTGTATGTTCCTTGATTGATAGCATGAAAAAAATTTTAGTCGAATGGAGGTGGGGTAGGGGGTAAAAGCTAACTTTTTAAGGCGTGGACCGATTTGGATGGTTCTTTCTTCATTGTATAGAGTAGAAGACACTAAAAAGTGAAAAATAAAATAGTGTTTAAAAAAAAAAGTTGAACCGATTTCACAAAAAGCGCTAAAAAGCATTAAAAAATTTTTAATTTTATATCTATTACGACATTTTGAAGTCGGTGCAAATTATACAAATAAAACAACTACAGAACCAAAATTGAAGATAATACATAATACTACCTGAACGTTTCAGGTGACGGGATCATAAGAAAGGACGATTAAGTGTTTTGTTGTAGTTGTTTGGTTTGTTTGATTCGCACCGACTTCAAAATGTCGTAATAGATATAAAATTAAAAATTATTGTATGCTTTTTAGCGCTTTTTGTGAAATCGGTTCAACTTTTTTTTTAAAAACTATTTTTTGTTTGTTTGTTTTTTTAAGGCAGACCGGGCATAACTTCGTAACGCGTTGACCGATTTTACTGAATCTTTTTTTGTTGGGTAGAGCATGCTCACCGACTGGTACCATGTCAAAAATATTTTCGGTGAGGTTGGGAGTGGGGGTGAAACCTAGCTTTGTAACGCGTGGACCGATTTAGATGGTTCTTTTTTTGTTGTACAGGGTATGATCCCCCATTGCCAATACGAGAAAAAAATTTTGGCCGGGGTGGAGGGAGGGGGAGGGCTAGTCTAACTTCGTAACTGCGTGGACCGTTTTAGATAATTCTTTTCTGTTGGGTAGAGTATGTTTCCGGGTTGATGCCATTACTTTGTAACGCGTGGACCGATTTGGATGGTTCTTTTGCTGTTGTATAGAGTCCGATCCCCCACTGCTAACAGGGGAATAATTTGGTACTATGGAAAGGGGTGGGGGAGGGGAGAGATAGTCTAACTCCTTAACGCGTGGACCGATTCCGATGATTCTTCTTTTGATGTGTAGAATATGTTGCCCCACTGATACGACAGCAAAAATTTGTAAGTTGGGTAGGGTACAGAGGAGGCGTTACAAAATTTCTTTATTCACACACCTATGGACTGATTTAGATGTTTCTGTATGCATAGACTATCTATTTGTATTCTGACAAAAATTATGGCTTATAGTGAGAGTTGTGGCACCTAGCTTCAAAAGGCATAGACCGATTTTGATTCGGTTCTTCAGAATACGTTTCCTGATTGATAGATGATAACAATTTTGTACCTTTGTTAGTGCACTACCTCTGCAACTTTTGAAATTGCTTTGTTCGTACTAGCAGAATTCTTCGATTCGTGTATATGAAGACACTAAAAAGTAAAAATTATAATAGTTTTTAAAAAAATTTTAACAGATTTCACAAAAAGCGATAAAAAGCATATGGAATATTTATGGAATATAAGATAATTTTCAGATTACACAAATTAAAAAAAAACTTTTAAAAGGGTTTTCAAAAGGACTATACCCAAACCATTTAATTTTTTTTATTTTATGCATGTCCAAGCCAACATCTAAGATACAAGCCTACAATAGAGTTCTCCTGTTTAATACAAGAGGTGCATAATTTCAGTGGTGACGTGAGCGTACGTTTGAACATAAAACCGTGTCGAAAAATGAAAGGCTGGGTCAAAACCAGTTACTAACGAGCTCCCTCCGATTCTCTGGCAAGGTCGTTTGTATTAGTGTCTTAACCTGCCAAATCCGAACAGAGTCTTAAGACCAAATATGAAAAAATTATTATAAAAAACATGAAAAACACCTTAGGAGGTCAGCCCTTCGTCCGCAGACGAACTACTAGCCAGGAGGTCATTGCAGAAGCTGGATGATCATCGAATATTATCCATAGTTCTCGCATGAATCCTATGCTGATCAGCTTAACCAAACAACCGGCCAATGTAGTCAACAACAATAGTTGCAAACCGAAGCTGGCAAACCGAAGCTAGCAAAAACGAAAATGTCTGCCGGAAGCACACACAGGAAGCAATACCATAGGACGAAATTCATTTTTGGCAATATTGTAAAGAATGAGGCCAATAGTGCTGTTAACAAGCGAGACCAGTTAGACGAAGTAAAAGAATTCGCCATAGTAGCATAGTGTAAATCAGAATGCAATAGTTTGTAATATCTCCGCTGAACTAGAGAGCGTGTGGAAGCGAGCTGTTAGAAATCGTGATGGATCATCTACTAACCAACCAGAGGGTAGCTGCCTTGCTTCGATTCCTTGGAGATCATCATATGTTTCCATGTTATTAAATGTCATAACCAATTTTCAAGGGAGAGCGTGGGAGAGCTCCAAGGTTGGAGTAATCCTAGCTGCGGAGGAATGCAGGATATCAAGATCCCACATCTGGCTACACAACACAGGATGATAGTACGTCTTTTCTTCTTTTAATAAACGAGTAGTGCCTCAAGATACTGGAGAAAGCAGACTTCAAGCTTAGGCTTAGTATAAGGCAAGCCAAGTGAAAGGTTTTCTATTCCTTATTCAGGAAGCTTGGGTCAGAGATCTGACAGTCAGGGGACTAGCGATGTAAATACAAGCTTTGTTATAGCTAGAACGCGAATTGGGGTCGTAAGCCTAGAACCTGCATTCTGGCTAAAAAGTATCTAAACCTCAAAAAACTTGAGAGTTGTCAAGATTGCGGACAACTCCAATGGGGGCGCATGGTGCTGCTGTTGATGAAGAGCCAAAGGAGTTTAGCTTTTCTTTATTAGAAACGCCGATCGCGTTAAGAAATATTTCAATATTTCTTACTTCGCTCGAGTTGACAGGTATAGTTCGGAATTTTTTGAAATTCCAAGTTATCAAAAATTTTTGAGAAACAGAAGTATTGATCTTTCGAGCAATATTTTCAGATAGGGTAACATCAGAGTCGATGGGTGTGGTGGCAGCAGAAATTATATAGGCAGAAAGTGAGACGCCGGGAAAGTCAGACAAACTCGCTGCCGGATCTTCTCAGGTGCCTTATAAAAAAAAATATTTTACTATTCTCAAAAAGAAACCAATTCATACAGGTTTTAATTATAATTTTCACAAAATAAAAATATGTAGATACAGATATAAATGTTTAATACATTGCTATATATTTTTCGGACAGTAGATTTTCTTCCTTTGTTTTTTTTAGTAATATTTTTGTGTTTTATATAATATATCTTGACTTTTGCTATGATAAGTTCATTCGATATTTTTTCACACAATCCTATGTGACTTTTCCCAACAATTATCTGAAGGCTTCCACGTTTGAGTGTTTTGTTCAAGATAAATAATATTTTTATTAAAGCAATTGATAATTTCATCACAACTATTGTATAACTCAAAATAACAAATTGCTTCAGGCTTGAACTGCTGAACGGAAATTTTTATTATTCTAACTTTGAGGCTGAAATCTTCATTATTTCCATATTTAGCTGAGAGTTTTTCTGTTTCCATTTTTCGCCAAACTATTTCGCCAACGGGGGTGTAGACAACTTTTAAATAAACAGGAAGAAAAAATTTATTACCGACTAATGGATATTGATAAGTCGACTACTGGAGTTGACTACTCCACGGCGCAGTTCTGTAACTTTTCGTTTCTGTGCTTGTTATTATTGGTGGGATGTAACGATTCTTTTTTGGAATTAATTTATTTATTTATGAATTAAGCCACCTCAGTTACTAATTACATAAAATATTAAGTAATTAAGTCTTTTAATTCCTAATTACGAAAAGTAATTAAGACATTAGACTTTTTAATTCTTTAAATGTTTTAATCATTGCATGGATTCTAAACACCTGTGAAATTATAATTTTATTTAAAAGAGGATTTAATAATTAAAGGTATTATAAATTATAAAACTTCATTCCTAAAATACTTTAAGAAAGAGGCATGAAAATAAAAAAAGATAACAAAATTCCGAATTCAAACTAACGTAAAAATGAATGAAAAAATTAGATCAGAATTTTTTCTACTTTATGTTTTATTTTAAACTGAATTCGTTCGCATTCATAATGTATATATATATATATATATCCTGTAGAATTCTTCCTTTTTCCTTCATCCACCCCAGTTGAGTGCTTACTCTCTTTTGCAGTAATTTTAAATACTCCGAGCAGACCTAAGCTTTCATATGAAAATTTGGAGAAGCTTGTTGGAATGAAAACACTATCTCCTCTGGCCATTGTACAGTCAATGAGTTGTGGAACTCTGCAGGATATGAGGTTATCTGTTCAGTGCCTGTAATGTAAGTAGGTTATCAGGTGGAGGATGTAATATCGTTTCCTTTTTTTTTTGCGTCAAAGGTTTATCTATATTTACCTTTTAAAAAAATTATAGTAATATTTTGGCTAAAAAATTACAAAAACTTTTATTTTAAAGTGAAATTTTATTTTAGCTTTAGTGTTTCTGGTCCAACACACAGATTCGAACTGCATACTATAAACCTAGTTCACTGACAAGAAAATTAAAATACATTCAATGAATAAGTGATTTGAATTTGTATTATGATTGAATAAAAGCTTTTCGTAGTTTTAAAGTATTTGTTTTTAATACTTATCAGAATTCATTTACATTATAAAACATTCTCACTACAGCCTGAATCATGATTCAAACTGTAAATGATTAAATTATTAATTATAGCAACTGCAACAGTGCACATTACTGTGTCCACCGATAGATACTTCACAATATTTCTACTTGCAACATATTTTTTATATTTATTTATCATACAGTTTTATTAGTCGGTCTCAAAATTGAGTTTCACACAATTCTTTATTCCCCATATTAACGTCACAAATGGTATATCCTTCTCCAGGTTTCAAGTTACTTCTCTGCCAAATTTCATCATAATCGAATTGGAAGTTGAAGACGTAACAGATATACAGAATTAATCAGCTAAACTCCCATTTGCATTTATAAAATTAGTATTATAAACACGTTTGTAAAAACTTCTCGTTATTACTGATTATTTATTTTCAATTGCAGGTTTTTTAATGCGAAAATTCAGGTATTGCGGAACTATGCGGGAATGTGATTCGGCTATTTAGATTATGAAAGTGCGGGCTTTTGTTATTTGGAACTTTGCGGGCTACTGAAAAGTCGGCTTTTTATCCGGGATTTTAGAATTCGGGCATTCGTGGGTATTCCGGCAGTGCATACTCATTGAAAGACTGACTGGTACTACCACCAAAACACCTGATAGAAATTCAGAAATTATAAAATGTTGCACTGTTCCTTGCAACATCTCTTATCCCTGGAGCACAACAAACGCAGCCATGCCGCTGCTAGCTATCAAGTGTAAATTTGATTTACTGCATTGTCACCTAAATCAGCACATCTGTTACCCGCGCGCAATTTAAACTAAGGATCTTTTAAAATTTTAAAAATAAGATGTCTTTTGAAGAACAATTAATTGGCGAAGTGTGAAAATATGAAATTTTTGAGAAAAACCTGAAATTAAATTAAAATTTAAAGTGAAGTTAAATCTACCAATATCGTCTTTGACTCTTTTTAACCGACCGATTTGGATGATTTTTTTTTGTTGGATATCATGTCAAAAAAAGTGTTGGTGCTTTGGGGGTGGGAGTGAAACCCTACTTCGTAATGCATGTGGGGAGGGGGGTAAGTAGTCTAACTTTGTACCGCGTGCACCCCGATTTTTATAATTTTTTCTTTGTTGGGTAAAGTATGTTCCCCGATTGGTATTATGCCAAAAAAAAATTTGGTGGGGTGGGTGTGGAGGTAAGGAGTAAAACCTAACTTCGTAATGTGTGGACATTTCCGTTTGTTTAGAGTATGATACCCCATTGCTAATATCGAAATAAATTTGAACCTATGATGGGGTGGTGGGGTAGGGGTTGGCTAACTAACGATTTGGATGATTCTTCTTCTGATGTGCTGAACTTGTTGCCCCACGGATACGATGACAAAAATTTATGTGGTGGAGTGGTGTGCGGAGGGTGCGTTACAGAATTTCTTAATTCACACACCTATTTAGAAGATTATTTTTTCTTGTTTACAGTATGATCTCTAGATCTCTAGAGTATCTATTTGTATTCTGACAAAAATTGTGGCTTGTGGTAAAATTTGTAGGAGGGGTGGCGCTTAGTTTCATAAAGCACAGACCGATTTTGATGATTTTGATTCTTTTGTTCAGAATACGCTTCTTGATTGATAAATGACAACAATTTAGTACTTAGAGTAACTACGATGATTCGCTGACGACGAAAATGTTCTTTTGCAATATTGAGTACTAGGGCCATGTTAAGAATTTTCTAAAGTCAGAGTATGAACGGGTGACCGCGACTTGTTTAGTAATACGTTGCGGGATTTGGATAAATGTGCCCTACCTCTTATTTGAGTCGTATATATGAAGACACTTAAAAGTAAAAATTATAATACTTATTAAAAAAATTTGAACTGATTTTACAAAAAGCGCTAAAAAGCATAAAATAATTTTGAATTTTATGCCTATTACGACATTTTGAAGTCGGTGCAAATTAAACAAACAAAACAACTACCCAATGACAATTAAAACTACTTGAACGTTTCAGCTCATGGAATCATAAGGAAGGACGATTAAATACTTTTGTTGTAGTTGTTTGGCTTGTTTAATTTGCACCGACTTCAAAATGTCGTAATAGATATAAAATTAAAAATTATTTTATGATTTTTAGCGCTTTTGGTGAAGTCGGTTCAATTTTTTTTTTAAACTATTTTATTATTAATACGTAGTACGTGTAAATACGACCTACATAGCATACAAATTGCAACTAAAGCTTCTTCCAAATAAAATAAAAATAAAACGATATCACTGTGCTTTGCCGCAGAATTATTGCGTTGCGTGACAGCTAGATGCAGCATGGTTGCGTTCATTGTATTTCAGGGGTAAGGATGGTTTCGTCCGCAAGACGGAGAAGATGTGCACCTTCCTTGCGCTGAAGAGGCGATAAATAATGAGGAATAATGTTTGAAGTAGTTTGCAAGCATTAATTGCTTGCAAAAATTAATATAATAAATTGAAAAAATAATAATAGATTGCTTGATAATCTAATTTTTAGTGTAGATATCCACACTATGACTCCTCTTTTCACTAATGAAGACGTTAATTTGATGACGGCAAATATTGTACAGATATCCAAACTACACAGGGAATAAGTTGGTAAGTCGAAAATCTCAACTTTTTTGCTTCTGAACAATTCCTGTAAATTCGTTTTTGGGAGAAAATACATTTTGTTGAAAACAATGTGGTCGAAAACTGTTATGGTCATCAGTTTCCAACTTCTTAACAGTGCGTATAAGACATTTGAGATGACCATAGTACACTTATTTAATTTTGCTCATTTTTCGACTTACCAAGTTATTCCCTGTGACCAAAGATATATCGCGCAGATATCCACACTATGACTCCTCATTTTAGCTAGATTTGGAATGACGGTAATCTGAACTGCCTCTGCAAACTTCAAATTCTTCAGCATCTTTTGGTGCGTTGTTATTTATAAGTGCCTGAGTTGGAGCTCAACCTTTTGTCTGCTTTTATCGACCAGGGCCCTGACGGCTCTCGATCTAAATCTACTTCTGCAACTAGCGAGTGCTCTGCTGTTGGTGACGGTTCTCTCTACTTTGCTCCCCAAATGCATTTATAATACCAGGATTTATCCGAAAACATCTGAAGATGATGTTTTAGGTCACATCTCATTGCGTGTGTGTTGGTGTTCCATCTGGTGCGGACGCATGCAAGAAACTTAATCGTTGTCAAGAGAAGTTCTCTACTCCTGTTGAGTTGTTCTTAGAGATGTTTTTGCTACAGTAATTTCTCCCGATATATGGCCGACCAATTCGATTGTACATGGATTTAGCCCTTAGAATTGTCCCGGATCTCAGGCTGCGTCTTAGATTTCAAAAAAACTTATCAGCGAATTGCCTTTCTACTTTGAACCCGGATTTCAGTTGATCACGAATCGCTCTTGTATCAGCTCAATTGACTGTGATTTCGATGTAGTCTGCCTTATTGAGACCTGTGTGTTCCTTTGTGAACGTCATACTTCTGGACTTACCGCTAAGTGGAGTATTGTGCGATGTTCACAGTAATATTCCGCGGAATACAGGTAAAGCGTTGTTTGATGCTTATGGTTCCTGAATCATCTCATCATCCAGAGCTAAAAGTTATCATTACTTTTAATCAAGTCCTTGCTGATTACTGCTTTCGGAGACTGAGTTGGATCACTTGGTTAAGCGGCATGACCACTACGCCATGAATACCGGATTCGAGATCAGGTCTTCCCGTGGGTTGTTAAAAATTTATTTTAAAAATCCGCTCCGTCTTTGGGCTGTTCCTTAGCTCGCAGCAATGCAGAAATAAGACATTAAAGTTTCTTCACTCCCCTTACCGTAATTCCCCTAAGGCCAAAGAAGTATCTTCATATTGAACTAATCGTAGTACACGTGTTGTGTTCTGTATTGCAATTTTTGATGAAATTTTCAACTTGTCAGGGGTTATCCAAAGTTTCTTCACTCCCCTTACCGTAATTCCCCTAAGGCCAAAGAAGTATCTTCATATTGGACTAATCGTAGTACACGTGTTGTGTTCTGTATTGCAATTTTTGATGAAATTTTCAGCTTGTCAGGGGTTATCCAAGGGAATCTTGAACATTAACAAGTGTATTGCTATGTCATGTTCGCGAAAGAGATCCCCCTTCAATTTCAATTACACTATTGGTGGATGCTTATTATCTATACTTGACAAAACTAAAGACTTAGGGGTTATCCTTAATTCTCACTTTTTATTTTCTAATGATCGATTCTATCGTGTATAAAGCCAATTCTACTATATGTTTTGTGAAGAGATGGTTCAAAGAATCCAAAAATCGTCGTGTCACAGAATTGATTTATTGTACCCGTGTTAGACATATTCTCTATTCGCATTGAGGCTAGCCATCGTATATTCTCTCCATTTAACTTCCCCTGGACTGATGCTCTACTTCTGCCTCTTTATGAAACAGACTCAATCACACTGGAGTCTCTTGAAGTCAGACGTGACTGTTCCAAAATTGTTTTTGCTTTTGATTGATTCATGGAAATTGTTAATTCCTCTGAACTTTCGAGCACCTTTAGCATATATATTTCAGCCAGCTACTTGAGTGAGTAATTTGAAATCCTCCAGGTACCACCGTATCAAAAGTGGCTTTTGGTTTCATTAACTCAACAGCCACTTTGACCCTATTGACTTTAATTTATCTAGAGATCAGTTGAAGCATAGGCTCAGATTACACTCCTAGATTCTGTATTATGTAATTCTTATTTTATTATATTTTATCTTTTTTTGTTATTTCTAATCTAATTAATTGTAATATCTATTCAGTAGTCAGTAAATAAATAAACGGAGTTCTTCGAAACATTGGCGATAGTGAAGATATTATCAGTCGAGTTTCTAAGATATCTTTTACTGAAGATCTCCATCTCTAAGATAATAAATGAGGTTGAGGCTCACTCCATCTACAGAAATATGTTGAAGAAACGGTAGTTTTCCCTTAAGAGATAGCAAACCGCACCATTCGCTCTGCCTCAACGGAATATCATATAAATTTTGTTGCTCACTGATCAAAGCATACTTTTACGATTGTAGTCTGTAGAGTCAGGAGTGCTGTCAAAGTAAAAGATAACAGGTCGAAGATAAAAAGGAGAAATAAAGTTGGTTATAACTGAACCATGTGGCACCACACCATTAAACTCATACTATTACTACATAGACTGCGCGGCCAGTTGGAAGTATTTAAGAAAATGTGGGTGTGAACCAGATGACAGACTCCATCAAAGGTATTTGAAGTATCTAAAGCCACAACTTCAATATCACTCAATTTATGAAAGCAATGTTTTTAATACTTTAATAGGGCTAATAGCACAGACTGTTATCTTCTATTCATTTCAGTCACTTACAAGCATTAGGGGTTTAGCTAAATAAGGTGCACAGCATTTTGTTATTTAAGGCGAAAAACTAACAGATCAATTACCTTTGGACAGTACCTTCACAAGGGCGTGCGAAAGTGCAATGGTTTTGCTTACGATCGCATGGTTGGGGAGTTAAAAATTGGGAACCAAACAGGTTGGCCTTGTCCAGTGGAGCAGGACATATATTTTTCGTTATAAATTATTACTGGTTTAGATGAACATCAAAAATTATTTTTACTTAATCGGTTAACAGGAAGAGGGGTGAAAATTTGATTGCAAGATTTGATTTGTAGTTAGTTCTACAGCTGTGAAACTAAGTTAAGTCGTTGTATCAACGAGAGAACATAATCGGTCCACGTGGTGCGAATTTAGGATTCGCCGCCTACAAAATTTAACACCAGAATATTGTATTGTCACCAGAATTATATAACATCGTGAAGTTTCGAAACAGTAGGTACATCAATTAGAATTGGGTAAAAAGTCGGTCACCAGATTTGATTGTTAGTACAATAAAAGTGAAAAAAAATAAAATAGTTAAAATAAAAGATGGCTAGACCGATTTTGATAAAAAAAAACTAAAATCATAATATCGTTAACTCGCTTCGAATGGCACCCTAACGAAGTCGATATCATTGCACACTAAAAAAGTCGACACCCTAGGGAGTCGTAAAGGCGTTTTAGCCGCCACCTTGGTCACTTCGACTAGTTAGATCTTGTGATACTTAACCATGCATCCAGTCAAGATTTAGGTCCTTGATCAATCCTACGATAGTTCTGGGAACCGCTTTTAATACACCCTCTGGTGATAGAAACGTTACTCGTAAATTCTTGAACCTTACGCGGCCAGCATTCTCTGCAAAAAAGATATGCTCTGCAGCTTCGTCCTCTTTCATACAAAAGACATAAGGCATATGTTTCATCCTCAGCTTTTTCCATCTTTTTGAGATGTTATCTTAGAGGGCGGTGTCCAGTAAGACGGCCTTTTAAAAGTCGTAGCTTTGTTCTGCTGAGTTTGAGGTATGCCTTTGTCCTCTGCTGCAAGCAGTAAATAAAGACCTTTCGCTTGGCTCAGTTCTGGAAGATTTGCCAGAATGTTTGTTTCCTCCTGTTTTCACAGGACTTTATTTGTCTCACAATCTAGCTCAGAGCCAACAAATAAGGATTTGGCGACTTCTTTTGCAAGGCGGTCGGCAATCTCGCTTCCTTCAATGCCTTCATAACCTGGCACCTAGGGAAAGGTAATTAGGTTGGCTTTTGCCAGTTCTTTGAGTACATTCAGGCAGTCCTAGGCCAGCTTAAATTCAAGGGCATGTGCCTTCAGTGCATGTCGCATTTTCGCGTTCGAATTTAAGTCGGTATAATCCAATGCCAGCCATCCATTTTGAAACTGTGTACTATATTAGGGCCCCCTTTTCGTGTGAGTGATTATTATTTTGGCACGCAAACACATACTTATTTCCATCAGAATTTTTTTATAACTTTTTTTGATAATTATCAAATGAAAAAATTTACTTTTAATCACCCCTTTTAATAATAATGTTTTTTTGGTAATAAAGTGTGCTGACTTTCAATCGCACCAGATTTTTTTTTACTGACCATTATTTGATAATTATCAAAAAAAAATTATAGTAGCAATTAAGGATCATAAGGGGCATCCAAATTGTTCTATGCGTTAGTTCGATACCGACCGCTCTCGCAGTATAAATTTTGGCATGTACCACAGGAGGGGAGGGGGGGGGGGGGGGGGGGGGGGGGTCGTTGGTGCCGTAAGTAATATGGTATCGGCCTACATATCCGAAGATCTCGGGTTCGAATCCCATCGACGGCGACCCATGGTTGTTTTCTGCTGACAACGATCAAAAGGCCATGGGTGTTACAGAGAAAATATAACTGGTTCGTAATCTACTTAAAATTGCAGGCCCACTTGGAATCGTTTTCTCGAATGGGGTACCAACAAGCTGTTAAGGGAATCAGAGAGACCAATGAGAAACATACTATACAACAAAGCAAGAATTATCCAAGTCGCTCCCGCATTACGCAATTAATGTATATGAGTAGAAAAAGTACACTCTGGAACATTAATAAAACAATTAAATTTTTTTCGTCTGAATTGAATTTCGAAATTGCATGACACCCCCTAACCAGGAGAGAAGATTAATTTGACATAACAGATTTCACATGATTCCAATGGATCCATTTCAAGGATTTTCTTCGACAATTTTATGTTACCAAGAAGAATTTCGCAATATCTTTTTTGACCGTGTTATGTCCAGAGATTCATTTTCACGATTTTGAACAATTCACTTTAATCAAAAGTAGAAATAATTCATGGAAGGCAATAGTTTTTCCATGCTGCCCACGATATGAAACAATCTGATAAACTTTAATATATGGAGATTAATGCGCCCTCTATTATTACCAAGTCATTTCAGTTGTTTATATCGAACACCTGCGGCCATCACAGCAGAGAAGCGGGAAAATGATTCACTTAATGGTTATCGGTACACAATTATTCACTCTCTCTCTTCATAACAAAATCTAACTAAAATGCAAATTTATTGGATTTGAAATAAAAAGAAAGTCAAAAATGCGTCGAATAAGCGGAAAACCAAGCTGGACAAATTGAAACCGAAAGTTCCAAAACGCTGCGCGAAAACATGATGCAATCCTCGAGTAAAATCATTGGTTGCCATGGCTTGGTCTCTGTTTAATTTTCCAGTGCGTTTGGGATGGTTTCATTAGGTCGGTTCTTGTAAGCGATAGTCACTGGGGATCTTCCGCCATCACCCACAAATTGTTCCGCTCTAAATCCGGAACACTTTATGCAATTTTACGGGGAAACCGCGACCACCAATGCGTCGGCTATGCAGAGCTCCTGCATATTCCATGCTCAGAAATTGTGGAAAACAAACTCACTGGCACCGTGGACGGCATACCGATGAGGAATTAAATTGCGAATATTTCGTGACTGTGAAAATCACAATGTGGCTAAGAGACGCTGCTGTTAAGCGGGTCCTCGGTCCCAGGCCAAATCAATGCAAGACTATATTTGCTTTTGAATGTTTACCGCTTACAGAATCAGACATACAAGTCATGCTTTCCACCTGTTTATTTTTACCTTATTATTGTGTCGTATTTCCAAAATATGGAAAATTTACGGCTGCTGCAACTCGACCCCGTCGAATCCACTAATTGTTCGCTGATGGGTTGGGAAGCACTGCTGTGATACTATGAAAGTTAGAAAGTGTGTCACCAGCCACTATGGACAGTGGACACGTCCCCATACTCATAATGATCTTAACAAGAATGATAGGAATGAACATGGTGCTGCAATTGTCTTTCTGAAAATCCGCTTAAATATGATACCGAAATCAGAAAGCACCCAAACGTTGTGGTTTCTCTTTTTCGGCGGCTGAAAAGATAAATTGTTTAGCACCTTATTTTCTTTAAATGATCGAAAACGATTCGAAATGGTTTGCAAATGTAAACTAATTTGTGATTCATCTGCAATAAAATCCTCGTCACGTTCAAGCCTCACCATTTGACAAATTTGTGATTTCCGGATGAATTATTGCAAATATTAAATAACACAAATACCTGCGATTTTGTATAATTAATTGGAAAATTTCAATAGCTCGTGAAGTCATCGATTTATGATTAGGCATGCTTTTTTGGCATTCAGTTACAGGTAAACTGAATAGAATTAAAAGACGATCCAATGAACAATTATATCCATTTTTGATCATTGTGGATGGTTTTTCTATTTCTTTTAAATGACGTGCACAGCTGTTGGCGTCGTGACAAATGAGCCCAAAAGTTTAATACTCGATTTAATTGAAAATGTATTACAACTTTAATTTGCCAGATATACTAACACGAAAAATATGTGAAAGCGATGTGTGCGAAGTCTCCTATAAGTTTTTTCCGGCGGTGTTGTGTTTCACGCGGTGCAGAACGTCCGAGCAAAATTTTTTCCTTACACACTTTTTTTTTGAAAATAGGCAGCGATTTTATTGTTGTGATCTGTTAGGGGTCGGTGTGGAGTATACAGTCCATCTCAGAAGTATGAGATATTCAATAGTTCTTGGCGTTCCTACGTCTTAAGTGCGAAAGCATTAAACTTGAAAAAAAATTCTACTAAGCTATTTATTTATTTAAATTCATAAGTTTTCACTAAGAAATTGTAACAATTTTCATTTTAATACCTTTATTATATCTTAGAAAACAAATGTTTTTTATAATCTTAAATTTATAAATTCAAATATTGGATAATAAAAATTTATTGTTTTTTTTCTATAATGAAATTAAAATTGCTCAATGTTCCCAATCTGATTTATATCTGGTGAGTTCCCAGGCCAGTCTGCCAGAGAAATACCATTTTCTTCAAAATATTTCAGGGATAATTTAGATTTACAGGTAGGTGCATGGTCCTGTTGATAAATAAAATCGCCGTCCAAAAAAAAGACGCAATGCTTCAAATCAAATATGCGTCTATAATTTCAATGCAAGCTTCCGTACTAACTCTTGAAGTAATGATACACAATTCACCAACACCTTAATTTCCGAAGCAAACACAGGATGTTTCACTTGACGATTAGTGCAGGATGGGTAATTAACTTCTTGCACTGTTCCCCATATTTTTTTACCTTTATTTAGGTCTAGACAAAACATGGATTTATTGCTAAAAGGAAGTTTTGTCCACTGGATAGGTGACCACGTTATATATTTTTGTGTTTACTGTATCCGTTTTTTGAACTGGGGTCAAAAGCTGTAGAATGAAAACAGGCGTCTTTGTAACAATTGACAGCTGCTCTGCAATTTGCCTTACTGAAAGGTGTCTGTCCTTTTTAATTATGTTTTTCAAAAGTAGAGAATAACGTGGTTTATCTAAGACTTTGGGCCACCTGCACGGAGCGCACTTGCCCATATTCAAGTTTCCCGATACTTTTTAATCGACTTCCCAAAAACAAGAAAGTTCTAAATTCGACATGTATTTTTTTTATTTTTTATCTTTTATGTATAACGGAGCATAATCTCGTAAAGCATGAACCGATTTCGATGATTATTTTTTGTTGGGTAGAGTATATTCCCCGATTGGTGCAATGTGGGTTAGGGGGGAGTGAAACGTGACTTCGTAATTCGCGGACCGATTTATATAATTTTTCTTTCGTTGTATAGAGTATGATCCCCCATTGCTAATAATTAAAAAAATTTAGTCCCACGGTGGGTGGGGAGGAGGGTGGGTAGTCTAACTTCGTAACGCGTGGACCGATTTGGGTGATTTCTCTTTGTTGGGTGAAGAATGTTCCATGATTGGTAAATTTGTAATGCGTCGACCGATTTGGATGAGTCTTCTGTTGTTGTAAACAGTATGATCCCCCATTTCTAATAATGAAAGAATTTGTTCGTACAGTGGGATGAGAAGAGGGAGTGGTAGTCTAACTTCTTAACGGGTGGACCGATTTGGATGATTCTTTTTATGTTTTATGTGTGGTGTGATCATACTGTATAATGCACAGTATACAGTATGATCATTGCTTCTATATGAATAATGTTGACCTAGGGTTCGGGTAGGGGGAGCAGTAACCTAAATTTGTATCCTGACAAAAAATGTTACTTGCGGTGAGAGTTGGAGGAGGGGCGGCGCGTAGCTTTATAAGGCATAACCCGATTTTGATGATTTTGATTCCGTTGTACAGATTAGGTTTCCTGATTGATAACTGATAATAATTCTGCACGATAATTTTTTCTTGCAGTATAGAGTACGGTGGCGCACTAGGGCCATGGTAAGAATTTTCTAAGCTGAGAGTATGAAAGGGTGACCGTAACTAATTTCGTAATTTGTTGCCGGATTTGGATAATTCTGTTTCCTTTCTATATAGTGCAGCACCTCTACAACTTTTGAAATTGCTGTGTTCGTACAAACAGCATTCTTCGAGTAGAATATATGACGACACTAAAAAGTGAAAAATAAAATAGTTTTTTAAAAAAAAGTTGAACCGACTTCATAAAAGACGATAAAAAGCATAAAACAATTTTTAATTATATATATGTTACCATATTTTGAAGTCGGTGCAAATTAAACAAGCAAAACAACCAATCACAATCGAAGATAATAATATATAAAACTACCTGAACCTTTCAGCTCACGGGTTCATAAAGAAGGACGATTAGATACTTTTGTTGTACCTGCTTGGTTTGTTTAATTAACATAAATTTAATAAACTATATTAACCTAAAGCAAATTAAGGGGTATTTGCATCATTTTGGAAAAAAATTGGCTCAAGTTTATTCTGTTTTTCAAAAATTTTTGAAAATTGATTACACTATACTTAATTTAAATATTTAAACTTAATAAAACAGTTATATTTTTTTCGTCGTGGCTCCTGTACGCTCCTTTTTACGGCACAAAGAAAAAAATATATAATCGGTGCAAGTGATATCTCGTCACAGAATGTTTTTAAAAAAAAGGTAAACGGGAATGATACATAAAAATTCTGAGCACTGAACTAATATGGTGTATTTTTAATGAAATACCCATATTTGGGTCTCTGTTGAAAAAAGTGCGAAAAATCGTTAAACAGGAAACAAAACACGATGTGTTCGATCAGATAGATACGAAGACACCCAGTTTAGAAAAAGCTTTACTAAAATGAGTGTAGATGCAATCGGCTACAATGGCGGAAACCAAGTACTTGAAGAATTCTAATAAGTTGTTTGTGTTAGACTTACCCTTCATAAAACCATGTTAAAACGAGCCCAGAAGGCTTTAGCATTTTTGAAAATATTTTACCGCAAGGTTAGTGGGACAATGAAATTAAATTTTGTTGGATTTTCATCTAGTTTTCGTTTTGTCGCGAAGGCGTCCAGCAGCTGAAGGAAAGTTAACCCTTTGGTGCTGCTGTTGATAACGAGCGAAGGGAGCTTAACTTTTCTTCATAAGAAACGCCGATCGTGTTAAGAAATTCTTTTATTCCTTACGTTGCTCGAGTTAAACAAGTGTTGTTTTGATTTTTAGTTTACAATGAAACTTAAACACATCACAACTAAAGATTCATTCGCAATGCAACATAAGTTAGCAACAGGTCGATAGTTCCTTGTCACTCTTATTGATCTTTTTATGAAGGGGAATAATCACAGAATCCTTCCAGGGTTCCGGAGAAATGCCAGTTAAATAAATAACAACGAAGAGAAACAAGGGACCAGCTACATGCTATCAGAAATAAGGCTGGATACCATCTGGGCCACTCAAGAAGCTATTGGACAAATTCGAAATGTGCTTTAAGATGGTGGCGTCGTCAAATACAAGATCCTTCAGTTAAGGAGAAATCTGTCGAAACTTTGTCAAGTGAGTAAAATTCTTATAAATAATATCACAGTCTTCGTTCACAAAAGCAGTTTTAAAAACGCGACCGAAAATTTGGAAGAAACCAAGGAGTCGTCACTGTCACATTCCTCCAGGTTCAACGTATAAATATATCCATCTTAGTTATACTTCGAATTAATGAAGCCTCAGAACTGCCTAGGCCCAGTGAGCAAAGTTGAGTTGATTCTATCAAAATAAATGTTGTATGAGTAGGATAAGTAATCAACATCACTCCGAGAGAAGCAGAACGTCTTCCAAGTCTTATTTTTTAAATTCCTAATGTGTTTAACAGAGCTATTCAGTCGTAGATGAAGAGTATGTAAGATTTCGATTTAATAGGAACATATTGAGCCACATTGTCACAAGAATTAAACAGTGCTTTATCGACGTGGGACAAGTGTGTATGTATGATCCCCCATTGTGAATAATGAAAAAAAATTTTCCTAGAGTAGGGTGCGAAGAGTGAGAGGTATTCTAACTTCTTACCGTGGGGACAGAGTTTGATGATTCTTTTTCTGATGTATAGAGTATGTTCCCATTAGTACCGCGACACAATTTTTAACGGTGCGGTTGTAGTACGGGTGGGGTTGGATGTCTACTTGTTAACGCGTAGACCGATTGGGATGATTCTTTTTATGTTATATAGAGTATAATCCCAAATTGATAGGGGGGGGGGAGAGGGTAGGCTAACTTCGTAACGTGTGAACCGATTTGGATGATTCTTCTTTTGCTGTGCAGAATATGTTGCCCCACTGGTTCTTAAGGTGTTAGAGGCCACTCTAGAATTTTCGAAAAATGTATTTTTATTTTATTTTTTTAAATAGTAATAGGACCTCAAAACTGATGTCTCAAAACATTATGGCCGGGAATACCTCTAAGTACTCGATTTTCGAATTTTAAGATTAAAGGTATTGCAAAATTATTCATGATTTTCTGCTATTCAAAACTCCAAACGCGTTTATCTCAAAACAAGATTTTTCAAGTTGGCCGGAAACATAACTCAGATAACATCAACCGATTCACTTAAAATTTTGAATGTATCTTTAAAAGTACATTGTCTATAAAAAAACGTAGGATTTTTTTTATATTGCATAGTTCATTTGCTATTAACAATTTTCTGACGATTCGGCAAATTTTCCACTTTTCACTTTAGAAGTGCGCCATTTGGCCAAAAATCAATATATTATATACAATCGAAAGAAATTCATTGGCTCATCATAACTAAAAAATTACAGGAGCTGTTTATCCGGCCGTGGACCTTTGAAAAACGGAGACGTCATCGCAAAAACGCTGCACAGCCGCCATTTCGAAATTGATCGCTTTGAAAAAATTATTGTATACAGTCTGTCTTTTTTTTGTAATCTGGAATTATTTTGTAGTTTTTCTGAAAAAAAAATTCCCAAAAACGCCTATTTTTTCGGCCTCTAGAGTGGCATAACCGCTTAATGCACACAACTATTAAGAAGATTCTTTTTTGTTGGGTACAGTATGATTCCCCATTGCTACTATGGAAAAATGTTGAACTATGGTTGGGTTGGGGGTTGACCTAACGTTTTTAAGCGTGGACTGAAAATTGTTGCTAATGGTGAGAGTTTTGGTAGGGGCGGCGCCTAGCTTCATAAAGCATAGACCGATTTTGATGATTTTGATTCCTAATTGATAAATGATTAAAATGTTGGACCTAGAGTGACTGAGATAATACTCTCCTGCTGTATAGAGTACGGTGACGAACTAGGGCCATGGTAAGAATTTTCTAAGGTAATATGACTAATTTCGTAATATGTTGCCGGATTTGGATAATTCTGTTTCCATTTTTTAGAGTGCACTACCTCTGCAACTTTTAAAATTGCTTTACTCGTACGAGCGGCATTTTCGAGTCGTACATATGAAGACACTAAAAAGTAAAAATAAGATTGTTGATAAAAAAATTAAACCGACTTCACAAAAAGCGCTAAAAAGCATAAAATAATTTTTAATTTTATATTTATTACAATATTTTGAAGCCGGGGCAAATTAAAGAAAAAAAAACTACCCAACCTCAATCGAAGACACTATATAAAACTACCTAAAAGCTTCAGTTCACGGGATCATAAGGAAGGACGATTAAATACTTTTGCTGTAGTTGTAGCGAGACTACTGGAGGGCTCTTTGGAACACTCTGAGTCGCAATCACTCGATGGCATATTGGAAGATGCTGCCAATATCAATAATGCAGCGCTTCTATACTTTTTCCTTTATTTAGGGCAAAGTTTTCGCATTTCTGTAATTAAGGGGTGTGAAGATGTTATGTTAGCCAATGGAATACATCTTCCATTGTTTTTTTCCGTGAAATTTTTCGCGAATGATTTTCTCTGTATTTTTTTAAATGTTTGTTTCTTGCTACCTGAGCTTCCTGCTTCAATAATTTGCTGGCCGCGATTAAGTACTTTCTGTACACTTGTTGGCATTTTATAGCAATTGTACAAATCGACGAACAGTCTTGTTGTTTCTAAACAATAGTTATTGAAAGCTGCGATGTCGACTGCAAAACCGCATGACAGTACTTGTAGAATAACATGAACGCGTGGAATAAGTTATTTTTTTTTGTGTGGCTTAAGTATAGGTGATTACCCTTTCGTGCGTTGGCATCGCTTTCACCGGAAGGGTATTAGGATAAGGAAAGTGAGGAATTAATGTACTTGCATTGCTGCGAGCTGAACAACTGCCCAAAGACGGAGTGGATTTTTTAATTAAATTTTTAAAAACCCACGGAGAGACCTGGTCTTGAATCCGGGAACCATGGCATGGTGGTCGTGCCGCAAGATTTATCCAACTCCGCCCTCTTGAAGTGGAAGATCTACGCAAAAACTTTTGAAACCCTTTCAGGCGTTTCCAAAAAAGTATATCCATTGTTACTGGTTCCCAGTCCCTATTTTGGAATACCAACTTTTAGTGCTGATTTACTTTGCAAACAGTTTTGAATGTTTATTTTTCTTTGTTCAGTCTATTGTGTTTTTCCTTACCTCGAGCTTACCAACTATCTACTCCTATTCTGTATCCTTTGTGAAGAAGGCATTCTATAAATGGAATCCACGCCTGCAATGCTGACCTTTCGTACCATAAATATGATTTTTCAACTGCTTTGTCAGCCCAAACATATCGGGAAATAATGCTTTATATAAACGCACTCTCGCTATCGGCTAATATTTTTTGTAGTCATGAAATGTAGTGTGTGTGTGTTGTGCTAATATTAAAACACTTTCAAACCCAGCTTAACCTTGCTTTGAATGCACGAGTATGTATGTGTGCCGTTGCGACGAAAATTTCCCTATACAGCACTGCATATCACCCTTCCTGCAATCTGCGGTGAAGCATGGCAGGCGCTATATGTCACCTACACACGTCAAGTACGCCTTGGATACTTTGGGGTGGTTCTGTAGGGACAAACTTTGGCTATAAACATCTAACTACGGTCAGACTATGGATACAAAATCAACATTAAAGAGAGGTAGTGAATACCAAAACCACTGCGCAGAAAGAAACGGAAGCAGTCCGCATGGCTGTTGTAGGCTTAATGCTACCTCCGCTCGTCCGAGGTCACCAGGTTCTTAATAAAATATGATATAAAAATGGTTAAAGGGGATCTCACCGCCACGATTGACTTAAGTAACATTGATCTGCAACAGATAATGGGGGAGTTGGGACTCTGAAACAAGAACTCAAATGGGTACTTCTTTTTGGTATTTTACAACACACAGTAACTTATTATCAGCGGATTCATAAACTACTGACCTACAAATCACGTCGGCCATAGGTTAGGTTAGGTTAGGGTGGCGGCCATCACCCCTACGGCCGATCAGCCTCACATAGACCTATAAATGGTCCGTTGTGTTACCACATCCGTGGAACCGTGCCTGATTGCCGGGTTTAACTAAAACCAGCCGCAGCTGTTAATAAACCTTAGGAGCTGCTTCAGCCCGATGCTGGTTATATCGCCCATGCCACCTAAAAAGTACACACCCATTGCATTGTACCTTCTTTTTGGCATTCGCAGAGTAAGTGCTAAATGCTTTCCACCTCTTGCCCGTCCATACAGCTCCGGCAGAAGTCATTCGTGGGAACGCGCAGACGTTCTGCGTGTCTACCGAAAAGACAGTGGCCAGTAATAACTGCCACAATGTTCCGGAGGTATATCCGGCTTCCGTTTAGCAGGAATGCGGTTTTTCTCAAATCCCATTCAGGCCACAGCTGCCTTGATAGTCTGCATGTGGTTAAGTTACTCCATCTCTTCTTAGCGAGCTGAGTAGCCTTAAGGTCAAAGTCTCTCTTTACTGATTCTAGCGGCCAGCCGATTGATCTGTCAATAGAGGAATCATCCAGTTGTGATCCCTCCTTTGCCAGCTCATCAGCTTCCTCATTCCCTTGAACACCACTGTGACCAGGGACCCAGCAAACCTGACAAATTTTGATTCCAGCGCCTTGATAGCTGCTTGGCTGTCGATGTACAAGCATATCTCGCCACCCCTTGGTAGGTTTGGGCGCGCGTCAATTAGTGCTACCGCCCTTTCTATGGCCAAGATCTCTGCTTGGAATACACTGCAATGGTCCGGTAGCCGGTACCTACTGCATATGCTTAGGCAGTCCGAGAAGACCCCTGCTCCCACCCCGTCCACCGACTTAGACCCATCCGTGAACACCGATATTTCTACACCGGTGGCATCCCCCCACTCTTCCCACTCTTCTTTAGTTGGGATTCTTGTGGAGAAGACCTTCCCAAAACTAAGTTGTGGGGTGGTGTAGTCGGTGCTCAACCGCAGACAGCCTCCCGGATAAGTCCTTAGTATACTGCTATGGCCGGTATCAGAGCTCTTCCAGCAATTGGACTCTTTCAGTCTTACAGCACTGCGTGCAGCTATACTTTTACCGTGGACGTCGAACGGTAGGAGATAGAGCATAGTCTCCATTGCAGCCGTTGGCGTTGTGCTTATAGCTCCGGAGATGCCCAAGCAGGCAGCTCTTTGAATCTTGTTTGTTTTCTTAAGATTGCTCTCCTTCTCTAGAGCGGTCCACCAGACTATTATGCCATAGGTAAGAATAGGTCTTACTATGGAGGTATACATACAGTGGACAATACGAGGGCTTATACCCCATTTCTTGCCAAACATCCTCTTGCAGGCGTAGAATGCTATTGACGCTTTCTTCACGCGTTCATCTATGTTCATGCCCCAGCTTAGTTTGAAGTCGAGTATGACCCCTAGATACCTAGTGTGGGTCTTCATTGCTAGGGTATTGCCCGCTAGTTCACTCTCCTCTTTGTGACTAGGATCGTCTGCGTCTTCTGAGGATTGACCGATAAACCACAGTTCTTCGTCCACCTGTGGAGTTTACCTAGTGCTCTTTCCATTAACTTGCTCATGGTGCTTAGGAACTTTCCTGATATAAGTAAGGCCAGGTGGTCTGCATAAGCCACCACCTTTATCCCATCTCTTTCAAGTGAGATCAGGATATCGTTGACCACTAGGAGCCACAATAATGGTGACAATACGCCCTCTCGGGGTGTTCCTCTGTCTACGGACCTGACTCTCTCGTGGTCGCCCAGGTTTGTGTGGATCTGGCGGCTTGATAACATTGCGTCAATCCACTGGCAGATAGAATGGTCTGTACCGTGAGACATAAGGGCGTCGTGAATTGCTTCACGTTGTTGAAAGCCCCTTCAATATCAAGAAACACCCCCAACGTGCATTCCCTGTTGCTAAGTGACTGCTCAACCGTTCTTACTACTACATGCAGCGTAGCTTCAACTGACTTTCCCTTTGTATATGCGTGCTGGGAGCCGCTAACCCCTCTTGGTAGAATACGCCCACGCAAGTATACGTCGAGAAGTCTTTCTAGTGTTTTAAATAAATTGGTCTGAAGTCCTTAGCGATTACGTGTCCACTTTTTCCTGCCTTGGGGATAAAGATCACCTTGACCTGTCTCTAAGCTAGAGAGACATAGGAATGGAAGAGGCAACTTTTAAATATCACCCTTAGCCACGGAATAAATGAAGACTGTGCTTTTTGCAGCATGATAGGCCAGATCCCGTCTATTCCTGGTGACTTGTATGGCGCAAAAGTTTTAGTTGCCCATTCAACCCTGTCCTGTGCTACTATGTAGCTGGCGGAATTCAGGCTTGGTAGCTCCGATCTAGCCGGTCTAACCGCACAACTTGCCGCCCTATTTGCGTCCGAGTTACCGGGAAAATGCGTGCTCATGAGCAGTTCCAGTGTATACCCTACCGATTCTGTAAAGGAACGATCGCCCCGCATCAAGAAAGACGGAACACTGGGACTCCTTTCGAGGGCCTTCCTGAGCCTAGCGGACTCGCTTGCACTCTCAATAGACTCACAGAAAGCCCTGCATGAAGTGAGTTTTGCCTTTTTAATGGAGTTTTTATACTCTTTTAGACTCCTTTTGTAGGCAGTCCAATCCTCAGCTGTTTTCGTTGCCTTAGCCCTATTGAAAAGCCTCCGCGCCTCCCGTCTTAACGCGCTCAGGCTCCTGCTCCACCAAGCAGGGTAAGACTTCTTGGGTGGTCTGCTTAGCGGACAGCTTTTCCTGAAGGCGTCAGTACACGCTTTGGATAGTTCCTCCACTGCAGCATCAAGGGATAGGGTGTTTTCGATAATCTCGCAAGTTCGCGCTGGTACCCTTTGCGCTACTCGTCGTTTAAATTCATCCCAGCCTGCTCTGACCGGGTTTCTAAAGGGGATGCGAGGCTCTGGCAGGAGGTTGATTGTGAAGCGGATCTAGCAGTGGTCCGAAAACGACCTCTTTCCCGATACTCTCCACTCCTCCACCTTTAGATCATTTGACTCCGTTACGAGTGTCATATCTAAAACCTCTTCCCTATTTGCTGTAATAAATGTGGGCCTGTTGCCCCTGTTACAGATACTTAGTTTAGAATTTAAAATGAAGTTAAATAGAGACTCAGCACGTTCGTTGATGTCCGTGCTTCCCCCAACCTAATGGTGTGCGTTGGCGTCGCAACCCAACAACAGGTCTCGTCTCCTTTCATTCGCTGCTTTCGCCAGTGCCTGAACCTCAGTAGGTGGGATGCAGACGTCATGCGCCATGTATGTTACGCCGAAGCGATCCATGAAGCATGTCGGCCATACTGCTGCTTCCAAAATTTGACGAAACAGCCTGCTTGATGTAAGATCCGAATGCCGGGCTGAAAGCAATATGCTCAATTAATGATATTGATTTGATTTGTTCAGGTAAGCACCCAAACACACTGGCTAAAGTGTTACAACACACCCTCTCCAAAATATAATCATGGAACGATGGGTGTGGTCCGGGCATAAACTTGGATAAGACTGAATTAATACTCTTCTCTCGGAAACATAATGTTCCTCCAATGGATTGCCCTACACTTAACAGGGTTAGGCTGAAATTGAGTAATCGGGTTAAATATCTAGGTCTTGTCCTTGATAGCAAACTTACCTGGAAGCCTAACATTCAAGAAAGAGTACGGAAAGTCACAGTGGCGCTGTAACATTCAAGAAAGAGTACGGTAAGTCACAGTGGCGCTGTACTCGTGAAAGATCAATAGGAAAAAGATGGGGTATGGAGCCGCGTATTTTACATTGGCTCTATACCGGTGTTATACGACCCGTACGTATGGGATGGTTGTATGTTGGTCAGCACAGGATGCAGCGACTCATCACAAAGTACTGGATAAGGTTCAAAGGCAACACTACTGATAACAGGTTGCCTTAGAACCACTCCTAAAACCCTAAATACTATTCTCCACCTTCTACCGGTGGATCTTTTCGGTAAGCAATCCTCACTCTCGGCTGCCATTAGGCTTAACTCAGTTCACACCTGGGAACGAACTGAATTCTTTTACAAAATCCTGGACAGAAGAACCGCTACCAATATCGACTATACCACAACCAAGCCTTTATTTGTAGCGACATTTAATTCTTTTTTTCACACCAGATCAGAGTAGGAGGAAGGTTCACTTCAATGGGGGAGTCAGTACATCTCTACACTGGCGGCTCCAAACTGGAAGGCAGAGTAGGTGGAGCAATCTTTTCGGAACACCTTGACCTCGATATTTCATCTCCCTCCTCCCGTCACTCTAACCTAACCTACGTTTGTAAATTAAAATTTGGCGTAGTATTAGAAGTTTTTTTCTAATTTTTAAAAACTTTAGCTCGAAGGTAGTCAAGTGCCAACTCACTTTAAAGCAAATGTTTTTTATTTGGCGTTAGTTCTATTGAATTTATTGTAATTTGATACATTTCATCGAACACTTCTTTTATTTCTTTTATTTAACGTAAATTTTCGTTCACTAGGATAAACTTTCAGTTCCTTATGCGAAAAGGACTGAATTCTATCTCCTTTACTTAAGTTTTCTCTGATTTTTTATTCATTAGTCAAATACGAAGTCAAATGGCTCTGAGTTTTAAGCAAAGTGTAAATGAACTCTGCTTAAAATTTGTAGTAAATGTAGAAGAGATTTCGTAGACTTTTAATGAAAAGAAACAAGTAATTATTAAATCAGTTAAACTTTAGTTAATTAAATAATTTGTTATAGCATTTCTTTTTCGAGCGAGAAACTGTCTTAGTGTAACTAGTTTGCAAATAAGAGAAAATATTTCCAATTAAGAATATGTCGAATTCGGAAGTACGTGAAACTAATTTCATTGATGGCTCTGCTTACGCGAGACTGTGTTAATTCGTAAGCACGGTTATGGCGTGCAACTTACCCTAAAAGTGCGGCATTTATTGCGCAATGTTGAAACTTCCGCGCCTAATAAGTAACGGAACAAGAAATTTAAGAAATAAAAGTTTATTATTACGGAATGTTGTTTTATGTGGAGCAGTTTATCATTTAATATGGATACATTACTAGCAAGTGATATCACTTCAACACTCATGATGGAAAATATTTCTAATTTCTTCTTATTGCGTGATAACCTGATCTCTAAATATGAAGTTGTATTCCAGTAAAAAATCAGTCACTTATTGAATCGCTTCTGTAAGAGTTTCCTGCTAAATTTCATCGTTTATTTTCCGTATTACATAATCGCTTATTTTTAGACGGGATTTATCTAGGGCAGTAAGTACTGACCTTACAGGAAAGAACTTACTTAATGAAGTAAATATTATCACTGAAAACTGTAATTAAAACGTCGCACAGTGGGGCAGGATACCCAACAAGTTGCAATCAATTAATGGGGTTTTAACTTGGATTACTTTTATTCAGGAAGGCATTTGAAAATAAAACATTTAATTTTATGCTGTTTTTAAACTTTTATTTAGGCTAAACATCTGATGCAGCCGATGAACTATCATCATCACGTTCAGTATTCGTAATCTCAGAAAATGGAATATCCGGAGAAATTATTAAATCGTAAACTTCCTTGGAAAAATGCTTAAATTGTTTTTTCGGGAGTTGCCTGTAACTAGAGATCACAGGGTCAGATGTAATCAACATTAAATCGAAAACATCCTTATTGCATTTCTCACGCGAACATTTCCTAGAATAGTTCTCCCGATATTTTTTAAAATCTTTGCTGTTTGCCTCCTGCGGTACTTCTGATAATTGGCCAATCCGCAGCAATAAAGAAGAAATTACGTCCGGTCCATGAATAAGTAACTTGTGCACAGTTGGAGGCATGTAAAACCATGGATACATTTATACGAAGTGTTTAGTAGTATCAAGGGTAAACTTCCTAAAATTGTCAATGTTGATATCGTAACCACTTGATATTGCCACTAATATCGTATGCATCTTTTGTATTAAGGTTTTGTCTACGCCTGTTATCTCAAACGCCTGACGGTATTACCATCATTTGCGTTTCCGAAACCAGGCTTCGGCTGATCAATTATTAATCTCATTCTGCTTTTGAAATCCTTTTGTATACAAATTTTGTTTTCAGCTACAATTGTTTTATCTTCTTTTCGGGCTTGCCATTTTTTTATTGGAAGCTTGTAGCCCACATGCAAAAGGCATTCGAATTCTCTGATCCAGGAATGTAAAACTGACAAACCAAACCGTTAATTCGAATCATATGGGTTTGTTAATAATTTGTCTATTGAATTAAATTCTTTAGAACTTGCATCACAAATGTAACAACGCTGTGTGGAGGTGGTATCTGCCAACGTTTTACAAATTTTTCCGTCCACAATGGTAAATAGCCCAGTCATATTAGGTAAAAAAAAGGGTCAACCTCGGAATGAAAGATAATAAGCTGTAAATTGGTATAAACCTTTGTTTTGTCGTTCTAAATGTTGTCTCAAAAGTCACAAATGTTTTCGTGTCCGCGTCTTAAGATATAATTAAGAAAGGTCATAAAAATCGGTTTTTCGCGAATATCTCGCTTTCTATTGCTTAAATGAGATGTGCACCTATTATAAAAGTTGTAGAGTATAAAATTCTCTACAACTTTTGTTTGAACTTTTTTTTCATACGATCAACCGTTTTTGCGGTAGACCGCGAAGAGTGCGCCGCGTACAGTCATATATGGCCTAATGCAAGGTCAAGCGTGAGTTACGGTTATCAGTACGTTGTATAAAGTTAATTATTTACAAAATTATAATTATTAAACAATGCCCATTATTTATGTACTAATTATTAATTAAATGGAGTGCGTATCTTGTTGGCATTATATAATGCTCCAAAATCTGAGGACAACATTGATCATTTCCGCTACACGCAATTCATCAAATTAACGAAACTAAATAAACCTGTACAATTGTCAACACTTCCACCAACAAGTGTAGCAGCTCATCAACATATAAATCGTGTCTACTACCAGATTCAAACGTGGTTAGGGAAAGACTTAGAACCTCAAGAATGGGGCTGGATGCTTGAAATTGAATATATTGTAATAAAATACAATGGATTTTTGAAATGTTGAATGTATTTTAATATTAAAATTTACTCCCAAAAATATTTGAAGTAGTTGCCCGACTTTCACTGTGAGTCACTGTATGTTCATATCTATCTAATTTTAGTTCTCCATTTTTGAAAACTCTAGTAACATGCGTTTCACTTAAGTATATCATATCATATTCCTTTTTTGCAAAAATTACACAAACATTTAGAACATCCTTTTTTATTTCTGCATGTTGCTGATTTGTGGTTGAAGCCCAAGCATTTGAAACACTTTTTCATGTAACGCAGGCGAAGTTGGATCAATTCTTTGAGCATCACGACCCCTATGCCATGGGTCCCGGGTTCGAAACCAAGTCTCCCCGTGAGCTTTTAATAAGAAATTAAAATAATCCACTCCATCTCTGGGCTGTTGTCTAGCTCGCAGCAATACAAAAACAAGACATTCCAGTTTCCTCACTTCCATTTCCCTAATTCCCTTCCGGCCAAAACAATGGTACGGTTGTCCCCTAGGGCTTGGCCACATCGTACCTATATAAAAAAACCTTCCCTCATACACACTTCATCTATCTCAACTTATATTCAATTCTCCTGTCGAATTATAGTAACTTTTACTTTCTAAGTTTAGTTTCACTAATTCGGTGAAAAATGCGGTAGGTAGATACTTAAAATAAATAATGAAATTTTTGATTATTCACAGTAATTTAAATTGAGACACTTCTTCAGTATTCTAACCAAGGTTTCTTCTTCGGTTGCTAAAAAGTGACTGAAACGTATGTCGTGGTAATCTTATATACTCGTATAAACTAAACCGAAATTTCCAGAAATTTAACATAGAAATTTTTGATTTTCTAGAATGTTCTTGACAGTTTTCGTGCCGAACTTTTGATTTCTAGAAAATTTCTTTGTCATCTGGAAAATTTTAGACAAATCTGTTGTCAAAATTTTACGATTTCCACACTATTCATCTGGAAAGATCTAGACAGTTTCCTGCTTTCTAGTGGATATTACCAGATTTTTACTAAAAAAGAAACAACAATCTCACAAAATTAAAATAACACGCCGATCAAACACTTGCAAATTGCCTTAATAATTAATCCTTTTCATAAACAAAATAAATATGGCATAAAAATGCTTAAAAGTGAAAAAAGTGGGAGGTCCATCAGAAAATCAGATATCAGAAAAAAATTGTATACCATACCAACATGCGCATAATTTTCTTTGCATCGTAAAGAATGCTAAAAATTCTATAAAAGCACATATAATGTACATGTTTTTGATGATCGATGTAAAATATTTACTTAATCGGTACTTCAAAACATCCCAGAAAACTTTTTGAGTTTGTTTAAAAATAAAATTCATTATTTTAGCTGTGAAAATATCTACAACAATTGGATGTTCTTTCTCCGTAACCATAGGAATGATTAGATATCAATTATTTATTTATTTATTTATTTAAGCTTAATACAAGCTATTGCATAAAAAATACAAAAATAAAAAATAAAATACAAACTATAACTTAATACTAATTCTACAGAATATAATAAATGAATAATTAGGAATAAATAAATAAAAAGTATAAGCTACAATATGAGCTATATATATTGGTAACTGGCAGAAGGCGAAAGGAAGAAGAATTAAAGTAGGCGATCAGGATCAAGATGGGCGGGGTCAAGATATAAGGCTTTGTGGAGTGATGATTTACTCAGATGGAAATCAAAAGAGGAAAGGTCGTTGACTTTTCGTAACATCCTGGTAATTGGCTCGCTTTGACCGTAGTTTGTGCGATGGCGATCGAGTCGGAAAAGGGGAGTGGACCTAAGGTTACGGGGATTGGTATAGATGGGTAAAGATTGCAGGATTGAGGGGCAGTCTATGGCACCAGTTAATAATTGATAAATGAAGAGAATGTCGGAAACATCACGACGTTTGCTTAGAGGTTGTAAGTCGATCAGTTTCAGACGGTTTTCATAGGGAGGAAGGTTGAATCTGTCAACCCACGGAAGATCACGTAGAGCAAAGCGAATAAACCTACGCTGGACAGATTCAATCCTATTAATGTGAGTTGTTTGTGTAGGGGACCATACCTGGCTGGCATATTCAAGGAGAGGTCTAACGAAGGAGACGTAGAGAGATTTGGAAACATAAGGATTGGAGAACTCTCTAGACCAGCGCTTCACAAACCCTAGCGCGGAGTTAGCTCTGTTAATTATGCTGTCAATGTGGGAACGGAAATTGAGTTCACTATCACAGATTATTCCTAAGTCACACAAAGAGGTAACGATAGGGACTGGTACGTCGGTTAACATATAGACTCTCGGGGTGGCGGTAAGACGCTTGCGGGAATAAGAGATGGACTGGCATTTGGAGACATTGAGCTCAAGAAAGTTTTTCATGCACCATGTGATGAATGAATCGAGGTCTTCTTGCAGGAGAAGAGAGTCGGTAGTGGAGGAGATATGTTTGATTATTTTCATGTCATCGGCATAAATGGACAACTCTGAGTGTTTGATGACACATTCAACATCATTTATTGTGAGGATAAAAAGCAATGGACCTAGGTGGCTGCCCTGAGGGACGCCGGAACGAGCGACAATAGGGTTAGAAATGGATGAACTGAAAAGAATATTGTACTGACGGTTGTTGAGGTAGGATCGGATCCAGGAGATGAATCTGGGGGGGAAGCCTAGGCGATCAAGTTTGAACAAGATAACGTTATGGGAGATCTTGTCGAAGGCTTTACTAAAATCGGTGGCGATAACATCAACATCTTTACCGTTTTCCAGGGCACATAGGGTTTTAGAGACGAAGTCAGTAAGGTTGGTGGTTGTAGATCTACCTTTGAGGAAGCCATGCTGTGAGAGTGAGAAGATAGACTTACAGTGGAAGAACATGGAATCATAGACCAATTTTTCGAATAGTTTAGGTATGGATGATAATTTAGCAATGGGTCTGTAGTTGGACACATCGTTCTTGCAACCTTTCTTGAAGATGGGAATAATATACGAATTTTTCCATAATTGAGGGAAAACCCCTTGAGTGACCGAGAGACGAAAAAGCAAAGTAAGGGGTTGGACTAGATGTATGGCACACTTTTTCAGAACAATGGCCGGAATGCCATCAGGACCTGGGTGAAAGTCGTCCTCAAGCCTATTAATACTGGCGGCGACTAGTTCAGGATCAGGGTCAAAAGATGAAAACGACGTTTGAGTGCATTTGTCCATGAATGCAAAATAGTTAAGGTCGGGTTGTAGAGAATTGTCGCTGAAAGATTTACTGAAGAAGTGTGCAAAGAGGTTAGCGATAACCTTAGGATCAGATGAAGAGGTACTCTCGAGCTTTAGGGTGGAAGGGTAACCAATGGATTTCTTCTTAGAATTAATAAAGCTATAAAAACGCTTGGGGTCGGATATGAGGCTAGTTTCCATCCGTTGGAGGTACTCATGGTAGAGGGTATCACAACGTTCAGAAAAAGAGGTATAAGCAGATAGATAGGAAGAATAGTCAGACTCGGTCTGGGTTAGAAGAAAAGTTTGCCAACGTTTGTTTCTCCTGTTGCGAAGAGAGCGTAATTCTTTGTCGTACCATACGGGGGATGAGGAGTAGTTTTTACGAGGAAGAAGAGGGATAGATTGTGTAAGACAAGCGTGTATTTCCGAATAGAACGCCTCTAAAGCGACGTCAACTGGGAGATGTTGAGGGATATCCCCAATATTAGAGTTGAGGAGCAAGTGATTTAATTTGTCAAAGTCACCTTTACGAAAATTGAAGGATAAAGAAGACTCGGAGCCTGAAACGGCATGAAGGTGTTCGTAGGAGAAAACGAGGAGCAAAGGAGGATGGTGACGGTCGAGGGAGGAGAGAAGATGGTTGCTTTCTGCGACAGCCGAGTTAACTGGGTCTGAAGAAAAGATTAAGTCTAATTGTCTGTCCAGGAAGTTCCTGACTCCGCTTACTTGAAAGAGACCTGAAACGGAGAGCTGATCGGTAAAGAAGGCTTCTTTGGCCGAAGATGCGTTAAGGGGGACAAAGTGAGAACAGTCCTCGGACAATGACCATTGGATACGGGGGAGGTTAAAGTCACCCAATAAAATAAATTCATCGGACGCGTTAGCGTTCTCAAGCAGGGTATCGATCGCTTCAATTATAGGCTCGTAGGCGTCTAAAGGTTGAGAGGGGCGAATGTAACAACAGAGGATGTACAGAAGACACTTATTTAGTGCTATTTTTATACACACAAATTCTGATATTGTAGAGTCGGAGGTCTTTAGCAGGGTGGCGTCATAACGGTTGTGAGCAGCTATGAGAACCCCGCGACCTGGTGGATCATTGGTGCCTATACAACCGTCGACACGGAAAATGGTATAGTTTGGAGGGAATAGTTCGTTGTCGAGAATTCCTGGTGTTAGATTGGTTTCAGTTAAGGCAAAGATATCGTGCGGGAATTTGTGGGAGTTAAGAAAAATATTGGATGTTTTTGTACGAAGTCCTCTTACGTTCTGGTAATAGACCGACAAGCTGTTGGGGAGAGGATCTTGATCGGAAACCGCGGGTGAAATAGAGGGGAAGTCAGAAATAGGGAAATCAAGGGGGTTAGGAACGAAAGTAGTTTAAGGAGTCGTTACGACTTTTTTGAAGATGGGAAATACGGCGAGAACTGACGTACGCAGCATAGGTGGATAGATCTTCTGAAACTTTATGGGAAGGTATATTGAATGATTCATGGTATTTTGTGAAAAGTTGGAGTAAGACTGATGGGTCTGTGGGCAGGCCTTCTTGTTGTATGCTTAACATGACGTTGGTGCTGGTTTTACCTTCAACACAGACGGAGTTCGGTTTGTCGTGGAGATAGGCTAGAAATAGACGTACGTTGTCATAAATGCGACGGTCCCGTAAACGGGACAAGAGGTATCGTCCATCGCCAGAATCAGCAGAGCGCAAAGTCAATTTAACTGTAGGTGGGAGAAGGGGATCGATAAATGAATGATGTTCGGATATAGGAGTTTTGGCTAGCGGAATGGGCGGGTTAACGGAGGTAGAATTTGTTTGAGACGGGGCGACAGTGTAGGAGGATGACGGCGTGGAATTAGGTGGGCATGCGGAGGAAGTAGCGGGTGCAACGTTTTGCGTATATAGAGGAGAGGTGGGACAGACGGAAATCGGAGCAGAGGAGGTGGAGTGGTCGGAAGAAGTTGGCTTGAGGTTAGAAGGGCAAGCGGAAGAAGTTGGGAGTGCATGGTTAGGTGGGTGCGCTGGACATACGGAACTCAAAACAGTATTGGTTGGGTTGACGGTTGGAATGGACGTGTTCGAGGGATTCGGTGTAACTGGAACAGGGGGGTTAAGGGTGTGAGAATATATAAAGTTGGGATACTTGACTGGAGTACTTAGATTAAAATTTGGAAATAGTCCCATTTTGAACTGCCAATTGGAGTTAGGATTACTAGATTTAGGATTAATGGTGAGATGTGCGGAAGAGTGAGGAGTACTTATGTTGCTACTAGTTCTAAGATTCTTGTGGTTAGGGTGAATACTAAATTTAGGTATGGGAGAAGGTCGTTTGGGGTAGTTAGTAAGGTTAGGTTTTTTAGTATTTAATTTAGGGTTAGGTGCAGAGGGCTTAGGGTTAAACTTAACGTACTTCGTAGTCCACTTAGAAATTGTGATGTTCCCGAGAGTGAAGAATTTGCTGGAGGGGTTACTGATGAGCCAGACATATTTGTTTGGGATGAAGATCCTGAAGTTGCTGGATTTCCCTTCGTCTGACGAGAGTAACTTCAGGCAGCTAACGGGGGTGAATCCAAAATTGCGGGAAAAAAAACTGTGGGCCCAGGAATCGTTGGCGTTATGAGGTGCACCCTTTAGAAGGAATGGAGTTGTGCTTGATAAAGATAAATGTTTACTACCTAGCCTTTTTAGTCTCTGCTCCCATTCCGATACTGTCCAGGTGGTGCCAAGTTTGTTGATCGTAAATGTGGTGGAAGTGGGTTGGGATGACACTCGCGGAGAGACATTGATGGCAACATCAGCAACCTTCTCTATAACGGGCTTGACCAAACCAGCAATAGCATCAACATCTGAGGCAGGCTGTACCAAGGAGGAATGCGGAGGAATCACATACACGGTGGATTGAGGCGGAACTTCGGAGGTTGCATCCCGGAGAGTGGAGCAGTCCCCATCAGGAGATGTAGGTCCAGAAGAAGAAGAATTCTCTATAACGGGCTTGACCGAACCAACAGGAGCATCACCATCTGAGGCAGGCAGCGCCGAGGAGGAATGCGGAGGAATCACATTCACGGTGGATTGAGGCGGAACTGCGGAGGTTGCATCACGGAGAGTGGAGCAGTCCCCATCAGAAGATGTAGATCCAGAAGAAGAAGAATTCTCTATAACGGGCTTGAGCAAACCAACAGGAGCATCACCATCAGAAGCAGGCTGCTACAAGGAGGAATGCGGAGGAATCACTTTCACGGTAGATTGAGGCGGAACTGCGGAAATTGCATCCCGGAGAGTGGAGCAGTCCCCTTCAGAAGATGCAGGTCCAGAAGAAGAAGAATTCACACCAGAACCATCTGAGGTGTCAGACCGAGGAAAAGAGGGGCCGAGATAGCTTCTAGTGGTTAAACTCTTAATATCAGAGCCGACTGAGCCAATTAATTCCAAGTTCTTCACAATGGCTGTTGAGCACGAATCCAGATCCCGCTTGACGTGCCGGACACCGCGCCGAATGTCGTCTAAGATTGGCATGATAGATTCCGCAGGTTGGCCGATGGAAGGCGATGGTGATCCAGCGCGGAGGTCATCCAAGGAAGCGAACAGGCCGCTCAGCTTTAAGGAAAGCTCGCAAATCCTGCTTGAAAGAAGCGATGAGTCGTTGGTCAAACCCTCAGCGATCTTAAACAGCTTGTCCAGTTTTAAGTTTAGACTAGCGCAGTCATCGGACAAAATTTGCAGTCCAGCAAAGTTTGTGGAGATCTCATTGACCTTATCTGCGATGTAGGATTGATCCGTGGAGAGCGTAGCAACGACCTCCTTCATGAGCCGTAAGACGTGACAGGGCTTAATGTTGGAGCACTCTTTACATGTAGAAAGACCACGTGAAAGACAGGTGCCATGAAAAACACCTCCACAGATGCCATCACAGGTAACACCATTGTTAAGCAACTCATTAGAGCATGACTTGCAAAGGGCCATTTTGTGCGTGAGGAATTAGTCGGAAATAATTAACAATAAAAAGTTAAACAAAAGGCTTTACACCAGGTTGCAGTAATACCAGATTAAAACAAAATAAACAAACTGAGTTACTTCCGCTTGAAAAACAAAAATATTTCCCGGCACTGTGATGTAACTTTAATATATGATGTTACCATAACGCGTTTACGAAATACTGAAAGTATATATCAACATGCAGGCTGTCCCAACATGCAGAATTTACCCTAGTTAATTAAGAAAAAATTTAAAAATTTAGGAACAGTACGTACCTGCAATTTTTTCTTTTGCAACTGCACTCTGCAATCCAGGCTACCACTTTCTTGATTGCCGCTTCTTTCAACCTTTGTGTTCCAAAAAAATATCCACGTTTTGTATTCCGCAGCCACTTCCTTGAGCTTTTTTCCTCAAACCAAACTTTTCTCGTTTCTCTCTGACATTCTTTTTCTTGAACTCTTTTTTTCTCAAATCAAAATTTTCCACTAAGTTTTGGTCTTGAAACTCTAAAAGGCGCTGTAAATAGCGATTTTGGCAACTAGAGAATATTTTGACAGGTACCACATGTCATAAAATTTGTTATTTCCCTTAGAGTAAATTGAGGAACGCAAAAGTCGAAGTAGGGATTACTAATTCTTTCTTGTTTTTCTGAAACCTTAGAAATTAAAGTGCCCATCAGTGCAAGGTAAAAGATAATTAGACGTCACAAAAAGTAACATTTAATTTATCTTTAGTGTTTAATTCTATTTCTTTTAATTTCAGGTTCACTATGAATTTTGGGACAGTGAGACAAGATAATGCGCAATGCTGCGGCATTAATTTAAGAGTATTAATGCAGCAAGCCGAAGAGTTATTATATCGGCGTATTTAGGTATTATATTTAGCAGATATAAAAGTAACAACGTAGAATCATCCGTTTTTAGATCTAAATGATATTCTGTTTCCACGAGCCCATTTCAGATCTAAATCATGTATGGAATTCAAGCGGCATCCTTAACGTGGTTCATCCACGTTATCAGGTTATCTATGGATATGAAAACAATTTGATAGGAAGAGGTGGGGCTTATTCTTTTAGACCTCCCAGCAGGAAGGATTATTATAGAAACGTTTTACCAGATACCGGTCCGAATGAATAGGAAGGAGCCGTCTGTCGGGATGCTTTCGACGAAGAAGATAATTTTAAGAATATAAATAAAAAAAGGTTTCGTAGAGTTTATAAAGTTAATGGTGGAGGTACGGAAGGTGAATCAACAGATAGTAATCTTGGGAACGAGGAAGAGAAAACTGTTAAAATATTATCATATAACATAGCAGGTTTACGTTCTAAGTTAATTTTTCCAAGCTTTTTTTGTTTTATTAAAACTTATGACATATTTTTTCTATATGAGACTCACGTTGAAGAGCAATATTATAATGAATTTGATAAGTATTTTGGTGGATATGAGCTTTGTTGGGTAGGAGCAAGTAGGACTTCCCGGTTTGGTAGGGCCAGTGGTGGTTGGGTCCTTGGTATAAGAAAAATTATAATTGAAAACAAAGTAGGAAATTTTGTTTGGCATAATAGCCGCCCGTTAGTAGAGTTAAAGTACAGAACTGAAAAGATGTATGTTTTACCGGCCTATATTAACTGTAATAATTGGGATAACGATTTTGATCTCTTCTCTGGTTTCGTAAATGATCTTAATAAGGCTAATTTAATTATTATGGGTGACTTTAATATTAGAATAGGGATAGAACAAATAATTCCTGAAGAAATAGATCTGGGCCCAAATCTCAGAAACTTTAGAGAATCACGGGATTTGACGGTTAACAAAAGGGGTAGACAGTTCCTAGATTTTTGTGAGCAGTATGGCTTAACAATTCTGAATGGACGAACTTTGGGTGATTTTGAAGGTAAAACTACTTTTATTGGGGGAAATGGGTCATCAGTTAATGATGTGATGGCAATAACATACAGCATATCAGCCTGTGTTAATAAGTTTAGTGTTGAAGACGAAATATATTCCGACCATTTTCCTATATCTCTGTACCTGGATTCTTTTGCATTCAAACAGTCCCAGCCCAATAATATTATGAAACTGCTACCAAAACTGAACTGGAAACTTCAAGATGTTAGTGAATACAAGGAAAAGGTTACCAATTTGTGTGAAACTACTCCTATAGATAACTTAGAGAATCAAATCGCGACATTAGTTGGCATTATTCTAACTTCAGCAAAACATTCACAAAAGAACTCCGTTGCGTATAGACAAAAGTGGTTTGACAGTGAATGTCTTCGCAGTCGAAAATTGTCATTTAAGTGGCTTAGCATTTTTCGAAAAACTTATTCTGAAACAGCTCGAGTTATGTACCTAAATGCTAATAAAGAATATAAGCGACTTTGTGGTAAAAAGAAGAGAGCATATCTTGAAAACATCGCTGAAAGTTTAGATGCAGTAAAGAATTCCGGAGAGTGGTGGCGTATAGCAGGGGAGTTGCGAGAAAAGAAGTTTGTATTGGGGGCACAAATTTCTATAAACAGTCTATATGTCTACTTTCAGTCACTTTTAAATCCATGTGTTTATACTGCTCCTATACTGTATGCTTCTCCAAATACGACGCACCCCCTACTCGATAGTCAGATTGAAATGTATGAGCTGATTACTGTTCTTGAAGGCTTAAAAGATAATAAGGCTCCTGGAATAGACCGCGTCCCATATGAATTTTATAAAAATGCCCCGGATTCATTCCTTCAGTATCTTCTCAGAGCGTTTAATAATATCTTTGAAAGTGCCGATTTGCCCGACTGCTTTAAAAGATCGGTATTGTTTCCGATACATAAAAGGGTGATATTAATAGGCCAGAGAATTATAGGGGACTTTCGTTTATGGATGCAGTAGTCAAGATATTCCTTGGGATCATCTACAATAGGCTGATCAATTGGGAACAACAGCACAGAATATTGTCGGAAAGCCAAGCTGGTTTTCGTCGCGGCTATTCTACGGTAGACAATATTTATAATCTCATTAGCATAATTAAAATTTCTCATTATTACAATAAGAAGAAAATCTACGCATTTTTTGTTGATTTTAAAGCAGCATTCGATACCATCTCAAGGAATGCACTTTTTTATAAGCTACTGAATTATGGATTGTCTTCTAAAATTATAAACATTCTGCGGGAACTTTACAGGGATACCAGAGCTCAAATCTGGAATGGAACAAGTCTCTCTAACAGCTTCAGTACTAATTCCGGCGTAAAACAGGGTTGTATTCTGAGCCCTTTGCTATTTGCTCTTTATATTGATGATCTTGTTGACCATTTGGGAGTAGGTTTTAATATCAGCGATATAGAGGTGAAAGTTCTAATGTATGCTGACGACATTGTTTTGCTCTCAGATGATCCACTTAAGCTGCAGAGTATGATTAACAGACTGGACGAATACTGTAGACTTTGGGGCCTCGTAGTTAATTTGGATAAATCGAAAGTAATGATCTTCCAACGGGGAGGAGGAGTTAAAAAGGCATCGGAGAAATGGTCATTTCGAAGTGAAGCTATTTAGGTGGTAAAAAAATATGTTTATCTTGGCGTACTGTTGACTCCGAAGTTATCCTTTAACGAACATCTGAAGCTTCGTTTGACCTCTGCTAAAGGCAGCCTTAATTGCACTTGGGAGACCTTTCTTCGAAAGAGGATGATAAAACATTCTGAAAAAGTTAAACTATTTAACGCTGTCAGTAGGTCAATTTTGTGTTATGCTTCACAAGTCTGGGGGTATCTGCAATATGAAGAGGTCGAAAAACTACAACGCTTTTTTTTTGAAAAAGTTATTATATTTACCGCAGTTCACTCCTAACTATGCTCTTACTGTGGAAACAGGTTTACAGGATCTTTACATTTATACATTGCAATGTCATTTTAGGTTTATCTGGCGGACGTTATTTCTTTACGACTCTGAAAGACTCCCACATAAATTAACGCGCATTATTATCGAAAAAAATATTTTTTGGTGTGAAGTTTGGGGTGATCTCGCTGAAAAGCATAATCTTTCCTTTAACCTTTTGCAAGATGATAAAAACGTTATAGTTGAATGGCTTAACAAAATTATAATGGCAGAGGACAATTGGTTAAAAAATAAATATTTAGAGAGGGCAAGAAGCACTATTAGACATGGATTGTATAATAGATTAAATTTTTCCTCTGAAGAAAATTATTTTAGGAATGAGTATCCGTTAAAAAAAATAAGCATCATAATGAAATATAGATGCGGCGTGGTCACTCTTAATGCTAGCCCATGGAGAAGGGAGGGAAGTAGCCTGTGCTCCTTATGCAATATGAACGAGGATGAAAGTCTTTATCATTTTCTGGGCGTATGCCCAATATTAGCTGAATTTCGCATTGACATGTGCGGGAAAAAGGATCTCTCTGAAGATGAAGTTATGGAAATTCTCAATGGCAGAAATGATTACAAAGATCTCTACACTTTTGTGACGAAGGCTTGGAAATATAGGTCTTTTCTAATCAATGAATATAATAACTGAATTAAGTTTTCTCTTTCTCGATCTAAAATACACCGATATGGGCCCTAATTTATCATATATTATGATTGCCCTGTGTTTTTTTTCTCTTTCTATGAAAATAAATTTTTTATTTTTTTTCCTTCTTAGTAATACGTTTATGTTATATATATATATGTGTATAATTTGTAACTTCTTTATTAATGTTGCCAAACCCGACAGACGGTAGTCATACCATAGTCGTAGTTTATAGATGAACAAGTAATGTGGAGTTTATAAATTAAGTTAGAATTATATGAATTAAATGGAATAAGAAAATATGAAGTATGTTACTAACTAAGATAGGTTTAAATTCAATAAACATTTATTATTATTATTATTATTATTTGTTGAGTCAAAGTGCCAACATCTAGTGTCAATAAGCTCCTTAAAAAGTGTCCAAAACGTCGGTAATTATCAACGGAATTTACTGAAAATTAGTTTATCTTGTAGCTAAGAGACAAATCTTCAAGTGAAGTGAAAAGAATATTGAAAGTGTTGTGATATAAAACTATATAATATAAACAATATCTGTGGAAATTTGCATAAAATATTAATTTTTCAAGCAGTTGCTAAGCAACCATCTCAGTTGTTGATTTCAGCAAAATAAGAAATCACGTTGCCTAGCAGCGGTTATTTTCTTTTACATTTTCAAAGATCTAGCAGCCGGGAAAGAATTTCTTTTCAAATTTTAAAAAAGAAAAATTTAAATTATACCGGCTGCTGCCCTCAAAAATGAGCGGCAGTAGCAGCGACTCCGGGGGGAAAAAGAAACCCCCCAACACTAAAAAGAAGAGGCAGCGAGACGTCAAAGTCTCCCTCGGCGCCTATTTAGACCTCGTAGAGCCCACTGAAAAGGCTAAAACAGGGCCCACTGAAGAGGTCAAAGCGAAGGATGTGTCAACTCCAGCCACCGATGTAGTCGTGACAGGCGTCACGCAATTACAAGCGACATCCGTCGCATTAACAACCGCAGCATTAGCCGCTACCGTGCCAGCGACTGGCGTCGCTTCAACAAGAGCGGCAACCGCCGCCCCAGTTCCAGCGACATCCGTCGCTAAAACTACTGCAGCTACCGCTACGAAGACATCAGCGGCATCCGCCGCCAAAGTGCCAGCAGCAACAGCTGCTAAAACCTCTGTGGCAACAGCCACAAAACCAGCGTCACCAGCAGCCCCGCGACTAAGTGAAGTCGTGAAAGCTGCTTCGAACGCAGCGCCACCGCCGAACCCGACACCTCCTTTACGCCCGATTCTTTCGGGTGCTAAGAAAGCCGGGACCAGCAAACCAGCGCCACAACAAGGAACCCCAGTTAATACAGGCAGGGTAGTAGCAGGATCCAGCTACGCCCAGCAGGTGAGTGGAAGTTCCCATAATAAGAGTGCATTTATTACTGTAGAGGGTAGTTACGTAACTCCTCGTCAGCCTCCAGCTGATTTGGGGAAGTCTCGACCCAAGTCTGTTGCGGGGCTTCAAGGGCTTTTCGACGCCCAGTGGCAAGACGATCGATACGGTATGTATTTTGAACATCTCCGTGGAGTCACTCAAAGTGCATACCTTCGAGCCATGTCACTGGTCGTCCCATTGGAGAAAATATTCTCCTTTGGTCTTGTTGGACGCGGTATGGTAGAGGTGTATACCACCACCATTGATGCTGCGACCAAGCTTATGCTTGAAGGCATTGATGTGGGTGGTAGACACCTTCAACCCTACCCAGTAACGGTGAAGCCGACGAGAGTCGTCTTCTCACGAGTTCCGCTCCGGGCTAAGCCAGAGGACCTCGAAGCCTTCTTGCGAAGGTTCGGTAAGGTTCAAGGCAAAGTCCGTGCTGTTCCGTTAAGGATTGGTGACGAAGGTCTTGGCCGGGGCATTCTCAGCTCCAGTCGGGAAGCATACGTCACTCTAAACCAGGGGTGTGTGCTTCCGGACGGCTTCTTTTGGAGTATGTCTGGGTCAAAATCTTGGATAGACGTAAGCACCGAGGCTAAATGTCACGCCTGCCATCAGGTAGGGCATTTTGCTGCGGATTGCCCCAAGAGATCCGTGAGTGCGGCTGAGGTTACTGTAGAGAGCATCTCTGCACCAGCAGTGGCTCTAGCAGCAGTGCCTACGCCCAGTGCAGCGCCCGTTCTCTTGGTGCAAGCCGCAGCAAAAACGCCTGAGGAAACTCCGGAGATAACGCCGAACCTGGCTGTAAACGGTGCTTCGCCTACGCGAAGAGAAGTCGTGAGCTCGGACGAGGAGTTCATAAAAGTTTCGGATAGGAAGAAGAGGATGAAGAGAAAGTCGAAACAAAGGCCGGATCGGGAGGCAATGCCACCTCCACCGAAAAAGGCGCAGGGAAAGAGGACTGTCTCCGCAGAGGAGGCCAATATTTCCTCTCCGATTGTAGTACCAGTGGAATCTGTGGATACCACTGATATATTATCGGAGAGTGAGGTGGTATCCGCTATGGAGACGGCTGGTCCTCTTCAGAGCGGTTACGAATCGTGCGGTAGTACCGCTTCGATGAGTAGCCGCTTTGAGGTCGACCCCGATTTAGAAGAAATGCCTAGGGCGAAATTGCGCTCGCTCCTCGACAGCCTGCATTACAAAAAGAGCGGCGAGAAGATCCTCAACATCCTCAAGCGAGAGCTTGGGGATCCATCTAGGATTCTTCCCCAATTAAAGCTCTTGATGTCTGAGGCAAAAAAACGGGCAAAGTACAATGAGGTGTCGAGGTGCGAGCGCCTTTTCAACAAGGTCTCGGATATCCTCGAGGATCGTCGCCTCGACAAAGCTCTTCATCCGTAGAGTCGAACAATCATGGTTTGAGTTCGAATATTTCCTTGAATGTGTAAAATAACATCGATTAATGCTGGGGGTCTCAGTGCACCCACACGCTTGCATGCAATATTTGAAGACATTAAACACTGGAACACAGACATCGCACTAATACAGGAGACAAATTTTACTCAAGACACCTTTACACAATTAGAACGCAACACTATCTTACACAAAGGTTACACAGTTTTTGCCACACCAGCTCCTCGTAGAGGATCTGGTGTGGCAATTGCTGTGTCCAACAGTTTCACACTAACGTCTCCTGTATTCACAGACATTTGCTCAGGTTTCGCGTCTTCCTTAGAATTCGTCTTGCGAGACAAAACACTAGGGATAGTAAACATGTACCTGCCGCATGACCAGGATATTGCAAGACAGGTAATGGACTCTGTCCTGTTGCATCTTGCGAACTTCGGCGGTGAGGTTATCCTTGGGGGTGACTTCAACTGTACACTGGATTCTGCACTCGACCGCCATTCCGGAGTTGAATTCAACTCAGTGAACGCGGGACGATTGAGGAACCTAGTCAGACAGCTCAACCTTGTCGATGTCTACCGTTGGCTCAACCCAACGACTAGGTCATACACAAGGGTTTCTCGAAATGTCCATGGTAGCTTTTCGGGCTCGAGGATAGACAGACTTTACGTCTCGTCTAGTCTTCTTAGTTTTTTCGATAGTGTCACTCATGAAGTGTGCTCACTTAGTGATCACCTTCTTGTTGTGGCGACTAGCACTTTGTTCGAAAAGCGAACTGCCTACTGGATTTTCAACAATAACTTGTTGAATTCAGAGCAGTTCATTGAAGAATTCATTCAGTTTTGGCATCAATGGCGAGAAAGGAAAAATGACTACGCGAACCTTAGTCATTGGTGGGATGTTGGAAAGCTTCAGATTCGCTCATTTATTGAGACGAGATTCAATCGAAGCAGGTATATAGCATCGAGTTTGACGGCCGAAGTAACCCGGATTGGTACGCTTCTGCCCGCGCAACCAGAGTTGCTCTCGCAATACGAGAGATTAAAAGAACGGCTGAGAGCACAAAACTACAAGCATAGCTTGGAGTTTGTACTCCGAAATCAGTCGCGCTGGTTGCGAGAGGGCGAGTCTCCGACCGAGTACTTCTTCCAGACAACACGACGACGTACCGCTTCCTGTGAAGTAGATTCAATTCTTGCCGAATCTGGGCAACTCCTACACGGAGACGAGCTTGCGGATTATATCCGAAACTATTACACACAGCTATATGCTGTGCCGACGTTGCCCACATCTACGTCCACGGATGAATTCTTCCAGTACGTTCCTGCTTTCTCTAATGAAAGTAGAGAATTCCTGGACAGAGCATTAACCCTCGACGATATGCTTACCGCTACGAAGGATCTTCGCCGTCATACCTCTCCTGGTTATGATGGTCTAACTCCAGAATTTTTTCTACGCTTCAGGAATCTTTTGATTCCAGACCTATTGGAGGTCTTCAGTTCTGCAGTGGTTGGACATACTGAATTTCCCTCAAGCTGGCGGAGATCCGTTATGCGTCTAATACCCAAGAAGGGAGATCTTCAGAGGCTGGGTAACTGGAGGCCAGTTACGTTGTGCAATGTTGACTACAAGATAGTGTGCAAAGCACTCGGAACGATATTAAGCTCAGTGATAGCATCGGTTATACACCCGGAACAGTCCTACTGCATACCAGGTCGTACTATTTACGACAACATCGCCGTAGCAAAACATCTTTTCGCCTACCACGAAAAGACTGGTTCGCAGATGGCCATGATCTCGTTAGATCAAGAAAAGGCGTTTGATAGCGTCTCACATGAGTATCTACTGAGAGTGCTCGATAAATTTGGGCTTCCGTCCAGATGGATTGAGATCATCAGTGGTCTGTATAGAGATTCAGTGATTCTCATAAAGCATAATGGGCATATATTGTCTCCTATTCCGTTTCGTCGGGGTATCAGGCAGGGATGCCCGTTGTCAGGAATGCTTTATGACTTTTCACTGGAGCCGCTGCTAGTAAATCTTCGTCTGTCGTTGAGACAATATTCAGTTCATCTACCATACACTACTATAAGGCCACTTATTCTAGCGTATGCTGATGACCTGTCTATTTTCGTTACGAAAGAAGATGCATTTCCAGTCGCTCGTAGGGTTTTCGAACAATATGAGCGATTAGCGGGCGCTAGGGTTAACCTAAGCAAAAGCCAAGGCCTATGGTGTGGGAGGTGGCGGAATCGTTCAGATTCTCCCCTCGGCATACAATGGACCAATACTTGCTTGAAGTATTTAGGTGTGTATATCGGGCTCGAAGGTAAAACACGTAATCGCCGCATGGCTCTGGAGAAACTTTCCGGAGCAGTGAATTCGTGGCGGACTAGATTGTTCCCCCTTTCGCTGAAAGGACGTGCAGTCGTTGTCAATTACCTGATTACCTCGTCCATCGTTCACCTGCTTAAGTCGGAGTGCTTCGAGGAAGGCTTCGTTAAACTTTTGCAGGCAAAAATAATTGACGCATTTTGGGGGGGAAGAAGATGGGTCGCTGAAAGCACGCTCTGTCGACCAGTAGCGATGGGTGGATTGGGTCTTACGGACATGGTCGTTAAAACTCGTTGCCTTCAGATCAGAGCATTCCAACGAGTGTTCCGGTTTGAGGACAGCTTGATTTCTCAGCTGTGGGTAAGCGCCTTGGGGGGTGCCGGAGTAGGAAAGCATTACTATCTGCTTTCAGTCCGCCCACCCTATCCGCACGACTGGTCTCAGGAAATGATCTCTACGATCACGACCTGGGGCAGAATAAGACCGGCATTCCATTTGCAATGGGATGAAATTGGGTACGGGGATTTTTCAGCTTTACCGATCAGGTTAAATCCTGAATTAGTGGATTCGGTGTTCAGTAATGCTCGAGGTGTAACAGCCGATACAGGACAGCTTACAGTTCTCGGAGATATCATTGATGCCTCTGGGAACATACTAATACACCCACATACAACACAATTAAACCAATTGGTTGATACAGCACGAGAGCGTTTCAGCCAACTCAGTACCAGGTCGCCTGGCACAGAGGTGGTGAACGCTTTTGTGGTGAATCAACCGCCGCACACGCCATTCAGTACACTGACATCACGTCGGCTGCGCGATCTATTTGCAGATGCGTTTCCTGTAGAACACTTAGGTGTTAATAGATGGAGCGCACATCTCGGGGTAGAATTGGGAGTAATCGGAGGGGTGACTTGCAGAGTGATCTACAGTTATCCATCCAATTATAGAGACTCTGATGTAGCATTCAAACTGTTACATCATAGCCTCGTGCATCCAAATCAGCTGTCGCACATTGACCAGAGCGTTCAAAGAGTCTGCACGGTCTGTGGGGGTGAAGGAACTTTGTTCCACCGATACTTCACATGCCCGGCCTTGTGCGAATTGATGCTACTGGTCCGTCACTTGTGCCAGATAATCTGCCCGCGTTTCGGCATTACTCGAACATCGTTTTTACTGGGGCCAAGGACATGCAGCCAGGTGAATTGTTTAATTAGCTTTGTTCTTACACTAGCTAAATCAACAGTTCATTTGTATTGCATGCGGATCGTGCCTGGGCAACAGGCCACTGACACACAGATACACACACGTGCACTTAGGAGCCACTTTGTTGCCAGATTGAGAAGGCGTTTACGTCTTGAATACCTGGTAACGGAGCCAGACACATTCAACTGTACCTGGCAACCGCTAGCGTCGGTACAGAATGGTAGCCTTGTCTTTCACTGGTGACAATAGGCCGCAGCCTTGTAGCACCTTATTCACGGAGCTTCTCTCCGCTTTGAATCTGCTCCAAGTGCTGCGGGAAAGATGAGTCCTACGTTGGAAGAATTGAACTGAGGCGATGATGGGAGCAGTTTTCGGACGTCCATGACTCTGAAGACTGCTCTCGCGGGACTCTATCGTCAAAATTTTTAGTACGCTCACCTGGGAATCTTGAAGCGGGGTGCTCCAAGGGGACTAGAAAAGTGGCGAAGACTTCTGCGGAGAGCGTCGCTGCTTGCATGCAAGTAGGTATTCTCGATGTAGCGTCTTCGCCCGGTGCTGCATCTACCTCCGGGGATCATTCAAGCTCAGTAACCAGGTGACTTAAATTCATTTATTTAGGACTTCTAGTTTTTAAACATATTTTGGCAACCTAACTCAAAATTTTAAAATACTTTTCGGAACTTCCACTCACCGGGTGACTCTCAAATTTTGATTTAAATTTTCTTAACCTTTCTTTGCTTTTCTTTTTCCACACATTTTGGCAGGTTTTATCTAAAATTAACAAATTTGAGTCTTTTTTCGTCCTTCTGACATGTTCTAAGTATATTTTACACTTTTTGATATGTTCCTGAGCCTTTTGCGATTTTGTGATATGTTTTTGAGCCTTTTTGCTATTTTTGAGTCATTTTTATGAGTGTTGAGCCTTTTTACAGCAATATTTTGTGATTTTTGTGCCTTGTTTTTATAAACTTTTTGATATTTTTACATTTTACAGAGTAGTTAGGGAGTTTTTTAGTTTTTATACAATATACGATTTATAACGTTGAGCCAATAAAAGTACCATATATACATAAAAAAAAAAAAATTATTATTGAATAATCGGGAGTAGACGGACGCGTATTTTAAAGATTGTGAAAAAGTGCCAAAAAGTGTCAAAAACGTAAGAAAAAAAGGTGGAAAAAAGTATAAAAAGGACAATCAGTGAACGATTGGTGAAAAAACTAAAAGAAACTGTGAATTTGTGAAGATTTTTGTGCAAAAGATTTAAAAAGAAAAATTGTAAAATTGTGACATTTATAGAAATTTTTGTGTTATTTCGCGTTTCCATGGTAACGCTCTAATTTTGCAAAATCAAGTAGTCAGTGCAAGGAAAAAATTTAAAAGTATTTTTTGCTACTGCACTCACAATGAGTTGCAGTAGCAGCAGCGATACCGGGGGGAGTAAAAAGCCCCCCAATTTAAGGAAGAAGAAGAAGGAGAGAGGTACGAAGGTGGACCTCGGCTCCTTCCTAAAAATAAAAGAGCCCACCGAAAAGGCTATTTCAGGGCCCACAGAAGAGGCCAAAGTGGTAGATGGAAGAAGACGATCAGTCGCCAAGACTGCAGCAACAGCAGCTTCAGCTGCAGTGCCATCGACTAGCGCCACATCAGCGGCACCTGCCGTTAATGTCTCACCGACGCCCATCCCATCAACATCGGCGGCATCCGCCGCGAAGAAAATTGTGGCAGACGCTGCAAGTGTACCTGTGGCTGCGGCCACAAATAATGCAGCAGTAACTGCTGCAAAAGTGTCTGCAGCTTCCGCTGCAAAAGTGCCTGCAGCATCCGCTGCAACCAAAAATGCAACATCTGCGCCAAAATTAGCGGATGTGGTTCGAGCAGCATCAAAAGATGCCCCAGCACCGTCCAGTTTGGTAATGCGGCCAAAACTGTCAGGGGACAAAAAAGCCGCGACCAGCAATCCAGCGCCAACAAGAGCAGCAGCGACCAGCTCCGGGGTAGTAACAGGGACTAGTTACGCCCAGCAGGTAAGTGGCAGCTCCAATAAAAGTTCTTTTATCACAATTGCAGGAAGTTATGTGACTCCTCGTCAGCCTCCGGCTGATTTGAGCAAGTCTCGGCCCAAGTCAGGCGGGGACCTTCAAGGGCTTTTTGACGCCCAGTGGCAGGACGACAGGTACGGTATGTACTTTGAGCACCTTCGCGGAGTTACTCAAAGTATGTACCTGCGAGCTGTGTCACAGGTCGTCCCATTGGAGAAAATTTTCTCCTTTGGTCTAGTCGGACGCGGTATGGTGGAGGTGTATACCACCACCATCGAAGCATCTACGAAGCTGATGCTCGAAGGCATCGATGTGGGTGGTAGACATCTGCAACCGTACCCGGTGACAGTGAAGCCGACGAGAGTCTGCTTCTCCCGGGTCCCACTCAGAGCTAAGCCTGAGGACCTTGAAGGCTTCTTGCGAAGATTCGGAAAGGTCCACGGCAAAGTTCGGGCAGTACCCCTAAAACTAGGAGACCAAGGGCTCGGTCGGGGCATCCTCAGCTCTAGCCGGGAAGCATACGTCTCCCTAAACCAGGGATGTGTGCTTCCAGAGGGCTTTTTCTGGAGCATGCTCGGGTCGCGTCATTGGATTGAGGTGACCACCGAGGCAAAATGTTTCGCCTGCCATCAGGTAGGGCATTTTGCTGCAGAGTGTCCCAAGAGGGAGAGGAAAGTGGCTGAAGACGCTGTGGAGCGTGCACCTGCACCTGCAGTTGTGCCCGCAGTAGTGCCTTCGCCCAGTGCTGCGCCTGCTCTCTTGGGGCAAACTGCAGAAAAAGTGCCCGAGGAAAGTACTCCAGAGACAACTCCGGTCCTGGCTGTAAACGGTGCCACCCCAACACGGGTAGAAGCAGTGAGCTCGGATGAGGAGCTCACGAAATCTGGTCAGGAGAAGAAGAAGAGGAAGAGGCGCACAAAGCGCAAACCTGACCAGGACGTTATGCCTGCACCTCCACCAAAGAAGGTGCTGAGCAAGAGGGGGGTTTCGGCAGAGGAGACAAAACCTGTCGCTCCGAGTGCGTCGTCGGTGGCATCGGAAGATGTCACTGATGCCCTCTCAGACGTCGAGGTTCTCTCCGCTACCGAAACGGCCGGTCCAACTCAGAGCGGCTACGAATCGTGCGGCAGTACCGCGTCGATGAATAGCCGCTTCGAGGTGGACCCCGATTTGGTGGAGGTGCCGAGGGCGAAGCTCCGCACGATCCTCGACAGTCTCCACTACAAAAAGAGTGGAGACAGGATCCTGGCTATACTTAAGCGAGAGCTTGGTGATCCAGCCAGGATCCTGCCTCAGTTATTGCTTCTGAAGCAGGATGCAAAGAAGCGGGCTCGCTACAATGAGGTGTCGAGGCTCGAGCGCCTCTACAATAAAGTAGAGGATGCCCTCGAAGAGCAGCGCCTGGACAGGGCGCTTCTTCAATAGAGTCGTACACTCATAATCTGAGTTCATCTTTCCCCTTGAATGTGTAGGATAGTCTCTCTGAATACTGGGGGCTTAAGTGCACCTACACGCCTACACGCAATTTTTGAAGACATAAAACATTGGAATACTGACATTGCACTCTTACAGGAGACAAATTTCACACTCGACACATTTACACAACTTGAACGAAACACTATTTTACACAAAGGTTACACAGTTTTTGCCACACCAGCTCCTCGTAGAGGATCTGGTGTGGCAATTGCTGTGTCGAACAGTTTTACACTACCGTCTCCTGTATACACAGACATCTGCTCAGGTTTCGCGTCTTCCTTAGAATTCGTCTTGCGAGACAAAACACTAAGGATAGTAAACGTGTACCTACCGCATGACCAGGATATCGCAAGACAGGTAATGGACTCTGTCCTGTCGCATCTTGCGAACTTCGGTGGTGAGGTTATCGTTGGGGGTGACTTCAACTGTACACTGGATTCTGCACTCGACCGCCATTCCGGAGTTGAATTCAACTCAGTGAACGCGGGACGATTGCGGAACCTAGTCAGACAGCTCAACCTTGTCGATGTCTACCGTTGGCTTAATCCAACGACTAGGTCATACACAAGGGTTTCCCGAAATGTCCGGGGTAGCTTTTCGGGTTCGAGGATAGACAGACTTTACGTCTCGTCTAGCCTTCTTAACTTTTTCGTTATTGTCACTCATGAAGTGTGCTCACTTAGTGATCACCTTCTTGTTGTGGCGACTAGCACTTTGGTCGAAAAGCGAACTGCTTACTGGATTTTCAACAATAACTTGTTGAATTCAGAGCAGTTCATTGAAGAATTCATACAGTTTTGGCATCAATGGCGAGAAAGGACAAATGATTACGCGAACCTTAGTCATTGGTGGGATGTTGGAAAGCTTCAGATTCGCTCATTTATCGAGACGAGATTCAATCGAAGCAGGTATATAGCATCGAGTTTGACGGCCGAAGTCACCCGGATTGGTACGCTTCTGCCCGCGCAACCAGAATTGCTCTCGCAATACGAGAGATTAAAAGAACGGCTGAGAGTACAAAATTACAAACATAGTTTGGATTTTGTACTCCGGAATCAGTCGCGCTGGTTGCGAGAGGGCGAGTCTCCGACCGAGTACTTCTTCCAGACAACACGACGACGTACCGCTTCTTGTGAAGTAGATTCGATTCTTGCCGAATCTGGACAACTCCTATACGGAGACGAGCTTGCGGAATATATCCGAAACTACTACACACAGCTATATGCTGTGCCGACGTTGCCAACATCTACGTCCACGGATGAATTCTTCCAGTACGTTCCTGCTTTCTCCAATGAAAGTAGAGAATTCCTGGACAGAGCATTAACCCTCGACGATATGCTTACCGCAACGAAGGATCTTCGCCGTCATACCTCTCCTGGTTATGATGGTCTAACTCCAGAATTTTTTCTACGCTTCAGGAATCTTTTGATTCCAGACCTATTGGAGGTCTTCAGTTCTGCAGTGGTTGGACATACCGAATTTCCCTCAAGTTGGCGGAGATCCGTTATGCGTCTAATACCCAAGAAGGGAGATCTTCAGAGGTTGGGAAACTGGAGGCCAGTTACGTTGTGCAATGTCGACTACAAGATAGTTTGCAAAGCACTCGGAACGATATTAAGCTCAGTGATAGCATCGGTTATACACCCGGAACAGTCCTACTGCATTCCAGGTCGTACTATTTACGACAACATCGGCGTAGCAAAACATCTTTTTGCCTACCACGAAAAGACTGGTTCGCAGATGGCCATGATCTCATTGGATCAAGAAAAGGCGTTTGATAGCGTCTCTCATGAGTATCTACTGAGAGTGCTCGATAAATTTGGGCTTCCGTCCAGATGGATTGAGATCATCAGTGGTCTGTATAGAGATTCAGTGATTCTCATAAAGCATAATGGGCATATATTGTCTCCTATTCCGTTTCGTCGGGGTATCAGGCAGGGATGCCCGTTGTCAGGAATGCTTTATGACTTTTCACTGGAGCCGCTGCTAGTAAATCTTCGTCTGTCGTTGAGACAATATTCAGTTCATCTACCATACACTACTATAAGGCCACTTATTCTAGCGTATGCTGATGACCTGTCTATTTTCGTTACGAAAGAAGATGCATTTCCAGTCGCTCGTAGGGTTTTCGAACAATATGAGCGATTAGCGGGCGCTAGGGTTAACCTAAGCAAAAGCCAAGGCCTATGGTGTGGGAGGTGGCGGAATCGTTCAGATTCTCCCCTCGGCATACAATGGACCAATACTTGCTTGAAGTATTTAGGTGTGTATATCGGGCTCGAAGGTAAAACACGTAATCGCCGCATGGCTCTGGAGAAACTTTCCGGAGCAGTGAATTCGTGGCGGACTAGATTGTTCCCCCTTTCGCTGAAAGGACGTGCAGTCGTTGTCAATTACCTGATTACCTCGTCCATCGTTCACCTGCTTAAGTCGGAGTGCTTCGAGGAAGGCTTCGTTAAACTTTTGCAGGCAAAAATTATTGACGCATTTTGGGGGGGAAGAAGATGGGTCGCTGAAAGCACGCTCTGTCGACCAGTAGCGATGGGTGGATTAGGTCTTACAGACATGGTCGTTAAAACTCGTTGCCTTCAGATCAGAGCATTCCAACGAGTGTTCCGGTTTGAAGACAGCTTGATTTCTCAGCTATGGGTAAGCGCCTTGGGGGGTGCCGGAGTAGGAAAGCATTACTATCTGCTTTCAGTCCGCCCACCCTATCCGCACGACTGGTCTCAGGAAATGATCTCTACGATCACGACCTGGGGCAGAATAAGACCGGCATTCCATTTGCAATGGAATGAAATTGGGTACGGGGATTTTTCAGCTTTACCGATCAGATTAAATCCTGAATTAGTGGATTCGGTGTTCAGTAATGCTCGAGGTGTAACAGCCGATACAGGACAGCTTACAGTTCTTGGAGATATCATTGATGCCTCTGGGAACATACTAACACACCCACATACAACACAATTAAACGAATTGGTTGATACAGCACGAGAGCGTTTCAGCCAACTCAGTACCAGGTCGCCTGGCACAGAGGTGGTGAACGCTTTCGTGGTGAATCAACCGCCGCACACGCCATTCAGTACACTGACATCACGTCGGCTGCGCGATCTATTTGCAGATGCGTTTCCTGTAGAACACTTAGGTGTTAATAGATGGAGCGCACATCTCGGGGTAGAATTGGGAGTAATCGGAGGGGTGACTAGCAGAGTGATCTACAGTTATCCGTCCAATTATAGAGACTCTGATGTAGCATTCAAACTGTTACATCATAGCCTCGTGCATCCAAATCAGCTGTCGCACATTGACCAGAGCGTTCAAAGAGTCTGCACGGTTTGTGGGGGTGAAGGAACTTTGTTCCACCGATACTTCACATGCCCGGCCTTGTGCGAATTGATGCTACTGGTCCGTCACTTGTGCCAGATAATCTGCCCGCGTTTCGGCATTACTCGAACATCGTTTTTACTGGGGCCAAGGACATGCAGCCAGGAGAATTGTTTAATTAGCTTTGTTCTTACACTAGCTAAATCAACAGTTCATTTGTATTGCATGCGGATCGAGCCTGGGCAACAGGCCACTGACACACAGTTACATACACGTGCACTTAAGAGACACTTCGTTGTTAGGCTGAGTAAACGACTCCGTCTCGAGTTTCTGGCAACGAACGCCGACACATTCAACTGTACCTGGCAGCCGCTAGCGTCGGTGCAGAATGGCAGTCTCACTTTTCACTGGTGACAATAGGCCGCAGCCTTGTAGCATCTTGTCCACGGAGCTTCTCTCCGCTTTGGATTTGCTGCAAGTGCTGCGGGGAATGTGATTCTCCCGTTGGGAGAGAAGAACTGAGAGGATGATGGGATCAGTTTGCAGATGTCTACGACTCTGCAGACTGGTCCCGCGGGACTCTATCGCGTTCAAAATTTTTCGTACGTTCGTCTAGAACACTTGATGCTGAGTGTTCGGGGGGAGTAGAAAAGTGGCGAACGTTTCTGCGGAGAGCGTTTCTCCTTGCACGCAAGAAGTAGTTCTTGATGCAGTGACTCCGCCCGGTGCTGCGTCTATCCCCGGGAACACTCAGTGTACAGTGTTCTAGTTATTCCAAATTTGCGGTTTTATTTTCGGCTATTTTTTCGTCAGTTTAGATTTAATTTAAATTTTTTCAAAATTCAAAGGAACTCTTCCTGGAGCTGCCACTTACCGGGTGGCCTCTAAATTCTTGTTCATTTTTTATTCATTTTTAACAGTTTTGATATTACGCCGTCTATTCTTGTCCCTTATTCTTTATCGTTTGTTTCACGTTATTGTTATAGTTCTTGTTCTTATATTGTTCTTTTTCTTATATTGTTCTTATATTATTCTTGTTCATTTTATTACTTTTGTTCTTTATTGCTCTTCTTGTTTATAGTTACTTAACCATTTTTTGTTTCAGTTTATATATAGTTATATTATTATAAATTATTATATAGGTTACAATTTATAGGTTAAGTAGTTTATTTTTTGTATCTTTTTATAGAATTTTTACATTAACATTTATAACGTTTGCGCCAATATAGTGACATATCTACATAAAAAAAAAAAATTATTAACGTGGTTCACGTTGGTTAACTCTGGTGCTTTGGGTGATAAAACTTTCCCCAGGAAAAAAACAACTGAGATTTTCGGAAAATTGTAACAAATTTTTCATCATCATTCATTCATTCATCATTTTTGGGTGACTTTAACCTCCCCCGTATCAAATGGTCATTGTCCGAGGACTGTTCTCACTTTGTCCCCCTTAACGCATCTTCGGCCAAAGAAGCCTTCTCTACCGATCAGCTCTCCGTTTCAGGTCTCTTTCAAGTAAGCGGAGTCAGGAACTTCCTGGACAGACAATTAGACTTAATCTTTTCTTCAGACCCAGTTAACTCGGCTGTCGCAGAAAGCAACCATCTTCTCTCCTCCCTCGACCGTCACCATCCTCCTTTGTTCCTCGTTTTCTCCTACGAGCACCCTCATGCCGTTTCAGGCTCCGAGTCTTCTTTATCCCTCAATTTTCGTAAAGGCGACTTTGACAAATTAAATCACTTGCTCCTCAACTCTAATATTGGGGAATTCCCTCAACATCTCCCAGTTGACGTTGCTTTAGAGGCGTTCTACTCGGAAATACACGCTTGTCTTACTAAATCTATCCCTCTTCTTCCTCGTAAAAACTACTCCTCATCCCCCGTATGGTACGACAACAAACAGGAGAAATAAACGTTGGCAAACTTTTCTTCTAACCCAGACTGAGTCTGACTATTCTTCCTATCTATCTGCTTATACCTCTTTTTCTGAACGTTGTGATACCCTCTACCATGAGTACCTCCAACGGATGGAAACTAGCCTCATATCCGACCCCAAGCGTTTTTATAGCTTTATTAATTCTAAGAAGAAATCCAATGGTTACCCTTCCACCCTAAAGCTCGAGAATACCTGTTCATCTGATCCTAAGGTTATCGCTAACCTCTTTGCGCACTTCTTCAGTAAATCTTTCAGCGACAATTCTCTACAACCCGACCTTAACTATTTTGCATTCATGGACAAATGCACTCAAACGTCGTTTTTATCTTTTGACCCTGATCCTGAACTAATCGCCGCCAGTATTAATAGGCTTGAGGACGACTTTCACCCAGGTCCTGATGGCATTCCGGCCATCGTTCTGAAAAAGTGTGCCATGCATCTAGTCCAACCCCTTACTTTGCTTTTTCGTCTCTCGGTCACTCAAGGGGTTTTCCCTCAATTATGGAAAAATTCGTATATTATTCCCATCTTCAAAAAAGGTTGCAAGAACGATGTGTCCAACTACAGACCCATTGCTAAATTATCATCCATACCTAAACTATTCGAAAAATTGGTCTATGATTCCATGTTCTTCCACTGTAAGTATATCTTCTCACTCTACCAGCATGGCTTTCTCAAAGGTAGATCTACAACCACCAACCTTACTGACTTCGTCTCTAAAACCCTATGTGCCCTGGAAAACGGTAAAAATGTTGATGTTATAGCCACCGATTTTAGTAAAGCCTTCGACAAGATCTCCCATAACGTTATCTTGTTCAAACTCGATCGCCTAGGCTTCCCCCCCAGATTCATCTCCTGGATTCGATCCTACCTCAACAACCGTCAGTACAATATTCTTTTCAGTTCATCCATTTCTAACCCTATTGTCGCTCGTTCCGGCGTCCCTCAGGGCAGCCACCTTGGTCCATTGATTTTTATCCTCACAATAAATTATGTTGAATGTGTCATCAAACACTCAGAGTTGTCCATCTATGCCGATGACATGAAAATAATCAAACATATCTCCTCCACTACCGACTCTCTTCTCCTGCAAGAAGACCTCGATTCATTCATCACATGGTGCATGAAAAACTTTCTCCAAATGCCAGTCCATCTCTTATTCCCGCAAGCGTCTTACCACCACCCCGAGAGTCTATAAGTTAACCGACGTACCAGTCCCTATCGTTACCTCTTTGTGTGACTTAGGAATAATCTGTGATAGTGAACTCAATTTCCGTTCCCACATTGACAGCATAATTAACAGAGCTAACTCCGCGCTAGGGTTTGTGAAGCGCTGGAGAGTTCTCCAATCCTTATGTTTCCAAATCTCTCTACGTCTCCTTCGTTAGACCTCACCTTGAATATGCCAGCCAGGTATGGTCCCCTACACAAACAACTCACATTAATAGGATTGAATCTGTCCAGCGTAGGTTTATTCGCTTCGCTCTACGTGATCTTCCGTGGGTTGACAGATTCAACCTTCCTCCCTATAAAAACCGTCTGAAACTGATCGACTTACAACCGCTAAGCAAACGTCGTGATGTTTCCGACATTCTCTTCATTTACCAATTATTAACTGGTGCCATAGACTGCCCCTCCATCCTGCAATCTTTACCCATCTATACCAATCCCCGTAACCTTAGGTCCACTTCCCTTTTCCGACTCGACCGCCATCGCACAAACTACGGTCAAAGCGAGCCAATTACCAGGATGTTACGAAAAGTCAACGACCTTTCCTCTTTTGACTTCCATATGAGTAAATCATCACTCCACAAAGCCCTATATCTTGACCCCGCCCATCTTGATCCTGATCGCCTACTTTAATTCTTCTTCCTTACGCCCTCTGCCATTAATCAATATATTGTTACGTTTTTGTAAGGTTTTTCTTGATATTTCCGAGAGGGAGATTTTTATCTTGCAGGTAGTGATATTTTAAAAGAAAGCAACGGTTGTCAAACCGGAGGGGTTCTAAGGAGAGAGTAAGATCGCTATATGACGCACTGTACAGGAACAGAGGAATGATGAGGGCAACCGAACTGGGTTAGCAGAACCAGGGTAAACCCATACTGAAGATTACCAGCAGCAACGGTGAAAACTTTCTGGTCTTATACCGGAGATGTGATGTACTCCAATGTTATTGTCAACACTCAATGTAGACAGATGAAACCGCAAATGGACCAATTCGTTTGTCAGAAGTTATTTGAGTGCTGTTTACGATGATAACGTGATCGTGCTTTGTTGTCACCGCTACCGATTTGTGCAGTGTATCGACTTTTATCAATCCCGAAAAATAAGAAACTAAACTGTTTGTTATCGCCTGGTTTGGACTAGAGCGACAAGATGGGTTAATCAGTACCGTGTTCGTGTGGTAACTGTTTTGATGGAGGATGATTTGTCCACAGCTGTGAAAGTGAAGTAACAGGGCTACTGTGGTTTGTTATGGTTTTCGGGTTCACTGATGGATGGATGGATGGCAGTTTGTCAACAACAACAGCTTTGAAAATTTATTTACAATGCAAGTGCGGTTTGTTTTTGTTTTCGAGTTCACTGGAGGTTATTTGTGTGCCGTGTTTCGGGTGTCAACAATAGACACAGTGATAAATTCCGTTTCCTCTCTCTGGTTTCTATTTCGGGCAACCCGGTTGGAGTGCTGTCCTTATTATCGGCGCCCGCTGGGTTTTCTGCGATACTACCGGAACTCGGCGTATTGTGGAAAACACTAATTTCAAGGAGTACTAACTTTCTACTTCGTTTCTTACGAGCCCGTATTAAGTCTGGTTCGCGATATATTGCTGTATCCCAACTTGCGCAGGGTTTTGTTTTTTGCTCGTTTGCAATTTTCGCTCTCTAGTGCAAGAAAATTTTGTATACCACCAATTTATTGTGTGTAGCTTAACCTATAGAGTAGAACGGAAAGCACTTACCCAGTATCTCCACGGGTTTAGTAAATTCGGGGGTTTTTGTTTCTTCTTTTTGGGATGTAGTCGGTTAAGTGTGGCTTTTCCTCCAAGGACTAAATAAGACAAAAGACCACCACTTTTACTCCAATTTCATTACAGTCTCCGAACACAGTTTTGTTGTTTGCGTATTTCTTTATTTGACAATTCTATTAATTCAAAAAAAAGGTTTAATTTAACAAGACCAAGGTAAAAGAAAATGAAACACGTGCAGCTCGGTGCTATGCAAAAATTTTACATGTCTTCTTTTTGGGATGCCGGAAACAATATCTCTCCTCTTCTTCATGTTGTCGTTCTCTTCTAACGAATTTCATCATCTTTTAGTGGTGTCATCTATACCTCATCGAAGTGTTTTGTGGATGCGATGGACTACGTTCGGTGGTCACGGATCCTTTATTTTGGCAGATGTAACACGACACCCTTCTGATGGAAGAGCTGTCCTCAGCTCGGTATGTTGGTATACACCAGCACTTAGGTTGGGTAGTTGAGACGCCGGGTATTTGATATATCCAGCCGCCCACAGCAGGATAAGTTGACCAGTTTGTTCCGATGTACATAACATCCAGTTCCTTTCAGACTCCCAAAGGAAGTCGTGGAAGTTGAAAGAAAATAAGAATAAAATTAGAAAAATTTCTTATACAAGCTAACTAAAGATCAAATATTACACTTGATTTTGTTTTTGGTTAGGATTAGTGTTCAGTCCAGATTTGGTTTTATCTCCTTCTTCAGTTCTCCTCTCTGATTACATTTTGTTAAGTGAGTTTTAAGTGGTAGCATTGGGGTAGGGCCGTTGGCATTTCCGCCTGGTTACGTTTTTCGTATACGACGACCAGCCCATCCCAATTCTGGAACAGCAGAGGTTTTAAGGCGCCTCTGACTCGCCTGTGATGGTGTAAGCGTTAAAAATTAGCGCCAATGCGCAAATACAACAGACACCGTGTTTGGAATATCGCTCCAGACTTTTGTGTTGTGGGCTTTAGTTAGTTTTATTCTTCTACTCCCTTAGTTTGTTGCTACTATCGATGAATTTGGAGGATGATAATAGGGTGCAAGTCTATTCCTATTAATCACTAAAGACTTGGCTCTACTTACGCCGATTTCTTTTTGTATTCTATATGTTACGTCTGTTAGAACTTCTAATATCTTATATGGACCCTCCCAGTTCTTTTGTAATTTGGGGCATTTCCCTTTACGCCTTTTAGGATTATATAGCCAAACTAAGTCACCAACGTGAAATGGATTCGCTTTAGCTGATAGGTCGTAGCGCTGTTTCATAATTTCGGATTTTTTTCTAAGCTGATTTCGGGTAAAATCGTGAACGGCCTCTAAGCGTGTTTGGAGATGGTTCAAATATTCGCTGATTGACGAGGTTGTGTGAGGCGGTGCACCCATATACAACTCCAGAGGAAGACGGAGTTCGCGGCCGAATGTCAGCATAGCTGGCGTCTGTTTAGTGCTTTCATGCACTGATGATCGGTAGGCCAATAGCAGGAATGGTAAATGTTCGTCCCAGTCTCTTTGGTCGTCAGATACAAATTTGGACAGATAGTCTAAAATGGTTCTATTAAAACGTTCGACCATTCCGTCTGACTCTGGATGCATAGGCGTGGTCCGGGTTTTTTCGATACCGAACCTTTTCAATACTTCTCTGAAAATAACTGATTCGAAGTTTCTACCCTGATCTGAATGAAGTTGCATGGGCATACCGAAACGTGAGAAAACATGTTGTATTAGAGCTTCCGCAATGGTCTATGTGGTCTGATCTGGAAGTGGTATTGCCTCAGGCCATTTCGTGAAATAATCCATGACTGCGATTAGATAGCGATTACCTTTAATGGTGGTAGGTAACGGCCCAAGTATATCGATGGCCACTCTTTCCCAGGGTGCTCCTACGTTATAGACCTGGAGTTTAGCTTTTGGTTTAATCGTGGGGCCTTTTCTTTGTTGACAAACTATACACTGCTGGCACCAATTTTTTACGTCTTCGGAGCAGTTCACCCAATAGTATCTGGATTTGATTTTTTGCAGTGTCTTTTCTATCCCTAGGTGGCCGCCAGCTGAACTGTCGTGGTAGTGTTGCAGGACTTCCTTCTTCTGAGTTTCTGGAAGAAGTGTCTGGTAGTGTATTCCGGATGCGTTTTCATAGCAGCGGCAGGCTATATTATCTTTGAGTGTCAAGGCGGGGAACATTGTCCAGTATGATCTAATCGCTGGGTGGAGGTGAGATATTTCTTCTCTTGGAGGTCGTTCACCTTGCAGTAGCCAGTCCCGAACAATTTTTAAGTTTGGATCTTGATTTTGAAGGTCTTCCATATTATCCCGAGTAACTGCTATTCTAGCCTGGATTTTTTGTTGGTTTTCCAAGCGTCCGCAGTGTTGACAATTAGCTGGGATGCATGGTCGTCTAGATAGTGCGTCTGCGTTACCGTGTTTTTTTCCTGCTCGATGTTGGATTGTAAAATCAAACTCTTGTAGTCTCTCAAGCCACCGTGCCATCTGCCCCTCTGGTTCCCGGAAGTTAACGAGCCATCTTAAAGAGGCGTGGTCTGTTCGAAGGATGAAATGGCGGCCAAGAAGATACGGTTGAAAGTGTTTCACAGCCTTTACTATCGCAAGTAATTCTTTGCGAGTCACGCAGTAGTTAACCTCGGGACGACTTAGGGTCTTGCTATAGTACTCAATTACCCTTTCTGTTCCATCCTGCACTTGCGAAAGTATTGCTCCCCATGCGTAGTAACTAGCATCCGTGTCTAGGATATACATATCGAATTCGTTCGGCTGAGCAAGGATAGGCGCGGTGGTAAGCTTATCTTTGAGAGTACTAAAGGCTTTTTCGCAGTCTTCTGTCCACTGAAACGTGACCTTCTTTTCTGTGAGGGTGGTGAGGGGTTTTACGATTGCCGAAAAGTCCTTAATAAACCGGCGGTAGTATGCGCAAAGGCCTAAAAAGGACTGGATTTCCTTCTTGTTGTTAGGTTTAGGCCAATTCTGAATAGCTGTTATTTTGTCAGGATCAGTGGAAATTCCCTGGCTCGATACAACATGTCCCAAGAACCTTACTTCATCTTTACATAGGTGACATTTCGAAGGGGATAATTTTAGGCCAGCAATACTTAGTCTCTGAAAAACCAGCTTTAGGTGGTCCAGCATTTCCACATATGTTTTTCCGTGGACGATAATGTCGTCTAGGTATACGAGGCACGAAGTGTATGGAATCCCCTCTAACACGAGCTCCATCAGGCGTTGGAACGTAGCAGGAGCATTGGTTAACCCGAACGGCATGACTGTGAATTCATATAGACCAATACCTGCGCTAAAGGCCGTTTTGTCTCTGTCTGCTTCATCTACTTCGACTTGCCAGTATCCAGACTGTAAGTCGAGGGTACTGAACCATTTTGACTCCCCCAAAGCATCGAGAGTCAAATCTATGCGCGGGAGTGGGTAAGAGTCTTTCACGGTTACTTCGTTTAGCTTTCTGTAGTCAACGCAGAATCGCAGTGTGCCGTCTTTTTTGCGTACAAGGACTACAGGACTGCTCCATGCACTCTTCGACGGTTGCACAATACCTTGAGTTATCATCTCCTCTAATATTTTTTCTGCTTCTGCTCGACGAGAAAGGGGCAATCTGCGGGGGGGTTGCTTGATGGCCCTTGCTTCGCCGACATCGATCTTGTGTTTCAGGAGGGTGGTCCGTCCCAGGTCATGTTTGGATATAGAAAATACGTCGATGAACTCTTCCAACAAAGCCTGTAATCGATTTCGCTGATCGTTGCTCAATGAAGTGTAGGCACGCTCGAGCAGCTGGTGGAATTCAATAAGATCGGTTGTAGGACTTGGTTTATTACAAACGATGTTAGCTAGTTTAGGTTTAGTATCCAAGGTTCCAACATGAGTAAACGATGGTATGGTGACTTCCTGCGGGGTTATGTTGGCGACGCGGGCAAAGACACATCCATTTTTGGAACTTGACAATGAAGGGATTATCTCGATAGCCTCTGGGGCTGACGTACTGGGGAGGACAAGAACACTACCAGCATTGACTAGATTGGAAGACAACTTTAACAAGCCTTCTCCATAAGCCGGCAAGGTAATTTCTTTCATAGTACTTGCTTTCAAGGATTCAGGATTTAAAGATTTTAGATAGAATACCTGTCCTTCAATCTGCAAAGAGCCCCGCTCAAAGTCTAGTTTGCAGGCATGCTGCAAGAGAAAATCCACGCCCAATATGCACTCGTCTGAAATTGCTGCTACGAAGGCTAAGTGCTGCGTGGAAAAGTTGCCTATCACTATGTGGACTTCGGTGACGCCATCGACAGGAAATGTTTCTTGGTTGACGGCTTGAATGATGACATTAGATGGTTTTAGCCTATGGCGATATTGGCTTCGCTGAAGCATTCTAGGGTGGACTATAGTTTGGCTGGCTCCGGTGTCTACAATTATTTGGCATTCGATACCGTTAACTACACCTGCGATGGATAGGTTGCTAATAGCATCAGCTGCTCCCACAAAAATTTTTGTAACTGCTGGGGCTGCATTTTCCACTAACATTCGCCCCGGAAGGTCAGTGGTTGCCAATTTAAATGTAGTTCTTCTGATGGTAGCTCGAGGGGGTGGTGAGTACTTGCAAAAGCTGAAGGAGGTGGTAGCAGTTGAGCTTCGCAGGAAATTGACTCGCCTTCGATTGAAGATGTTTCTTGGTACAGAGTGTCTGTAAAAGGTGTTTCTTGTAGTTCTCCTTGTATTTCTCCATTCGAATTGGTGCTAGATAGTGGTACGACACTTATTTCTTTCTTCATTACAGCAAATGCGCTGCCTTTAACCGGTGTTCCATCTGGTCCAGTAACATTTAAGGCTTCACGACTCTTAGACCCAGGCGCAAGGTCGAAGTAAACAATTTCCCCGTCTTGTAGGGAAGGTCTCTTATGCTCGGGGTTCTTTTTCACGATGCTGGACTGATGGACAAAAACTTCTTCCCCATTATCTTCACGGGAAATGAATCCATACCTTTTTCGAACGTTGAACCACTTCACCGTGCCTCTTAATTTAGTGGTCAAGCTTTCTTCCTCTGGCTTGGTTGTGGTCGATTGGTTTGTAGGCTTTCCAGGTTCTAGTACGTGTAAACTAGAGTCTCTACATTTGTGTTCTACCTTCTTATTTTTTACGCGGTCCCTGTTTTTTTTAGTTCCGGGTGTAGTGAGTGTTTCCGTTCGGAATTTTGATCGGCGAGTAGCAGTATAAGGAACTCGTTTATCTTCTAGTGGAGCTGGTTGTAAAAATGGGCCCAGTCTTCGCTCCCTCAGGCTGGGCAAGCCTAGTTTCCCGAACGCTGTGGAAAGTGGGATTTGGCAGGCTTAGTACGTCTGTGAGGGATTGGGTGATCTAAAGGTTTGATATTGCGACGGCTTATTCGAGTGGCATCACGACTAGCTTCAATCCTGATGGCTTGTGTTAAAGCACCTTCAAGCGTGCTAGGCACCGAGTCTCGGACCCTTCTTTGCGTGTCGCCATCCGCTATTCCATCTAGGAATTGCCCCAGAGCAATCCTATTACGTGCATGTTCAGGGCAATCAGCAAAGCTCAGATAAGTCAGACGCTGGACATCTGTTGCAAATTCGTTCAGGCCCTCACCAGGCCGTTGGGTTCGCCCCCTTAACTGAATATGTGCGACAGACTCTTGGTATACGTCGCCGAATCTCTCTGATAAGGCCTTATCAAGCGTATTGAAATTTTCTCTTGTACTTTCAGGAAGAGTTTCAGAGAAGGCCAATGCAGTACCACGGAGGTATGGGATCAAATAGAGAGACTTGAGGTCCTCAGACCACCCGTTGGCCCTTGCCACCGCTGTAAAGTGTCTTCGATAGACTGGCCAAGGCTCTTTACCATCAAAGTCTCTAGGAGTTAACGAGATACGTGTGGGTGTGATTGGAGTTACTAGCGGCAAACGATGCTGACAGCTGGACGGAACTTGATGGTGGTAACTGTCCCCTTGGCCCCTGTCTGAATCGCAAGGCGGTAAACCGTCGGTAATAACGAAAGTTGATGAGATTGGTAAACGACTAGGTGAATTTCGAAAACTGTGTTGACGTGTCGGTAATCCACTTCTTGGTACAACATTCGATTGTGGCTCATCGAAGCTTATTAAGTCACCGCTGTTTTCGGGTATAGATTGTCTTGGTATTCGCGGGGGGTGACTCCGAAAGGGTGGTGTCGGACAATTTGCTAGTCCATGGATGGTGCGGCGTACTGCTTCTTCATGCCTTATTTCCATTCGTTGCATCCGCGTCAGCATGGTCTCGACTAGGCAAGTCAGATCAGAGTTGCCAATTCGGGCGATTTCGCGCCGATTGGGCTCCTTTAGCCATCAGTCGGGCGCCAAAATTTTGCTCTCTGCGACTAGGCGCTTTTTGGGCGATTTTTTAATTCTTGCTGGGCGCTTTTGGGCGATTTTCTGTCACAGTAGAAACAATTTTGCTGTCGAGTTATCTCAATTTCTAATTTTGCGCGAATAACTTTTTACTGAACTCCGAACGAGTCCAAACTGGCGACTTGACTTTGTCACCGAATCTGGTGTTTTTGAACGCCTCATTGGTAACAGAATTTTATTTTTTTCTGAATTCAGACACGTCTAAAAGTTGGTGATTTTTAATTTCGTTTTTCCACATTTCACCGCGGCGGCTTCTCGTGATTTTGGTGAAGCCAATTTAATTTATTAGTTTATTAGATATAATAAAGTGACTATGCTGTGACGCCATTTACATTGCTATACCATTTTTGTGTAATACAATTTTTATAAATTATAAAAGTCATATCTTTGATTAAATAAATTGCTAAATTTGCTAATTGCATTTGCTAAATCTGCCTATTGTAATTTGAATTACAGCATTCTTTATTAAGCCGTTAAACGGGAGCAGTTGCCAGTTATATCGTATCGATGTTCAGTTTCAGTAAGTTCAGTTAACTTTTCAACATTTTTGCTGATTAAGCTAAGTGTATGCAGTTATTGTTATTTGTTAATTTATATCAAAATAAGTGCTACAACATTAAATCTGGATAAGAAGCATTTACTGGTAATTATCCTATTTAATATAAGGAATATAAGTTATTTTCGTTGTGTTATGTGTCTGTTAAAGAAAAGATTGTTTAATAATTAGTGATATTTCGTTTATTTTATATTCATATTGAGTTTCGTGAAAGACTATTTTAAAATTCCTGCAGGTGAATAGATTACGTTGCAATTTATTATCGTGCAGAGTAAGCCGGTTAAAAATTAAATGTCTCCTTCAAAATTGAGAAAAATACGATGTATCGTTTTATTGCAAGGAATCTGGATAAAAGCATTTATATTCTGATGGTAAGAAAAAAATAAAAACGGAATTAATCGATTTGTCTTCTTGTGAGTGGCTCAATTATTAAAGACTGTGACTCTTTGCACTTACGTGTATTTACGTGTACTTACGTGTTTAACGTCAACAATTTATTAGACTTAGACAAAAGTACACGTAAGTGGAAATAGTCACTTCCATTACTAAATACTTAATTAAGAGTGTTTTTTGTTTTTCACGACGACTCTCAAAATTTTAAATTTGTGTTACTTGTATCTGTTGCTGTGATTATTGCAATAAATATTACATTAAAGTTGTACAACCAACCCTTTGAAAGATTTGATTGATTATAAAATCTTAAGGCGATTTTTGGGCGATTTCAAATATGGCGCGGCGCCTTTGGGCGCTTTCAGCGCCACGGCTCGGCGCCTTTTGCTTTATACCGTCTGGCATCTCTGAGTCAGATCACCAATTTGTTTTGCTTGATCACCTATAGTTTTCTCTAGTTGGTGCAGGTAGGATGGTGGATCTTCCGTATCATACTGATCTTGTGTTCCCTCAGATTCCATTGTGAGTGTGGTTAAAGATTCTTTCGAACTCTGATCGAGTAACCCCACACCTGACACCAAATGTTACGTTTTTGTAAGGTTTTTCTTAATATTTCCGAGAGGGAGATTTTTATCTTGCAGGTAGTGATATTTTAAAAGAAAGAAACGGTTGTCAAACCGAAGGGGTTCTAAGGAGAGAGTAAGATCGCTATATGACGCACTGTACAGGAACAGAGGAATGATGAGGGCAACCGAACTGGGTTAGCAGAACCAGGGTAAACCCATACTGAAGATTACCAGCAGCAACGGTGAAAACTTTCTGGTCTTATACCGGAGATGTGATGTACTCCAATGTTATTGTCAACACTCAATGTAGACAGATGAAACCGCAAATGGACCAATTCGTTTGTCAGAAGTTATTTGAGTGCTGTTTACGATGATAACGTGATCGTGCTTTGTTGTCACCGCTACCGATTTGTGCAGTGTATCGACTTTTATCAATCCCGAAAAATAAGAAACTAAACTGTTTGTTATCGCCTGGTTTGGACTAGAGCGACAAGATGGGTTAATCAGTACCGTGTTCGTGTGGTAACTGTTTTGATGGAGGATGATTTGTCCACAGCTGTGAAAGTGAAGTAACAGGGCTACTGTGGTTTGTTATGGTTTTCGGGTTCACTGATGGATGGATGGATGGCAGTTTGTCAACAACAACAGCTTTGAAAATTTATTTACAATGCAAGTGCGGTTTGTTTTTGTTTTCGAGTTCACTGGAGGTTATTTGTGTGCCGTGTTTCGGGTGTCAACAATAGACACAGTGATAAATTCCGTTTCCTCTCTCTGGTTTCTATTTCGGGCAACCCGGTTGGAGTGCTGTCCTTATTATCGGCGCCCGCTGGGTTTTCTGCGATACTACCGGAACTCGGCGTATTGTGGAAAACACTAATTTCAAGGAGTACTAACTTTCTACTTCGTTTCTTACGAGCCCGTATTAAGTCTGGTTCGCGATATATTGCTGTATCCCAACTTGCGCAGGGTTTTGTTTTTTGCTCGTTTGCAATTTTCGCTCTCTAGTGCAAGAAAATTTTGTATACCACCAATTTATTGTGTGTAGCTTAACCTATAGAGTAGAACGGAAAGCACTTACCCAGTATCTCCACGGGTTTAGTAAATTCGGGGGTTTTTGTTTCTTCTTTTTGGGATGTAGTCGGTTAAGTGTGGCTTTTCCTCCAAGGACTAAATAAGACAAAAGACCACCACTTTTACTCCAATTTCATTACAGTCTCCGAACACAGTTTTGTTGTTTGCGTATTTCTTTATTTGACAATTCTATTAATTCAAAAAAAAGGTTTAATTTAACAAGACCAAGGTAAAAGAAAATGAAACACGTGCAGCTCGGTGCTATGCAAAAATTTTACATGTCTTCTTTTTGGGATGCCGGAAACAATATCTCTCCTCTTCTTCATGTTGTCGTTCTCTTCTAACGAATTTCATCATCTTTTAGTGGTGTCATCTATACCTCATCGAAGTGTTTTGTGGATGCGATGGACTACGTTCGGTGGTCACGGATCCTTTATTTTGGCAGATGTAACAATATATAGCTCATATTGTAGCTTATACCTTTTATGTATTTATTCTTATTATTCATTTATTATAGTCTGTTGAATTAGTATTAAGTTATAGCTTGTATTTTATTTTTTATTTTTGTATTTTTTTACGTAATAGCTTGTATTAAGCTTAAATAAATAAATCAGAAACTCAATAACTTCTACCTCGCGCATGCATACTTTTGACGTGATGAATGATTAAATAAAATAGTTTTAAAAAAAAAGCTGTACCGACTTCACAAAAAGCGCTAAAAAGCATAAAATAATTTTTTATTTTATATCTATTACGACATTTTGAATTCGTAGCAAATTAAACAAATAAAACAACTACAGAGCCACAATTGAAGGTAATAATACTACCTGAACGTTTCAGGTCACGGGATCATAAGAAAGGACGATTAAGTACTTCTGTTGTAGTTGTTTGGGTTGTTTAATTTGCACCGACTTCAAAATGTCGTAATAGATATAAAATTAAAAATTATTTTATGCTTTTTAGCGCTTTTGTGAAGTCAGTTCAACTTTTTTTTTTAAACTATTTTATTTTTCACTTTTTAGTGTCTACTACTCTATACAACGAAGAAACAACAATCCAAATCGGTCAACGCCCTAAAAAGTTAGGTTTAACCCCCTACCCTACCTGCATTCCACAACATTTTTTTTTTCATGGTATCAATCAAGGAATATACTCTTCCGAACAGAAACGGAATCATCGAAATCGGTCCAAGTGCTACGAAGTTACTATCCCTCCCGCTCCCCCACCCTCACTCCAACCATAGGACCAAATTATTCTCCTTATAGCAATGGGGGATCACACTCTATACAACAGCAAAAGAACCATCCAAATCGGTCTACACGTTACAAACTTGAAAATATTATATCCGATAATTTCCTTCTGGGATAGTCGGGTAAAATGCCAAGATGGAATGAAGAAATAGGAATCACTAAAAAACAAAAACAATTAATTTATTACAGCTCTCCTTTTATTCCCATTAATTTTGCGACTGAAGGTGTTACGATTAAAGGTTGATCCTAAATCACTCACTCTGCAATCCCTAAGGGCATTTTAGCGTAAGCATTTGTCGGCAGAAGAAAACCTTAGATTGGCTGAGTTGGAACAAGCGACATTCATGATAAAAAAGGCCAAGATATCAAGGTATAAATAAATTTTAATAATTAATGCATCCTGATATTAATTACTGTTCCACATCGAAACATGCTGTTATGCGACGTTCACTGATTACCTTTTAATTTGAAAATTCAAATTAATCAAATCTATCAATGACACAGTTGAGAAAATGTATTTAGTGTAATCAGGAAACTGGTAGCTTCTATTGTGCTCCATTAGAGATAATCCTAGACTTGCTTAATCTGAACAGCAATTTCGAGATCCTTTTAAAAGTAAAGAACTTTTGCTTTGTGGTCATTAGGTGGAAGTATTCATCTATAAACAATTGAAATTATAGATCTAGTCTATTGAAATTTGTGCACGGTATTTCTTCCTGTTTTAGGATTTCAGAATAGTTTTTGTGTATTGTATTATTTTTGATTATTTCACAAATATAATATGAGAGATAAAGACTAAAATACTCAAAGGCTTTTGCATTATTTGATTAGATTACCTAACAAAATACTCCAAGCTTACCGCTATAGTATAATGTTACCTTTCCAAGGCTAATATGCAATAGTGGAGATGATGCTAAAATTAATTACGTCCAGGTGCAGATTCTCAGGATACTATATTATTTAAATTTATGCTTTACCAAGTATATATCCTAATAACTGCACTTAAACTGTTTAAAATCGTACACAACTTTGGCTGCTTTGTTCCTTTAATGAACAGAAGTTTGCAGATATTCCATAAGCACCTTTAATCATGCCTACTACTTTTCGACCGAACTTTGGCTAGGGTGTAACCATGCAATTGAGAATTGCTTTATCTGAAGAGAATACTAGTTGCATCATAGTTTTACTAAACATTAGTCCTTCCTCAGTACACCATACATAAAGTTGAAAATTGTTTCAGAGTAAGTGAAACTAGATTTTGAAAATTCCCCTTGCATTATTAAAAAGCACAGAACATTTGGCACAACATTATGTAAAGTGTAGGTGTATAGAGAAGTTAAGTATATTTCGAAGGAAGAGAAAGTCAAAATTAATATGTTTTGAGAGATTTTCAGGACTAATGGAATGAATTATAAACACACGAAAATATGCAATCTCATTATAAAAAAGGCCTCAATTAAAGATTATGAACATATTAAAAAAGCTGATTCCGAAGACGTAATTCAGCTTGAGACGTGGAAACCAAATTTTTTAGACAGATAATTTAGTAGATTGTTTTTTTTTATAAGGCAAGGTGTGTTGTAACAGCGAACATGTACCTAAAGAAACCCGACTAAGAAATATAAATACGTTTGTCGAAAAAGAGGAATAAAAGACGTATCTTTTAGTAGGATGGAATAACATGGCGTTGTGCATTTGTTCAACTTACGGTAAGCAGTAAAAAATAAATTTAAAGTTGCTTGCATCGATGGAAGAACAGAAAAAGTCCACCGCCGAGTTGAGACATGCGTAAAAGAAATTGGCATTTGCATTGAAAGAGGAGAAATTAACAATGAAAGGGACAGTATCAAGGGCAGATATTAGCACTAGCGGAATTGAAGTAAAGAGTATCTATAAAATCGAACACAGAACAATGGTTTGAAAACTGACAAGCTACAATAGCTACAAAACAGAAAACAAGCAACATCAGCAGAATTGTTACACCAGTCATCGGTTGAGTAAATGATGACGTGTCGGTGTTCCATCCCTGAGTTTACAGGTGCGAACTCCATCAGCTGTGACCATACTTGTTTTCTGCTGACAACAGATTACGATAAAAGGGCGTTTGGGGGTTTCAGAGTAATGTTGGTGGTTCGGAATCTATTGTAGAATCACTTGCAATCGTCGCTTCGAATTGAGTGAAATCTACTGCCGCATCAAGCCTCGCAAGCCGTGACCCGAAGTACAAATGGCGGAAAGCAAAGGTACAGTTTCTCATCTTTAACATTTTGGAGAAATCAATAGAACGTTGCATATGAAATATGCTGTAAGCATACTATTTGGTTCTGTAGTAAAGGACTTGGCATAAAAAAAAGTGCAGCAACGAAGAAATGCGTTGGAGCGCCTTTTGGGAGAATCACTGTTGATGTTGCGGGACTATTCCCTGAGTCAAATTAATGTAATTGATACCATTTAATTATAATGAAATATTTAAGTAAATGACCGAAATCATATGCTATCCCAACTAAAAAAACAGTGGCAGCGAAATTTGGCGTTCCTCATAAGTTTTCTTTCGACCAAGGAAGAATCTTCGAGCATCAAAGGTCTTCATACAGCAGAGACCAAAAGAAAAAAGAAAATCGTTCAAATCAATAAATTGAAGCCGTTCAAAGTAGGTACAACCATTCGGCATAAACAATTTTAACAGTGTAACGTGCATGGACTTCAGAAAAAGGTAATATGCCTTAGAATGTTAAGAAGTTATTATTATTAAAGGTGGATCTGAAGACATGTTTCATTAGTTTTGTCATCTCAGCCAGAAAGAACTTCTTGTGACGAGATCACATAATAGACTTAAGGCACACACTTCAACCTTAGTTCCTTGATTAAGCCCAAAATGTCATTAGGGGCTGCCTTAATGACGCAAAACGGAGCCTTATGCGACTGAGGATGATATTGACAGAGATTATGTTCTGCTTTCTTTACCGCTTACAAACAGCATCTGTGTGAACACTCAATTAGCCCCATCTTCTTTAGTTGGTAATTTAATCCTTTTATAAGGCTCAAATCTGGTTTGCTCAGTGAACGCTTCCATTTCGCTTTGTTCTAACCCCGTGGTGTTAATGCAGTGTGAGCGCGTGCATCTATTCTTCTATGACCTTATTTCCATTGGAAAATCCCGAATTACCGCGAGACCATCTCATTTCCTTCAATACCCTAGTGCACTGGCATTTATCCTCAATCACAGCAATCACGATCGTGGCTTTGAGGTTCGCGCCAGATCATAGGCGAACAGAAATATTTCAGTAAGACAATCACACTTTTCCAACGTTTTAGTCGCGAATCACAAAGCTGTCAGAAGGAAAAATCAAAGAAGAGAATTGATCACGGGCCCAGAATTCCCAAAAAGCATGTCAACGGATAATAAAAAAGCGTGGCAAAGCTTCGTCAAGGTTTGCAAGAAATTTCTTGGCGCCAACAAAGACCAGAATCATCAAAAGATTGTAATCGACTTAATCGTGAACTGCGAAGCCGTTGGATCTTTAATGAACCTGAAGCTCAACTTCTTAGATTCCCATTCAGAAAACTTTCCAGAAAATCTGGCACATTACTGCGAAGAACAAGGTTTGAGGTTCCACTAAGTCATAAAAGAGATGCAAATACGATACCAAGGATTTTGGGAAGATAATATGATGGCAGATTACGACTTAACTAATTTACGAACTTGTATATTAAACACTCACTCTTTAATTTTTTTGCGGTTTGATACCAAATGAGACCCACCTTGCACACCACCTGCTCAATAACATAAGCGAGCAGAAACTCCACGACCCACGTGGCCCATGATATATATATAGAGTGAAATCTCCCTATAGCGGACATCGTTCGTTAAGAGGTGTCCGCTTTTTAGAGGTAGAAGTTTGAGGCAAATTGATGCTTGGGACTGGAAAAGTGTCACGAGTCAAGAGGTGTCCGCTTCCGGAGGGAGGTTTCACTATATATATATATATATATATATATATATATATATATATATATATATATATATATATATATATATATATATATATATATACATATATATAAAGATGTTATACCATGGTACAAAGAAACTAATAGCGAGTCGCCCTTCATCCCGGATGCCACTGATTCGAACCCCGGAAAGGCCATTGGTGGTTCGGAGTCCACTTTATATTGCTTGTCCGCTTGCAGTCGTTATCTGGAATTGGGCGAATTGGGTGCCCCACATGGGAGTTACTACAACAGATGAACGATCACCCAAATCAATATGTGTTACAAAGTTAGGTATAGGCCCTCCCCCATTCAAAGGTACCAATAGCTAAACTTATAGAAAAACAGAATAATCTAACTCGCTCCACGCGTAACGAAAAAAAATTTCCGCCCCTCTCCCACTTCACCCTCGTCCCTTCTTAGAAATTGTGATCATATTGGCAACGGAATAATATGATATATATGATAGTTACTGAAGTTTCATGAAGTTAGGTATTGCCCTACCTCTCCAGCTCCCACCACTATAGCTCCAACATGTTTTGCAATGTAGCAACTATATAAAAAAAGAACCTCTAAATGCCCGTTACAAACTTATGCCCGGTCATACACACAAGAAGCGCTAAAAAGCACAAACTAATTTTTAATTGTATGTCTATCACGACAAAATTGCAAATTAAACAAACAAAACAACTACAACAATGGCGACGGAGTTGGATCAATTGGTTGAGCACGACCACCATTCCATGGTTCCAGGGTTCCAGACCAGCTCTCAACTCCGTTTTTGGGCTGCTGTCTAGCTCGCAGCACGGAAAAAAGAAGACATTCACGTTTCCTTATTTCCCTTATTCTAATTCCCTTACGAACAAGGCCATGCTAATGCATCAAAGTGTTGTTGTTCATTTTATTTATTTGAAGATTCATCAAGAAAAGAATAGTCAAGAATTTTTGAAGAGTTTAACATCGATGTTGTCAATATGCAAATTGAAAAACCGATACATTGGAGACCGTAATTTGTGCGATGTTGCAGGGTTTTAGGAAAATGTCGATTTATCAAGGAGTGACTCGGAATCTATATATTAAAAGAAGACCGAAGAGTCAATATCGCCTGGAAGACACTCAGAAGCGAAAACAGTTTTAGAGATGTTACGTCTAAATTCAAGAAAGTCTTAGCCTATCTTAGTATGGCGGCAGAATGAGAGGGCCGCTCCAAGAAAGCCCACGAAGTGCAAAGAGAACAAAACGGCGCTGGACTGCCTCTACAAGGTCAATATAGTCATGATAAAATGGTGACCAAACACAACAAGCATACCACAGAGTAGGCTTGACAAACGTACAATAGAGGAGCCTTGTGATATAAGGGTCGTCAAATTCATTTGTCCATCTTTTAATAAAACCCAATGCAGAATTTGCCTTAATAACTCATCAATATGATTGTCAAATGTATGTTGACTGCACACAACTGTTCATGTGTAGCTGAAGTGAAGATGATTCTTTCTACGAGTAAATGATATGATGTACACTTACTAATATTAAGGGGAACATAATAGAACACTGCTTGTAGAAGACGTCTAAGTCTGAATTTAAAATAACACAGTCTCGAACAGAAGAAACGACACGGAACATTTTGGCATCGCCAGCATAACAGAGAATGTTGGAATATTTAAAAAATATAGATACATCATTGATGTTAATAATAAATAAGATTGAGACGAGATGACTTCCTTGAGCCACACCAGAGGTATTGGAAATAATCTTGGATAGGGATCCACGGAAAGAGACACGTTGGGTTCGACATAATAAGTAATAACAAAGTTAGTTAACAAACAAGGGTGTAACCCCAAGGGTGTAATCCCAAGGGCAGCCAACTTAAGTATCAAAATTCGGTGGTTAATTCTGTCAAATGCCTTGCTAAAATCTGTAAAGATACAGTCAATTTGCTGACCAGCTTAAACTTCAGATAAACAGAAATTAGAGAATTCCAGAATATTAGTCGTGATTTACCTAGCCTTCATAAAGCCGCTCTGAAAAGTTCCAAAAAATGGTTTTTAGTGAAAGTGAAGTACATGCTAAGCTAATGCCTCAAAAACCTTAGCAAAGCAATACAATTTGGGAATGGACCTGTAGTTAGAAATATCGCTCCTCTTGCCTTTGTTGTGGAGAGGGATAATAAGGGATGACTTCGAAGACTTTGGAAAGGCACCACTAGAAATTGATAAATTAAATAAAAAAGAACAAAAACCAGAGAAAAAGAACAGTTCCTTAGAAGGGAAACAGGAATACCATCAGGACCGCATGAGAAACTGTCAGCCAAATTAGTGCCGTGTTTCGCGACTATGTCGTCATCAAATATAAGATCCTTCTTTTCTAATGAAGGAGTAAATGCCGTCATATAACTAAAATGCTTAAAGCTAATATCAAAGTTCTTATTGAGGGAAGCCATCTTTAAGAAGTCGCCAAAAAGATTTGCAATCGTCGAGGGATTGCTACACTGAAAATAAAATCGTTCAGTAATTTCAATGAATGGCGTTCATTAAAATTTTTTCATTGATTCAATGAACTTTTCATTAATATTACGAACAATTCATACTTTTTCACTGTGTAAGCTTCGAGTTCATTGATACAATGAAACTGAGTTCATTTATATTTTGAACACATTTTTCTGTTTATACAAAAGTGAAGTTGAACTATTTTATTCATTCTATGAACTTAATGGATCAATGTTCGTCTTCATAATTTAATGAAAACTGTATAAAAAGTTAATGAATAACTTCATTAATTTAATGATAACTAAATGTGGTCTTCTCACATCATTCCTTGTTCAGTATTCCAAGTGTCAAGATCAGTGAAAGCAAAATTCAGTTTTTTTCAATAAATAAATTATGTTGCTGTTTAACTAAACCGTAAGTATTTTGGAGACGGAGTTGGATCAATACGTTGAGCTGCAAGACCAACATGGCATGGGTCCCGGGTTCGAGACCAGATGACCCCGTGAGCTCCGTCTCTGGGCTGTTGTCAAGCTCGCAGCAATGCAAAAACAAGATTCAAGTTTTCTCACTTCCCTTACCATAATTCCCTTTCGGCCAAAACCTTGCTAACGCATTAAAGGGATGTACCCTAAGATTTGGCCACATCGTATAAAAAAAAATTGTAATATACACATTTAATATTATTAATGCGATTAGTTTTTTGTTATTACGCCATAAAAGTAGCTAATAGTACAATCACTTGCTTTCTGATCGAAATCAATATGGGCATGAAAATGATGGGATATATTTTGGTAAGAAATTCCTTCGTTAGTTTAAACTAAATTTATGAAATATATTTTGTATACTCGTAGGACCAGAAGATAACGCAGATGAAGTGGTAAAAGCTCTTAGACATGACAAGGTTATGGTGGGAAAATTTGATTACTGTCGGAAAGCATGCAGTCAACGCAGATTGCCTGACATCTAAAATTCCAAAACAACTTCCGAAATGGTCAGAGTATAAAATTCCACAGGGTTATAGACTGGTAAGTATACATGAAATAGATCTCTTATATGTATATATATGTAAATAAATATTTTCTTCAAATTGATATTGATTTTGAAGCACGCTTTGAAAGCGTTCCAACTATTATTTAAAGTGCCTCCGATACTTTTTGAATTCAAGTGGCATTTTAAAGGATAAGGTTATTAGAAGAGAGTTAAAAAAACTTACAGAATGTAACCTCAATGAAGGTAGGATAAATATCTGTATAGTATTTTCTACTATATATTAATTTAGATGATTTCCGTAAAACAGATAATCAAGATGCAATTTGGTTGTTTGGTTTACATGGATACTTTATTCCATGCCAACGTCTTATATCAAAAAACTCCGATGGATCAACAATTATAAAAAATATACAATTGTAGACTTCCAGGAATCGTGTCTTTATACTGCCAAGTCTCATAAGCAATTAGAGGATCATCTTAAATTTAAAATGCCAAAATTGACAAATATTCAACCGTACATATTAGCTGTTGGAGATTCCGTTTCATCGATAAAGGATATCTACGTCTTTTTTGATAACAATAAATTCACCGTTAAAAGTTTTATTCGGGCTGTAGATGTTTGTTTTAAAATATTTTTCTTATTTAACTTAGGGTATCCGGAAGCTTCAGTCATAATCTGGAATTTCACTCAATTATTTTTTTATGATATTAGATCAAAAGAAACATTTCCTAAAGGCAATATAATAATCGAAAAATTAAAAAAGTCTAATTAATATTTTAACTAAGTACTACCTTTATGAATGTGAAGACACCTTTCTCGGTGGAGCCAAGGAGATTTTGCCAAGCATAATATTATTATTATTTAAAAAAAAATTAATTTTTTTTTTATATTTTTGTGGTTTTGCAAATTTAGAATTTAACATTTTCTGTTCTTGTATAATAACCTGTAAATGATGACAATTAATTGCATTAAGGGGTTAGGCCACTCTAGATTCCGAAAAAATAGGCTTTTTTGGGGATTTTTTTCAGAAAAACTACAAAATAATTCCAGATTAGGAAAAAAGGGAGTTAATCATAAATATCACGGACTGTATACAATAATTTTTCAAAGCGAGTAATTTCAAAATGGTGGCTGTGCAGCGTTTTTGCGATGACGTCTCCGTTTTTAAAGGGCCCACGGCCGAACAAACAGCTCCTATAATTTTTCAGTTCTAATGAGCCAATGAATTTTTTTCGATTGTATATAACAACAGCTATAAAAGTACGTAGGATTTTTTTTGATATATTGATTTTTGGCCAAATGGCGCACTTCTAAAGTGAAAAGTTCAAAATTTACCTAAAAACTCGTCAGAAAATTGTTAATAACAAATGAACTATGCAATATAAAAAAAATAATCCTACGTACTTTTATATACAATAAATTTTTAACGATACATTCAAAATTTTAAGTGAATCGGTTAAAAACTGTTTGACTTATGTTTCCGGACAACTTAAAAAATCTAGTTTTGAGTAGTAGAAAATCATGAATAATTTTGCAATACCTTTAATCTGAAAATTCAAAAACCGAGTACTTGAAGGTTTTTCCCGGCCATTATGTTTTGGTACATCATTTTTGAGGTCCTAAGGGACCATTTAAAAAAAAAATCGATTTTTCGAAAATTCTAGAGTGGCCTAACCCCGTAAAAAATCAAGAAATTCTTCAAGTTTACAGAAATGCTTTTAATAATTTATTTTTCACAAGCAGCAGCAGAAGGAGAAAGTTGGAAGGTTAAAGGGAATAAGGAAAATGGCAAAAGGACACACCAGATACCAGACACAATTAGAAATTTTATGAATGTGGTTCATAGATTTTATGAATAAAGTTCATTTATTTAATGCACCACATCCATTGATCCAATGAATTCCTTTCACTGATTTATGTACGACAGTTCATTGAAATAATGAACGCGTTCTTCGGTTGAAAATTAATGAATAATACATTGAAACAATGCCCATTTTCATTGAATTTATTTACCTTCTTCGTTCAGTGTAGTCTCGGTATCACCTAACCTCAATAAAAAAGGGTAGCCATCGGTGCTCCTCTTAAAATTTACAAATCTCCCAAACTGCTTTGGCTCACTGCGTAGAATAGTCCTCATTGTATATATAAGTACTGTACGAGTCTTGGTTGTCCGACATGAATTGATCACGCAAATGAGAATAAATTCCAAGTTTTATTTTTATGTTTTTAAGTTGTTTTACTCAGCTGTTTAGCCAAGGCGAACTCAAAAAATAATTATTTGTTTGAGAAATTAGAACATCGTTCCTTATGATCCCGTGAGCTAAAACGTTTAGGTAGTTTTATATAGTATCTTCGATTGTGGTTAGGTAGCTGTTTTGTTTGTTTAATTTGCACCGTCTTCAAAATATCGTAAAAGATATGAAATTAGAAATTATTCTATTTTTAACGCTTTTTGTGAAATCGGTTGAACTTCTAGCAGAGTCTTGATATATGCGACTCGAAAAATGCTGCTCGTACGACTAAAGCAATTTTAACAATCGCAGAGGAAACATAACCTTATACCTTCACCTTAGATACAAAATTCTTACCATGGCGCTAGTGCGCCACCGTACTCTTTAAAGAAAGAGAGAGAACTCCCATAGTCATTCCCATAGTCATTCTTTCATTTATCAATCAGTAAATGTATTCTGTATAATGGTGTATGCCTTACAAAGCTTGGTACCACCCCTCTTCCAACTCATACCACAATTCTTGTCAAAATGCAAGTAGATACTCTATGCATTCAAAATCATCTAAACCAGTCCACGCGTTACAAAATTAAACTACTCATCCCACGACCCCAATCCTAGGTCAAAATTTTTCCTCATAGAAACAATGGCGGATCATACTGTATGCAAAAAAAAAGAATCATCCAAATAAGTCTAAGCTTTAAGAAATAATACATATTCTTCACATCAAAGGAAGAAAGCCTATCTCTCTCCCCACCACCACCCTAGAGCAAAATTTATCTTCATATTAGCAATGGGTGATTATACTCTATATAACCTAAAAATAATCATTCAAATCAGTCTACGCGTTAAGAAGTTGACATCCACCCCTCCCCACTACAACCCAACCGTTAAAAGTCGCGTCACCAATCGGGCAACATACTCTATACGTCAGAAACAGAGTCATCCAAATCGATCCATGCGTTTCGAAGTTAGACTATCCCTCCCTCTTCCCACCCTACCCTAGGACCGTAATTTTTCATTATTAGCAAAGGCGGATCATACTATATATAAAAAACAGGATAATCCAGAACGGTCTATGCATTACGAAGTTAGGTTTCCCCCCTCTCCACTAGCAAACCCACCACACATTTTTTTTATGCTACCAATCGATAATCATCAAAATCGGCCCACTCGTAACGAAATGATGTCCGGTGATACATAAAAAAATACGAACTTATAACCACTCGTTTTTTGGGAAGTCGGTTAAATTACGAATAGAATTGAGAACCTCATCTGCTTTTCCAAATAATTTAAGAAAGAACAATTGTCTTTAAATATAAAAAAAAAATGAGAATTAATATCAAATATATAACTTTAGTAATGCTATCAGTTTTAACGCGTATTCAAAAAAGAGTCCTCAAGAACTACGAAACACGAATTTATGTTGCTTAAGTAAGTACGTGACGTCGGGAAGTAGAAAGATGATAACTAAGTGCCGAGAGGTTGAAGCATTTCAATTAGACTTTGTTAGAAATTAGTTATTTGCATTTATGAGATAAACGTGCCCGTTGTGCACACGTACTTACACAATAAGTTCACGAATATCGGATAAATATATGATTAATGTTTCTCTCCTATGCCCATCCATGTACACTTTATTTAAAATGCCCAAGTACAAGCATAATGAAAGTGAAAACGAAAATCAATTTGGCTTTGGATCCACTTTTTCCGGTATATCAGAGCCAACGATTTATAGGTAGCATGAGTTTAAATCACTTGAGCATGCGTGCATCCAATTGGTGGTGAATACTTGATATAACAGTACGTGCCTCGGTTCAAACAACTTTAAAACAAACTAGTGAATTCATAAATCAACAAAAAAAAAATGTCAACAAACATGATACCTCACCTTAATGTAGGTAGAGAAACGAAGGTTGCCAATAAGTTTGTAAAAAGCATTACACAAGAGAAACAAATATTGGCACTTTCCTGCCACAACTCAACTATAGGTGAAAACGTGAAATATGAACAAATAAGAACTGCAAAAAGAAGAGATTTATGGGTTGGTTTACACAAAATAGATAATTGGATCAGCTCCGCCGTCAACTTGCACCGCTAACCCACAATTAAGCCACGGTCAAGCCCGGCTCTAGAGTTACTGTCTGAGGTAGAAACATGAGAGGAGCAAAAAATCTCTGAGACTAATTCCTCTGGAATTCCACTCTCACTCTTAGTTGTTGTCACCGCAATTACCACTATCATGGGCCGTCATCTGCAATACAATGGCGGGCAAAGCTGTACCTTCAAACTCAGGAATGCGTAGGTCGCTCAAGTTGACTTAATTTTTTTTTACTTTTCATATTCCTCGAAGGTGGTCATCTGCAAGGTAAAACTTTCTTCGCATTTTTGCTTTCCTTGCATTGAATGGCTCATGAGGGCTATTAAAGCAAGTCTCGTCATCACTTGAGTGGTAACTTTTTACATGGGAAAGGTTGGATATTTTGCGTATTTTGAAAAATTACAGGTGTGGTGGCCGATGAAGTATGGTTGAATTTCTGAACTATTATATTTGTCAACTATCTAATTAGAATTGCTAAAAGCTTATTTTTATTTAAAAGATAATTTTGAGCTTTCTCCAATGGCTGAATAAAACAGGTGTAAAATCAAATGCTCAATGCTAAATGGATTCTAAAGGAAAGTTTTTTGTGTGGCTGTAATACATGTCATTGCAGTGAAAAGCGATAATTTATACAAAAAATAATGTTTGTATACGAATGCGGATTTAAAAATTTGTATGATGTTTACGTTTTATTATGTTTGTTTAGATAACACAAACAATTAGGCGCTTCTGCACTGATGAAATCCAATTCTGAATTCAATTGACGAGTGACAAATGAAGATATTGCTCATTGCTATAAAAAATTTTCCATTTCGGACAAAGAAATGTTTTTATAATTTCACACATTTCTTTGAAAAAAAAAAGTAAAAAAGTTGGTTGCGCTAGACCAGGGTTAAGAAGTGTAACACACTTTTGCAAAAAACTCCTCAAGACAGTAGGAAGCTTTTCATTTTTGGTTCCAGTAATCTTAACAGTTCAAGCAAAGCTTCTTTGGAAATAAATAATTTCCAACGGGTTCGAAAAATTCTGCACCTTTTTTCTATTCAGCGTAGTAATTTCTTCCCTTTATTTAGCTTCACTTCCGCCTTGCTTAGTAAAAAAAACATTCACAATCGTGGAAGTAACGAAAATGTTTACAATATCAGGTTACTTTACCCAATTATGTTTGCAGCCGTGTAGAGGAAGTCATTGACTTAATTGTTCAATGTTGTTGTCCTACTGGTCAATGATAATACGTGTTGGCAGACCTCAATATATTTGTGACGGCAAATTCATATATCTGCAAGAAAACTTGTCAGTATACTGCTGACAAAAAGGACCAAATTCCTAAGCGCGTATAGATGAATATGAGGTTGACAATTACCAACGTCGTTATAACTTCGCTGAAAAGAAGTCTTCCAGATAAAATATCATATGTATGTATTGTACCTAGACGAAATTTCTGCGCTCCGGGCACTTTTTAAATTAATTATTATCAAAACAGTGACGGAGTTGGATCAGCGAGTGAGGGGTACGATCACTACGCCATAGATGCAGATTCAAGGCTCGTCCTTCGTATGTATTTTCAATTTGCAATTTAAAAGATCCACTCTCTGTCTCTAGGATGTTGTCTAGCTCGCCGCAGTAATGAAAACACAAAACATCCAATTTCCCTCGTTACCTCTAAGTATCCAAAATTACTTTCCGACTATAGCCATGCCAGGGTTGTCCCCTTGACATTAAGTACATCATAGAAAACGTGGCATGTTGTTGTTTATTTTCGACAATGGCGACAATTACTTCTTTTACTTACCTAACTGTTACTCTCTGATTCCTATTACCCCTTGTGGGGCATATGACGTCTATTACACCGATTGTACACCTTGTCCGGTTCTGCGCCAACGCCTTCAACTGTCGCCACGATTAGTTGATCTGGATACCTTTCTCTCAACGATCTTCTCCATATGTTGCGCGGTCGTGTAATTCGGCATCTTCCTTGGATTCTATGAGGATTCTCATCTAGAGCCTGCTGTGCGTTGTTTTTTTTTGCTCTTTTCTTAGTGTGTTGCCGTATCCATTGCCACTTTCGCCTGCAAATACAGGTGTCTATTCCGTCTTGGCTTGTAAGTCTGTGCTGGTCTCCTCCGGCCAGTGGATTTTAAGGGTGCGCCGGAGACACCGGTTGACAAAGGTTTGTAGCTTAAATGTTATTTGACAAGTCACTTTTCACAAAAGAACAAATATTACGTTCGACTCGAACATGGAGATGTTGTTATTGCGTCAGATCTCAACAAGAGTATTAAATGCAACTTGAGCCTTCTTACTATTCTTACATATTTTTCTGACTAAAGACATATTTTTATACTACCTTAATTTTATTGTATCGAGGTGTAAAAGCGATTCCCGGATAAAAAAACTCAACCAAGAAAATGAAGTAACTTTCCCGAAGGATATATAAATTTCTAAAAATTGGATTACTGTGTGCGAAAAAAAACATTGAATTGAATTCCAAGTTATAGTTTAAAATATATTATAACTAATCAGTTGAACCCAGATATTTTGGAATTATTCTTTGGCACTATCACGGTCAAGAGAGGTCTTTATGAACACCAGACGTCCTTAGAGTTTAAGTACAGATTTCCCTCTTGTATTTTGGGTAAGTGTAATAAAATAATTTCTAACGAATTTCTTTTTTTTTGTAATTATTCTTCAAGGGCGATCTGATATCTCCAAGAGAGTGATCAGCTACGCTAATTTGGAAGGAAACAGGGAAGATTTTGAAAACCAACAATTCAGCAAGAAAACACTTTCCGCAATAAGAGATTACGTGCAGAAACTGAAGAAAACCCTGTAGATTTACCCGAACAAAACTTTTCTATAATTCAGTTCGATGAACCAAAAGAAGACGCCCTTAAAAAGTTGGCTAGTAGACCGAGCGCTAGAAGGAAGTGAGTATGCATAATGTGATGACCGCATTTTATCAATGGATCGTAGCTGAGAAAATCTCAAAGATTAATAATCCAGATCTTTCCGGTTCAAAAAAAAATTGAACCGATTTCACAAAAAGCACTAAAAAGCATAAAATAATTTCTAATTTTATATCTATTACGACATTTTGAAGTCGGTGCAAATTCAAGAAACAAAAAAACTACAACAAAAGTATTTAATCGTCCTTTTTTTTTGATTTGTTGAGCTGAAACGTTTAGGTAAATTTATATAGTATCTTCGATTATGGGTTTGGCGTTTAGTTTCCTTAATTTGCACCAACTTCAAAATGTCGTAATAGATATAAAATTAGAAATTATTTTATGCTTGTTAGTGCTTTTTGTGAAGTCGGTTCAATTTTTTTTAAAAACTATTTTATTTTTCACTTTTTAGTGTCTTCTACTCTGTACAACAAAAAAAGAGCCATCTAAATCGGTCCACTCGCTAAAAAGTTAGGCTCAACCCCCTTAACCCCCCCCCCCATCGCAAAAAACTTTTTTTTTCTAGCGGTATCAATCAGGACACATACTCTACCCAACAGATAAAGAATCATCGAAATTGAAAAATAAGTGCTCCCGCGACCTATTGTTTCAAGTAAACAAGTATATCATCCGAATTTTTCACTTTGTCGCCTATATTCTCAAGAGCAGGCAGAAATTCGACGTCTTATGAAAAACAAAACTTCCTTCCCAAATCCTAATGCCAGTTGATTTAATAAAGTGTTTTTGGTTTTAACCAGGTTGTTTTTTATTCCGAGTTGGCTCATTTCCAAGCATGTTCACAGTTCGGGTTAATTACTAAATAAGCTCTCGGCTTTACCATCTAAATGTGCACGTAAGTACTGGAGCTTTTAAACTCATTTTCATACACTAAAGATTTACACATGTTACAGATTGACGTACAGGTAAAATAATCCTCAGAAAATGTTGGCACTGAAGTTTGACATCTTCTTACTAAGAAGCCTTGAATAATTGATTCGTTTACTCCGTCGTCTGTTTCGGCAATCAATGTTTAATATCTCTACTCTAACTTCATTATTTAAATATTTTTCAGGCGTTTTGCTTTGATCTGACGCTTATATTACCATCTCCTGATAGTGCATTTAAAATCGTTCCAGCGACCTTCAAGATTCGTTAACCTAGCTTTGTAATAAATTTTTATTTGATTTAATTACACACAAATGTTCTTAAAGCACTTTTTAAAATAAATTGCATTAATTGTTTCTTTTTATGTTTCGTATCTCAAAAGGAAAACATCTACCCTTATAAGATCACCGGTGTTTTCGTCGGCCTGTTTGACACAGACGTTTTGCTCAAAAGTGATACGACGTAGGAATTTGAAATTTAGCATAATCTTAGGCCTTTGTGACATGCATATTTCCACAATAAATGGTGGAATTGGGCCACCTTAAAAAAATGTGATTTCAAGTCGTCGGTGGAGTAAATGATAACGTGTCGGCCTTCCAATCCATAGGTCCCAGGTTCGAATCCCACCGACGGCGACCTCCGGTTGTTTTCTTTTGACAACAGATTACGATAAAAAGGCCATGGGGGTTTCAGAGAAAATATCAGTATTTCGGAATCCACACAATTGTAGGTCCACTTGCAGTTATTTTTTAAAATTGGGTGAAGTTGTTTTCCGCCCCGTGTCCCTCAAGGGGTCACGGAAACTACAGAGAGAGAGAGAGTGAAAATTAGTTTGAAAAGTGGCATTGTTTGAGGGGGCTACTTTCAAGGATTTGTAAAATATTTTTCCAAAATTGTTGTTTCTTTTATGATGTGGCCAAAGTCTAGGGGATAACCCTATGATACTTTTTTCCAGCCATTGATGATATCCGTCGTTGTGTAAGCCCCGTAAGGGCTGACATGGGGGTGTGGTCTGAAGCTGATACTAAGAGTAGCGAGATTTGTGACTTAATTGCCTTCGACATTAAGCTTCTTGTCTCACGGGGTGCGGGTGGCTCTGCTCTCGCTTCCTCTTCGTCGGTTGGTGGTTCTGACGGTTCCTGTGGGAGTAGTTCTGGGTTGTCTCCCCCGGAGGCTGTTTCCCTCGCTCTTGCTGGTACGGGACAGGACGTCTCCCCCCCCTTTCAATTTACGAAACGTCTAACACGTCTGATGTGTTCTGTAGGAAAATAAGTGGGCAGTCAAAGCCCTACGCATCTTTCTTGTTATCGACTCATTCTCAAGTGGCTGATACTCTGCTCGGTGACAATTTCTGGCCCCACAATGTTTTTTGTAAAGTCTTCGTACCCAACTCTCGTCGCCGCACCAAGTCAGGAGCACTTTAGTCTCCTAGTTCAAACAATGGGACAAGCTCTCTCTTTACTACCAGAATGTAAGAGGACTGAGGACCAAAACAAATAATTTTTATTTCTCATCTACTAACTGCAATAAATTTTGATGTGATTGCGTTATCTAAAACGTGGTTACACCAGGGTATTTCGGACGCGGAGCTGTTTAATGGCTCTTATCAAGTTTACCGTAGGGAAAGGCATGCTGCCTTGACCGCACGCAGTGGTGGGGTCCTCATAGCTTGCAGGAATTTTCTTAATACTAATCAAGTTTCAGTAAAAATTTCACTTGATTTGATCAACCTCTTCCTAATTTGTTTATATGCGTCTAATGTCGTTGATAATAATGGTCGGAGTCAGTTTGATATTCTCATTAAGCATATTAACTACATATATGATCGATTGGGTTTTAAGGATGAAATTATCCTAGTGGGGGACTTCAACTTACCCAATATAGGATGAGTAGTGGATGATGATGACGATAGCTTTCTTCCCAATGACTTGACTGAAAGACAATTCGTTATTCCTTGACACCTTGGCTAGATTTGGACTTTGCCAAATGAGCAATGTGAGTAACAATATGGGAAGCCAGCTTGATTTGGTCTTTCCTACGAACCCCACGCTTTGTTGAACCCAGCCTCCTTGCCTTGACAAATTTTTACGTGTTTCACCCCGCACTGCTTGCTTGTTTTCATTGTCTGTCGGACGTGCTTGTCGATAACCTCGATAGCCAATATCATTTTAACTTTAGAGCGGCCGATTTTGAGGCTTTGAATTAGGGCTTCACGATACTCGAGATAATTCTCGCTGCCGGTATCGGTCTCGAGACGATACCGAGACCGGCAGCGAGACCAATATCATTGGTAACAGTGCGATACCGAGAGCGAGATTGAAGTGACGGGAGTGGACGAGATATTAGTTTTTATCATTTTATTGTGGACAATTTTTTTTAGTTCTTACAGCATACTTTTCCGAAAAATTTCAATTGTGTGATATATGGGGCATATAAGTATACACTGCTCTCCTCAATCGCTTCTTTCTACATTATTTCCTTCTTCAGATATTTGCGCTTTATCCCCAATAGCAAACAAGAGCCTTTGCTATCTTATTTTGGCGATGGGAATATGAAGAAAATGCATTTATACATAGATATATCACTTGTCCTCGCTCACCGTTATCCCACCGAAATACCCTCTTTTTATCTTGCCGAGACTGGCCTTTATCTCGCCGAGATTGCGACGAGAGCGAGATCGTCTTCACCTTGACGAGACCAAGACCGAGATCTGCCAAAGTCTCGGCCTTGTCTCGACGCCGTGAAGCCCTACTTTGAATGATTATCTTGGCGAGATTGACTTCCACACTTGCTTGTCTGGTAACGATACGTAGAGACAGAGACGTACCAGGTCTCTACGACATTTTGTATGAAGCTTTCGGGAGGTTTGTTCCCTTAATTCGGGTTAGGGGTAGAGACACCACTTCAGCCTGGTTTGACAGAGGATTGACGACTCTTAAGAATAGGAAGAATAGACTTTGGAAAAAGTATCTTCGTGTTAACAGTGTTGACTCCTGGCATAAATATAGTATTTGCCATGAACATTTTATAAGCCGTTCTCGTTCTCTCTATGGAAAACACCTTTAAAATTTTAAGAATAGATTATTCTCCCCCGTGCATTTTTTGAATAAGTCAACTTTTAGAAAAAGGTTGATAACTATCCATCGAATATGGAATTCGGGGAGATTTCCACCCATGATTCTAATATTATTTGTAACTTATTTGCTGAATCTGCATTTGAATCATCTGATTTCATCCCAGACAGTGGAAACTTTTCGCACATAAATAGCCGAATTTTACCCATGGTATCAGTTCCATATATCATGGAGATCTTGTTGAAGCATATTACTGCACTTCCAACTGACTTCTCTAGTGGTCCTGACGGGGTTCCTGCTGCAGTCATAAAGAAATGTTGTCGGTGTTATTATGACCTTTGCTACTACTATTCAGGAAGATATCCTTTTTAATTCCTATTTTCAAGAGTGGCAATAGAAAAGACATTTAAAGCTACAGGCCAATTGCTAAATTGTCCTGTATTCCTAAGCTCTTCGAACTATTAATTCAATCCAAGTTATCCGCAGTGTGTAAAGGCTTAATCTCCACATGGCAGCATGGTTTTCTTCAAAGTAGATCCACGGTTTCAAACTTGGTTGAGTTTGTTTATTGCACTGTGGGCGGATTCATGGATGGTTGCCAAACTGACTGTATTTACACTGATTTTAGTAAGGCCTTTGATAAGCTGTCTCACTCTATCATTACTTTTAAATTGGCTAAGTTGGGTTTCCCGCCCTCGCTTATTGTATGGAATGACTTCGCAATATGAAAATTATTTTTGAAAAACTTAATAGTGCTCCAAATAGTTTCTGTAATCCCCAGGAAGTTTAAAAATGAATTATTTTTTAGATTTCCTTAAATACCTATTTTTTCCTTGATCCAGAATCACCAAACCAGAAATAAAGGGCAAACCAAAGATCACTTACTAAAAGATAAACAGTTTCGAACAAAGTAAAATTTGTGGTTGCTTTTATATATTTCCCGTATCGGGTAAACCTGCATTCAGAACTAAAAATTAGTTTTTCAGGAGAGTTTGTGGATAACAGACACGTATACTTTTCTTATGTACCTACATTTACAAATGTTAAATGACCTTCAATTATTAAAAGATCGGAATCCATCGAAATTTTGAAAATTCCTTACGCACCCAAGTAAGTAACTCAGTCATGTGCTTCACATGAATTGTTTTTATTAGTGCTACTTTTTGGTACATTTTTACTCTTCGACAAGATTTGGTGATACTTTTTTGACAGGAGTCTGTAATTCTCTCCAGATGATAACAGAATTTTGACTGCTGTAAGTGATTCTCTCAAATTATTTTGACAGGAGTAAATGACCGCACACTACCTGTACTCTTTATTTGCATATACGTATATTCTTATGACTTTAAAAGCTGGATAAATTTCGTTTTTCTGTGGTGCCAGTGTTACTTTTTCAAGACTAGCTGGGTAATTTAGGGAGTCGGTTATCTAGTACATAAAAGGTAATCTTTGGGATAAACACTCACTGATGATTACAAAATCATGGTACTCACTGATACAGATAATACTAACATATTACAGAGATTCGAAATGCATTTATCTAACATTAACAAGTTTTTAGATACGAAATTTTAAATCTGCAGGATTATTACACGAATTAATGATGATGCGAAAAAATTCCACTTGAACTTACTCAGTTTTATTTTAGCGCGTTTTGTCTTGTCTTAAATGGATGAGAATCGGAAATAAATAAATCGATTCGAGCTGAATCGGTCCAGCGAAAAATCGATTCAAAAATCGGCAGATCGAAGGCTAAAAGATCGATTCGTCGAGATCGAAGCGAAGATCGCCCATCCCTACTTAATACAACAAAAAGTCAAATTGATAGACATTACTTCAACATGACTTCGGAACGGTGGAAAAATATCAGTTACTGTCTCACAACACGAAGTATCTGGCCGGAGCTGAATCATAGCAGAACTTCAAATCTCTTATCCTTCGATAGAAAGCGCATTCGAACAATCGTCGGCGTCATCACCGGACACTGCCCCATAGGAGCTATGGCCGTTAGACTCGGCGTACCATCAACCCATAGAACTTCACAATAGGCCTTCATAGCCTCCGGGTGAACTTGGTGCTTCTTAGCAACAAACAGCCCGACTAACCAACCAACCAAGTGAGTTTTTATGATTAATAACACTTTTGACAACTTCAAGATCCGCAGAAAGAGTTGACCTCAAAATAATAGAATTTAAGAAGGATTGTTACTAGTATGGGATATAAGCTATCAAGACCCATCAGAACATTACTTCAGAAAATACTTAAACTGTGGTAGCCGAGGTAAATGAAAATCCATAAAGAAATGTGTGCGCATTTGAAAAATTTAAATCAGAAAACAGGTTGGGAATCGAAAAATGGTATGTCAATTCACGATTTAGGTCGTTAGATCGATAATAATGTTACTTTTGCATTTACCAACCTCACTAACCGAGAGATTAGGCCACAATTGTTTTGTGCGCAAAGAGGCGTTTAATTTTGAATCATAGTTTTGGCGTTTAGAACGGATGGTTTCTTTATTCCCCGTTAATATATCACGAAATTCATCGACTTTGGAATATATGCTTTATGAATTTATATGATAAGCTTAAGCCCTCACTATATTCATACATAATATCCAATAAAATTCTAAAATAGTTAAATTCACCAGACTCCGGAAACATAGAAGAGTTAATCTAAGAAAGAAACATAAAGTGATGTAGATAAACAGCAGCAAGAATTACACACAAGAATCAGTAGTATTAACAAAATTAGTTATTGCATAGACAAATTTTTGTAGAGTAAGTGTATTATTCGAAAATGCAGAAATACTTATATTAAAAGTAAATAAAAATATATCAGAAAGTTTAAGCCAATGAGAATATAAAACTTTAAAAAAGAATTATTATTTATACAGATTTACGATTTGCAGTAAGATTTGAATACCACTTAAAATTTTATTATTTCTTAAAAGTAGTACATGGCGATATATTAAATCAGGGAGTCGAAACGGGACCGAAACCTGTCATATTTCGGTTGTTTTAACCGGTCTTGATTTCGGTACCGAAATTAAAACCGAAATTTAAAGTGTACCGAAATAGAGCGACCGAAATTAAATGGTCCTGAAATAAATAGACCTTAATAATATGTGACCGTAACCGCAAGACCGAAATTCAAAGATCGAAATTCAAAGACCGATTAAAATCGGTACCGACCGCGGAAGAAGTTATATGTCCGGTCTTGCGATATTTTCGACTTACGAGGCGACTAATTTTTATCCCGAGGGTCTGAGGGAGAGGTAATTTTCGAATCTAATGCCCAACTATTGAAAGCGATTATTTTTTTAAATTTATCAAATTTTTTCACTACCTTCATTACATAGCATATTTGGTAAATGTCTGGAGGGACGGTCGGTTGGAGGAGGGTGGATGGTTTGTGAGGGGGAAGGGGCCGGGGAGGGGGGGGGGGGTTTGGGGTAAAAATATTTCCTTGTGCAAAAAGTATTCTCTCAATATTATGTAAAAAGGGGGAGGGGGTATTAAATTATATTTTACCACCTTTTCATTTAACACTAAATTTGAAGAAGTTTTTACTTGCACCCCCTGTGCCACCACCTCCCCGCTTACACTATTTAACCATAAAAATTAGTCATCCAACCCCATCTAACCCCACTACCCGGCACCAACCTGCACCGGCCGACGCCCCTTCATCTTGACATTTACCGTATATTAAATTCCCAGTAAAACAGCAATAGCAAATCCACAGAAATAATTTCCGCAGCAAATAGCATTCAAAAGAGAAATACTGCCGCAAAACCTATCAAAGCGAACTCTCCTCACCCCTAATATTTTCAGCAGAAATGGCAGCAACAAGTTCATACTTGAATGCTACGCCATTTAGCAAGAAAATATTGATTTGCTATTGCTTGCTTTGCTACGCAGGCTTGTGGATCTTGATGCTTATTCACTTATTAATATTGCCTGCTTATACCGTGGAACTTTTCAAAGTTGCAAGGCTAGTAATTAAAATATTTAACGACAGTATTTCCCGAAAGTCGAATTAAAGTGTTGATCTTTCCAACATTAAGTATAGTATACCTAATTTGGATTTATTTAGTTCGAAATATTTTATTGTCTGTTAAAGTGTTAGTTATTTAACGGAATGTCAAAAAGATCAGGACGTAAGATAAATAATCCTTGCCATGATTACTTTGAATATGATGAAGGAAAAGATATCTCCATTTGCAAAATAGAAGGTTGCAATGCAAATCTCAAGGTATGTATCACTGCATTCTCGCCCTATTTCTAGGTAAATGCAAATATTAAATATTCAGGGGAAACATGGAACAAACAGAGAGCGGCATATTGCTACAAAACATCCCGTTCAGAACTTCGAAGTAGCGCGCAAGAGAATTAAAAAGAACTCAGCATCAGAATCTGTTACATCCACATCAACGTCATCAACAATTTCCACTACTAGCAGGAATAGAAAGATCAAAATAGACATTTCAAAAGAAGAAGTGGCCGCCCATTTACTCTAATGGAAGATTCAGGTTTTAGAAAACTTCTAGATCCTCTTTTGCAAGCTTTAGGAAATTCATTCACAATAAATGCGGAGAATATTCGACATGAGGTTCACAATAAATCTAAAGAAATTAGAGAGAAAATTCAAAAAGAAGTACAGTGCAAACTTGTATGTGTAAAAATAGACACAGCAACAAGGCTTGATCGTTCTATTTTGGGAGTAAATATTGAGTACATTAAGGATGGAATTATTGTACTGAGAACTCTTGCTGCTAAGGAACTCGTCAGTTCCCATACCTCGGAAAATATTTGTTCAGAAGTTGCTCAAATTCTTAGATTATACGGTCTCTCGCAGCGTAATATCTATTATTTTACATCAGATAATGCTGCTAATATGATAAAAACTGGAAAATTGCTCAGAGAAACAGACCACAGTTCTATGGAACCTGCAAATGATTGTGACATTAATGACGACGAAAATTCAGATGTAGATAATGAAGAAGAACAGTTCAACGCAGAAGAATTAGACGGAACACCAAATGATGGAGATATTTCTAGTTACATATTTGAAGAAGATTGTAGGGTGATGCAGTGTTTAAGATGTGTAGTCCACACACTCCAATTGGCAATACACGATGTCTTAAAAATTGACGATATTAGAAAAGCAATTACAAAAGCAAGAGCCCTCTGTAAAGCTTTACGTATGCCGTCAATACTTGTCACGCTCAAGAGAATGAAAAAAAGCAAACCTTCCCTTGACGTACCTACTCGCTGGCACTCAGCACACGATATGATAAAGGCTGTGCTTGGTTTGAAGGATTTGTGCAATGAGTTGCATAGCACGACAGTACCACGAAACAAGTCACAGTTTTTCTTGAGTAACGCCGAGTGGAATGAATTAGAAACTATTGTTCTGGCATTAGAACCAGCTAAGATAGCCACAACAAAGTTGCAGAGTGAACAACTCGTCGTTGGCGATTTTTATTGCATTTGGGTCCGATGTATTTTAGATACGAGGAAAATAGAATCAACAGTGGCTGAACAGCTTGTAAGTGCGATGAAGAAGCGAGAGCAAAGTCTTTTCTCATCTGAGGCTTTTGTCGCAGCACTTTATCTAGATCCTCGATACAGTATTGTCTTAAATTCGGAGCAGGTAAAAATTGCAAAGAAACATTTGAAGGATGTGTGGATAAGGATACACGCTCTGCAGAAGGAACACGAAACTCCAGTGAACTTATCAGATTACATTGCAGAAAGTGATCTTAAAGATGATATTGATGTATATCTTGATGAGCATGCAAGAGCAAGGTCACAGTTAACTAGATCCTCATTTGGTGAGGTCAAAGACATTGCTACTCTTCTCGATGGCCTAGAAGGCACTAGGCTGTGTAAAGAAACGAACATTTTATCTTACTGGGAAAAGAAAAAGCATTCTGATCCAGAACTCTACGCTCTCTCCTGTGTAATACTCGCTACCCCAGTCACACAGGTTGTTTTCAGGGGTCAAATTTATTTTGAGTGAATTGAGAAGTAATATCGGCGGTCCTTTATTAAATGACATTATGGTTGTACGAACTAATGCTGCTTTCAAGACAGACTAAAGAAATTTTTTGACGACGAGACCTTTTAAAATTTTAAGTTATTTGAAGAAATTTTTGTTCCTATTAGTAATGTTTTATGAAATAGTATTTTGTTTTCAAATTAAATAAAAAAATATATTTAATTGAAATTGTATGCACATACTTGTATTATTTATTCAATCTTACGCCTCTATATTTGAAACAAGCAAAATTTATTTTGAATTGGGTTGAGTCAAGGAATCACACTATTTTAAAAGAATTATACTTTTATAAATTTTTTTTGTATCAGATTCTAAAATCTATATTATATAGAAATCCCAACAACAGCAATTTAACTCTAACCCTAACGTTTCAGTTGTAACCGCAACCGAAAATTATATTTCACATTTCGGTTTTAACCGCAACCGAAAACTATATTTCACATTTCGGTTTTAACCGAAACCGAAACCGAAATTGATATTTCACATTTCGGTTTCAACCGAAACCGAAAATGAAATTTTACGTTTCGGTTCTAACCGAAACCGAATTGAAGAAAATTAATTACGGCTAAGGTTGTTGCAATTGCGGTTTTAAAAACCCAATTTGATTTCGGTTGACCGTAACCGATCTATAATTTCGGTTGTGGTCCCATTTCGACTCCCTGTATTAAATAATTATCCTTGGTTAGGCTTTCGTAAAGAAAAATCCTTTTCGTTAAAGACCTTGAACGAAGCTACTAGCTACATATAACATACTAGCTACATGACCTGGGAACGCTTCTGGCCTCAGGCATAAAAATGTTTTGGGACCTTTTTTGGAAATATTCCTGTAATATTTCTGGGATATTTTGTACTGCAATTAGGGAAGGTTAGGCTAAATAGAGAGAGAATGCGTTTGGTATTTGCTTACGAAATTTTCGCGCTTGCAAATGCGCGGCACAAAAGGTGTGCTTGTCTTTTACTTTTGGCTTATAAATGTTCTTTCAAAAAAGAATGGTCCATACATTGCAAAATATTTTTGAAAAAAATATAAGTTTCGCTCGATTATATAAGCCCCATTTGTAAAATACCGATTGTTGCTTAGTCAAGATTTGTAAGCTTCAAAGGTTGTCTTCCATTATTTATTAAATTGGTTTACTTACTTATGATCCTATATTTTTGTATAGAAGCAGTTTTAATTATTTGTAATTTCAAAATGTAGAAATAAATTCAAATATCAAAATAAATTGAATCTATCTGTTCGATCTATTGATATCGATTTTTTTAAGGCGATTAATCGATCTATAAAATCGGAAAAAATTTACAGATCGATACCTACTGAATAAATTTTCTCAGTTCGATCTCCATCCCTAGTCATCGGCAGAAACTGTACGCTGAATCCTCCACCTCTGGAGGCGCTGATGATTAGATGCTGCAGAAAATGGACTCTCTGAGGAGGGAAGCGAGGCAAGGTATACATCAATATCGCGGGCCATAGAGTGAAGTAGATGCAAGTTTTTGGCACCTGCTTTATCAGCCGATAGATATCTTCCAGAAGAGCTAAACATGAACCAAAATACTTATCAGGGATTACATAGGCGTTACCATACGGCACTTCAGCGTGCAGGTTGGCCAATTCGAATTCAAATTCAAATGAATTTTATTTTGTAACAACTACACTAGTAAGAAATACATCTTTTAATTAAGTGTAGGAAAGGAAAAAAGAAACAAAAGAGACAAAAGAAAAATTATGTTCTAGTAAAAAAAAGCAAAAACAATAACCTAAAACTATAAAAATAAAACTTGAAACTTATATTAAAAAAAGTGATACTGAGTATTGGAAATAACAATTTATATATTTAGTATATAGCTTATAATAGTTAGGCTGCTGAAATAATAATCTTGTAACTGAAATTATAGTAAATACAATATAACAAAACCTCTGTGTTAAAGTTATGAGCAATTAATTGATCTATTAAGAAAAGGAGCAAAATTTAAAACAAGTTAAAAACTAATTAGTACAAAAATAATCAAATAGAATATTAGAGAAATTGGGTCTATCGCTGCTTCTTCTAATCTGAAGTGGAAGAGCATTCCACAGCCTAACGGATCGAACAAGAAATTGTTGTTCGGTTACTCGAAATCGATAATGGGGCGTTGGCAATGAAAAGGTGCGGCTGGAAAATGACACACAATTTAACTTAATAAAAAGATAATTTGGCTTCTTAGTCGTGATAATTCTATGGAGAAATAAAATAGTACGATAATTCAGATAATCATCGAGGCTGCATCCGATAATAGTTTTGGTATAAGGAGAGACATGATCGAAGCGCCTTAGGCCATACACATAACGGACAGCAGAGTTGAAAGCGACGTTAAGCTTACGTGATGATAGATAATCCACCTTACAGAATAGTTCACAGCAATACGTCATGATTGGTACAATTAATAATTTTACTAACATAATACGTGTCTGCTGTGTGTGTGGCAGTCATAGATAGTCGTCGCAAAGTACCATATACTCTACCAATGACATTATTAACCTGATCAGACCAGGTTAACGTTCTGTTAAAAATAACGCCAAAATTTCTAACAGTGTTACTATATGGTACCGTAGCACCATTCATTTTGACAGAGGGACAGGAAAAACTATCAATAGGACTCCTATGTATAATAATGGCATTTGATTTACAAGGATTTAGAATTAATGCGTTATTTTCTGCCCAAATGGATAAACGTTCCAGGTCGTCATTCAATCGACAAACGGCATCTTCGATTAATCCCAGTGGTCTTGATATATACAGTTGTGTATCATCAGCATATATGTGAAATGTACAGTCTCGTAGGACAACAGGGAGGTCATTAATAAAAATTGAGAATAACAAAGGACCAAGAATAGATCCTTGGGGTACTCCACTATTGACATTTCAATTCAATTTCAATTTATTTATTTACTTCGGTTATTGTACATAAGAACTATAACAATCCTTTTATTCGTACTGTAAATTAAGGAATAGAAGAAATTATCGTAACAAAAACTTATAAAGAAGTAAAGAAAAGAGTTGAGACATAAGAATATTATAAGGAAATATAATAAAAATAAAAAGGAAAAGCTACTTATATTAGAAATATCTAATCATTAATAAGCAAACAATAAAATAAAGTGAAAATTTAGTTACACAATTATAACTAGAGTACAAAAAGTGATCGAGAGGTCACCCCCACAACGTCATACACTATCCAGGATAGTCAGAATACTAAATTTATGAACCAAAAAAAAAAACTATTATGACTAAATAATTCAAATTAATGAGGAATTGAGAAGTTTTTTGAACTTGCTGACCGAACCAGTGCGCTGAATATTTGAAGACAAATTATTCCAAGCACGTACAGCACGAACGAAGTAAGAGTCCTCCTGAACAGAGTAACGAAAGATAGGAACTAGCAAATTATTATGTCGTGGAGAATTTAAGAAACTTAATTTACTAAATAAATACAATGGTTTACCAGTATATATTATCCTATGCAGCGAAATGAGCATTTTTTGTAATAAGAACTGCTTTAGCGTACATCCTAATACTGAGTTCTGATAATTTGAGATGTGATCAAATCTTCTGAGGCCATAGATAAATCTAATGCAATCATTAAATGCAACATTCAATCTTCTAGTACACATAGAGTCTAACTGAGGAAATATTAGATTGCCTTGAAAGAAGTACGGAAGAAGGAGTGATCTTACGAGCATCATCCGGGTGTTAACAGATAGCACGCTAGCAGATAACCAAAGCCGACGTAATCCTCCATATATTCTACCAATCATGCTAGTGATGTGATCGCAACATTTCATTTTGGAATTTAGGTAAATACCTAAACTTTTAACACGTTCAGAGAATGGAATTGAAATGCCATTAAGAGTAATAGTGGGAAGATTAAGACTCATGATATCATTACGATAAAAGTAAATACATTGTGACTTTAGTGGATTTAGTACTAAGTGATTTTCTGTAGCCCAGGAAGAGATCCTCGCTAAGTCTGAGTTAACCCGATCAATACAATCCTCCGATAGTCCAATGGGTCGACTAAGGTAAAGTAGACATCTAGAAAGCCAGATGATTTATTGTCACAAAAAACCTTCTGTTGACGAGAGGTGAGATAGGACCATATTAGCTTACATGCAGGTCCTGAAAATTCGAAATATTGAACAAGTTTGTGAAGTAAGAGCTGGTGATTAATTGTGTCAAATGCTTTTGAGAAATCAAGAAGAACCAGTAATGTAACCTGATCGCCATCAATAGCATCCCTGATATCATCCGAAATTTTCGCTAAAGCTGTAGTACAACTATGATTGGGCCTAAAACCAGACTGACATGGTGATAAGAGATTATTCTTGTCAAGATAATTAAGGATTTGCTTATGCAGCAACTTTTCAAAAACTTTAGAAAGGAAAGGGAGAATGGATATAGGGCGGTATTCAGCGGAACTAGTGGAAGGTTTAGGAATTGGAATAACTTTAGAAAGTTTCCAAACAGTTGTGAAAGAGCAGGTGATAAGGATAGTGTTAAATAAATGAGTAATATATGGAAGTAAAATAGGCAAGAGAGCATTGATAAATTTGGGGTGCATCTCATCGATTCCGACAGCATTAGATTTAACAGATTTTAGAGCTAAAATTACCAATGCAATGCACCACACACCAAGGAACCTTAATAAAAAAATATCGTGCAATCTCTCAAGTAAAGCAATGTAGTCAGATTGTCAGTCTTGCAATTCATAAATGCATGTCTTTTGATAATTGTTGGAGATTAGTCAAAATGTATAAAAATAAATTAATTTTGTCAAACAATAGTGCGTATACCAAACTGTGTGAAAATATAAATAAATATTAATATGTAGTTTTAAGAAAATGATGGTGGTATTCGTCAAACTAAACAGTTTTTGAAAATAAATCTATACTAGCGAGTAATATATATAGCTAATAAAAATCTTTTGAATCTAGAAATTTAATTGAAATTTTTTTTAATACTCATCAAAATGTCAAAAATAAATTTTACCGACATATCCATCAGAGGCTACAACTTACCTTATCCTAAAAATGGCACTCAACTTAAAATTAAATATATGGTACCAGTTCTAAATTGCTGCTAGATCTTCAAACAAAAAGTAATTTTGTGGTATTTATTGCAAATAGGTAAACAATTCGCATGGTATTCTGCAAAATAAACAAATTACAGAAAGGCTTAATAAAAATTAAGATATTTAGTTCGTTACAAGGTTTGTTACATTTTCCAACTTTTTCAGGTTATCTAACTCGCCCAAATTCATTTCATTGTTCTCGCGGCTTTCCAGTTGAAAATGCATTAAACTAGTTTTCCTACAGAGAAAACACCTATTGTGAGTTCCCGCTGAGTAAAGTTATTCAATTAGCTGATTTTCGCACCGTCAACCATAAAAGTACTTCGCCTGTAGCCGACAGAAAATAAGAAAACTTAGGGAACATCAATAAATGACGTAAGCGGCAAACATTCAAGTGAAATTGCTTACTTTTGCTATGCGATGACACTCTTTGCTGGAACAACTTCCGATTCTCTGCGTGATGAAGTGTTACCGGATTCGAATGAGAAGCCGGACGGAATGGAATTACCAGAAACGGTCGTTAAGAGTCGGGAAGGTAATTACACACCTGTGAAGTAAAGTAGTAAGCGAAGAAAGAGTTCGAAATGTAGCAAGACAGGCAATTCAAGTGCAAGGTGATGGGGCTTGGGTTGGGGCATTTGACTGGATTATGGTATGCTGCGGTTGTACTCTCTCCAAACCGGCATCATCGGGCAGATCTTAAAAAGATCCATCGGAGAGACACATTAATGGTAGGGATCAACACCTCATGATCATTGATGCTATAATAGCACCTGATGGCATCTTCGTAGGGCATTTCAACCTCGAAAGTGACAAGTGTCGGGCGAAAGACATCTTTTTTTCTCAATTTTAATCCGGTTTTATGCAAGTGAAATTTCGTTAGGTTAACCGTGTGAAATCACTAGACTCGGGAAAATTCATTCTGTCGTGTCAGAAATCATCGGAATCTTTATCGTGGTATTGCGGAAGGAGCTTTAAAAGCCGTATAACTAGAAAGGAAGTTCTAATCCGGACGTAGGATATTCAAGCGTATTAAAGAGGAATACATTTCGAAACTTTCAAATGGTAGGGAAAATTCAATTTAGTACTTTTGAGTTTGTATCAAGGGACTATGTTCATGTGAGTGTATGTGTTTTTGCTTCTTGTGCTATATACTTTGGTTACTTAAACAGTGAACTGTGCCTCAGGATTAAAAGCGTCCAGTCGAATCCTGCATAAATGCAAAAACCTCGGAAAAACAGAAACATGCAGATAATATCAAATTCTGAGCTTCATGCCAAGAGAGAAAATAGATATCTACCTATGTATACAGAAATATGACCACATAAATCGTGGGGTTTGCGCGCTATTTGCAAATCTGCTGTGCATAATAGTCCGGCAAACGCAAAGTAGATTATAGCCCTGCCGGGCTTCTTCCAAAGTTTTTGCATTTACAATTAAGTCTTCACCGGCTATGAAGCTTTTTTCGGCTTTAATCTTTTCGAAAGGATTAGTTCCCCTTTGCTGATGCATTTTTTAGTCAGAGTGAAATCTAGTGAAAATTTTACTCGAACAGATAAAAGCTAAGTTTTTAGTTCAGTTTATTTCTTTGCCTTTTTTGTTGAATAGCATTAAAATTTGTAGTTTTATCAATTCATTGAACGTGCAGTGAATAGTTTTGTGATGAACTTGCTCGGGAAGATATACGTATTTAAATATTTGTGTACGTGAGCTACATCAATTACCCAGACACAAAGAAATAAAAATCATGGCCAATTAACAATTAAGAGAATTTATTTCTAAAAGTAGTTTATATAAATACGAAACAGGAAATCTGTCTTTCTATCATATCTAAAATTCTAAGGTACTGTAACCTTTTATTAGACACGCACATATCCAGAATTTGTTGGGGAGGGCCCGAAAGTCAGTTATGTTAATAAATATGTATTTACGGATATTTGGTTCGCCATAACACTGGGGATTCAATCAGCACTATCACCAATGAACCAACAAAATAAAAGTATGATCAAGAAACATAACCTCTCGTGGTTAATTTTATTTTTAAGAAAAATCTTTGTGGAAAATGACCCTTTTACATTTGTGGGATTATTGGCAGGGTCAATAAAAAGGCTACATAGGAAGTGGTAAATGATCGAGAAATTTGTTTTTAAGATTTTTATTTGTTTCCTGTGTTAATTTAATTAAACCAGTATTCACCCTGCAGAGCAGGCATTTAAAATAAAATTTGGATGTGTTGAAGGTGATTGGATTTTGTAGGCGTGACGAAGCCTTAAAATACTATCAATACGATCGTATCCGTCGCTAAACGATCCTGCATATTAATTTCTATTTCCAACAAACCACAGTGATATCACAATCATTGTTACCTTTAATGAAATTAAAGTTCTTCGTACTACAAGCCACATTATAATAAGGGACTTATCAAAATGAAAGTCTTAAAGCAGACGTTGAAGAGAAATTACGTTGCTTCATTCGCCATCGTCAAAAATGTATACTTTACATAAAAAAGTTATTACACCCTTGCACCCTTTAATTTGTTAACGTTTCTTAAAATGATTGCTTTACATCCTTTTTAGTTGTCTAAGTTATTTGTGAAAGTCCTTAAAAACTTTTGATACGCACAATATAAAAAAATCCAAATGCTTCGAACGAAGCCTGTGAAACGATTAAATGTATCAAAACCAGGGTTGTGCGTCTACACGTGTAAATCAATAATCTACATCAACGTGTAGAGTATGTATGTGTAAATTAAGTAGAGTTTGTATTATGTAGAGTATTGGTGTAGATTATAGAATTGCGAATTACGACTGCGTAAACATGATGATGCATTCAGCAGCGAGTCTTTACAGAGAGATGGTGTTTCTACCGTAATTCTTTTTCTTGTCTCATTCAAAACAAAGATTTTATGAAGCAAATAGCAGCCGATCCTAGTCTCAGAAAAATTAAACAAAGTGTCTCACTATTCTTATTTGATGATAAATTCATGAAGGAGGTTACGGACTCAATTAAGCTTTCCGATCCAGTATGTGAACTTGTCAATTTCTCCCAGAACTCTGTTTCCATCGCAAATTCAGCATTATTGTGGCTAAAATTAGAATTACCAGAAAAATTCAAGGACAATTTAAAAAAATTATTCATTATTCACATGACAATGAGTTTCTGACTATTGAACAACAAGACATCATAAACGATTTTCTTTTTGACCATCTAGATACCAACGGTATTGAAGACTGGCATCATTTTCGGAAACATTCAGGGCCTATTTTTCTAAAATTAGTAGAGAAAAATGTTGAAAAATCTATTGCATTTTGGAGCATGGCTGAATTTAACCATTCAGCTTTATCTAAATTAGCCATTAAACTTCTGCAAATTTCAGCTTAATCGGCTGAACTGGAGATGTCCTTTTCCAATTGGGCATACGTTCACTCACCAACAAGGAATAGATTATCTTTTGAACATTAAAAAAAATTGTTACTCGTATACTTTACCCTAAGACTCGCAGACTCAAATGTTACAAATAAATACTAATTAATAAAGTAAAAATTATGGGCTATATAAACGTTAATACCTTTTCATGAAATCTTGTAAAGAATCAAAATTATGTATTTACTTTACGTGTAGATGTAAAGTATCCCATGTAGAGTGTGTGTAGATTACACGTAAATTATCGTGTAGAGTACACGTAAATTATCGTGTAGAGTACACGATGTAATCTACACGCACAACACTGATCAAAACACTAGTTTGAAATTACGGATTTCTCAGAGTGCCGCCGCAATGCGATAACGAATTTTAAGTAACGAAGCTATGATATTTTTCGCCTGCTTAACCCTAGATTCATAAACTATATTTAGGGTTACGTTGTTCATAAACATATGTATCTCATACACCTATACTTTAAAGGTCACCTATTTAATGATTACGAGAGATATTGAAAAAAAACTACAAAGATAATTAGAAAGAACTTTTATTTGTAATGTAAACATGAAAAATAATTAAAAAAGAGTATTCAGAGCACTCTAGGCACAGCTTCCGCGATGTTCCATTCACATGTGATGTTTATAGGAGGTGCAGATAAATCTGGTCACGCGTTATTTTTTTATGGCAGCAGAAGTTACATAACTTCTTGGTTTGATTTTGAGGGTCATCTGATGCATCAGGCAAAGTATCGTCTAAATTGGCATCTATATTCCGTTTTAGGCATCGCCTCAATCTCTATCATCTTATCTGACACTTCTTTGGCAAATGCTCGTATTTTACTATGGCTATTATTGTGGACGTGGATGACAAAAGAATTAACTAAGGCCATATTCAACATACCGTAAAAATAGCATAGCGGCGAACTTTGGGTTTTTCTACTGCACGACATATTATGACACATTTGGTCAAAGGTATCAACTGCACCTTTGGTCGAGTTATAAAATTCTATAATATCCGACTTACCAGATGGCGCTAAAGTGCCAATTTCATGAGTTGTGGATAGAATCAGTACATTTTTATTTTTTGGCTTGAAAGATCCCAATGAGGAGTTTCCGTCATAACAAAACATTGAAGATCTTGTTTGTCTTGATTGCAAAAGTTGAGAAGAGATCTCGTTAGAGCTTGTTAGTTCGAATTGTACCTGCAATTGTCAATTTGTATGGATCCTGCAATAGTTCTTTTGCTAATGGTACTGACGTAAGCCAATTGTCCATGGGCACGTTACGATTGCTGCCTCGAGTAGTTTCAGTAATTCGCTTCACAATGAAAGATGCCAAGGGTTCTGCAATTGTATTTGTACCTTTTCCCATATATGGTTTTACATCTATCATGTCGTTAGATTTAGAGTCACAGAGAACTACAGTTTTTATACCATATTTATCAGGTTTTGATGGTATGTACATACGGAAGGGACAACGTCCCTGGCCCAGGAGTTATTCCTGAAAAAGTTAGGTTCTTTCTTCGAAACTCCAAGACAATTTCTTACTATTGGAAGTAATAACACATTTGAAATGTCTAGGTGTAATCGATGGATTGCCCAGTGCACATACGTGTATTTGGATATTACTTTTGAATTAAAACTTGACTTCGCCGACGTTCATTCTAGACACCTTTTAGCTCATAATACCTTTTTATAATAAGGCGAAAGGTTGCAACTACAGAACGGTATAGGACTATAAAATCAATTATCCCACAATTTATGCCAAAGGTAGATAAAACTCATTTAATTACCTACAAAGACTTATCCTTAAATTCCTTTTTCTCGTGCTGATGGCCGCCCAAAGTTAAATAAAGTAACGCTACCTTAAAAATTTTCTGATTTACGCCAGACATGATGGCTCTATATTTAACGGACGGCATAACTTTAACATCAGCCGTGCCATTAGGCATGTCTCCCGTGGAACGCCCCAAGGAGCCAGCCGTGCCATTAGGCATGTCTCGCATGCTATGTATGATGGTCGTGTACATACAATCACATCTCGAGACTTCAACAAAGTTGATCCTGGTATTAGGGATATTTTCCTTCTTCATTAGCGAGATTATGGAGGATGCCCTGAAGAAGGTGAGTAGTTGGTCCAAAGGCATTGGATTGGATGTGAATCCAGGAAAAACTGAGCTTATGCTCTTCACCACAATAACCAAAGTATCGAACTTAGCTTTACCTTAGTAATAGTAATACCCAGCGGTGGTGTGTCCAAGTCTCACTTACGGTTCTCTGGTCTGGTCGCCTGCGATGACCAGTGCCCTGCGCTCCATTCCGAAGCTCTCAATATGCTTCTGCATCTTCTTCTCCTGATCAGCAGATCAAATTCCAGGCGTCATGTAATGCAGTCAGGTTCAGGGAATTTGAGAATTTGAGCAAAGCGCTATGGTCACAGCAATATCGATTAACAGTACTAGATAAACGGCTTCGAACAAAGTAGTAAACAATTCTTGGTTGCTTTAATATATTTCCCGCATCGGGCAACAATGTAGTCAGAACTGTGTTTTCCGGAGAAATTTGTGGATAAGAGACACGTACACGCTTCTTATGTGCATTTACAAAAGTCAAATGTGCTGTACTTATTAACAGATCAGAATACATTGACAGTTTGAAAGTTTCTTACGCAGACAAGTAACTAACTCAGTCATGTGCTTCACATTAATTCTTTTTATTTGTGGTAATTTTTGGTACATTTTTACTCTTCGAAAAGATTTGGCGGTACTTTTTTGACAGGAGTCTTTGATTATCTCCGGATGAGAAAAGAATTTTGACAGGAGTAAGTGATTCTCTCAAAGAATTTTGACAGGAGTAAATGATTGCATACTACCTGTACTCTTTATTTGCATGTATATTCTTATGACTTTAAAAGCTGGATATATTTCGATTTGCTGAGTGTTACATTTTCAAGACTAGCTGGGTAATTTAGGGAGCCGGTTATCTAGTAGTAAATAATCTTTGGCAGTATACTGAGCTCATCTGACTACATAACGCTTGTTATAAATTTTTCAAAATGATTCAGTGTCAAGATTTCAACTAGAAGAGAGTGGAGATGAGTGAACCGGCCAAGAAATAATGTGTCAATTTTTTTTGCGATATTCTGGTCTAAAGATTCAAGTTTTACGCAGACTTCGTCATAGCCGTTCTGAACTTCCATAAATTGTTAATCAATGAAATTCAGTTTTTCGACAACTACGAGTATTTCAAGCCACTTTTTACATATATAGGATAGGCCGGGGTAAAATAGTACAAGTTTTCGTTTTTGCGCATCAATTGTGCTAAAATGCGCAGCCTTTAGAAAAATACTTCTTCAGACAAAAAGAGCAAGTCGTAATCAATATTTTGGGTTGGAAGTACCCGAAGCGTTGTCATTAATGACGAAAATATGCAATTTCAATGATGAAAATTAAATTTCAAAATGATAAAGAAAGCCATATTTATTCATTTTTATATGATTTGCAATTCTCACAATCGATAGAAAAAACTGTTTATCATGTAGGCACATTTTTAGTGAACAGATCGCTTGCCAGTTTGGCATTCGATGGATTTGCTGTTCGGTATTTTACGCAAGCAAATCAGCTGAAGAAGGAGAAGATCGTGGGGAAAGGATTTTTTAATCTGCTATTAAAAACTCACGGGGAGACCAATGGCGTGGTGATCTTACCACTCAACAAATGCATCCAGCTCCGTCTCCATTTTGTGGCGGAAGTTTCGACACTTTTGCGTTTTTAAGCGTTTTTCAGCCAATGTCAAAATACTTGATTCCATGGGTTTGCCACCGCGTTTTGTATTTTTTCTTGGCGAACTAAAATGTATTCGACGAATCATTGAGTGACGCCATGGATGTGCTTGATCTACACGATTTGCTGGCAATTTTAAAAATTGAAAATTCTTTTTCGGCTCCCAGCTCAGCTTTAAAAACAACAACAATGTTGCGACATTCATCCAAATGTGTGATATTGTCGGTTACCAAATCCAAACATTTATCTATATTAGCAGGAATATGATGGATTTCAAAGCCATCCCAGCAGTCGATATTTTCCAAAAACCTTATTGGCAATTGAAATATCTTTTCAGTGGCTCAAATACCAAGACATCGAATAACTGCATTCGGTAGGTGCAATAGGGTGGAAAATGGACATAGTTATGTCATGTTCAATTGCTAAGTTAATAACTTCAACGGAATGATGTAAAAGATGGTTGAAGCAAAAGCAATGTGTAAGATTTTTCAGAAAAGGTGGTCGCATATTTTTCCTTTGAAATAAAATAAAACGGCGGAATCCATTCGGCTATCGCTATTATTGTATTCCATGTTCCTATGTAACAATGTGTCTAAGTCATTTTAATCCTTTTCCACAACAACTTTTCCAACTTTATAAGGAACGTTTGCAAATCCGGTTTCATTCAATTCCTAATTTATTGTGGTCCAAAGAATTGTTGGGAGTATAACTCTTTTAATTTTTGGGGCTCATTTGTTCCGGCGATCGTGAAGCCATATTATAATAGCGCCGCATAAATCCAGTATAGTATATAACCGTCACTGGCCATTTCATTTTTATTCCAAGTTGAAAGATAGTTAACTTAGATTTCTTCAGATTTAAGAGCCAAATGAAGAAATGCAATAAATAATAAGAAGTTCAAAAAAGAAGGAACAATTCAAGGCATGTCGATTGAAAATGATAAAATAAATCGAAAAAACAAAAACAAAACAATAGAAACACATAACAAATATACTCTGTGTTTAGCTCATGCAATCCATTGTGGTACATGGGGCGAAAGAAGAATGACACCCGAATCGCAGCCCCCAATGGCCTTTTATCGTTATCTGTTGTCAGCAGAAAGCAACCATGGTTCGGTGACTTTGAGGCTTGAACCTCTGACCTCCGGGACTCCACCAACGGCTATAATCCTAGAATGTTATATCGCTTTAATCCTAGAATTATAAATTTTTTTTAATGTAGCCAAAGCCCAGGGTACATTCCTATGATGTGTTTTAGCATCGCTTTGGCCAGAAGGGAATAGAGTTAGGAAAAAGAGGGGAATTTATTGTCTTATTTTGCTTTGCTGCGAACTAGACAACAGCCCAGAGACGAAGTAGATTTTTTAATTTCTTATAAAAAAACTCACGGGGAGACCGAGTCTCGAACTCTAGAACCATTGGCAGTGATTTTGCCGACTGAGCCAATTCCGTCTCCGATATATGAAAAGTGGGAACAATTTTTTGCAAATCGAAAGAGAAAAGAATTAAGTTTATTTTAAATTTGTAGTTCTCTAAGGATCAGCGATCTTTGAATCGATTTAAAAAGATCGTTCTTTGAGCATTCGGTCTTTCGACTTTCTTATCGATTTTACGCAGGACCAATTCCGTCGAATTGATTTATTTATTCCCAATTCCGATTCCGATCTTATTAAGTACTAAAACTGAAAAAAGCTTTACTTTTTTACTCGTTATTGTATCATAGTATTTAATGCTCATTCAAATCACATAGTAGATATTACTGCCTGCATCTGTCCATGCATGCGCACTATGCAATATAGCAGCCTCTCCTCAGGGAACATTGATGCTTCCAGTTTAATTCTGGCGTGATGTCTGAAAATATTTTCGAAAAACATCACAACATTCCATGTATCGCAAATTTTTTTTGAAAAACTTAAATTTTAGTTTGACTAAATAAGAAGCATTTGTTAAATACAACATGTATTTGCTTAGTTGCTTAGTCGAGACGCCTTTAAAGACTGTGTTCTATTATTTAGTAAATTGACTAATGAGCCTAAAAGTTGTAACTGTTTGTGATTATAAGATATTGTAATAAAAGGAAACGTTAAAATAATTTAAATTGATCTGTTCGATATTACCATATTATTTATGAACCTGCTAATACATATATTCGGAAGGAGTGCTAAGGTGCTGCCTTTTCAGTAACAGCTAGCGTTGAAAGATTATATGTAAGAATTTTCTCAGCGATGTTGTATACATTTTTGAATTTCACTGGATGTCTTCACACATAGCTTTTGTCGACGATATTTCCGCAGCAGTGATCAACAAATGATTTACAAAGATCTTAACACCTTTCCATATTTTCGAGCGTTTGATGATTTGTTCTACAACTTCATTTCAATATTTAAAGAGATAAGTTGCGTAAATTTTTTCCTAAGCTTTTCTCTTTTTTTACGGTTTTTAATAAGTTCGTAAAATAAAGGTAAGGTGTTGGTCTTTCATCATAGAGATCCCAGGTTTGAATTCCATCAGCAGTGACCCAATAGATTACGCTAAAAGACCATTGGTTGGTCTGATTTCACCTAAAATTGAAGAGTAATTTTAATCACTGTCATCGAATCGGATGAAATTCTGCTCGCGCTCAATGTTGTTACGGGAACGACAGAGATTGACTGAACTAGGTCTATCAGAAGTATAAGTAGGTTTCCATCTTCACGGTGTGTGATCGCTAAATCATGAGATGATAATAAATCAAATGATGTTTTAATTATTTGAGTGTCAGGTGTTTTTTTGATATAGATGATAATTAATCAAATGATGTTTTAATTATTTGAGTGTCAGGTGTTTTTTTGATATAGTTCTTTTATGAAATGGAAACATCAAACATTACATTGAGCGTTAGCGTATTCCTTGATAAGTTTCGAAAATAATTCTACTTTAGACAACTCAACGTACCTTCCAGGACTTTAAAAGTCCCTGATTAGTGACATCCTAATAATTTTACTTTTTTAATTAAGAAGAAAATTAAAAACGCGTGTGACCAATAACCTATGTGGTACCTTTGGATATATGTGGCAGATTTTTATGTCAAACGAACTTTAATAATCTCATGAGTACTTATGGCCACATAGATCAACTAGTACAAAAAATGCAATGCTGATGATATCAGTGGCCTTTCTACAGAATATACAAAATAACATATATATGTTTAATAGAGCGCTTAAAAAGTAATTTTTTTTTATTTTCCATTGCATAAAAAGTCAGTGCTCTATAAAATAAAAATTCGTGCAAAATTGGATTCACATAGCTTATTTTTAAGAGGTCGCTCAAACTCCCTGAACAACTTAAGCACACTACTGCTTTAAAAAATACAAAAAAAAAATTTTGTTTTTTGTGAGGCACCGTAATGCGCTTACATAACTATATCTTATACGGCCGCATTAATTTTAATCAATAAGGTATAAAACGATTCTTTAGTAGAGATAGGTTTCTATGACTGCAAGTTCATGTACTGAAAGTTTTTCTATTGAGACTTATTGAAGGTCTGCTGCGAGTTTATAAACAAATTTTTGTATTAGCTGATCTCCAGTTTTGAGCTACCTAGATGCAATGCTAAAAGTTTTTCTAAAAAGCAGCCAGCAAATATCACAAATATTCGTTTTTTGCTTATAACCTTATTCCTAATAATTTTTTCGTGCGTTGAATATTTCTTTAGTAATTGAAAAATGGCGGCAAGATACAGATTCCTTATTTTTCTATATTACTTTTATTTTTAAAATTAATATCGTCCGTCTATTTATTAGGGTCTACAACTACTACGTAGTAATATGCAGGATAGATTTGAAATTTCAATATTATTAAAACTTTGGTTTCAATAAAATCTTCGGAGTAAAAGTAATTTAATTATTTAAAATTCTTCTCACATTTCCTTTGGAATATCATTAATTTTAATTTAATTTTTCGATGTTTACTGAAAGTTTGCACGTCTCACAAAACTCTTTAAGTTTGTGTATTATGTTTTGTAAATCATTTGGATTTTCCGATAGTGAACCTAAATCATATGCATTCAAATGGTTTTATTGGTCAAATAATTTCTATGTGAGAATATGCCAACCATAATTTATGATAAAGTATCATGCTTTATTTTTGGTCGACATATTCTTTACTTTTACTTAACTATATAAGATGCTAAAATACTTTATTTTGAGTCTCTATAAGGTACGATTTCCGGACCATTTATTAGCGTCTCAGGCAAGATAGAACGGAACACACATATGCAAATAATTAAGTATATGTGCGCTAATTTTGCCTAGCTAGATTTTATTACAAGTCCTTCTAAATTGAGAGCTTGGCGTGTCAAATTTGTTGAAAGATTTAAAGGGTTTGATAATTTGGTAATTATACACCTTCGCGGTCACCTGGTGTTTTTTCGATAAAAAATCCACAAAAAAATCCAATTTTTTTTAAATGTTTGTTTTTACGGCGAATTTACTATATAAAATACGAAAATGATCTCAATTCAATATTTCTAATAGTTTCGGAGTTTTTAATGTTAAAAAAACGACTTTTTACAAATAAGTCTGTATAATTTTCTTTTATGTCATCTCATCAACTTTTTATATATTTTTCCGCAATCCAATCCACAAAACGACTAAATGAAGAGAAAAAAAAATCCGAAATCCCCCTCCCCCTCAGTTAATAAAGCAACTAAAAGCCTGATAAATACACCAATACCTCTCCGAAAGTGTAATAACAATTTTACAGAACATGTTAAGTACACGCTCCGTATACTTCGCAATGCGTATAGACGCTGCTTAAAAAACATAATTTTTTTTTTAATTTCTGAGATTTTTAACAAATATTTAAAAAAAAATCATGAAAACTAGATCGATAGTTTTGGTTTCTTTATCGCCAAAAAACCAGGTGACCGCGAAAGTGTATAATTACCGATATATATATATCAACCTGAAATACCCTATCACACGTACGACATGCCGGCGTCAACTAGTTATATAGAAATGGAAGAAATTTGAGAATTATTTCGATATATTCTAATTTTATTTGTTTATATTTCGGCCTGACAAATTTTTAACATATCAATATTATAAATCAAATATATATTATTTATATATTTAAAATAATGTTTTATGCAGTTAATAAATAAAAATATTCACATTGATTAATATTCTTGTACTGTAGATTTCGAAAAATTTAGCTTTATGCTAGAAGTGGCTTGAAGTTATTAGAAGTTATTTCAGTCTAGAAAGGGTAGTGTGATTTGTTCCGAGCTTTTCTTGGATCAAGACCAACTTCAACTAAGCAGAGGAACGAGACTAGGTAGAGATGCGATCCCATAAATTAGATATGCGAGGGGAAACAGTGCAATCATTGAGCGATTGGCCAAATCAATTTCATCAAATTTAATTAAAATCGTAATATTAAGAAATTTTAATAACTTGGTATTTTATTCCAAAATCGTTATCGTGCTTATTTTTAAAATAATGTTGAGATATGTTAAAATTTTTAGTTGCACATATATTGTTTAATTGAACGTGGCTATGTTGGCTGCAATTTAAGTAAAAAACACTAAAGGCCTTTAACCAAATTAATTTTGGGCAGCCTGCAAATAAACAGCATCTTAGTGCGTGAAAAATTACCGCACACTCTAAAACTTTTCATGGTTATCCGAGTTTAGTTACTTCCTCATAGGTGAAGCTACTTCACGAGTTGATAATCACCTTTGATCGTTCAATTATAGAGACCAAATACCACAAAGTTACAAGTTACCTTTGTCAGTCAAACTTTTATATAGGGTGTTTCACAAAAGGTGTGCGTGAATACGTGCATTCCACTATTTAATATTTAACTTTTGATCTACTCAACGCAGAAACATCTAATAACCGCCGACAAATTACTATCCCAATGAGCTTTCTAAAATTGTTAACAATGTTTATCTAACTCCTACAATTGCAGATAGGGTCACTTCCAAAATTGAAAAAAATCTTTTGCGATTGCCTGAAATTTAGCATTTTCTGGAATTCATGTAATTAATACACCTGTTTTTTGTTTTTGTTAAAAGATACAACATGCCCAGGTAGAGAACCTTTTGGGGAATATTAAAAAATTTGCAATTTTAAGAAATTAAACTCAAATTAATTTTTAAATGCTTGTCAGTGAATTCAAAACTTATCGCAATTAATTAATCAGGGAATTTTGAATTCAGTATTATATTTACAAAGATACCAAAATGAGCTGGTACTTCATGGTTTTGCTAAAACACTGCCCCAAAATTACACATAGGGATGTTCTCAAGTATATTTGGCAGTGTATTCTTCAAAAAGTCCGCAAAAATTTTGTTATTAAACACTTGCAGCAAAATGAATGGGCCTATTAAATGGGTGTTGATGATACCAGCCCAAAGATTGGCTCATAATTTGGGCTGCAATGCGGGCCCCTTTTCAAATGTGGGTTATCATCCGACCTGAAATGGAGGTTGTGGAAGTTTGTGATACCATCCCCGATGAACTGCGATTCATCCGTCCACAGAAACAGCAATTCCGTGCTGCTTGAAGTTGCACTTCCGGTTTCTCTTACTCTTCGGAAAGTTCCCGAAAATACCCCTCTGTGAGGTGCACTTTTATTAGGGAATCTCCTTACATAGTTATACAAGTACAGCCGCTTTTTTAGCCGGTTTTATAGCAAAATTTCGATTAGCTATTAGTAACAGAGCGCTAAGATACTAGGGTGTAAACATTGGCTCATCAAGCTGACATTGGCATTAAAACAAAATAATACCAACATTTCAATAAATTTTTGTAACAATAATTAAAATTAATTACCTGTGTACTCTAAACAAACATTTTCGTCTCTTTGTGTTTAAAATTTTGTTTTTTTAAAGAATTTCTTACCTAAAGTGAAATAAAGTAATTAGGTTGTTAGGGATTTCTAAAGATGCGGTTTTTCTAATCCTTCTTCTACCTCTAATCTTTTTGTACCTTTCTGGAAAGGTAATAAGATCGCCAATTCCATTAAAATAATAAACAGTTAATACACCTGTTTCGAAGAAAATTTGGGAAAATTCTAAAATTTAAGGTAATCGCAAAACATTTTTTTCATTTTTCGAAGTGACTGTACCTGCAATGGCAGGAGTTAGATCAACATTGTTGACAATACTGGAAAGTTCATTGCGATAGCAGTTGGTTGGCTTTGTTTGATGTCTCTACATTGGGTACATCAAAAGTTAAAAAGAACTATGGTGGAAATTGCACCTCCCCACTTCCACAAAATTTTTTATTTGGCTAGGTGAGATCTTTCGCCCCACTTATTTTAGCACACCTTATTTGAAACACCCTGTATATTTTCTGATAAAAATGTTGTTCAATTTGCTAAAACGGCTTGTTTTAAAACAGTTTAGTATCATTCCAATAAAATTACAACACCATTTTGTAAATTTTTGTGAACCGACATTGATTAAATAGTCAGCAAACATGGAGTTTTCGGGTTTTTTGGTGCTCAAATAATTAGAAATTGTTTTATAGGATATCGTATTTGCAGTAAATACAATACAAGATCTTTTATAAATTCATGTTAAAAACATTTCATGTTCAATGAAAACCTTAATTTACAGAATAAGCAGAAGTTTTGTGAGGTTAACAAGAAAACTAATTTAATGTTCCTTGGTCGTTCATTCTAGGAGCTAAAAATATGCTTAGAGAGCTTCACTTACACTTAAAATTAATTAATTAAAATCAAAATTAAGCAATTAAATTAAATTTAAATTAAATTAAAATTAAGCAATTAAAATCAAATTACACTTTTACGAATTATCTAGACCAGGGGTGGCCAACCCGCGGCCCGCGGGTAGCATGCGGCCCGCCTTGACCATTTTTCCGGCCCGCGAGATTTATCTCACTTCTACAAAATATATTTATTTTATAATGGCCAAAGAAGTGAAAACCAATGTATTAAATAAATACATTATTTGTGCATCCATGTATTCAAAAATAACTGTCGAAATTTTGAGAAAAAATTATCTTTGATTTTAAAATAATATTCTTGCCAATATATGACAGATATTTCCTGTTTTATTTATCTGGCGCAAAAAGTTGTTAGCGCTTTTGGTTCAACTTACACCTGCGAATCGTTTTTTTCGAAAATGAAATTGACCAAAAACAAAACACGCTCAAACATAACGGACGCTAATCTACAACACCAATTACGATGTGCAAACACTCAAATTGAGATCGATTTGCAAAAGCTAAGTGAAAGAGTGCAGAAACAAATATCGCACTAGTAAAACAAATATTTTTTAATGATTTCATTTTTAGTGTTATGTATTTCTTTACAATGTGCATTTAGTATAATTATATTATATTAACTATGTTTACATGTAAGAATGATAGTAAACACAATAATAATAACTCATTATGTTTCAATTTTTCACCCCAAAAAATGTCTATGGTGGGTCAAAATCTAATATGGGGATATATAATTTTATATGCGGCCCGCGGAGTTTGATGCATTTCCAAAGTGGCCCGCAAGTTTATTTGGGTTGGCCACCCCTGATCTAGACTTTATATTTACATTTGGCCCCAACTTAAGTCTGACTTAGAGTACACCTGAATATTTGATACCACTACATAGCCTGAAGTTGTACCACAAAAACATTTTCTTCGGGTTTCAGCTCTTCCCCTGTTCTTTATTCTAAGGAGTTGGCATGTAAATTTGACACTACATGGATTACCGTAAGCAAAAATTTAAAAACAAGGTTGGTCATTTTTCTTCAACCGTTTTAACACATCCATCAAAATAATATATCCCCCACGCATGTAATGAGTTGTCTGAAAACTCTATTGATGACAGGACGTGACAACATGCATGAAGCATTAGAAGCTCAAGTTCAATTAAGCACCCTACTCCAAACAGCTGGGTTTATGTTGAGAAAATGGTGCTCCAATAATAAAAATCTACTAAATAAAGTGCCTTCCGAAGACCGGTCAGTTCAGCTGGATATTTTCAACAACGGTGAAGAGCAGGTCAGCACCTTAGGCCTGAGTTGGACACCCCAAAAAGACGAGTTCAGAATAAAAACATCTTGGCTAGAAAACGAGAGAGTAACCAAAAGAACAGTTCTGTCAGATATTGCGCACCTTTTTGATCCGTTGGGATTTATGAGCCCCGTGGTGGTAAAGGCAAAAATCTTCCTACAGCAGTTATGGCAATTGAAATTAGACTGGGATGCTGCACTACCACAGGAACTGCACACTCAGTGGATCAATTTTCGAAAAAATCTCAAGACCCTGAAAGATATAAGAATACCTCGACATATGTTCAAGGGGAAAATTCCAAAATCAGTACAACTGCATGCCTTCGCGGATACGTCGCAGAAGGCCTACGGAGCCGCAGTTTATTTACGATCCATTAATAAGGATGGAATAATTATAGTGAATCTCCTGTATTCAAAATCCAAGGTGGCACCTTTGAAGACCATCACTCTTCCAAGACTAGAACTGTGCGCAGCAAAATTGACGGCGGAGCTGGTCCATCGAGTGGTAAAGGACCTACAAATCCAAGAGTTAAAAACCTTTTACTGGACGGACTCCGAAATAGTGCTGGCATGGATTAACTCCGAGGCGGCAAATCAAGGAGTTGGCATGTAAATTTGACACTACATGGATTACCGTAAGCAAAAATTTAAAAACAAGGTTGGTCATTTTTCTTCAACCGTTTTAACACATCGATCAAAATAATATATCCCCCACGCATGTAATGAGTTGTCTGAAAACTCTAGGTTTTTGCCAGAACTTCTACCTTGATGTTTGAGTGAGATTTAAGTTTAGCAGTGCATTATTTTTTTTTCGGAAAAATATCAAATAAATATTTCATATTGACACAATTTGTGTTTAAATTGCCGGTACCAAATTTATGAAAAAACCTATGGTTTCTGCTTCAAAGTTTCTTAAAATGTACCCAATTATTTTTCACCTAGCAAGAGAGTTACAAATTTATCCGAACAAATATGTAGAAAATAATAAGAAATAAACTAATATGTTTTGTTGATTGGAATGCTTACTGCATTCAATCATAATATTCAATATTCATCATACTGAGAAATTGATCGTGTGGATCTCAAGAGCCGCATTTATGTCTGCATATAGTTCGTAATTGCTAAGGAGTTTTTAAGCTTTTACAAATCTACCTGCCGCAATGGATGCATTAGCTCGTTTGCCTTTAAATTTTTCAAGCGTCCATAGACCTATGATAAACGAGGCATTTAATATACATAGAAATCTAAGGGCATTTATATATTTTCATTATTTTTAGTTGCATAATGCGCTGACACAATAAAAATTGTAGACAAACTCGACCCCTTACACTACTATATTGTACAATTTTTGAAAGAGGAGTGTAGAAACTATAAAAAGATTTCATAATTTGCAACTAAGGAAAGTTCCAGAGGACCATGCTTAATTCTGAACTGTCGTTGGAAGTGTGATCTAATTTGCAAATGCGACTTATCTATTCTCTAGTAATGTTCACAGTTCACTTTACTTGCAATAGTAGTTTCGTCCAACCACATAATATTTTGTATGATAGATCAAGTACTTCTAATCCACCTACTAAGTTCGATTCTCAATCTAAATCATGCTTCTCTAATGGCTGAACTCTTTGGGAATGTGTGCTCTATCTTTACAACACTATAAGGAAATTACCATTGACCATTTTTCTTGAGTCCATTCTGCCTCGTCTATTTAATAGCCTTAATAGCCTCTGTACGTTTCCAGGATTTAAATACCAATGACGTTTTTATTATAGTAGATATAGCTAAAGGACATGTCTACGAGTATATCATTTTGTTATTTGGGATTTCCAGTTAATTTGTTTTTTTTTCTGCATTGAATAATAACTTCTATGCAAAATATTTCCTTTACAATAAAATAAAAATGAACCAATTAGGTGGTATTATCAAATTTCAACAACCGAAAAAGAAATCCTAATCAAGGATAAGGAAGATTTTTACTAGTTATTAGCAATAAAGTATTAAAACGTCATGTCATTAGAATTTGTAAAAGCACCAACATTTTTCATAAAAAAGTGCCCATGAATATCTTTAATTATTTTGAAGTGTTTATACTTTTGTAAAAGCTTTGTAGTTTTTGGGTATATTTGAAAAGTTATCTACTTATCATGAGGGTAACAGAAATAAGACGAAAAAATAAATAAAAAATTTAATAAAATGGGTTTTTTAAGAAGTATAAACAAATGTTTTATAAGCTGATCAGAATAATTTTCAACATTTGTAAGAAAACCATTGGGCGCTCACAGATGTTACTTTGTCTAATCATTTTAATTTACGTTTGGGTTTTCGCCTTTATTAATCCTCAAGAAACACTTATGGATTTGACCTTATGGTATATGGCACTATCTATAATACGCATTGTAAGAATTTCCACTTGTTTGCCCACAAGTAAAGTGTAAACGAATTCTTCACCTATATTTTCAAAATTTTTTCTGGTCAGGTTATTATTGTATGTATATTTGCACAAAATATTGTAACATAATATATATAATACTTTCTTAACATCCAATGGTTTTCTTCTTTTGTAAAAAGGCATGTTTATTTTAAAAAGTCAAAACAGCTAGAAATACAAAAATAGTATAAAAGTAAAGTATAAGAAAAGATAGAAAAGAAAACAGAAATCAAAACTTTAATTAAGCCGAATCCCTACAAGGATCAAAGATAAGTTAAAGTCGATAATATCGCAATGACTATTAAAAAATTAGACATTCATGGTAATGGTCCGTGATTGCTATATTTATTGCGTACTGAAGTATTATAGATAATGTCGGAGAGAGCGCTTGGAAATAAAATGCGATGTGTGCGATGAGAAAAGTAGAAACACAACCAGGTAATAAAATAAAATAGTTTTAAAAAAAAAGTTGAACCGACTTCACAAAAAGCGCTAAAAAGCATAAAATAATTTTTAATTTTATATCTATTACGACATTTTGAAGTCGGTGCAAATTAAACAAACCAAACAACTACAACAAAAATATTTAATCGTCATTTCTTATGATCCCGTACATAAACGTTCAGTTAGTATTATGTATTATTTTCAATTGTGGTGCTGTAGTTGTTTTATTTGTTTAATTTGCACCGACTTCAAAATGTCGTAATAGATATAAAATTAAAAATTATTTTATGCTTTTTAGCGCTTTTTGTGAAGTCGGTTCAACTTTTTTTTTAAAACTATTTAATTTTTCACTTTTTAGCGTCTTCGACTCTATACAACGAAGAAAGAAGAATGGGGGATCACACTCTATACAACAGCAAAAGAACCATCCAAATCGGGCCACGCGTTACAAAGATAGGTTCCAACCCCCTTCTTCCACCCCAACCACACCAACAATTTTTTTTCTCGTGGTATCAACCAGGGAGCATACTCTACCCAACAGAAAACGAGGCATTTAATATACATAGAAATCTAAGGGCATTTATATATTTTCATTATTTTTAGTTGCATAATGCGCTGACACAATAAAAATTGTAGACAAACTCGACCCCTTACACTACTATATTGTACAATTTTTGAAAGAGGAGTGTAGAAACTATAAAAAGATTTCATAATTTGCAACTAAGGAAAGTTCCAGAGGACCATGCTTAATTCTGAACTGTCGTTGGAAGTGTGATCTAATTTGCAAATGCGACTTATCTATTCTCTAGTAATGTTCACAGTTCACTTTACTTGCAATAGTAGTTTCGTCCAACCACATAATATTTTGTATGATAGATCAAGTACTTCTAATCCACCTACTAAGTTCGATTCTCAATCTAAATCATGCTTCTCTAATGGCTGAACTCTTTGGGAATGTGTGCTCTATCTTTACAACACTATAAGGAAATTACCATTGACCATTTTTCTTGAGTCCATTCTGCCTCGTCTATTTAATAGCCTTAATAGCCTCTGTACGTTTCCAGGATTTAAATACCAATGACGTTTTTATTATAGTAGATATAGCTAAAGGACATGTCTACGAGTATATCATTTTGTTATTTGGGATTTCCAGTTAATTTGTTTTTTTTTCTGCATTGAATAATAACTTCTATGCAAAATATTTCCTTTACAATAAAATAAAAATGAACCAATTAGGTGGTATTATCAAATTTCAACAACCGAAAAAGAAATCCTAATCAAGGATAAGGAAGATTTTTACTAGTTATTAGCAATAAAGTATTAAAACGTCATGTCATTAGAATTTGTAAAAGCACCAACATTTTTCATAAAAAAGTGCCCATGAATATCTTTAATTATTTTGAAGTGTTTATACTTTTGTAAAAGCTTTGTAGTTTTTGGGTATATTTGAAAAGTTATCTACTTATCATGAGGGTAACAGAAATAAGACGAAAAAATAAATAAAAAATTTAATAAAATGGGTTTTTTAAGAAGTATAAACAAATGTTTTATAAGCTGATCAGAATAATTTTCAACATTTGTAAGAAAACCATTGGGCGCTCACAGATGTTACTTTGTCTAATCATTTTAATTTACGTTTGGGTTTTCGCCTTTATTAATCCTCAAGAAACACTTATGGATTTGACCTTATGGTATATGGTACTATCTATAATACGCATTGTAAGAATTTCCACTTGTTTGCCCACAAGTAAAGTGTAAACGAATTCTTCACCTATATTTTCAAAATTTTTTCTGGTCAGGTTATTATTGTATGTATATTTGCACAAAATATTGTAACATAATATATATAATACTTTCTTAACATCCAATGGTTTACTTCTTTTGTAAAAAGGCATGTTTATTTTAAAAAGTCAAAACAGCTAGAAATACAAAAATAGTATAAAAGTAAAGTATAAGAAAAGATAGAAAAGAAAACAGAAATCAAAACTTTAATTAAGCCGAATCCCTACAAGGATCAAAGATAAGTTAAAGTCGATAATATCGCAATGACTATTAAAAAATTAGACATTCATGGTAATGGTCCGTGATTGCTATATTTATTGCGTACTGAAGTATTATAGATAATGTCGGAGAGAGCGCTTGGAAATAAAATGCGATGTGTGCGATGAGAAAAGTAGAAACACAACCAGGTAATAAAATAAAATAGTTTTAAAAAAAAAGTTGAACCGACTTCACAAAAAGCGCTAAAAAGCATAAAATAATTTTTAATTTTATATCTATTACGACATTTTGAAGTCGGTGCAAATTAAACAAACCAAACAACTACAACAAAAATATTTAATCGTCATTTCTTATGATCCCGTACATAAACGTTCAGTTAGTATTATGTATTATTTTCAATTGTGGTGCTGTAGTTGTTTTATTTGTTTAATTTGCACCGACTTCAAAATGTCGTAATAGATATAAAATTAAAAATTATTTTATGCTTTTTAGCGCTTTTTGTGAAGTCGGTTCAACTTTTTTTTTAAAACTATTTAATTTTTCACTTTTTAGCGTCTTCGACTCTATACAACGAAGAAAGAAGAATGGGGGATCACACTCTATACAACAGCAAAAGAACCATCCAAATCGGGCCACGCGTTACAAAGATAGGTTCCAACCCCCTTCTTCCACCCCAACCACACCAACAATTTTTTTTCTCGTGGTATCAACCAGGGAGCATACTCTACCCAACAGAAAAAGAAATATCCAAATCGGTCCACGCGTTACGATGTTAGACGACTCCTCCCCTCGCCCAACCCCCTACCATGGGCCAAATTATTCTTCTATTACCAATGAGTGATCACACTCTATACAACAGCAAAAGAACCATCCATCCAAATCGGTCCACGTGTTACAAAGTTAGGTTCCACCCCCCCCCCTCCCCCCACCCCAGCAACATTTGCTTTCTCGTAGTATCAACCAAGCATCATATTCTCCCCAATAGAAAAAGAATTATCCAAATCGGTCCACGCGTTACGAAGTTAGACTACCCCCCCCCCCCACCCACACCTTTCACCATAGGACCAAATCATTCTCCTATTAGCAATGGGGGATCATACTCTATACAACAGAAAAAGAACCATCGAAATCGGAACACGCGTTACAAAGTTAGGTTCCACCCCCACCCCCCACCCCTACTAGGAATTTTTTTGACATGGGACCAATCGGTGAACATACTCTACCCAACAAAAAAAGAATCATCAAAATCGGTCGGCGCGTTACGAAGTTATGCCCGGTCAGCCATAAGAAAAAAAAAACAAAAAAAACAAAAAAAAAACAAAAAAACGCGTCGAACTTAGAACCTCTTTGGTTTTGGGAAGTCGGTTAAAAAGAGAGAACCACCCAAGAAGATAAGGCTTGTCTGTGGGAATCCTGTAATTAATTCTGTCAAAGGCTTTACTGAAACAGTAAAAATGCGGTGCACCTACCTACCAGACTCGATGACAGAAAATCAAAAACTGTTGAAAAAAATCCAAAAACTGTAATGAAAATAAAGGATATAAAGAATTCTGGTTTCAAATAACTTAGAAATGCAGAACAGGTTTTCAATAGGCCTGTAATTGGTCATGTCACATTTGTTACTCTTTTTATGCAGAGGAGTAATTACAGGTTAAAGTTTAAATAAATAACAAAGAACGGGGATACGAAACGCACTACAGTTTTTCAAAACCGTAGTAGGAATGCCGTTAGGACCAGCCGAGAAACTATCAACTAGATGGGAGATCTGCTTCAACACCTTGGGCTCACTGAATGTCGGTGGGAACCTCGTCAAGTGAGAAAGATCCGTAAAACTAAGTTCAAAGTGGTCTTCCAAGAACGCAGTTTTAAAGAAGCAGCGAATGGAGTTGATCATAGGAAGAGGTTCGCTACCAAACCTATCACCGAGGCTTAATGAAGAAGGATAACAATCAGCTTTACGTTTACACTTTAAAAATTGCCAGAACCGCCTATGGTTGTCTCGCAAAGTAAAGTTTAACCGAGCAATGATCGCAATACATGAGGACGCCAAAGCCAAAACAAATAGCAAACAGAAATAATTCAGATAATCTGCATCAACCTTTGAGGAGCAAAACCTTATCCAAGGTTTACTTTTTAAATTCTTTAAATATTTTATGGAGGCACCAAACCAAATAAGTAGGACCGCGAGTTGCAAAAGTATATAGCCATATAGTTGCTTTGTCAATCTGACACTTTCCAAGAACTATACTCCAATCACAAGTTGAGAGCCAATCGTTAAGATTAGAGATGTCGGTTTTTTAAAGTTGTAACAAAGGTCGTTATAAGAAGAAATCAGCGGCACAACCGTTTCCAAAAATATCACAGCGTGAAGAGCAGGATGATGGCCAGACTGTTCAACACCACAACACCACAATCCAATAGACGCGATACTATCCACGAAGAAGGGTTCGCGGTGAGAGGCCGGTAAAAAGATGGAACTAAACCGTAATCAACGCCAGAAGTCTCCGCCTAAAGTTCATCAGTTGGCGGCAAATCATCTGAAAAATCACCAATGCTGCTCGTGGTTCTGTCGTTGATTTGAGGAGGTGAATGTAGAGGAACATAGCAGGTTTTATTTTTACTACCCCCATCATCCATTCATTCCATGTTATTCACCCCCATGTCATTCAGTTCTCGGAATATACAAACACCTTGACGTTGGGTAAAAGAATAGTTCATAATTTATTTGGATCAGGTAATCCGTCATCAAGTGCGTCTCCCATATTGAGTTTAGCTAACGTCGCATATCTTATCATATTCCACTTATCAAACCCTTTCATTTGATACCCGTGTAAAGGGGGTTGTGAAGAAAAAGTCGGGGCGTCCCCATATTAAATTTAGAACGATATTGGATATACTTTATTGTATTATCATCAGAACCAAATCTGTGTGCTGAAATTTCAGCTCAATTGGATAACGGAAAGTATTCAAATTTCAGCTACTAAATTTGACCCATATAGAATTTCAAACTTGAGAAAACCATTGAAAAACCCATCGGATTTTAAGGTCTTGTAGACTATTGTAGACTATTTAGCGCCAGATTTGAGTTTCTTGCACTTATTGCTAAGGTGATTTTTTACAAAATAGGAAATATATAACGAATATTTTAATAATTACTGCAATTCTTAAATCTATTTTGTTAGAATATGTAGCGGGAAATTACATCTTAATTTGCTATACGTACCTTAATGTGTTAACTGGAAACCTAGAATGTCCACCCAATGAATCCATTAAGTTATTGACGCGTGCACAATTTAATTGCTATGGGTTACGATGAAAGCTAATAAACAAACTTTATACTCTCTTATCAGTCACTACTCATAAACTGGGGCATTAAACATCGCCGAGATACATGGTGCTATAATCCCACTCATTATCTTTCGAAGCCCTTCCAGCCGAACAGCTTCTGGTTATTAAATTTTTATAAATTGCCTCGTCATAAAAGCCACTATCAAATTTAATCACACATAAAGGTACCGGCGAGTTAATACATCGCTGACATTAAATATTTCTATTGTACTGTTTTTCGGTGGACGGGCCGCGATTTATTCACCACAAAGCTTAATAAATTAGTCATTGTTTGATGCCGCTAAAAAGTAATACGTTAAAACCTGCGAGAAATCGCTGCATATGGTTAGTGCGACATATTTAGCGGTGGACACCATATTGATCCACACAAGTGGAAAAATTCAATCCACAGGGACACTCAATAATGACAAACTGGCTAAATGATTTCACCGCGCTAATTATGTTCTTCCGCCACATTATTTAGCACCAACAAATTTTATGTTGTTCCACAATTTTTCAGGTGGTTCGGATAACCCATCGGAGGCTGACAGTGATTTAATTTCACCCGGTCCATGAAATTGATGACATGAATCCTGGAAGGCATCCGAAAAAAAGGACCAAAGTGCTCCTTGCAATGTTAATTTAGAAAAATAAAAGCTTTGCACGAAAAATCACCGAAGTTTACTGAAAAGTTTGCAAGCAATTAGTACTACTTAAGTGGAAACTTCGAACATGTACTTTGACGCTTTCCCTTCTTGCCCAACTTTGGAACTTATCCGAAAGTTCTGTCTTCTTGTAAATACAGAAAATTTTTAATTGAAATTAATTTCGCATTGTTATCTGTAGACAACTTGTAACAAACGAAGTTTCTTTTATACCCGTCCTCTCGGATTTTATTAAGGTAATCTTTTAAAAGGAATTCCCTTGTTTTTCTCGCCCTCCAAGATACTCGTAATTGTAAATTTTAACAATCGCTTCTCGGGTTTCTGTCGTATTAGAATATTTTTCTACAATAAACTTCCCTTCAAGCAATGATTGATGTTTCTGTGAGTTTTATTTAGGGCTACGAAAGCTGTTGAGTACAAGGTTATGGAATTGGCCTTCATTTCGAATTATTTTGAGTTCTGGAAAGGTCCTCCACTTACCAAAGATTTTGTTTTTTTCTACAAATTCTCTCTATTTATCCATTTTTGAAAGTTTTTATTTTATTATCATTTGAAGTATAAGTTTAAAATAAATAAAAGGAGGTGGGTTTTGATTTTTGAGCTAACAAAGCTTTGATAATAATTAGTGAGAAAGTCAGCAAAGGAAATAAAAGATGAAAATATATGTTTCAATAAATCTAATTATATTCACTATCAAGATAAGTCTCTCTATATCTTAAAGTTGTTATTTCTATATAATATCTATCCATGCTAAGAACTGTTCAGTATCTGTTGGAGAGTAGTTGGTGAAATATGAAAAGTAGAAATTATGTTTGTTTTTGCATCGCAAAGAACTTCCAAGGTTTTCAACATTTTATTGTTCTATATATTTTAGCCTTTAACACTTAAACGACTTTCGGGTCATTTTTCACCCGACCTTAATTTTTTGATTTTTCATTTCAAGCACTAGCTTTACAAAATATAAGTGCTTTTGGACTGATGTTTTACTTGTATTCCTTTATTAATTTATATAAGAAAGGAATACAAGTAAAAGATCAGTTCAAAAGCAATTATATTACAGAAAGATAATGCTTGAAATGAAAATCAAAAAATTAAAATCTGGTCAAAAATGACCTGAAGATCGTTTAATAATAAATTTACAAAAATATTCCACTGTACAAAGATGAAAAGTCGTAAGCAACAATTGTTTTTTGATCAATTATTTTAATTAATTTTCCGTCTTTGTTTCTATGTATAATAACTTTGCAAACAGTTTAGTTAGAATCTCTCATTGTCAAAATAATATCTAAGTAAAAATGGAAGGAAATCAAAGAACTTCCAGTCTCGATAAAGACACCTAGGTTAGGTTAGTTAAATAAAATATGTATAGTGCGAAAAATATATCTTTTGCCAACACCATTAAGACCGCAATCTGGGTACTTTCTGCTCCTTTTTTCCGTGCGGGGCCATCTTTCCGGATTCCTTAGGATATCTCTGAGCTCTTCATTACACAGTTAGCCGAGCTCCACAAAGAAATAACTACCAAGTAGCCTTTTTCTTCTCACTCATAAAGTACATGTCGAATTGACTCGATCTCCTCTGGATCCTTGAAGCTGCGACATATGTCATTATCAACAAGTACCAGTCTACATGCGTGATTATCTGGTCCAGTAGGCTATTAATGCCCTCATAAAACTTCTGGAAGCACTTCTGTTCCCCTTGAGGCGTGTACTTGTTTTCTTCTTACTATTTGTAGGCCACATTTGTTTGGCAATACCACATGTGTACGTATTTTGTCACCGGAGATCAGCTTTTCCGCATGCATATTTATAGATGTCCTTCCTTAGAGCACAGATTGGAGTCCTCATATAGTACACTGCTACGAAGATATCCATTTCTGAACCCCGTCTACCTAATTCATCCGCTCTTTCAATCCCCTGAATACTACTGGGCCTCGGTACCCAGCATAGATTCAGCTCGTTACAGATCGCTATTACCTCTAGACTATGTTTACGTTATCGTACGGCCTTTGATTACACCATCGCAGCGTCAAGCGCCTTAATGGCAGCCTGCTTTCAATGTATATGCGGATGTCCCTACCGGACTCTTCTCTTTTCGACACTAGCAGTGTTACTTGGTAAATTTACTACTATTTATGCCTGAAAATACTATATTTGTCCAGCAGTCTGTGTATTTCATGCCACTGGCATTCGCTAGAGTATACTCCCCCTCCTGTATCTGCACTCATAATTGGTCTATCCGTGTATGTAGATCGCTCGAGTGAGGTATGCCACATCCTGACTCCCGAGAGAAATATATAATGGAAATGGTCGCCAGAATAGATCTTATAGAGAGGAGAGGGTCGAACTTACCATGAAGAAGAAGAAGGCACCAGACCCAGACGGTCTACCAAGTGAAGTCTTGAAGATGGTGTACTGCCAAAACCCGGAGCTGCTGCTGCGCATGTACAAGACATGCTTGGAATCGGGGGTCTTTTGCTCACGCTGGAAGATGCGCTTTGTTTTAATGAGCAAGGTTAAGGGGGATCCCAAACAGCCGTTTGCCTATCGGCCTTGTGTATATTGGACTACTGCAAAGATCTTCGAAAAGCCGGAGATCTCTCGAAGAGACAGTATGGCTTCAGGGCGGGGATATCCGCTACTCGCGTAGACTGGTGATTTCGGTAACACTAGACGTCAAGAACGCCTTCAACTCCGCGCGATTGATGGACATGCTGGAAATGCTAGATTGCCCGTTCCAAGTGCAAGAGACCTCTTGCGGATAGTGGACGACTGTCTGAAAGACCGAAGCTTTTTGTACGAGACAAAGGAAGGACAGCGAATAAGGAGGATTACGTCAAGGGCACTGCAGGGATCGATACTAGGACCGGATCTCTGGAACGCCACCGATAGTCTGCTATGAATCGAACTGCCCGAAGAGACATCCCTGATCGGATATGCGGACGATGTTGCTGCACTAATATCAGCACGTGACGTGCAACAGGCGCAGCTTAAGCTAAACCAGCTGGATGATGGCACACTGACTGTCGCTGGCCCTTATAAAGACGGAGGTATTTGTCCTGACCAAAAAGAGAATCCCGACCATCCTTCCAGTGTGAGTCGGAGAGGAGACTATATGAACGAGACCGTCGGTGAGGTATCTCGGCGTTACGATTGACACCAAGATAAGTTTCTTCCAGCAGTACAGCAGTACACTCCACCTTACTGTATGGTGCGGAGATCTGTGCGGAAGCCCTAAGTGAGGAGCAATATCGGAATACGGGGAGAGCATACATTGCTCCTTATTTAGAGCTGGTTATTGCATCGCTAGGGAACGAAGACGAGATGGTCACCTGGCGGGCTGAAGTGAAGCACATAGCTTGAAGTAATGTGGAAAACGGTTTCAGGTCCGTAGAGAAAGGGAGTACGTCTAGTTGGTAAACTGCGCCACAGGAGTCCGACACTACTGGGAAGGTATGTCCAGCTTGCATAAAGCATTTCACCTCTCTCAAAAAATAAAAAATCCGTATGTATAGATGTCTCTGCAGTTCTTACATTTTCGTTAAATTCATTTCTTGTAGCAAACTTTGTATTAAGGCCTTTCCTAAAGTTTAGGAACGGGACATGATAATCTGTATCTCCTTGTAATCAACGCATCCCGCTTTCTTAATCTTATCGCCCCTCCTGCCATCATCCTGCAGCCTACCACCTGACTACGCTGGTCGCTGCTAAGTTTTTGCAGTACAGATCGAGGAACAGCATATCGAGCATAACATCTACTGCCACCGTTAGTGTTGTACATACAGATCCCGTTATACCCATGTCTGCCGCCCTCCGGATCTCTGACAGCAGATCTAGATTGCATTTCTTCTCTTATGCTGTTCACAGAAAATAGGTCTGACTATATCAGTATACATCCACTGCAGCAACTTGGGTTTTATCTAATTTCAAACATTCTTTTACACGTATAGAATGCCACACTGGCTTTCTTAAAATGTCCTATTATATTACTCCTCCAGTTAAGGTTCGAGTCCAGTATCAAGCCTAGATAATTGGCTCTATTGGAAAGATATAGGTTTTAACCCCCTAGCTAGATCTAAGTTTTAACCACCTATTTGTAGTAGGATCAGTTCTACTTGCTTCAAGAATTCTCTCTTCCATTTTCTCTGAAAGAGGCGCGAGATTGACCTCCGCTCTCGAAATCTTGAAACGCTATTTGAAAGACACCTGTAGATGGTTACCTTCTTTCTGGGAATGGCGGTTGATGTTCACGCTGTGCTTCGTGGAAACTTCCGCTGCTAAAAAAATTAAAAATTATATCCACGTAATTTTCAAAAATTGCACTACTTTCAACTATTAATTGCAAACTATAAAAACGACTTTTCACTTTGAGATATTATGTGCTATTTAAAATAGCACTGGGTTTGCAGCTCATTTTATACTCGGGGATCAGAGGATTTACATTCCAAGTACAACAATAATTTTCTTTGTTTAAAAAAAAAAATTAATTTAAGACCTACTGTGAACGTTTTAATACCACACGTCGACTGCTCCACTTAAATAAGTGGTATTACCAAGAAAAAATTTGGAGACAGGTAGAACTTCTACTTAGAAAGTCAGGTATTAGCTGATCGTTTGCTCATGTAAGCTGATAATGAAAATATTTTTGTGTTGTTTGAACTGCTTTTGAAAGGGGAAACATTGGCCACTACTTTAAACCTGAAAAAGAAATTATGCGGCAAATTTTCAAAATATTTCCGTTTGAAATGAAAAAATAGTTTTTTTTCTTCAAAATTTAAGTGTGAAAAAATTACACAGTCTCTTACACCATTGTGTAATCTGTCAATTGGGACATTAATAACGTCTATGACACCAAAACTGTAGAAGATATGCCTTAAAATGTCAGACTAGTAGTTAAAATAATTTCAAACTCCTATTGCTTGCGTTGAGGGAGGGGGGGTGGTGGAGAGATAGACTCTCTCTACTCAGCCAAACCATTTTTTTCGTATCTCACCTAGATCTATAAGGTTTGGTTTCTCAAATAGGCTAAATCTGCGACAAAATCTGTAGGTCCAAAACCAAACCAAGTTGACTTATTTAGTTCTACACAGTTCATCTAGGCTTCTTTGGAATTTCCACAGCAGCTTAGATCTGGTGGTAAATGAAGCAATTCCTTTAATTTCGGCTTAGCTTTCCGAGAAGATGAAGACGATCTTGTTCTTATAAGCTCTTCTTGGGTTTTCATAAGCACACGTTAGTATAGCAAAGATCTCAGCCTAGAATACCGTGGTACACTTTCCCAGAGCCAGTGATGAACTAAATCGAAGGGAGTTAGTACAGACCCCTATCCCAACGCACAACTCAGTCTTTTATCTACCTGCATACCATACCAGGCAGCGCAATACCAAACGACGTTCAGGTCTCTCAATTCTGGGAATCTTGCCGTGTGGCTTTAAGAATCTCCCTTACTGTTGTGTGGGCCTTACCTATATTTCTCCCAAGGAGACCTGCTCCCTGATATTTATAGGATGCACAAAGGGTCAGGACCTCAAACTATATGTGATGAGGTTTAATGATTAGCCTAGTTTCGAGTGCAGCCGTCGGCAAGGTACGCATGGCTCCATTTATGCATAAGCAGGTCATATGTTGCAGTCTGTTGAGCGTATTCCCGCACGCTCTACGGCATGCCTAAAAGGACTTCTGAGCTTTCTCCACGGTTATATGTAGGTGCAGGTTCCAATATAGCTTGGAATCCAACATCACCCCCACGTACTTCGCCTGATCCTTAAAGGGCAGCGCAATACCCGGGAAGGTCGGTTCAGTCAAACCCGCAGTGTTCCTCTTTCTGGTAAAAGGAATGACGACCGCTTAATCAGGGTTAACCTTGAGGTCAACCTCATTGCACCAGGTTTCAACTAGTACTAGCGCCCACCCCCCTTGGAGTTGCCTTGTGATGGTTGAATGCCACAACTACAATGTCATCTGCATAGCCCTGTGCGAAGAAGCCCCATCGAGGAGCACCAGTAGCTCATCGATTACAAGACACCACAGAAGGGGTGAGAGCACCCAACCTTGTAGACATCGTCTTGTGAAGCAGGCCGTGATCGTCCTGTCGACAACGCATCTATCCATTGGCAGAAGGTCATCCCAAGGCCTCTCCTTCTTAGGACCCGCGAGATCACATCAAATGATGTATTATCAAAAGCACCTTCTATGTCCAGGAAGGCTGCAATCGCAGTTCACTTCCTATTAATCGCTTCCTCCAGTTTTAATATTAAGTCTTGGAGTGCCGTTGTAGTGAATTTTCCGGTTTGGTTGGCATACTGCCGGCGGTAAAAGGTCAATGGACTTGAATGTGATTTTCTCCATCATTTTCACCAGGAACGATGTAAAACTAATAGACCTGTATGACTTAGCAAGTGTGCAGACTACACGACCTTGCTTCGGAATAAAGGCTATTTTCACAGTCTGCCAGATAGAGGGTACGTATCCCAGTGCAAAGGAGCACCGGGTACATACCATCCGTACCAGGGGACTTGAATGTTCAAAGGCTGAAATGGCATCCGATGGCTTTACATGTAAAGACCGAGCTGGTAACACTCCAGTCCGACTTAGTGACCGTCCTTACTACGTAGTAGGTGGTCTTCCACGTTAATCCTGTCTATTTCGCTCGGATCTTGCACCGTCGAATCAGGGAAGTGGAACTGCAACAGAATCTCTAACTTGGATTTATTTGAAAAATAAATGAAATAAGTTTTTGGAGAAAGAAGAGCAGAATAACCAATAGTTTTCAGGAAATTGTTTCGAACTTTAGCATTGTTTACTACATTTTGTGTACAAAATATCGAAAATAAAAATCAAATTAATGTGCGCTTCAACGATTTCTCAAACGCTTTTGACAGAGTATCAATTGCAATTTTGGTGGAAAAAATGCAACGAATATCTTCTATCTAGCTTACTAAGGTAGGCTTCCTGACTCAGTATTATTTTCAATTTTCATTAATGATATTGTTGTGTTATTGTTTGGAAACTGCTTAATATATGCTGCGATCTTGAAACTGTTTGCTTCAATTTATTCGAGATATAATTGTATGCCTCTTCAGAGGGCTCTTGATAACAAAACTTACTGATGTAATCTTAATAAAATTTTAGTTAATGTAAATAAATGTAAAATTATGATCTTTCGTAGATGTTAGAATCCTATATTTCGGAATAATGGTATTAATAGTTTGTAAATTGAAAGAGTCTAGGAATTCAAAGTCCTAGGCGTTGTTTTGGAAGAAGAACTTACTTTATCAAACCACATAGACTTCGATGTGAATAAAATATTTAAGCTCTTAGGCGAGTTTAGGGGTCCGAGTGAGTTTCGTAATACCTTGCTGTGATAATTCTCTGCATTTCATTGATTAGATCAGTACTGGAATATGCACCGATAATAAGGAGTCCTCAACATAATATTCTAAAGACTAGAATAGAATCTATGCAGAAAAATATTGCTCATTTCAAAAGCTATGATATATTAAGTTGGAGTAATCCAGAACAGATGTCAACCTCTGGGATTACGAAGACTTCAAAGCTGTCGATCTTATTTGTTTCTAACTTATTAGGGACCTTTTAACATGCGACATAGAATGCTCTGAATTGTTTCTTAAAATTGGCCTTTATCAATCAAAACGTATCAGACGTACGCGGAATTTGTTGCATTACCCTTTTCATAGAAGTAATTATGGATTTTTGGAAGTTTTTACAACATCTATTTTGTCATTTAACATATTTTGCACTTTTTTTGAATTCTATTTGTCCAAGAATGAGATTAAGGTTATTATAATTACATTAGCTAATAGAATTCAGGTTTTAATTCATTCGAGCTGGTTGAAGGGATAGTGTTAATTTATTAAGTACTTTAATTATTTACTGCTTAGACTGTAAGATCACTGTATCGGTAGACTATAAAAAAATAAATAAACCCTTAAGAATTTTAAAAAAAAAGCTGAGTAACATCTCTTCCTTATATATTTCTCAAAAACAAAACTGTTACCTCACGTTGGTAGTATTGAGTTTTGATGAGCAGTAAATGAATAATAATTGAATAAGTAAATTAAAACTAATGTTGTTTTTATGATATTAAAATTGAATTGACGCATTATTTTAAAAAATAAAATCGCAGTTAAGCAATTATTTAATTAATGCAAATGGTGTAAAACTTTTCAAAAGCGGCTGTTCAATAATGCTGTTCGTAGTTAAGTTATCAAAGTAATTGTAAAGTCAACACTTTAACAATTACGTTTGAGTTTCATCATCGTCCGAGAATTCAATCGTTAATTACGTCAATTACAATCTCACTCAATTGTATTTCCGCGAAATTAAATGGCCGCAATCAATAAATACGCGAAATTATGTGTGCTCAAAACTTTAGAGTCATTTACCGCCGTGAAAGCGCTAATAATAAACAAATTTGTTTAATTTAATTTAATATTTTCATATAGTGGATTACTCTAAGCGGCTAGTTGCCTTTCATTCAACTTTCGCGGCCAGAAAACTAAACAAAAAACACGGCGAAATTCAACTTCAATGATATGAGAAATATCGTCGGATGATGAAGATGCTGCTTAACAAGAAAGTAAAAGTAAAAATGTTTATCGTCTTCATTTTTGTTAGTAATCGCTTGCCCGGGGTCCAAAGACTGGGCTTTCATTTCTAAAATTCAATACCTGATTACAGCTTACCTGTGGGGCCGTTGACATGGGTACTGAAAACGGAACTGACTTCTGTCGTTCTTTTTCTGTTAATACAGTCACACACAAAAGAAACCAACATTTTTCTCGCTTACTTGCTTAATTGATTTCTTGTAAAGTCGTTAATGTTTGGATAAGGAAGACTAGAAGGAGAGAAGATAATGGGGACATCTATTCTGAGCACTCTATAAAAAATGTTGTCGCTTACTAATCTATTTTTATTTCAATACCCCAAACAATAGGCGACAGGTGAGAACAAGCATCCGTGTAAAAACTTACTTAATTTACATCCGGACAGTTTGAGGTTTGTCATATAGAAATTATTCGACAATGGCTTTGTAAAAATAAGGTGAAAAGTGTTTGAAAGCAGAGGTGAGCGAATATCTTACTTCGCATTGTTAGTGTCAGTTTAAGTCATTAAAGCGACTGCTTTAAAAGCAACAAAATCATCACAAAATATGTGAAAGACGAAGACTGGTTTGGAGAAAGTGGTGTGTCTTGCTGCTACGGCATTGGAATGTCCAATTCGCAGACTCTTAATATCAGTTTAACGCGATGACATTGAAATTGACCACGAAGGCTAATCTTTAATTTCAAAAGGTTCACGCAAGCGCATTAATTAGAGAGCACTTTCACCTACTAAAATATTTACCTTAGATGCGGTTTTCTTAATGCTTCGGCGTTTCCAGTAATATTAGAATGTTTCCCACATATTTTCGAAGATGACATAATTTGCATAACTAATAGCTTAATAACTTAGTGCTGACACTAATATAGAGATTGTTATTGTTTTTTTTTGCTTCTCGGTTTATTTCCAAGCTATTGTTACCAGAAAGAAAAAAATTTTGCATATTAACAGAGCTCCATCATCAAATAGTATAGTAGCCGATGCGTCAACATTATTTTTTTGCAACCGGTGTCGTTACATTTCGATTAAAATATGAGTAGTTTCGGTCAAAAATATCGGTACATTGTAAATTATGGTGATACATTTCTTATATACTTTAACAAGAGTCACAAAATAATATAAATATTTTAAATGACATAATTTAAAATTGAGCATAATATAATAATAATTTTATTATGTATAATGGCTCTTTATTTTGGCTTAACTATTATAAAAATAAAAATCTTAAAAAAGTATTCCCAGACGGTAGATGCAGTCCTCAGTTCAAGTACTCTCCACAGAGCCGTTCGCCAGTTTTCTTGTCCTCTGGGAGCACTTAAGCAAACCTATTTTAAACAAAGGCACAACAATTTCAAAACCGCTTAGGGACCTGCAGTACCAATCCGCTGAATCAACAGGTCAGCAAACTGCTACCATCATCCTCCCAGTTCTACGATCCTAACGTGAGACTTGCCTTTCCGCAGCAATTGCAACAATTCTAACGCGGAGAGAAGCTCCGTAGAGGAATTACTGCTTGTCTGCGGTTTGTTCTTTTCAGTGAAAGACCAGACTTCCATTCCGTACAAAAAAAGATTGCCAGGTGCAGTTGAATCTGCCGGCTTATCTTTCCAGAAATTCTGGGCGTAATCGTCTCGTCAATCTGGAAGCAGAGCGCACGTGTGTGTACTGGGTCAGTGGGCAATTGCCCAGGCTTGATACGCATGCTCTGCAGCTGAATTGTTGCCTTAGCAAGTGTTAGGATAATTCACTTGCTTACATGACCTTGGTCCCAGCGAAACCACCTTTTTTCTATACTGAATATCGAGCAGATAAGAAGATTAAGTAGCATTAAGAATGTCACACATAGTCAGGCTAGTGAAGTATTTATGAAACGTAGCCACTTTTCCACTACAAACCGTAAAGGCTTCTTAAATTCGTCGGTCGATTTATGACAGCTGGTTTGAATGGAGCAGTTTAAAACCCACATCAGAGTTTCTGTAATTAGATGGAAGGCTATAGATCACCCAAGTTTTGCGCGCCGTCTATTATCACTAAAGTGATTCACAGGATTTACTTCTGCAAATAGATCGCACATCAGACGTGAAGTGATTGTACTAAATTTCTTGTGTTCATTTACAAACTCAGTTCTAGGGTGGGAAGTACTGAGGCGACTAAAATACTCGTTCTGTATCCACCAATTTGTTTAATAGTGTGATATTGTGGGCAGGGTGAACAAATACTCACTCATGAGAGCTTACAGCTTACTAAAACTTGCGCATTGCTTTAAAATGAGTAAGCATTTACGTTTGACCTTATGCGCAACTCAGAGCATCAGGAAACTTTTGTTTTTGCTTGTGCTCTGAGTTGCTCAAACGTTCAAATATAAGTGCTCGCTCATTTTAGAGTAATGAGGAAACTTGAGTAAGATGTAAGCTCTCATCAGTGAGCATTTCTTAACGCTGATTTAAGCAGTTTTTTATAAAAGTTTAAATTTTATAAAATTTATTGATTTCCGTTAAATGCTCTGTCATGAGGACGAGCCGAAAATAAAGTTTAATTTAGCTCGTGATTCCCGCAGAACATCTAAATGAGCAGATAAGAATGCTGACGGATAAACGGCTCATGACTAACCATTTCCATACACCCCCCTCCCCACCACAAACGTACACGAAACTGCGACATCAGGTCACCCTTACGAAAAAATAATCACTGGAATACCCGTCCCTGAAGACAACGAAATTTGACAATCATGTCTGTAAGATCTAAACAACCCTTCATTACTGGTAGACAGAACATGTTTCAGTGAGCAATGGTCTCTCCTCCCCCTTGGACGGCGCCCACCCTTGCCATCAGCAGTTTCACGAAGCCTTCTTCACAGCACTTCGATTTCAGCAGGTACACAATGGACGAGGTAATCCAGTAATTGATAACAGCTGTGTAACAACATTCTAATCCGTCACGAATTCACTACTCCCGAGAGTTTCATCAGTACAATGTGGTTATTACAAGTTTAACCATCGTGTGCCACATATCCTAAATACTTCAGGAAAGCTTTACGACCATTACATGCCGAAGCGAGAATATGTTTGATTTCACTAACCACCATAACATAGACCTTGGTCTTTGCTAATATTAAACCACTAAACCCAGCGCCCGCCAATCGTTCGTATTGTTCGAAAACTCTACGGGAAATTGAAAAGGCATACCCTTTCCTGACTAAAATAGACAGATTGTCAGCATAAGCTAATAGAAGAGGTCTAATATTAGTATTTAGTAAGTGGATTGAATACTAGCACAACGATCGACAAAGATTTACCAACTGCGAAAAGTCATAAAGCATATCTGACATGCGGCATCCCTATGGGATACAATACATGTCCATGATGCTTTATGAGAATCACAGAATCTCTATACAGACCAATGATGATTACGATCCACATAGACGGAACCCTAAGCGCTCGATACTCATATGAAACGCTATTAAACACCTTTCTTTGATCTCAAAAAGTCATGGACATCTGCGAACCAGTCTTATTATGGTAGACGAAAAGTTCCCCTTCCTCTGAAGTTGTTTCTTTTTGGGTATCAGACGTATAACAGACCTTTGTCCAACCACCGCAAAATTAAAGCCACCCAAGAGATCAGAAATCAAAATATTCCTAAAATGTTTAAAGAATTCTGGAGTTAATCCATCATAACCATGGCAAGCATCTTTCAGAAGATACTTCGTTGCGGTAAGCATATCACCGAATTCACTGGAATTTTCTACTTTCTTTAGACAAAGTAGGACCTTAATAAAATAATTTATCATTGGAGGAGGATGTTGGCAACGTGGATGCACTATAAATCCGCATGCAGTAGTTGCGAATATAACTCGCGAGCTCCTATCCGGGTCGGGCCTGGCCAGATTCAGGAAGAGGGGGGTCTACTTTAGAAGAATTACGGCGTCGAGTTATCTGGGACTGGGAGAAGTACTCGGTCGGAGAGGAGTAGGTACGTAAAATATTTTGCGCACTTTTCTTTCGAGTAATAGAATAGCTTTCTTTGATTCTCTGTTAATGAAATAAATTCAAGACCACAACACAAACTGTGCCTTTCAAAGAATTTAAGATTGAAGCGCAATTTACACCCCTTAAAAAGATGCTCCTAGCCATAACAGTTCCTTTGGGGCACTTGCCGGGATTCAAATAATGTACGCGTAAGAGAAGGTGTGCGAGCATCATCAACACTCAATATGAACTCATATGTTAAGCATGACAGACACCGCATATAAATGAGCTTTTGGAAGCCCATAGTAGAGAGTAATAATAACAAAACTTTATCCTTCTCAAGGCGGCAAACCACGTTTTGCACATTATTACAAGAAGATAAAATAAAACTTGCATCATAAAATATTTCATGAAAAATTAACTTGAACTTTTCAACTTTCTTCCAGATGATTACGAGATTATGCTTCCTGTTGTCGATTCTGTCGTTGCCTGCTTATGCTGTAGTGCATAAGGGAGCAAAACGAAGGGAAGCTTCAATAAGCGGTAGTTATGGCCCACCTCCAAATCTAAATTATGGCCCTCCAGTTCCTGTATATGGTGCACCGGGACCAGCAATAAAATATCCACCGCCACCTCCAGATTTACCACCATTTCCTCAAGTACCGCATACTGAGTATGGTGTGCCACAACAACTTCCGCACAGAGAGTATGGGGTGCCTGCACTAAAATATGGCCCGCCAAAATTAAATATAGAGTATGGAGCCCCAATGTTTAAAAAGTTTCCACAAAAAACAGGAGGCGGGTTTGCGCAATCCTTGCAGTCAGCCAAGGCATCAATATATGATCAAATTAAGTCCCATTTTGGAGTACCGAAGCCTTCATATGGCCCACCACATCCAAATTCTTTTAATCCACAAGGATCATATGGCATACCAGCTCCAAATTATGGCCCTCCAAAGCCATTGAATGCTAATTACGGGCCTCCATCAAAACCAGCACCTTCTTATGGGCCACCTCCAGCAGTATACGGACTGCCGTTACCGCCACAACCGTCAGGATTATATGGGCGTCCTCAGCAACCTGGCCCTAGCTACGGACCTCCATCACCCCCATTACCAATCTACGGTGGCCCAAGTGCAGCTGAAGAAATTCACAGTGGTTCTCTGGATCAGGAATTGCTATCACATGTTCAGCTACATCAGCAAGCCGAGTCAAATTATTTGCCACCAAACCCACCACCACCATCATACGGGGCTCCGGAAGTTGGGGCCGGGTCATCCTATCAAGGGAATATAGCTTTACCCCCCAAAATTGAACATTTATCGGATAACCATGGATTTGGAAATGAAAATCATTTAACGGGTGTGTCCTGCGATGGATGGAAACCTATTCCAGGACCAACTGGTCACCGCGTGGAAACATCTTCATCCTATAGTAATGTGCACTCATCCTCGATTGGTGGACTAACAGACGACCAATTAATCGCAGTTGCACTTCAAGCTGCGGAAGAGCCACGAAAGCAGCTGCCGTCATCTATTGGTTTTTCAAACGATTTTCAGTCACAGAATTTCGGCGGTGGTAGTCTGCAAATGCAGGCAGTGCAGGTGAGGAGTGAATTTTGTATTAATAAATTTTTTAATACTCAAAACTTTTGATTTCAGCTATCTCATGGTGGTGGCGACTCCTACAGTAAACCTCCACCCGATTCTTATGCTCCGAACTCAATACATGCGTTCAAATATAATGGCAATGACTTAGGTGTAGGACTTGTTCCTCCAAGTGGAATCTATGGAATACCACAAGGAGGATCTTACCATTCTTCATTTTCCCAGCAACACGGCGGGAAATTTGCTTCCCAAAATCCTGGCATAAATTATGGTTCGGTAAGTGGTAATTTAAAGCCATGGGCAACCGGGGGATCCGCACCGAAGAAGCCTATTTTCTTCCGTCCTCCAGTTCCACAAGGATTTTTGGAATCAATTGGTGCATCCGTTCAACACTTAGACCAATATGGAACTAGGCCAGAGAATGAACCACCGACTTACATACCACCACCCCCTGCAGAAGTTCCTCATCACCATCCAGACGATCAAAATTTGAGTCCTCACGCTAGTGAGAATATTGCCTATGCGCAAGCTTTGCCTTCTGGTCAAGAACCAAGGTTTAACCAAGCTCAAGACTGTGGACATGGACCAAATTTAAATGATGGAAATTTCCAGTTTTCGCAACCTCAATTATCTGGCTATGATTTCAGTACAAACCATATTACAGGCTACAATAATTTAGAATCTAATTTTGGACAAGTAGTTGTTCCCTCTGGCCCTTCCGGACCATCTGGACTAGATGGAAGTGACGTTTCAGGAAATTATCTATCCGCTGCAGCGACTTCGAGTGACAGTTATGGACCACCACCATCTGGAAATGAAGGTGATGCAATCGGCTACGAATCTAAACAAGCTCAAGTTTCATCTTCCCAGAGCACATCATCAAATAATATTCAAAAATCTTCTGAAGTAAATAAAGAACAACTGCCAGGACTTGAAAACCTCAATGTTATCTCAGCTGAGAAATCCCACAGCGTTACAATTCCTGTCCACGGGCAATTAGGAACGTATCAGTTTCAGTTTCAGGGTACCAATCCAATAGCCAGTGCTTTAAATTCAAATGAACCAGCAAACCATGAGCAGATTTTGTCTCAAGGATTACTACAAAGCATAATTTCAGCTATAGAACAGCCGAACGTTGTCCAGCAATCAATCCCAGGGGATGCTACTGGAGATCACAACGAAGTCGACAAATTTGTGAACAGTCCCGAGGGCAGGAAAGTACTGAATGACTCCCACGCAGGCCATAAATAACTCAATTACCGTAGAGTCTATATTTATTGTATAAATTATTTATAATTTCTTAAATTATTGTCATTATCTGTTAAGTTAACCGTCACGCCAACATTATCCGATTTCTTGTGTAAATATTTTCCAAAAGAATTCTCGTGCATTTGCTCGACACTCGACTAGACTGTCATCGACTGTAATAAATGAAAGAAATATGAGAAAAGAAAAAAATTTAATTATTCTGAAAGAAGTTTCTCTTTTGCGACCTTCACGTTCCCTTCCATTTTACAACAGTTCCCTTTCGTTTTGACGATATGCTGAGGAATGCACCTATTGCTGCTTATCTGAGTGTAAATCACATGTAGAAAGTGGTATCCCCAAGAAGTGAATCCGTAGATAACAAACGACACGACTGAATTTCATATGATGTGGGTATTGGTCTTTCTGTAGGAGACCTACTTCCTACGGGCGGCGGTAACATCAACCGCGCACTCGATGAAAGTTGCAGTAGCTTTGCTCTCGTTTTCAGATCCACGGATGGCCGTCAAAGTTGATTTACCTCGTCGTCTATATATGTTGGCTTTCGGATTTGTGCTTAACCAGATTACTAAATTGCAGAGCACTTGACAAGTTCCTCGAATTAGTAGTTTTGCCTTTTGCTTTAAACTAAACTGAAATACATAACGAAAATTACATAAAATCTACTCCCGTCTAGGGACTTTCCTCAACAGATAAAGTGTTTTTGCCTGAGAATTCAGGAAATAGTGTAGCAGCCCACTACACTGATGATAACAATTAAAACTGTGACAATTCCCAATACCGATGTTCTTGTATTGAACTTCCAATTTCCCGATACCATTCTAAGAATTGCAAATAATACTTAATGATATCGAAATATTGAATTTTCAAAAATGTTTAATTACTTATAATTTCTTCGGAAACATCAGTATTAGATGTCATAGAATACTTTATAAACCCGAAAAAATTAATTATTGCCGCATCCGGCACCAATTTCGCGCGGAGGTAGGGGTTGAACCTATCGTGGGACAGCTTGCATGGTTCTTCTTTCGTTGTATAGAATGTAATCCCCCATTGCCAATCTGACAACAAATTTGGACCGAGGGTCCAACCTAGGGTAACTTTGTAATGAGATGACCGATTTGGAAGATTCTTTTTTGGTTGGGTAGAGTATGTTGTATGTGAGTATGTGTATTTTTTTTTTTTGATTGAGGGGGGGGGGGGGGGTTTGATCCTAACTTCGTAACATATGGAACGAACTTCTTTTGTCGTATAGAGTATAATCCCTAATAGCTAATATAAGACAAAATTTGGTCGTTAGGTAGGGGAAATGGGAGTGGTAGCGTCACTTTGTAATGCGTGGTACGATCTGAGTAATTAATTTTGTGAGGTATAAAGTATGTTACTCCAATAGCACCACGACAACAATTTATTGGGGGAGAAGGGGCAGAACTCAACGTCTTAACGAGTAGAACTAACTAGATAATTCGTTTATTGCTGAACAAAGTATCTTCCTCCCTTTGTATCAGAATAGAAATTGTGGCTTAGAGTGAGAGTGAGGAGATGTCTCCTTCCCAAGCCGCAATCCGATTTTGATGATTTTAATTCCGTTGTACAGATTACGTTTCCTCATTGGCCTTGATTGAGAATTTTGTATCTAACGTGGGGGTGTGAAAAGGTGGCTGGGATTAACTTTGTAACGAGCAGCATTTTTCGAGTAGCATATTTAAAGAGTAAGAGAAAAATAAATAAACAAAACCCTGCACCCTCCTTTATGGGTGGTGGAGGGAACAAGTTACAGATTTCTTAATATGTTCGTGGTTGGTGTGCTAATCCTGGCCGGCATACCAAATTTTAGCTTTCTAAGACTTCAGGAAGTACCCTAGAGGTTTTGATGACGGAGGATTTTATGATCATGGGTATCGAAATTGAGGTATTACAGGTATGAATAAAATCTAAAGCATAAAAACTGGACAAATGAAACTTAGTGTGTCTCATTAGTCTGGTAACATCTTATTCTAAGAATTTAAGCTCTCTGGTATTATCCAGACCGGATCTATGCCGAAACGCTTCGAGAAAAGGTAGGTAGTGCCCAGACTTGGCGGGGGCACTACCGTGTAACAAAATAAGTCCATTTGAATTTGTAGAATTTGTATTTCTAGTGTTCTCCAAATACGATTTAAACTATCTTACGACAGGATTTTAACACAAAGCTTATATTTTGAGTACATAACTGGAGCTGTTTCAGAGCAAGTGTTTTGGAATATGCTAAGCCATTTGAATGATAACTTTCGATTGTCCAAACATTCGCTCGCAAAACGCTTTTGTTTAAACGCAGCAGGGCTTTTTGGTGTTGATGATGTAAGATTAATGTTGGCTAATGTCTCAATTTGATTCTTCGAATTATGTTCACACCAACTGGCTAAATTTTTCTTGTATTGACTAAGATCTTGTAGATTCTGCAGCAGACAAAACATCGTGTTGCAGCTGTGACAATTCTTTCGAATCTAGGTCTAAATATATGTGGAAGTGGTCGAAATACATTTCATCTTAAACATTAAATTTGTTGCGGATCGTATATACCTAATTCGCTGGAATAGGTTTGAATAAAACTATTAACGGTTTATCTTAAATTCAAATTAATTGATTCGATTTGTACGACAGCAAAGAACTAACTCAAAACTTGGATGAAAATTAAACGTTCTGAGATAATAATGACCGAAAATCCTAAAAAAAACTACAATTCACTTCAGTACAAAGTGCAAGATAGGGTTGTAACACGTGAAGTACAAATTGTAGCGTTGTAACATGCTGCCCGCCCTAAAAGGACCTTTCAATAAAATTCATCACTCGTCCAAGGAAAGAGGACGCAATTTAGATATTGGTCCCTCAAAAGCCTCCGCCATGAGTTAACATGTTCGCAACACTTACAAGATGGTCAGATTCATCGAACAAATGTCCCATAATTCAATTGCACGTGGGAAGATACCTTTCTTGATCGCCATAATGTAAGGTTCTATGTTTGGAGCTCAATCATTGGCAATTGATCGTGTTTGAAGAGTAGATAAATAATCCCTACTCCACCGCTTTCAGACCGATTGCTGAACATTGATTGCTGCTTGCTGTAAGAATCTATGTTTGAGTTCAAAAGCTGGTGAGTAAAGACTAAGTGGAAGCCTGAGTGAATCATTCCACGGAAGGTCTCTTAGTGCAAAACTAACAAAGTTCCGCTTCACCGACTTAATGCGTCTAGAATTCCCTTGACCACCGCTTTACATAACACAGAACTAAACTGAATTACTGTTAGAAACAATGTAGTTAATCTGCAGAAGTGAAAGTTTACGGTCAAGCTTCAGCTCAATGTCAGTAATCGACTGCACGAGACAAATATTAGTTTCAGCAAAGGTATAATCAAACACGAGCTGATGTCGGTTCCTCGAGAAGGACACAACTTCAAATTTATCTAAGTTAAGCTGCAGGCCATTAGATCCACACCAGTTCTTAAAGGTATTTAAAGGTATTTAGAATAACCTTTGGAGTGCTTAATCAGACGGACAATGTCGTCAATGGCAAGAATAAACAACCGCGGCCCCAGAAGGCTAACCTGCGGTACGCCAGATGAAGCCCTAATGACTCTGGATAAAGTATTACCGAAAGATACTTGGTATTTCCTGTATTTTAAGTAAGAGCAGATCCAGTCGAGCAATAAAGTCGGAAACCCCAACTTTTAAATTTTAAGCATAATCACAGAGTGAGATAGGTTATCAAATACCTTGCCAAAGTCGGTGTAGACGCAGTCAGGGAGGCCTTGTTGGAAGGCAGAGATTATGTGGGATGAAAATTCAAGCAGGTTAGTTGTCGCCGATTCACCAGGCAGAAAGCCATGTTTATTAGATGAGGTAAACACTTTTAACTTCCAATTTTTATTCTTTGAACAAAAAGAACACAAATTTAAAATACATTTATTATCACTTTTAACTTCCAATTTTGAGTTTTATAAAAACTAAGCTTGAAATAAATATATTTAATTACACGTCTTTAAATTCGCGTGACAAACTGCTACTGACTTATGGGAAGAAAATTAGGACAGAAAGATTTGAAGGATTTGAAAGATTTGAAGGATTGCTGATTCGGATCTGTTCGATCAATATCAACGAGTTCTCGGTAATCACTTTGAGGTAGCAAACAATTCTTAGGAAATGTTTGTACAAGTGCACATTTTGCAATGCAATTCAATCCTTGTTCACTGAATATCAATATCAGCGATTAATTTAGTTGAAGTGAACTTATGGAATTTTATGATAAAATATTTCGGAAAAGGATTTGAAAGAATTATATATTTTTATTTTATGGGAGGATTTTCTATTATAACACTCCCATAACTAGCTTGAGGCTCCGCCAAAATTATTTTTATGTCAGTTTGGGGTCTTTCTTAATTTTATAACTAACAATACAATTAAAATGCTGATAATAATTAACAAATTTATGCTTATTGTAGCTGAACTAAATTTCTTATTTTCTAAAGCTATTTCCTCTATGAACTCTTTATTATTAATGTGCTTTAAATACAATTCTTCCAATATTTCGGATAACTTTTTTTGGTAGAATAATTTTGTAATAGAGCTTTGTTATGTAATTTTCAAATGTTCTGTTATTTAATTCTATTTTACAATTTTTAAATTTTATAAAATGCACTGATTTTAACATTAGGTTGGTTACAATTTTGAACTATAATAGGTTTGTTTCTTTAAGATTTTTAGTTACTAGGATGCCTTCTATTATTTCTTTTGCCTCCTCCGTTTTTAATATTTCTTTCCGGCAGTACGTTTCTTTTGAGTGTAGGGGAGACAGCGTATGGTTGGCTACAATTTTCGAAACACTATCATATCGAGGAGAATTAAACTGCTAATAACTTTATATTTATAGGAAACTTAGTTTGACTATTGTGCTTTACTGTAAAAAATGTGCCAACAAACCCCGTAATGGGGATGGTTGGCACGTAATGTAGCATCTAAGCATATCAAAAACCAATTTAAAAAAATAACTATATATGTACGACAATAAATATACATAAGACATACATATAGACATTGTTCCAAATACTTCGACTGAATTTATTGCCGATTCTTCTCTAGAATCGAAATATATGCATATGCCTATGAATTTCTTATCTCTCTTCTAAAGAAGCCATAATGAATAACTCATTAGTGTAATCTTTGAAATATGAAATGACCTTGAAACTGTTTATTACTACGGAGACTACCCTGGATCCTGACACGCTTACCTAATTGGGTACATTTTGGTATTGTTTCTTTTCTTAAAGCATTCTGAATTTCCTTATTCTTAGAAATTTCCTAACTAACCATTTAAATCCAAAAGTCTGGTATAGGTTAGGTTAGGGTGGCGGCTTTCCACCTCTTCCTCGTCCATACAGCTCCGGCAGAAGTCATTCGTGGGAACGCGCAGACGTTATGCGTGTCTACCGAAAAGACAGTGGCCAATAATAACTGCCACAATGTTTCGGAGGTTTATCCGGCTTCCGTTTAGCAGGATCGCGGTTTTCCTCAAATCGCATTCAGGCCACAGCTGCCTTGATAGGCTGCATGTGGCTAGATTACTCCATCTCTGCTTAGCGAGCTGAACAACCTTAAGGTCAATTTCTCTATTTACTGATTCTAGCGGCCAGCCGATCGATCTGTCTATAGAGGAATCAGCCAAATGTGATCCCTCCTTTGCCAGCTCATCAGCTGCCTCATTCCCTTGAACACCACTGTACCCAGGGACCCAACATATAGTTACCTTATGTCTCGCCCCTAAAGTCCAGAGACCAGCCAGACACCTGCCGACCAGCCGTGACCTGACTAAGTTTGAGTCCAGCGCCTTGATAGCTGCTTGGCTGTCGATGTACAAGCATATCTCGCTACCCATTGGTAGGTTTTGGCGTCCCTGTATTATTTCTGCCGCCCTTTCTATGGCCAAGATATCTGCTTGGAATACACTGAAATGGTCCGGTAGCCGGTACCTACTGCATATGCCTAGGCAGTCCGAGAAGACCCCCACTCCCACTCCGTCCTCCGCCTTAGACCCATCCGTGAAGACCGATATTTCTGCACCGGTGGCATCCCCCCACTCTTCCCATTCTTCTCTAGTTGGGATTTTTGTAGAGAAGGCCTTCCCAAAACTAAGTAGTGGGATAGTGTAATCGGTGTTCGCCTGAGATAGCCTCCCGGATAAGTCCTTAGTATACTGCTATGGCCGTTATCAGAGCTCTTCCAGCAATTGGACTCTTTCAGTCTTACGGCACTGCGTTCAGCTATACTTTTTCCGTGGACGTCGAGCGGTAGGAGATGGAGCATAGTCTCCATTGCAGCCGTTGGCGTTGTGCTTATAGCTCCGGAGATGCCCAAGCAGGCAGTTCTTTGAATCTTGTTTGTTTTCTTAAGATTGCTCTCCTTCTCTAGAGCGGTCCACCAGACTATTATGTCATAGGTAAGAATAGGTCTAACTATGGAGGTATACATCCAGTGGACAATACGAGGGCTTATACCCATTTCTTGCCAACCATCCTCTTGCAGGCGTAGAACGCTATTGACGCTCTCTTCAGGCGTTCATCTATGTTCATGCCCCAGCTTAGTTTGGAGCCGAGTATGACCCCTAGGTACCTAGTGTGGGTCTTCATTGCTAGGGTATTGCCCGCTAGTTAAGGTGGTTCGAAGGCTTCGACCACTCTCCTCTTTGTGAATAGGATCGTCTCCGTCTTCTGAGGATTGACCGATAAACCACAGTTCTTCGTCCACCTGTGGAGTTTACCTAGTGCTCTTTCCATTAACTCGCTCATGGTGCTTAGGAACTTAACTTTACTGATACCAGTAAGGCCAGGTCGTCTGCATAAGCCACCACCTTTATCCCATCTCTTTCAAGTGAGATCAGGATATCGCTGACCACTAGGAGCCACAATAATCGTGACAATACGCCCCCTTGGGGTGTTCCTCTGTCTACGGATTTGACTCTCTCGTGGTTGCCCAGTTTTGTGTGGATCTGGCTTCTTGATAGCATTGCTCCAATCCACTGGCAGATAGAGTGGTCTGTACCGTGAGACATAAGGGCACCGTGAATTGCTTCAGCCTTGACTTTGTTGAAAGCCCCTTCAATATCAAGAAACACCCCCAACGTGTATTCCCTGTAACTCACGCTCACGCAAGTATACGTCGAGAAGTCTTTCTAATGTTTTGAGTAAAAACGAGGAAAGGCTAATTGGTCTGAAGTCCTTAGCGATTATGTGTCCACTTTTTCCTGCCTTGGGGATAAAGATCACCTTGACCTGTCTCCAAGCTAGAGGGACATAGCAGTGGGAGAGGCAACTTTTAAATATCACCCTAAGCCACGGAATAACTGAAGCCTGTACTTTTTGCAGCATGATAGGCCAGATCCCGTCTATTCCTGGTGACTTGTATGGCGCAAAAGTTTTAATTTCCCATTCAACCTTGTCTTGTGCTACTACGTAGCTGGCGGAGTCTAGGCTTGGTAGCTCCGATCTAGCCGGCCTACCAGCATAACTCGCCGCCCTGTTTTCATCCGAGTTACCGGGAAAATGCGTGCTCATAAGCAGTTCCAGTGTCTCCTCTGCCGATTCTGTAAAGGAACCATCGTCCCGCATCAAGAAAGAGGGAACACTGGGGCTGCTTGCGAGGGCCTTCCTGAGCCTAGCAGATTCGCTTTCACTCTCAATGGACTCACAGAAAGCCCTCCATGATGTGCATTTGGCCTTTTTAATGGAGTTTTTATACTCTTTAAGACCCCTTTTATAGGCGATCCAATCCTCAGCTGTTTTTGCTGATGTAGCCCTACTGAAAAGCCTCCGCGCCTCCCGTCTTAGCGCGCTCAGGCTCCTTCTCCACCAAGAGGGGTAAGACTTCTTGGGTGGTCTGCTTAGCGGACAGCTTTCCTTGAAGGCGTCACGCTTTGGATAATTTATCCATCATATATCAATGGATATGATGTTTTCGAGAATCTCGCAAGTTGGCGCTGGAACGCTTTGCGCTACTCGTCTTTTGAATTCATCCCAGTCTGCTCTGACCGGGTTTCTGACGGGGATACGAGGCTCTGGTAGGAGGTTGATTTTGAAACGTATCCAGCAGTGGTCCGAAAACAACCTCTTTCCCGATACTCTCCAGTCCTCCACCTTTAGATCACTTGACTCCGTTACGAGTGTCATATCTAAAACCTCTTCCCTATTTGCTGTAATAAATGTGGGCCTGTTGCCCCTGTTACAGATACTAAGTCTAGAATTTAAAATGAAGTTAAATAGAGACTCACCACGTTCGTTGATGTCCGTGCTTCCCCAAACCGAATGGTGTGCGTTGGCGTCGCAACCCAACAACAGGTCTTGTCTCCCTTCATCCGCTGCTTTCACCAGTGAACCTCAGTAGGTGGGATGCAGACGTCATGCGCCATGTACGCCGAAGCGATCCATGTAGGCGCCATGCTGCTGCGCTCCCATTGAACTACTGTGAGGTCGTTAGTGCTGTAATTAGACAATAAAAATAAATTAATGCCCTTCTTGGCCAGAATACAAGTTCTCGGCTTACCTGCACCCTTTTTATAGAAAAGGGTGAATGATTTGTGCTTTTTATCCCAGTATGACGTCTTCCTTGACCCACGGCTCTTGGATTAAAGCAACATCTATGTTCTCCTCCGCTAGGATGCTAGCTTACTGTGGTGGAGGTTGATTTGGACCACCTGCATTCTCAGTGCTCGTCTCCTCCCGGTCAGGCCCCCCTAGTTCCTGCACCTGAGGTTCAACCTCCATCTCTTCCTCGCCCGCAATGCCTTTCTTTTGGCCGGCTACCTCCTGGACAGCTGGTTTCCCAGCCTCTGCTCCGGTTGCTGCCACCTCCATTGGCTCGGGTTTCCCAGGACGTTCCTGTTGCGTCCCCCGATAGACGTTTACCGTCACCGAGCTGAAACCACAGTGCAGCTTAAATTCTGCACGCTTCAGCAGGGGCAGGGACTCATCTGTCAACTGCAGGATGACATTCCTCCCCGTCGGCTTCGGCTCGTCCATCCGAAGATTTTTCCAGTCCCCGCAAGGAATAGTGGGGTACTGTGATCCCAGAACCGCCAAAAGCTGTTTTGCGGGTAAGAAAGGCTCTGGCAACCAGATCCTCCACCTTGGATATTCTGGAATATCCGTACTTGGGATGACCTGTAGCTTCGCCTTGTCCCATACCGCCCCCAGCTTCGACACGCTGCTTCTCAGGAAGTCCAGTGAAAACTGATCCTTGCAACAGAACAGCTTCACTCCCCTCAGCCAGCCAGCCGTGTCATATTGTGGGACAGGTCCTCCCGGCTTTGACGCTAGGTGTTCCATTAGGACCGCCATAAGCTTCCTCTCCACCAAGAGCATCTGATCCGCCGTGAGGTTCCACTCTTTGTTGCCAGTGTCTACCACTGCAACTTTCAGGTAGCTACGGGCGGCCTCCGCCATCGTCAAAGTAGTACCTTTGTTACTCATACCCATCCTTAGGTGCTACCGCATTCTTCAGACGGATAGCGACAGAGCTCTTTGTAGCTGCTGAACAGCGTGCAAAGCCCTTCGCAGGTGTCCTGGAAGTCCTACTGGTATTACCCTGAACAGGGGTCTGTTGGACTTCTTTTGTTTTCTTGGCGGAGTTTGCCACCTCATCTAAGGAACGCGCCCTTTTACACGCCTTTCCGTGATAGAGGCACTTCCCTGAGGTTTGTCGCCTTCGCCAGGTTTCCTATATGTATAGGGGACATGGTATCGATCTGATGCCAATATCTCGCCCGCATCATTTCCCTCCTGTCCCTTTGGCTGATGGACGCCGGGTCCATCTTCTCCAGCTTCATCAGGACAGGACAGGACAGGAAGGACGTGCCTTTTGGCACCGCCTTCTTTTCTTCAGTCCTTCCGAAGTTTTCTTTGGTGGCTTCTTAAGACCATATTTATCCCCTGGTCCTTGCCTGGCGATTTGAGGAGCCTTTCTTCCTCTCCTTCACTCGGGCTCGCCACCTCCCCACCGCTGCCTTCGATGTCCGTTAGGTTGTCGTCTGGCAGCCTCTCCTTCGCTTCCTTCTCATCATTTTTATTTTTAGGTTTTTTAAATATGTCCATTTTTGGTCCAACGATTTGCGGAGAAAGCGGAGAAAGGACAGTCACCCGTGGCAGAGATCCGCATTACCACGAGAAGGCTAGATTGAAACTGGAGGTCGCCCGGTATCCAGAGTTCGCATACTAACGACTAAGCTCCCCTTTAGCCACGCAGCCCTCGGCGTATGCTGTTCCACCTTGGCTAGGGTTGGACTAGGTTTTGGCCTGCTAATCAGTGTCAACCCCACCGAATATCAGTTTCCGCCTCGCACTACGTGGAAGTACCATAGTCCTGACCGGCGTCTTCACTTCACTGTCTCTGTGTGACAGCCAGCCGAGAGAGTCTGGTATATATTGTCGCCTATTTCATGATCAAGCAATCCCAAGTAAACAGTTCCTAGTCTACGTGAAAAGGGTGGAATTGTTTCCAAACACCTCGACTGAATTTATTGCCGATTATTTTTTTCATTTCGAACCCTTGTTTTCTCGTAATTTTATCTGGTTTTTTTTAACATGATCACTTCTTACCTTTGTGTGTAACAATATAAAACAGTAAAAATAAATTATTATGTATGCCAACCAACCCCGAAGAAAATGAGCTAACCAACTCCAAGTCAGTTTTGGGAATTTTAACGTGAAATATGATGAGGTTATGTAAATACTTCAAAAAAAATATTCCACATACAAATAAAGTAAAAAATTCCTCACATGAATAAATATTAATTACCGTACGGACAGAATATGTTTTAGTGCCTGGTCTGCTAAATACGGACAATTGTCAAATGGGTCTATGTCGCCTTTAAAATTGCCGTCTACCAAAATGTCGCCAATGAAAATACCGCTTAACAAAATATCACCATAAAAAATTGCCGTCCGCCGAAATATCGCAGAAATATAAGACCGATTTTCAGAATGTCGTAATTTAAAATGTCGTTTTCAAAATGCCGAAACAATTGACGAAATAGTTCTTAATTGCAGCGCGCGCTGCAATAAAGAACCATTTCGTCAATTGTTTTCGGCATTTATTAATTTGCTTTTAATGTAAGCAACAAAATTTGCTTATTAACAAATGTTATCATCTTTATCCTTTAGTACTTTACTACACTCGCGCTGCAACTAGCAACCCCCTTCTATTAAAGGTATTTGCCTACTTCACTTATAACAACACAATTTAATGATTTACCTCTTATTAATTAGAATTTATTGTTGAAGAGAAGGAAGAAATTGAAAGAGACAAAAGCAAAATAAAATAAAAATTATGTAATTTAACTATCAAAATAACTTGGGATAGGATTTAACAAAAGAAGGAAAGAACTAAATTGGAACCTGAAACATTTATTCAATTAAACATCGACCGCTTTGCAGAATGGTTCCTTTGCTTGCTTTAAAGTCTGACTGTAGTAACTGCAACTTCTACTTTATACTCATTTACTTCACATGCTATCTAATTTAGTTGAATTTCAAGCCGCTAGAATAACTGCAGTTGCGGCAGCAACAAATATAACTTCAACTTCGATATTTACAGTACTGACAACATAATAATTCTGAATGACCTGTAGGAAAATCCAAAAAAAATTATTGGTCTGTCATATTTTAGATTGGCGACATTTTACACGATGATCGGTTTTTTATGGTCGACTTTTCCCAGATTATAAATTTGGCGACATTCTTCAGATTTTGATTGACGGCAAAAGGCGACATTTCAAGTTTGGCGACATTTATTTTGGCGAAATTTTTAGGTGTCGCTTGTCAAATGAACAAACGAGACAAGAATCTCAATAACAAAATATAAACTTCTTTATTGCACGAAATGTACAGCAGGACTGGTTAACTACGCCGATCTCGTTACGTCTCCCCGTTGCCTCGTTCTATCTTTCCCAGACTAACTGTAGCTCCCTGCATTGCTCGTGTTTGTGTGTGTGAGCACTTTCGTCGTTTACTGTTGTTGCTGGAGCGCGATGGATATTCATTGGAACGATTCAATGTGCGGCTGTTTTGGTTTGGTAAAATTAGGATGATCTACAGTACTCCCCTCCTAGTGACAACGATAACTCAGATTTTGTGGGCGTCGAACTTTTCTTCCAAGAAGTGTTACGGTGATAGGTCGATTATTATTTAGCGGAGAGTTTCTTGAAGAATCCTTTAATCTTTGTTTTACTGGGTCCATTGTTGATTCATCTGGCTCCTATATCCTTACTGATAAGGATCGTCCCTTGGTTTTGTGTTGTTGGTGTTGAAACCTGGCTTCTCATTGAGTTTGTTATTGGAATAATTGAACCTGCCTCGATGACTATGTGTGCTGCTTTCAAACGGTCAGCAGAGACGTTTACTTTTTTGTTGTTGACTTGTAGTTTGTAAAACTTTTTGTTTCGGTTGAGTACCAGGTAGGGTCCGTCGTAGGGCTGTTGCGTGTTTGTACCGTGTCGTTGCGGACGAAAACATGAGTGCATTTCCTTTTTTCTTTTTTTTATCAATATTGTTCCTTCAGCATGATGTGTAGTGTGTTTTGTTTTTAATGTCTGCATGTGCGTTTTAAGTACTACGACAAATTCACTGTTCTCCTGTGATGTGGTTTCCTCAAAGAATTCACCAGACAAACGAAGTATTTGTCCGTAAACGAGCTCCGCTTGGGATGCGTTTATATCTTCTTTGACCGTCATTCTTAGTCCCAATAAGATTATTGGTAAAGCCTCTACCCAATCTGGAGTTGAATAGCATTTAATGGCGGTTTTTAGTATGCGGTGCCATCTTTCGATTATTTCTTTTGATTGCGGGTGGTAGCTTGTGGTTCGCCAGTGATTGCAGCCAAGAATGTTGGACAATTCTTTGAACAGCCCCGCCTCGAACTGCCGGCCTCTGTCGGTAGTGATCTCTGACGCCACACCGAACTTCGCAAACCATCCTGAAATTAAAGCATTGGAGATGGTTTCGGAGGTTTGATCAGCGATGGGGATAGCTTCTGGCCACCTTGAGAATCGGTCAATTACAGTTAGGCAATATGTGAAACCTGTTGAGTAAGGCAGTGGCCTAATTATATCGATGTTTGTGTGTTCAAAAAGACCCAGTGGCAAAGAATATTTTTGCAGTAGAGTTTTATTGTGGCGGTTGATTTTTGACTTCTGGCACGGTAAGCAATTTTCTGCATTCCTTTTTCATCTCTGGCCAGAAAAATCGTTCGGTGATCATCTTGCACCCTGATAAGCCAAGCTGTGTATTTTTTGGAAAACTTGTTTTCGAAAGTTTGGTGGTATATATGGTCTAACGCCCAAAGTTGATGTTTCGCAGTAAAGTTTCTTTTGCGAGCCAGGTAGGTGTAGCTGTGTTATGTGGACCGACTCGTTTCTTAAAAGTTCCTCCAGCTCGTCGTTAGTTTGATGATCAGCGATACTATTGTAGTTGATCTCTGTTGGCGCGTTTTTGGTGTAATCGATTTCGTGCGATCCCGTGTCTGTTATTGTCCGGGATAAAATGTCTGCGATTATATTTTCCGCACCTTTGATGTGACGTATGTCAGTCGTGAACTGGCTGATGAAGTGTAGCTGGCGGGCGGCTCGCGGTGATGCTTCGTCAGATTTCGAGTTGCTTTCCAACCAGCTGGTGGAGTGCGACTCCAACTGCCTTATTAGATGTATCGACTTGTAATATCAGAGGCACATTTTCTAGAGGATGAGCGAGAAGACTTACATTTGCAAGCTGGTAATTGCATTTCTCAAATGCAGCGATGTGTTACTGGTCCCGCTTAATCGGAGTTCTGTCATTCTTCTTGTTACCTTTGATTAAGCTGTGAAGTTTTGATTGGTTTTGGCTGCTCGTGGTAGAAATCGACGATAAAAGTTCAGCATGCCGATAAATTTTTGCAGTTCCTTGACAATGGTTGGTAGCGGAAAAGCTACAATTGAGGCTACTTTGTTGGGCAGAGGACGAAGACCTTTCGCACTGACCTCATGACCCAAAAACTTGACTTTTCATTTTCCAAAATCACATTTTGCGATGTTGATTGTCAGAAGATATTCTCTTAATCTCTGGAACACAATTTGAAGGTGTTTGCGAAGATCTGCATCGGACGTTGAGGCAATAATAACGTCGTCAATGTACACGTAGGTAGAATCCAAATCTTTTAAGACCTCATGCATGAAACTGCATAAAATGGAATTCGAAGAGTCCAAATGGGGTTGTAATGGCAGTTTTCTTTATGTCTGCTTTCTTAATAGGGATCTGGTGGTATGCGCGCTGCAAATCAATAGTAGAAAAGCAAACGACGATATGCAATCCTCGATGTGGGGTATTGGATACCTGTCTGGGATTGTGATGGCGGTCCATTCGTTTCGTGATGTTGATAAAGTCTTTAAGCAGCTCGGAGTAGGTTGAGTTCTTGTTAACTGTTGAAATTTTCATTATTGGTGCTTTAACGATAATTGCTGAAATCCCGATATTGGTTTTACTGTCAACGAGTCTTTGCTTTTGCAGATCTACAAGTAATTTAAAGTGTTTAATAAAATGGGCACCAATTATAGGCTTGGTGGAGTCCGCTACTATGAAAGCTAAATCGAATTGGCGACGCAGTCCCATGTTATGGGTCATGCGTTTGTATCCGTAAGTACGAATTATGGAACCATCGGCGGCGTATAACAGCTGTAGGGGGTACTAACGAAACGTCAGCGCCTGTGTCGATCAGAAAATGCGAATGCGAGGGGCCTAACAGTTTTCCGATGGCTTGAGCGTGATCGACTTTAACGATGGCGCTGGCTGGTCGTCCTGAAGTTCCTGCTGGCACGTAATTCGCTTAGCTGGGAAGCTAATTCGGAAATCCGCGCTTCTAAGTGCGTTGTGTTCGGAACTGTCATGCTTTGACCGGGTTGAGATGATTTTGTTGTTGCTTGTTGGAGCTCGTACTGTTGTGTAGAAAAGGGCGTTATTGAAAATTTTGGCCGTGAAGCTGAGTCCGGATCTATAGGAGACATATAGTGACCTCCGGATACTAAATCCCAAATTTTATCCGCGATTGCGGCCATCCAATGTTCCTGGCCACAGCTTGTATATGTTGAGGTAATTAATTTATCCACAAGGATCGTAACATTTGATCAGAAATTAAATTTCCACCTACCTGGCGTTGCTGGTTAAGTAAATGCAACGGCCTTCTCGAACCTAACTCGAACCTAACTGGAACTGTATTTCGTGATTTCGGTCGTAATCTGGTACAGGGCGGACTGCGCTTCAGCTTGTTGGAACCACACTCTAATATTTTGAGGCCAAAATTCGGACATAGAAATTTTTGCGTTTACCACTTGTAACTCATTATTATTAACTAGTGCATGTGGCGTGGGCTGCGGAAAAAAATATTCACTATCGCGAAAGATTTCCATTTGAACGACTCAATGTGCGACTTCTATGGTTTGGTAAAATTAACATTGGCGTTCAAATTTATGCGTGAAAGTGATGATCCAAAAGTTGTAATCGTGAGCGATAATAACTTAAGCAGCAAATTTTTAAATTTACGTCTCAGGAAGATGATTGAACGCTGAAAACAATTATACCGGATCACAGTACCATTCTGCGTTATTCTCTTAAGTATTGGTTCGATCTGTAGTGTTTACTGAGAAATATTAAGAAAGTGCCAACCAACCCCTGTAGCCAACCATACCCGGTCTCCCCTACTATATCTCTAATGCAAGAATTTTCTATAGGTAAAAACCAACTTTTTCTCTAAATTACCTTTAATTGGTAACTTATAAAATTCGTTGTTTTTATCTATCAAATATTAATTTTTTTCTAAAAATATAGATTTATTTGATTGATCTAGGATTGGTTGTAGGTGTGTTTTGGAATAGACCTGTTCGGAAATTTGAGGAATGAGAAGGACTATTATAATTTGATCTCTGTAAAGTCTAACTGTCACTTTAATGTTTTTGTAACTTTCTAAATCTGAAATGAATTCCAATTCATTCATGGTTAAAATATTTTTAGAAAGGATGCCTAATCCACTAGTAAAAATAACTTGTTTTATATCATCGACATGGTTTCTTAAATCAGTATATCGTGGTTAGTATTATAAATATATTGCATTAATTAAATTTCATCTTCTGTATTTGCTATTTTGTCTAATAGTCCGTTATTATAATAGTTGAGGCATTGCTCTATAGTTCGTTGTTGATTTCTTTAATTCATTTTCCGTTAGATTCTAAAAGTTTATCTAGTTAACTTCCCACATATAGGAAGTTATTGTAATGGGCCCGATTTTCAAAATTTTTAGTTTTAATTTTTTTTTACATTTCAAAGTCACCATAGTGTTTTACGCATGTTTTTGAACACATGCATGTATGTGTGTGTGTGTGTGTGTGTGTGTGTGTGTGTGTGTGTGTGTGTGTGTGTGCGTACGTACGTACGTACGTTCGAACCCACTTTTTTCGACAACAAAATCTCGCGAACAAAAAATGATAACGACTTCGCTATGGTGCCATTCGAAGCGTATTATTGTCAATAAGAGCTGAAAGAAATTTAATCAATTTCGGTTCAGCCGTTTTTTTGTTTAAACAAAAAAACTGAAAAAAAGTTGATTTCAGACTTTCTTGAAAAGGATTTCTTCGATGTAATTTGTTCTGATGACGATCGGGACATCAAAAAGTCGGATAGTAACAATTTATTATGAACAGAAATTGTTTATAATGATGAAAAATTGTTTATAACAATAAATGATTGTTTATAACAATAATAAATTTATAATTATAAAAAATGGTTTTACCTGGTTGAAAATTGATTATGAAAATTGGAAATTGAATATAAAATTGAAGATTGTCCATATCAATTGAAAATTATTATAAACAATGAAAAATTCTTATGAACAATTGAAATTATTGTTACCACAAAAAATTTCTTTTATGAATAAACTTTGTTTATATCAATTAAAAATGGTCTATAACAATTAAGAATTGTTTATATCAATTATAAATTGTTTATAACCATTCAAAATTATTAATAACAAATGAATTCCAAACAAAGTGCATTTATTTGGTTTTCATTAAAAAATAGTGCTATAACGGAATAATTTTTTAAAAAAATTGTTGCACCTAATTGCAACGAAATTATCATGATAAATTAAATTCATTAATTTATTTATTTATAAATTTAAAATATCAATTTTTTAAGTATTTTTAAATGAGACACAAGTGGGCGAAAGTTTTTTCTTTGAAAAAGATTCATCTGATCTAATTGGTTCTGATACAACTCGATACTTAAAAAAAAAATCTAGAACTTTTATAGTTTTTTGTAACATTAAAAAAATGTTTAAAAAAACCATAAATAGTTGATATTAATGATAAATAAAACGATAAATCGAATAGTATGAATTTTATTAAGTTTTCACTTACTCGTATTATAATTGAATATTGTTAATAACAATTAAAATTGTTATTAACTGGGAAGTTGTTCGTGTGGACCTCAAGGGTCGCACCAATGATGCGACACCCAGAATCTGGACCTACCCCACTAGTTTTTCTTTAATTTCAATCTCATCTGCATGGTCCATAGTGCCAGCAACGTATTTTAAACCTACACCTAACATATTGATTAATCCTCGTTTTTGATTATGATGGGGTATCATATTATTTATTTTTGCTTCTAGGAGAACAAGACTTTGATTTATACTGTTATACATTGGTCCTATTAATCCGGATTTTGGTTTAAAGGGTTATTCTAGTGTTAAATTTTTTTTTTATTTTTTTACATATTTCGATAGATAAACACTTTAAAAATAAGCCTGTAAAAATATTAGAACGATATCTGCTTTCGTTTTCATTCTACAAGTATAATACCGAGCGCGCGCGAGTCTTATGTTACAACATTTGCCGAATTACGAAAATTCCATTTTTATGGCTAATTTTAGGTTCATTCCATAGATTTTGACCTAAACTAACAAAACATTTTTTATAAACTTGTTGCAGATCACTTGGAGACCTGGGAAATGTACCATGCATTTTGCGCTAATCGCAAATTCACACTGCACCATTTGGGCACCACGGCCGCCATTTTGCTTTAAAAATTTTTTTTCATCAAAAATTCAGATGTCAATAAAGTTGTTTCAAGTTCAAAGTTGTATTTTGAAATCGATAGCTTTTGTAGTTATTTTTTTATAACGATTTTAATTTAATGATCAAAAATCGCAGTAGAATAACCCCTTAAGGTAACCAGGTCACGAACGATGGTTATAATGGGCTTTTTCACGCGTTTAGATGTTTTGCTCCTGTTCAGTTGGTATTTAAGATATAAACTCGCGGTTTTAAACATGCTTTAGAGGACGAATTACGGATTCAAATGAGTGCTAAATAAACCCTGTGACTATATTAGTGTGAAAGTTATTAAAATTACAAAATGACAAGAAAAAAATAAAAAATGATAAAATTAACTTATTTAGGTACACTTTTCTCCTTAACCACTGGTGCTTTCTGCTCCAAATTTATGGTTAACCTGAAACAAGAGTAAGGCAACATTGCATACCTAAAATTTTCAACCTTTTGCCTAAATTGCAATTTTTGTACCATTTTTTTTTTAAAAAAGGTCAAAAATTATTCTTTTAAAAAAATGCATTTGGATTTAAAATAAAGTTAAAAATGGAATACAAAGATGAATTTAGGTATAAAAGATGAAGAACATAAAGGATAAGCACTGTGCAAAATTTCATCAAAATAGGTTGAATAGTTTTTTTGCAAATGGTACCTAAAGGTCAAAAAAAGGAACTTACAGGTTGAGCCGAAAATCTCTCGTGACAACTGTGCAGACGACCCGTCAACATCTTTTAAAATATCAATTTTTGGGGTTAAATAGTCGCGTTGGTATCACATTTCATACATTTTCTGAAAGGGGAAAGCGCGGGCTTTCAAATAGAACTGTTTTAAAAAAATCTATTTTTTTGACCTCATTCGCGACCTGGTTATCTTAAGTGCTAAAAGGTTATCTTTTATGTGTTCTTTCGTTATCATGAATTCGGTCACATTGACAATGTGTAGAATTTTCTTATAACTTTTAATTACTTTCACATTTTCCAGGTTGAGTGTTATGTATCCGTTGTTGTTGTATAGGTCATGTAATTGTATTTCTTGCTTTCTTGTTGGGACTATCGTTATCATGGTCAGTAATAGTACTGGAAGTAACAGTATTTTCATTGTTGCTTCCCAAAACCAGACTTAATTATTATTTATTTATTATATAGGAGAAAATTATAATGTCTGTATTGTTATTTTATATTTTTATAATATTTTATTTATTAGAAATTGATTTTATTTAAATTTATTTATTTCTAACTTTTTAATGTTTTATATTCTTCTGTTAGTATTTGCGTCTTCATTTATTTCCATTCACACTCCCTTTTTAGTTTTCATTTTAGGATGTTTTCTGTCTTGATATTTTTTTGTTTTTCTTACATGTGTCTTGTAATATTTTAGGTTGTTCTTAACATCTATTACATGTTCGTCATCCAATTTCTCCGCCTCAATCTTTCTATATTTACGATGGTTTTCGCCACCTCTAATTTCTATATAATAACTTTGGACATGGGTCCAGGCTGACATCACTTTATTCAGTTTTCAGACAGTATTCAGTTTGTTGACAGTTTTTGCTTTTTTTCTACAATTTCTTCGCGTATGATTCCATATTCGCTTTCGGCTACTTTACCGGTAACAAAATCCATTGGTTTTTTATTTGTGGTCTTATGGATTATGCTGTTGTAGTAACCTACTACATAATTTTAAGGATTTTCTCTTCAACCGTTTCGACGTCTTTATTTTCGTAGTGTCGACGAAGACGAAGGTGTTCATTTATAGTGTTGCGCAAGCGGTCAATATCGGCGTTAGAAGTATGATTACTATTTGACGTATTGTGAACTTCAATATTTCTTTCTCTAAGAAATTCTTTTATGGGAAGAGCATTAAAACCTAATTCGTTGTCTGCAATTATTTTGCTTACATTTCCATGGCTACTAAAGTATTGTAAAAGGGCCCATCGTCCTAGTACGACGATTTTTACCGTTTGAGCAAATTTGCTAAATTTATCTATTACCGTTAAAAAAAGTTGACATTTTAGGCTATAGAAAACATCGATTTGAATAATTTCGTTAGGGGCGGACGGCGTATCAGTAATTTTGTATTTAATTTTAATTGGATTTCTTTCGTATTTAACGAGACCACAAAGCTCGTAGTTATTTATTTATGAATAGTTTAATTCTAATTTTTAATTTCGGGTTATATATTTTGATTTTGAATTCTTTGAATACTTCTTCAATTCCTCGATGGTTATTTCTTAAGTGTTCGATTTTTATTTGTTCCGCTAATTTCTCTTCTTCGATTATATATTCTAACACACTCAAACATCGTATTATTTTAAATTTACTAATAGTGGAAAAGTGTTCTAGATATGTACTCCTTAAGGTATTAAAGAAATCCTCGTCTTCTATGAGAACGAAATTGAGACCATTAGGGTTAAAATGGTTTTTTAGTAAGGCGGTAGCTGTTTGTACATCCAGCGATTTTGTGTAAAAACTGTTCTGTTTTTATCGAATATTTTCTTTTTCTTCTTTCTTATGGATTTATTTATAATTATTTGCGTTTTAAATATATGTAGAGATGAGTTACTGATCGGTATGATGTTATCCTCTTCTAATAGATTTAATTCTAAATATTCTATGCGTGAAAGCACGTCAGCATTACTATTCTCTACTCCCTTTTTATATTTAATTTCATAGTCAAATTCCAATAATCTTAATCTCTACCTTATTTTAATTAATGGTTTGTGATCATTTTCACCATCAATCCGGCTATAGTAGCAAACAGGATGATTGTCCTGAGAGGCACAGCTCCAAGGCTAGCATCCGTTGTTAAGATAAACGCTTCTTTGAAATCTGGGTACCGCAGGATTGGGTCACTGACGAGAAGTAATTTTAGGGTTTCGAAACTTTTCTCGTATTCTTGATCGGTAATATTTATCTTGGAATCTTTTCTCAAGAATTTTGTCATGGTTTTTGCTATTTTTGTATAGTCTCTAATCAAATTTCTATAATAACCCGTTAATCCCAGGAATTGCTTTATTTGCTTGCTTGCTTTGGGGATTGGGTTTTATGCCCTCTTGTGTAACAATGTGACAATGTGTGTTCTCTGCGCTGTGCGTCGCGATGTTCCATGCAGACTGGTTGATATCCCGAATTCCGATGATTTGGAGATTTTATGTATCGCTATCGGACTGCCTGGCAAAACTGTGTTCATTTCGACCGCTTATATTCCTCCAGGTTCCCCGTCTTGTGTTTATGAAAGGTTTGCCTCCTGCCTGGATGACCTCTCACACGCCTTGATGCCTTCTGATGAATTGTTGCTTTTGGGTGACTTTAACCTGCCTGATGTTGGCTGCGAGCTCTCACACTCGGATGATGGCTTGGTTCCTTCTTTTCGGTCTGCTAATCAATTTGCTTTTTCTTTTATAGATAGCCTTGCTTCTTCCGGCTTAACACAGACTTGCGGTATTTCTAATGATCATGGAAGGTTCCTCGACCTAGTTTTTTCTACTGATCCTGCTAGCACACTGGTGAGATGATGCTTGGTGCCCATTGTTCCGGAGTCGGGTCATCACCCTGCGCTTCATATTGCTCTTTTCATTGATTCAGTTATGATGGCTTCTTGTGTACCAGATGATGCTTGTTATAACTTCAGTAAGGCTGACTTCTCCGTGATTAACAATTGGCTCTCAGCTTGTGATTGGAGTAGCGTCCTCGATGAACGTGACATTAATGTGGCCGTAAGATCTTTTTATAATTTGCTGTCTATCTGTTTTACTTATTGTGTCCCTATTTCTAAATCTAATAACTTGCGTTCTAGTCTGCCTTGGTTTGATAGTTCCTTGAAACATTTAAAGAATATTAAATGTAAGGCCTGGAAGAGGTTTTGTTCCTCCAGGAGCGACGATGACTATTTAACTTATTCCAATTTATGCAGTCAATTTATATCTGACTTAGTGTCTTCTTATAATAATTATATTAATAGAATGAAAGCGTCCCTACGAGTCGATCCTAAGCGTTTTTGGAGGTTCGTGAGGCTATCCGATTTTTTTAAAACTGCGTTTTTGGATGATATCTGTGATATGAGCATTAAGGATTTTACCCATTTGACGAGGTTTACACCGACTTCTCTTGAACCCAAAGACCTTTTACTTGACGAAGTTACGATTTTGAAGAAAATCTCTACCTTGACTGATAGTTTTTCAATTGGTCCTGACGGTATCCCTGCCTCACTCGTGAAAAGATGTGGTTCCGTTCTTGCTCCTATTTTGTGTTATTTAAAAAAGGTGATAAATGTGAAATCTCGAACTATAGACCAATTGCTAATCTTTGTTGTATATCCAAGATTTTTGAGGCACTTATTTGCGATGTTCTTTACTCCCACTGCAAGCCGTTTTTGCAGCCGTTTCAACATGGCTTCATTAGAGGTAAGTCAACTACCACCAATTTATTGGAATTTTCTAACTTCTGCATTTCTGCAATTGAAGGTGGTAAGCAAATTGAATGTATTTTTACTGATTTCAGCAAGGCTTTCGATAGAATAAATCATAGAATTCTTATTCTCAAACTCTCTCTCCTTGGGTTTCCGCGAGTTTTTTTAAATTGGATTCATTCGTACTTGTCTGAACGCACTCAGAGGGTTTCTTTTCGTGGAGCTCTATCTGATGCAATTTTCAACACTTCTGGTGTACCGCAGGGCTTCCACCTTGGCCCATTGTTATTTATAATTTATATCAATGATATATCTGCGATACTGTCTAACTCAAATATTCTTTGTTATGCCGATGACGCTAAGATATTTCGCACTGTGTCTGACAATGCCGATTGCCTACTCTTAAATTCCGACTTGGACGCCTTTCAGAATTGGTGTTCCATTAACGACCTTTCCCTAAATATTAGCAAGTGTACATCCATGTCTTTCTCACGAAAAAGGTCTCCAATTCAATATAACTTTACCATAGAGGGTTGTCCTTCAACAAGAGTTATTAAGACAAAGGACCTGGGTGTTTGGCTCAATTCTCAATTTTCTTTTCAGGATCATTTTGATGCCATAGTCAACAGGGCTAATATGACTCTTGGTTTCGTGAAGAGGTGGTCAAGGGAATTTGATGACCCTTACATTACAAAGCTCTTATATTGCACTTTTGTCCGGCCTATTCTAGAATATGCCTCTCCAGTCTGGTCACCGCTCTGTGTGTCACATATCAATCGCATTGAAGCTGTTCAACGGAGGTTCGTTAGGTTTGCCCTTCGAGGCCTTCCTTGGAATAACTCCCTTATGTTACCTCCTTATGCTGATAGACTTCAAATTCTGCACTTGGACACACTTGAAAAGAGGCGCGGTAACGCCGGGATCCTTTTTGCTTTCGACTGTATTCGTGGGTCCATTGATTCTTCTGTTCTCTTGGGTAGCTTTGGCATATCGGTTCCAGCTCGCTCCCTGAGGAATCATGACTTTCTTCGGTTACCTTTTGATCGCACTAATTATGGATTAAATGAACCTATAACGTCGTTGTCGCGATTTTTTAATTCCGCTTTTAATTGCATTGATTTTCATCTATCGCGTAATCATGTGAGGAGTCAGCTTTGTTGAGGTTACTTTTTGGTTTTTGTTATGCTTTTTACTTTTTATTTGCTTTTTATTCATTTTGGCACTTTTGTTTTCTGAATTTATATTTTGCGAATTCTCTTCTTGCTCTTTGTTTTTTATATGATTTGTTATATTGTTTTTATTAAGTTTTTACTAAGTTTTTTTTTTTTTAGTAGTCAGCTCATTGATGAAATATTGTAAATGAATATGAATAAATGAAGAACTCGGTTTCTTTCTTAAGAAACTCGGATTTATCCAGTTGGACTTTAAAATTCACTTCTTGTAATCTTCTGAATATTTTATTTAAGGAGTCTAAATGTTCCTGTAAGGAGGTCGAGAATATATTGATATCTTCCAAATAAACCAAGCAAATATATAATTATATAAAATCGTGCAATACGCTCTATTGCTATTGTGATTTTATTCTTAAAGATATTCAAAGCTGAATTAATGTTTGTTCGTAGAATTAAGTTTAAATGTTTTTGACTTAAGCTACTGTCGTTAGCTGTTTTTATGTTAGGTCTCCTTAAAATGTTTCTAATTTCGTTGTACTGAAAAAAAATCCATTAATATGTATTATTAAAAAAAATTGTTGAATGGTACTTGGTATCTTCGGCTTCTGTTGTGTGCTCCTTGAGTGAAAGGGTGTTGGAATATTTCACACTCGAATGATGATTCACGATTTCTTGAATTGCAGAATCCTTGAGTATATACTGTTGTCTTCTGATATAGCAACTTTTCAATTAATTGATGATTTACGATTCCTGGAGTTGCAGATTCCTTGTATACCGTTGTCTTCTTGGATAGCATAATTTTTCAGCTAATTCAGTTAGTTGTACGACTAATTAGCTTACACTTTTCTTCTTGCAGCACAGATCGATTTACAAATCTTTTTTTATCGATGCTTATTTAACTGCACAGGTTGATTCTAATCACCAAGAAATTTTAATTAGACAAATATTTTTGTGTGGAGTTTTGGATTGCACATTTAAAATACATTTATTATCACTTTTAACTTCCAATTTTGAGTTTTATAAAAACTCAGCTTTCAATAATTATATTTAATTACACGTTTTTAAATTCGTGCGAGTAGATCCAAGCTGCTACTGAAATTAGTATCGAAAGATTTGAGAGATTGGATCAGTATCAACGAGTTCTCGTAATCACTTTGAGGTGCAAATGCATATTTTGCAATGCAATTCAATCCTTGCTAACTGAATATAAATATCAGCGATTAATTTAGTTGAACTGAACTTATGGAATTTTATGATAAAATATTATGGAAAAGGATTTGAAAGAATTATATATTTTATATTATGGGAGGATTTTCTATTGCAACACTGCCCAACAGCCTGTGAATATATATAACAGATTCGAACAACTTGGGTAGCATTGGGATTGGCCTGTAATTTGTTAATTAGTTTTTATATCCCTTTTTATACACAGGAATTATAAAGGATCTCTTCCATAACGTAGGAAATCTACAGGCCTGAAGAGATTTGTTGAAGATGAGTTCCAGTGGAGTGAGTAAGACGTCAGAACATAATCTCAGGAATGCAGGTGAAACAACATCAGGACCAAAAGAAAAGTCCAGTTTAAGTTCCTTGATACCATCCATGATAATATCATAAGATATAATGGGCAAAGTAATGGAGACAGCGCGAAGATACTGGATATGACCAAACTCTTCCAATGAAGGCACAAAATTGCCTGATGAAAAGGCGGCCTTAAAAAAATGCAAAGTTATCGGCTATTTCGGGCGCACTCCAACTGGAGGAAATCACAATAAGCTGACGTGTTTCTACAGCGTAAGTAAGTTTTTCATAATCTTTTTTCTTTATTGTTAAGGCTCCGTATTTCTCTAGTATATTACGGGAGAGAATGACAGGATGATCTCGACCGTTTGAGTGGTACACACGAGTTAAACAGATCATAAATCCTATCATAAAACACGGAAATGCCTTCGTCGATATCGCTATCATAAAACAGAGATGGAAAATCAATTGAGAGGATCCTGTTTGAAGGATCAGTCAGAAGTCCGCCCTTTCAAAATCAAGAACATACTGATCTACGTTGGGGACAGCAATATTAGAATCATCGTAGCAAAAAGAGATAAAAATGGGCGGATGTAAACTGTCGATAGCGGGTAAGTTATGAGAAGTCGGTTCGACTATAGTGTTACTCGAATCAGCAAAAAAAAATAATATCTAACTGTCTTCCCACAGAGTTCTTTGCATCACTCATTTGGTGTAAACCAGAGGAGGAGATGGCGTCAAGAAAATGGTTACCAAGAACGATGATCAGCATAATTTGTACAGTTTGAAGGGATATAACAACAGAGCAGGAGAATGTTCATGTTCCCCTCTCAAAGATATTATCATGGAATGACAAGTGTGGTCTTGGCATAAACCCCGACAAGACAGAGTTAATACTATTCTGTCTATGAATTGCCCTATAATAAACGTGCTTAGTCTGAAACTGTGTAATCAGGTTAAATATCTGGGTATGGTCCTGGATAGAAAATTTACCTGGAAGCATAGCATCCAGGAAAAAGTATGGAAGACTATAGTGGCACTGTACTCGTGTAAAAAAGCAATAGTGAAGAGATGGGGTATGGAGCCGCGCATTTTGCATTGGCTGTGTTATTTAATTTTTTTTATTTCAAAGTCTGCTGCCATGTGGAGGCTCAAAAGTGACTTATTTTTGTTCAATGCCGTTATTTTTTTGTTGAAAACGGACAATTAAAGGTTTTAAGGGTGCTCATTGAAAAAAAATTTTTTTGAAAAAAAAATTCATTTATAACCTAAAATATATAAAAATTAATTTTTTTTTTTAATTTTGGTCTCCGAGAATTATGAAGCTGCAGTTTAAAAAAACTTTCATTTGGTTAAGAACTGCACTCTCTGGCCATTTTGGAACCAAAAAATTTCATTTGGGACCAGTGTGCGATGTTCAGAATTCCTTCAAATGAATCCTGCAGCCAGAAATGAATTTGTTGCTAAGCAGTCACTGTATCTCAACTGTTTGGCAAATAGTCATCCAACTCAAGAATGCAGCCGAAGTGTTCTTACCATTGCAATCATAATCATCACACTCTCTTACATGCACATTTTCAACTGATTAATTTCAGAAGAAGTGATTATCCTAATCCTTGTACGCCTATTAATGTTATCGATACTGAAAAGAATAACGTCGTTATATGGTGTTCTACTATAACTGTGAGATGCCGGAAGAGGTGAGGTTGATTGGTTACGCAGACGACGTCGCGGTGCTGATAGCTGCCCACAGCGTGGAGTTGGCGCAGCTGAACCTGAACATGCTGAAGAGGAGGGTCAGTGCGTGGATGGTAAAACACGGCCTAGCTCTGGCGCTAGACAAGACGGAGATTGTCATCCTGATAAAGATGAGGATCAATACCATCCTGGCTTTAATGGTCGGGGAGGAACGTGTGGAGACCAAGCCCGTTGCTAAGTACCTGGGGGTAATGATCGATTCGAAACTAACCTTCGGGGAACAGCTAAGGCGGGCGGCTGAAAATTCAGCGGCCATGGTGGCAAGCCTAAGCAGGATAATAGATAACAGCCACGGTCCTAGCTCGAGCAAGCGCCAGCTATTGATGACGGCGGTGCAGTCGGTGCTGCTGTATGGTGCGGAGATCTGGCGAGGTCAGATGCGGCTGGAACTGTACAGGAGGGCTGGCTTCTCTGCAGCGCCGAGCTGCTCTGAGGGTAGCTTGTGCTTACCGGACTGTCTCCGAGGCGGCGGTCCTCGTCATCGCTGGGGTCATACCCATTGGACTCCTGGCGATGGAAAATGGTGCCATCTTCAGTAGAAGAGCACCATGGGCAAGTAGCAGCAGTCACTGGACAACGAATCGAAGGGGCGTTGGACCGCATGACTCCTGCCACGGATAGAACCGTGAGTCAGTCGAAAGTGCGGAGAGGTGAACTACCACCTAACGCAGTTCCTTAGCGGACATGGCTGTTTCCGATCGTATCTCCCTAAGGTAGGGAGAGCCGAGACACCCAAGAGTTTGTACTGCGGAGGTGGCAGAGACGACGCAGAACACACGTTCTTCCATTGCGGCCGCTGGGCGGATGGTAGAGCTTCTGTCGAAGTGTTCGGGTGGAAGTCCGGCACCCCGTCCGTAAATGGATTCCCCCTCCTCCTTAAAAAAACTATAACTATGAAGTTTTCTCCTCTCCACTAAACTAGTCAAAGTCGTTATAATAAGGGATGCCATGTTTTGAGAGCTCTTATTGATCCGGGTTCTCAGGGTTCATTTATTACAGAGAGAGCAGCGTAAAAACTAGGACTCAAAAGATAACGAGTTAGTGCGCGAATCACAGGAATAAATACACCACCTGGAGTATCCAATACTAAGTGCAATTGTTCCGTAAATGCGACTGGAATATTACCGTCGCAACCAATTCAAACAAAAATAGAATGGCGATTTATTACTCGGCATAGACGTGCATCCATCACTTATCCTTCCAGGCTTAAGAAGGAGAGGGAATTATACCCCAATAACACAAAATACGCACATAGGTTGGATCCTGTGCGGAGAAATCAAAAGTGATCCGCAATTGACATCCAATATTTTTACTCTACATATCTGCGTTGAAGTAAATACATTGTTAAAACTTTTCTCGGAATTAAAAGAAATACCGGAAGAAAAAGCTATTTGCAAGGAGGGTCGCGAATGCCAGACTTACGCAGCTACCCACCACAGAAATAAAGACGGAAGATAAGAGGTGAGAATGATTCAATTATATCGACTTTACGAAGAATGCTTACACGAATATATAAATTTAGGTTGTATGACGTCAACCACAACTTCAGAACAAGAACACATCACCATCACTGATTCAGGAAATTTGTATAAGTTAATGCCACGAACATTGGAAATGCAAACATCAACATTGTTCCCACGATAAGCGTTGGTCACGTTGCATGTTACACATCCGACAATTAAAACCGCTGACACCATGTCAACTTCCCACCTGAGGTCATGCAAAGCTTTCCCAAATTGTAAATTAGAATTTAAGTAATCTTAAGTCTGTTCTTGGCATTCAAACGTGAACTCAAATAAAGAAATTTAAAATCATTTTAGATTTTCTTTTTTTTTATTTGTTTCAACTTGTAAAGTTTTAATTTATACAGTAAATTATTTACTTCATCACGCTGCCCTGAAGGATAGTTCTAACACATGTGGTGTTGGACGCTTCCAGTCAAACTTCTAATGGACTATCTTTGAATAATAATTTATTGAGCGGGCCTAATCTTCAAGGGGATTTGATAAGAATTATGGCGAAAGCATAAAACAGTCTTACAGCTGCTGATGATACTCGTTACTAGAGAATTCTGTAGAGGATTCTATCACGAAAACCATTCAAATATAAAAGTGCATACACAAGTTTTAAAAACTTTTAACAGTACGCTACAGTCAATTTAGAAAATAAATCAATTTATGGTGAACAATGAAGCTACTAAGAATTAAATCAATCTATCAAATCTACTACATATCATAAAGTAAATATAAATAATTTGAAAGTTAAGCAAGCGAAAATTGAATTTGTAAATTAGAAATAACCATATAAATTAATTAACTGTATAGTTTTAAAAATTCATATAAATATGAAAAATACTGTCGAACCTTTCACACACGAACCAGAAGTTATAAGTCACAAAAAGAAATAAGACGTTTTAACTCATTGACAGAAGAAGCATCTTGAACTCTTGCAGGAAGAGAATTCCAAAGTCGGGCGAGGTGGACAAAGTAAGAACGCTAAAGGACTGACGAATGATGCCTAGGAATAAGCAACCTGCAACCTCTCCGCGACTGTAAAAGTTGAATGTGCTCAATAAGATATATTGGTTCTCCAGAATGAATTAAATTAAACAAAAATAATAAGGCCTTACGCTGTAAGTATACATACATCAATATTACAACCCAGTAAAGAAAGCTTCAAGTAATGTGATCCGATCGACTCAGTTTAAAAACAAATCGAATTCAGTCATTAAATGCCACCGCTACTCTGCGCCTGCTAGTTTTTTTTTGTTTTGTTTTTATACGATGTGGCCAAATCCTAGGGGACAACCCTTTGATGCGTGAGCATGGTTTCGGCCGGAGGGGAATTGGGTAAGGGAAGGAAACTTGAATGTCTTGTTTTTGCATTCCTGCGAGCTAGACAACAGCCCAGAGACGGAGTGGATTATTTTAATTTTCTAATAAAAGCTCGCGGGGAGACCTGGTCTCGAACCCGGGACCCCCGGCACGGTGGTCGTGCGGCTCAACGAATTGATCCAACTAAGTCTCCAAGTCAAGTTGAGTAAAGTTTTGGGTAAATTAAGCTACCATATGTGAAATAAAACAGAATAAGAATTCTAACCAACTTTAAGCGCAGTTCAAGAGGCAATACATCGGCAGACAACCACAGCCTTCTCAATCCGACATATCTTTCCAAGAGTAGCACTGACATGATCGCAACACCTCAAAGAAGTATTTAGTAACACCCCCAGACTATTAACTTTGGTTACAAAAGGAATAACAGACGATAAGTCATTTACCCTAAGAGTTGTGTTGCCATGTAAAGCTATACTTTGGGACTTACTAGGACTTAGTGTGAGGTGATTCTTCAACGACCAAGCAGAAATTCTCTCGTCATCATTCAGGTCATCATTAACTCTAGCAAATAAATCCTGCAATAATCCAACCGGTCTACTCAATTAAAGCTGAACATCATCAGCATAAAGATGAAGCTGCACATTTTGGACTGCCGTAGGGAGATCATTAATGTACATACAAAATAATAAAGGTCCAAGAACAGACCCTTACGGAACTCCACGACGTAGAGGTAACAACGAAGATAACCTGTCCCTTATTCTTACCCGTTGAAACCTGTGTGCGAGAAAATTATTGATCAGGGCTGTAGCAGAAGTAGAGAAAACAAATTTACTATAAAGCTTTTCTAGCTGAATCGAGTGATCAATGCTGTCAAATGCTTTTGAGAAATCAAGCAGAATCAGAACACCAACATTTCCTGCATCAACTGCAATTCGAAGATCCGTTGACACCTTCAACAAAGCAGATTCACTATGCTTCGACCGAAAACCAGATTGAAATCTACATAAAAAGTCATTACTACTCAAAAACTGTTGAATTTGAACCACCATTATTTTCTCCATTACTTTTCCAAGAAAACTCAGTATGCTAATAGGCCTATAGTCAGAATGGATACTGGGAGAAGTTTTCGTAGCAACTGGTGAAACAAACGCTATTTTCCACGCATCCGGGAAGGAAGACGACATTAGGCAAAAGTTTATTATGTTAAGTAGGTATGGTGAAATACATGGCAATATCAGTTTAACAAAACGAGGATTTATATAGGGTAAGTAAAAAACTGGTTCATTTCGTCCGGATCGAGATTACACTTCTTTATGGATGCTAAGCCAAAGGGTTTTAGGAGTTATAGTAGGGTCAAGTTTGGAAGGAAAATAATCACTCTTAGCATTACGAATAGACAAAGTAACTCTATTTCGTGCAGCCCTATAGAAGGAATGACTGCAGATAGTCCTGAGTCGTCTCCATTCTCTGTACAAATACTCGCGCTCTACAATAAGGGATCTAATTTCTTGAGAAAACCATGGACAATGTTTAACACTTCTACTCTTTACTCTAAGCGGAACATATTTATCGTACAAGTATTATATAAAACTATTAAATTTTTCCACCTTGGAGTTCTCTGATAGATCATTAAGGATGCTATACCATGAGAGCTAACTACATTCGGTAAATAAACTACCAGTATCGACGTTATTATAATCACGGTAAGAAAAAACCTTCCTAGGAATACAACCAACAATTGGAATATTATAACTCATAAAGAGCAAATCATGATCTAAAATACTGATTGGACTAAGCTGATTATGAATATTGTCTTTTTCAGATACAAATAAGAGATCGAGGAGCGATGGATTGCAACAATAAAAATAATTACGTTGATCATTTACAGCATTTAAATGCAATGATTGCATTACGGACGAAAACTCTACAGCCAAAGAATTCCTTCTGAGTACATTTACATTAAAGTCGCCACCCACTATAACATCACTACATCCATGTAATAAATTATCCAATGAAACTACAAACTCATCGGCAATATGACTAACAAATCTTCCAGGTGGACGATAAACCGCCGACAAAACACATTTTTCAATTCCGGTATCAACCATTACACAAATATATTCAAAAATACCAAAAAACGAAGATTTAATTATTTTAGATTTTAAATTGTTTTTAACATTAACGCTAACCCCACCACCACAACGATCTTTTCGGTCAGCACGATAAATTTTGTAGTCATGGATACAGTCAAGTTTCACTAACCAAGATAGCATGTATCTTGGAATCAGAAAATATTTCACTCAGCTCATCAATTACAGAAATAAAAGCAGAGAAAAAAACAATTATCAGGATAAGAATTTAACAAATGAGAATTATATTTGATCACTATCGACCGCATTTGATGCACTTGCACTTGCTCCACACTTTACGGTTGCAGTAATTTCACACAATTGATGACAGCTGACAACTTTAAGACGAGCATCATCAGGTATGTTTTGCGTCGAATGATATGTACGCAGCTTGAAGTCTTCCTCTTACTCGTAGAACGCCATTGTTATCTAAAAATGGATTCAATGGTTTTATTTTGCTAGAAGGATCTATTGAGTGTTTTTTTAAGAATTGCTTCAATTCTTAGGTGAAATGTTTATTCTGTAGTTCCCTTATGATAATGATAAGGGCTCCTTCAATCTCCTCTGGTTGCAGAGACCTATCGCTAGTTTGTGTATGTTTAGACCTAACGATGTTTTTGAACCGTATAATGTACGCTGTAGAAATATAAATGAGTTTTTATGATTAATAGACGAAATAATGCCTAATGTTGCTGTAGTAGTAATTAGTACTGCTTTCTGTTTTCGAATCTCATCTTCTACAACAATCTGCTCTTGATCTTGGCCAATATTCTGGATCATTTTTTAAATACGCTGGTCCTTCAAACCATATCTTTGATGTTAGTATTTTTCTAGGTGTTAACCTTCTAGACGTAAGATCAGCTGGATTATGTTTTGTTGGAATATACTTCCACCAGTCCTTCTGACTATGCTCACTATTGCACACTCGATTGGACACAAATACCTTAAAGGTTGAACTTTCTAAATTGATCCACGACATGATGATCATAGAATCTGTCCATAAGTATATGGCGTCGATTAAATTTGTATTGAATTTTTAAGACGTTCTGTAACGAAGCATTTTATACTTCATTCATAAATTTGCACCGACCCAAAACCTCCGTAAACTACAAGCCATCAACTGGCGAATTTTTCGCACACACATAAGGCCAAAGTGGTCTGACATTTCGTTTAATTTACATTGCTTCTTATGGCAGCCGGGGGGTGATTTTTCTTTAAACTCGTCGTAGTGCCTAGACTATTGCTTTTATGAAAAATTTTTTTTGTTCTACTTGAAGTAAACAAAACAATCTTTCGAATGAAGTAAAAATATTCCTACTTAAGAAAATAATAAAAAAAATTTAAGCTTAAAAGTGCTGAAGTGGATATTTAAAGAAAATACAAGCGACAGAGCATGGTCGGACCATGACTTACAGCTTGCGTTTTGGATGAAAATGTGATTTGCGACTAAAATTTCACATTTAATCAAAGATTTCTTGTTATTTTGTTTAATAAAGTGTACATGTTTTTACTTTGTTAGAAAGATCATTTAGTCTGCTTTAAGTTAATATGAAACAATTTTTTTCATATAAGTAATAGTTTTGGCGCTAGAGCGAGTTTAAGGAAAAATCACCCCTGGTTACCATAAGAAACAATGTAAATTGGACCATTCAGTAAGACCATTTTCGACCGCATATAAAAGTCCAGTTCATGGCTTGTAGTTTACGGTGGTTTTGACCGACCTCATGGACTCTGTTTCACACCTACCCGATTTCAAAAAAATCTACGATATTTCTATCCATTAACGCTCGAGTTCCAGGGTATGCACTTGCGCGATTACGTAATCACGAACAAAGGCATAAAGCCCTTAACACATTGAAGCACTATATGCCAGCACCAGAATTGAAATTAAATGCTTGTCAATTCAAAACATGTGAAACAAAATGGTACATCGCAGAATGGCAATTCCGATGACAGAATCAGGATTGCTCCTCTCGTCGAAATCGAAAATAGTTTGAATTTGATGCTCGGTGCTGTCAGTTGTCAAATCAAAGTAAGCCGGATTTTTTAAAAATACAATAAATTTGGAGAAAAAACTTGTAGAATTATTCAAAGATTTCACGTGCTTATATAAAAAAACCGATAATAATTATAAAAACATTTTTATGAAAGAACATCTTATGAACGACACTTCAATGCATTCTGTTATGGCTGGCACCAAATGCGAGTTTTTTGACAGTTTCCGCTAATTGATTCCGATTTCAGGATCAGAATTGGTGCTGCATTGTGTTAAGGCCTTAAGAAACGTATAACAGAAACAAATAAAAACCGATTATTCCCACTAGCTGCGTTGTCATATTAAGTTCTTGGCACATCAACCATAATCAGTTGGGTGTGTGCTTCTCCGTTGTGAACCGTTCATTCAAGCAGTACAAAAACGCCACTCACAAATGCTTCAGTGAACGGGCTTACAAATGTGCGTGACGTCATCCAATGGCCAAGTCACAAGAGAACTTGTGATCGATAAGCAGATGTTCTACTGGCAGCGTGGGTTTGTGCATTTCACACATTTTCGTTGTCTTCATAACAACCCATATTCAGATGCATCTCTGTTGTGTCAATTCGTTCGTAGTAAATTCCAGAAAATATATTATGGTAAATAATTCTGGGCCTCGCCAAAAGTATAAAAGCGCGCATCGCCCTAGGAACTCGAGCAGTAGTACTACGAAAGTGGTCTTCTTCGGATCTAAGCATGCTTAAATCCAGAAACTATTAGCTCAATTTTGCCAAAGCACTCCTGGATTTCTTTTGGACGATAAAGTCCCACCGACCGAGTAGTTAGTTTTACCTGTACCGTCCCGCAGACTCTGTGGCGTAGCCTGTTAGTCTAATCCATTCCTATAGACCTTTTGTGGCGTAGCCTGTTGGTCATACCGCTTACACTCACACCGACTTTCTGTGGCGTAGTCTGTTCGTCCCACACACTTACACATACCTTCTGTGGCGTAGCCTGTTGGTCAGTCAACTTACCCATAAATCACCGATCATGATACAAACATGAAGACTACGTATAAAAGCTAGATAAAACTAATGAAAATACCATCTCTCTCTCTTCAACAGTGTCGACTTATCTTTTCCCTCCAGCCATCATCCCAGTATCAACAGAAAGTAAAATATAAGAAAGTATTGGAGAAAATTTGACATTTAGACATAAGAAAAACAAATACCTGAATAAAGAATTTATAAATTTATTTTGTAACTGAGTCTTTTCAATTTAAAAGTACCTTGGATGACTCCAGAGCTCCCGACAAGCCCTCTATTGAGGTTTCAGGGAAAAGACCCATTACAGTTTGACCAATTTTACCATTAAATGCGCTGCTGCTAATTCAAGTCGGGGCATTGTTACTAGCTTGCTTGGGGTGACCTTTGATTTTGCACATAGGAGGTTTATTGAGACCTGGCATTTTATGTCTGTGGATCGGAAGTAAATTGCTGTGCCATACGCCTTCTCGCCTCACGACTGGATTATTAAATCCTAGAAGACCGTAAATTTGTGTTATATCCCCTAAAATAGAACGCTTAGTTATTCGTTTATTATCTGTAGGAGTAATTTAAATTGAAAATGTATCCTAGCTAGGAGTCCAAATTAACCCAAGAGTTTGAACTTGACCTTCATAGTTATCGCCTATATTAATCATTGTCTAATTTTAATACAAGTATTCGCTCATTAAAACACTGTTTATCGTTACTTTTTTATTTTTAATATTATTATGTATAATACCGTAGTTCGCCTTTTAGATTGCAGTGTTTTAGTGAGTGAATATCTGTACTGGAATTTGATACTTAAAAGGATTTAAAAGTACTTGAAAGAAATCAAAACGAATTAAAAGTAATTGAACGGAATTGAAAATACTTAAAAGGAATTGAAAGTACTTAAAAGGAATTGAAAATACTTAAAAGGAATTGAAAGTACTTAATAGGAATTGAAAAGTACTTAAGCACAATTTTTAAGTACAAAAGTAATTAAGATCAGATATTAAAGTACTTTTGTGGGAATTGTAAGTACAAGTACAAGTCGTGGTACTGGTACTTGAAATTTTCAACTACAAGTACAAAGGAATTGTACTTGTACTTAAAAAATTCTAAGTACAGGGTAATTGTACTTAAGCTGTACTTCAGTCCTAATGTATTTAATTACTTCACAGGTCTGGTTAAACCTACATATTAACAAAATATCGTTAAGTGCAATATTAGTGGAAGACTTTCATGATCAATCAAAGACCACTCTTACTCATGTGATGTGCTGTCTGGTTTGAATGAGCAATGATGAGGTAGGAAGTAGTTGTGTTCTGGTGTGCTATTAACTGGTTCCATGTGTTTAAGATTAAAAAGTTCTTGCAGGAACGCACTGTAATCCTCCTTCAATTCTGTGCGTCATTCTAATCGCCTTTCTAAAAAAAGAAAGCATCGTATAGCTATGTCTTTTGAATTTCCTAGTGTGCTGGGGGATTTGGAGAATGGTAACTCGACAACAAACCTTCGTTCTTCGTTTCTGTATGTATGTTTGTTGAAGTGGCTTTCACAAAATTTTTAGTATCATTTATCTTTTTGTTGTATCGCATTCTTCTAAAGCCCAAAACCTTTTAATTGTGCTTCCAAGCACGTTTTGCTGATTTCACAAAAGATTGAAGATTAACGAGTAATTCGGTTAACTTAACCAAGAAGTACCCATCCAAATACAGAATTCTGTAAGCTTGGAAGATCCTATGCAATTTTAATTTGTCCAACTGGCCACTCATGCTGGGAATCGATAACATGCTATTGAGAAAGGCGGAAACGATAAGTCGCTTGTTATCATATCTGCCTTTCAAAAGATCCCAAGCTGTGTTATAATTCTCATCCGAAATCTGTAAAAATTTTCAATTAAACGACTTGATTCTCCTGTTAAATTAGAATTTAAATAAAACATTTTTTGTGAATCGGCCATGGGCTGTAGACGGATAAGATTTAAGAATAAGTCATGAAAATGCTTCAATTTCTATTAATTACCTTCAAAGATGGGTATCATAATTTTAGGTAGCCTAACCAATGATTGCTGGGGCTGATCGGTGTTATGGATGGTTCCACTTTGTTGATTTGGATGCTTACTGAATTGGCTAAGCCCTAGTAATTTTACTGCCATGTTCTGGTAGCAGCGGCGGATTAAGCTTCTGAGAGGCCCGGTGCTTAACCAAGGACGGAGAAAAACCTTGGATAAGAAAAAAATGAGACATTTAGGTTCATGAATTTTATTAACAACGCAAAATATTCCTTAATAACTAACAAAAAGTAATTAAATATGTGTTTTCCTTGATTTGGTTTCAACGAAGTTTGATATCAAGTCATAGAAATGCAATCAACGGCACTAATTCTGCTTCTATACTCAATACTGCTAACGAAGATAATCTCTCATCTAACATAGTTGATCTGTACATATTTTTTATCCTCTTTAGGACATAGAATGACCTTTCTGATCCACAATTAGCTATTGGTATCGTAACAAGCATTCTGTAGGTAATATAAGCATAAGGGAATACTTGAATCATATCTTGATCTACGATCCAATTTGAAACTTGCAAGGAGTATAACTATTGATTATTTCTGCTATCTGCTTCATCAAAACTATTGGAGAAAAATTCTTTAGGCTTCATTTTTGTGTATTGTATTATCTGTTTCAATTCTGCAAATAAGGTATCCTGTAAGTTATCTAAAAAAACACGAACAAATGCATCAACTTTTATTTTTAATTCTTCTTCTTCAACAAACAATAGTTGCACTGCAAATCCAAATAGTTCAGTAATATAATCATAAGTTTCACTTCGATATCGTAGCTCAGCTACTAGTTTAACTATTATTACATAGAATGTGTTGATCCGGAAGTTATCAGCAGAAATCAAATCAACGTCAACCTTTTGTAAATCTTGACTGGTTGCATCAAATCTGTTCAAAATGTCATTCCATAAAACCACCATGAAAGCATTTTCTAATTTAGAAATATTTCTCAGTAGAGCCAAAGCTTCTTCTCGTACCTTCAGTTTTTGCTCATTATCATTAGCTAGAACTTCTAAGGCTTTATAAATACTTGCGAAATTATTTTTCAAAACTTTTGTGGCATCTTTTCGACATGACCATCTCGTTTTACTTGCTTTTCACTTAAGAGCTAGGATTTTGCTCCATTAAAACGCTCCAACGATGGGTTGAAACAGTAAAAAATTCATATCATTCTTATAAAATTGCTAAAAATGTGATTGCGATAATACAGTGTTCCACGCTGCACTCTGCAACCAAATTCAATGAGTGGCCAGCGCAAGGTACGTAAAACGCTAACTTATTTTTGTTTTTCTTACAATCTTGCACTCCCTTATGTTTACCAAACATATTTTTAATAATTCAATTACATATTTACTAAGCGATGTGGCTCTTTATTTGCAAAAAGCAGAAAAAAAGTTCATGAAGATGATTGTTTTAATAGTACCGAAACACTACAGATAACACTACGGTCAACGTGAGAATTATCTTTAGTCGAGTCAGGAATAAGTCCCCAATATTTAGATTCATATATTTCAGGTAAAAAGTTCTCTATTACTTTTTGAGCCATTGACTTTATTAATTCTTCGTAGATAAAGATAGTTTTCGAAAGATATGATACATTACCACGACTTTTGATAGCATATAATTTAATATGCTGCTACAAAAACGGATCAAATTTAGATAATAATTCTATGAGGCCTATAAAATTTCCATTGTTAACGAATCCTAGAATTTCGTTTTTTTTCTCGAAATGCGAGCCCTCTTTCAGGTAAAAACTGAACCGCTGCAACTACTCTTTTTAAAACTTGAGTCCAATATTGAACTACATTTTGAATTTGTTTATTCATCCCTTTCTCGATAGTATATTTGGTTGAATAGTTAATCCACTCGAACATGGATCTGTTATGCTCTTTATCATTTTCGTGAGAGCATAAAGTTTCATCTATTTTTTTCCAGTTCGAGAATCAATTTTCTCTAAATGGATTACTATGTTATTTTACAAACCTAGCAAAAAAAATTATCCTTTCAATTCAGAAAACATAAGCCATTTTCTCTCGTTTAGATGTTATGAATGTGGAATTTTTATTTTGAAAGAAACAAAAATTGATTGCCAAATATTTTTCGCGTTCCTTACTATTTTCCGACAAGCTCAAAGGCCATAGCGCTGGTACAATCAACGCTGCACGCGAGCATACTTCAATCTCGCGAGACTCTCGTGAATCCTTCGTATGTTTTTTCGCGAGTTCAAACATGCGTTGAATAAGAATTTAAATAAAACTTGTATATTCTGCAAGGGTTTTATTTTTTCAGAATGCATTTTTTGTCACAAATAAATTTGATATGAATTGATCGGGGTGCAATTTTATAATGTTTCAATATTGCAGGAAAATTAACTCAGTTATTTGAAAAATATAAAAGCTGCCATATCAGCATTCAATTTCTTCGAGGTGCGCGGGGCCCCCCAAGCTGCCACGGTAAGCTCCTACCTCAATCCGCCACTGGTAGCGACATTCCAATTGAATATACTTATCTTGATCGTAGGATCCTATATGCTAATATCTCAGGGTGAGCCGTGTTTACTGTATGCCAATAATTAATTAGGCTGGTGAGATGTTGTTGATAGAATGTCGGATGGCTTCTTCTGCTGACTCTATAAAGCAATTAAGAGATGTTATTGGTGCCAATTGGGTTCGAATTCGCCGCTGAGCTTCGTCTAGAATGTCTAGATCATCTTTGTGAGCGCCTGGAGCAGTTCCGTCTGCAGGTTGTATGTTTTCCAGTTTAGAGAGGTTTTATTCTAGCTCTCCATTGAGATCTTCATATACTGCTTTTACTTGCGAGAAGAAATCTTCCTTAAAGTATGGATGATTGGGGTTTTTTGCTTCGTAATTCTGGAGGTCTGCGCGACGAGTGGTGAAATTGTCCATTCTTTCCTCAGATTATCTAACCTACTCTTATGGTAATGGATGGTTTGCCTTTATTTGGGGTCCTTATAGTAGTTCTCTAGCATTCACTCTATAGCCATGCCAGTCTTGGATTGCTCCTTGGATAATTTCTTCATTTGGAAATAATCGGCTGTATACTGGCTATTAAGAGAAGACTACACATTAGAGACAGGTTTTGTTGCTGCAGGTAAGTCAAAGATTTGGAGGAAACCCACTGATCTAATGTTTGCTGCTTAAAGCTGCTTGGGTTGTGGATGTTTTCATGCTTTTAAAATTGTCCGCTGATCCAAGTAAAACTGTGTTGCTTCAGTTCTAGATAAAGGGTGCGATGTGTGATCGGGTGATCACACCGGGGTCAGCAATGTTTGTTTACCGCAGTGCGGATCTTTCTGAGCTGCAAAGATAGAAGGTTTAAAAATGACGTGCCCTGAGCAGCCTCATTCTGGGTGATAGTAAATCGCTTGGTTTCACGTTAACTTTATGAATGAAAAAGCTTTATTTCAGATTCATATTTATACAAAGTTTTTGCTAACTTAAAGGCTAAATGCCCTGCTAATTGTGTTGCTGACTGGTTTGGTCGATGATTTTAATTTCTTGAGGTTGCTGACACCATGCAAACGCGATTTGCGATTGTTTCTTCGTATAGCTCGAATCGTGATCGTTCATTCACATATCACATACATTCAACCCGCGTACCTTAGCATATCATACGTATCACTCATATCGAATTCCTCATTCATCTATAAATATTCTAACAGGAACCATTGATGTTATGCAGATTGTCAGCGGACAATCTCTGGAAACATCCTGGACGTTTCAACGCGGGGGAAAATGTCGTCACTCGGGTCAACTCGATTAAGTTACCTCCCTAACAATAGAAAAATGGTTAATTTCCTTTAGTTCAATTTTTAATGTTTCGAAAAATTGCAGAGGATATGTATTGAATCAAAACTCAAAATCCCAAAGGTTGAACTGACCTACTCTGGAAACAAGGAATATTGTTTGATCCGTATTTCCAAAAATACAGCACGCTAAAAGACAGTAAATGCATCAGGCCCTTATCAGCGGAATCCGTTCTTGTGTTTTCGCTTACATTGGATCAGCCATCACATAACCGGAAAAACAACTCATCACAATAAAGAAATCTCTGTAAATTTAATTTGTATATTTGAAGTTGTTACAATAATTCGTTTTATTAAATGAAAAGTTGTTTAGTACCAAGTAATAGCTTTCTATTTCATATAAAAAACGCCAACAACATTCAGGTTTCTTTCAATGGTGTGTATTTTACATTTGAACTCATAAATAAGGGGGTCTTGCGGTCGTCAATTTTGAAAAATCGATATTTTTCACATTTTCGTAGTATTCAAGTATTGCAAAATCACCCTGTAAAGGGATTTAAATGGATTATGCCAAATAATTGAGTTATGGGTCCTTAAACTAGGTCACCTTCTCGGCGTGAAAAGAACTCAGCGGGACGCCCGGATATAAACAATGCGAACCTTTCTTTTAGCCCTTTTTACATTTTAATGCGGTCCAAGACATTAAGGTTCCGAAGAAGAATATTCTATGTCCCTAAACTCCACTATCTTGTTGCTTTTCGCGTTTTCCTGTTAACTGTACTGTAATCATGAGAAATCCAAACAAAACCGATTATTACCGTCATATTAGAAGTCCTAAAAAAAGAAAATTCGTAGGGACACCTCAAATTCGTAGGGACACCTCATTGTTTCATAAACTTTTATCTTGTTTTTGCAAATACATATATCGCAACATATGTATAATTTGCAGAGTGTGCAAAAAGGAGGTGCAGTTTTTCCGACGGACAGACGTGGTGTTGGATTTAAAATGTAATCCTTGTTCTCCGGATGTCAGCTTGGCCTGAAAAATAAATCGCCGGCTTGTTTTCGTGATGCGATTTATAGGAATAGGCGTGGCAGGAGTAAATGCATTCCGCAGCTTCATGGATTTGTGCAATGGACGCCAATAGCACGTACTATGCTTGCCTTGAACATGTTCATACGGCCACATCGGTAGTATATAAAATCATTGTATCGAAAGCTGTGGAAGAACACGAGAAGAAAAATTTGGAATCTGGAAGGGCCGAAAACGAAATTACTGTTTCTGGTGACGGAATATGGAAGAAACGTGGCTTTTCGTCAGTATTCGGCGTTTCAACTTTAGTTGGATATCGCAAAAAAAAAGTGGTTGATTCCATGGTGAAATCAAGTTTTTGACAGAACTGCAGAGCGTTGAAAAAAAGAAGAAGACATTATTGCGTACGAGGAATGGTATGAAAGTCATCAGGAACATTGCACAGCAAATCACAGTGGCAGTGCGGGAAAATTGCAGATCGACGGGATATATGGAAAAATGAAGAATGTCAAAACAATTACAAAGGGCTTGGTGGAAAGGTGCAGAAAAAGTAAAGGATAAGGTTATCGGTGAATTGACCAAATTTTAATTTTATTTAATTCGCAGAAATCTGGATTTGATTGGGAACATGAAAAACGAATTTTGGGCCACTGCAGCTCCTTAGATGATAATGCACTCAATGCACTTTAAACACGCCCGAAAACCGTTTAGTGCTGCAGTTTTGAAAGCGATCAGGCCACTTAATAAGGATCTGTCATCTGAGGATTTGTTAAATGGGTCTCTCGGATCGGATACGCAAATCAGCAACGAATCTCTCAACGCGCTTATTTGACCCTTTGTCCCAAAACGTGTACATATTGGGACATCAACCGTAGAAATTGCTACATTTTTGGCTCAATAATTTTCAAGCAATCATGGTTACAATGGGCCTGACCGTGAGACAACAGTTGGAAACGTTTATTACTAAGCGCAACAATGAGCGTATTGATCGCTTGGAGAGGAAAATGAGCGACGCTGCAAGAAGGACCGGATCGAAGAACGAGAGAGGCGTTCCTGGAAGACGAAGGTGAACTGTACTGACCAGCTAAAAAACCAATAAAAAATCAGTTTTAACTTTCTTGCAGTTTTTTTAGCGCAATTTTTTAAGATCCTGAACTAAAACTGATACATTTTTTATAACAGTGCAAAAAAAATACTAAAATTAGAATAAATATATAAAATGCTCTTACATTCACAACTGTGATTTTCAAAGCTAATTCTATTTCAAGATTTAACTTAGGTTAAAAAATTGTTGTTGTCTTAATTTAGTTAAGGCCAAAAATGTATCGGCTCGCCAAGCAAGGGTCTTTTATTTCGTACATAAAATTGTAGCTATCTTGCAAAAAGCTCGAATCAAAAATATTAGTTATTTCATGAGAAAAATAATCTTGAGAAATGACCGCGAAATAGTGCCTTACTACAAAAAGAATATTGTGTCTGGTTAATGAGATTATGTTTATGTTCAGTTCAGTTCGCACTTTGAAAGAAAGAGCGCAACACGCCTTTATTAAATTTAGTAATAAAAATATTGAAGCTAACATTTTAATCAGGTGCAATTAAGGGGTAGTTAGGGCGGGAAGAAATGAGCTTATTATTGTGGGGAATATTCAGCTAAATAGTATTTATAAATCTAGAAATTTATTTTTAATTTTTTAGCTCTTTAAAGAAACAACAAACAAAACCTTGTTTTTTAAAAAACTTTTTTTTACTTTATTTTATTTTATACTTTTCAGTGCTACTGAGGAATTGAGGACCAATTATAATAAGAGAATATAGTATGAGTTGCTGAGCTTTTATCTATTTACGCATTTTAACATGATATTCAAAATTTTCTGAACTACAGCAGTTCCTTATATGTTTCATTTCGTTTATAGCATTAATATTGCAAGGCTTTGCCGTAGTTAATTCAGTACAGTCCCGGCACGATTGGTCTACAGCAAAGAGCTTCGTGCCGAGATAAATTACAACATAGTTTTTTCTTTTTAGTATATTTATAAAAGCGTTGGTTTTTTTTCAACTACTATTATTTGACTGTGTTTTAGTTTTATGATCATTGTGTCGGCCTTATTTAAAAATCTAATACCGCCCGCCATATTAGATGTAGAATAACGTCACATAGTTAATCTTATTTTACTTGTCAAATTCTTTCATTTAATACCCATGCCAAGAGGATTGTGAAGAAAAAGGTAATCCTCCAATTTGGACCGTCTGGCATACTTTAGAATGACGTCATGTTGCATTCTACTTATCAAATCCTTTAATCTGATACCCATGTCTAGGGGTTGCGAGGAAAAATGTAATCCGCCATCTTGGGGCGTCCGCCGCATTGAGACTTAAACGACGTCATATAGTTTACCGTGTTTTAGCCATTGATACCCATGTCAAGGAGGTTGAGAAGCAAAGGGTAATCTGCCTTTTTAGAGCGTCCGCCATATTGGGTTCAGAATGACGTCATATAGTTTATCGTATTCTACTGATCGAACTTGTTCATTTGAAACTCATATCAAGGGCATTGTGAAGAAAAGGATAATCCGCTATCTTGGGGTGTGCGCTATAATGAATTTAGATATGCTTATATTGCATTATAATCGGATCTCCATAGGTATGCAAAATTTTAGCTCAATCGAATATCGGGAAGTGGGCTAAAATCGACTTGCAAGATTTAACGACGGACGGATAGGTGAAACTAATATAAAGATTGTGAGATGGCGCGTTGTCAAATGTTCTAAACAGAGTGTTTATTAATATCTTCGAGCAGTATAAATTTATTCAAACTGTTCTCAATATAGATTGATCATTTTTATTGACAGAGTGCTTAAAAAAGCAATCATGAAACCCTTGACACGTATACACATTTCACTCCAGAGTTGCCACGTTCGATTCAACCAAGCTTTGTGCTTGCGTTCCTTGTCCTGCAAATAATTAAAATTATTTTCCAAGCCAAGTTTGGAGCGCTAAATTTTCCTTGAGTATCCGCAAATAGCACCATCGAATGGTTACACCACCTGCTGCTATACAACTCCATATCATGAGAGACCCACCACGATGCTTTACTGTCGGTGAAATGTGTTTCTTATGGGATTCGGTACTTGACTTCCTCTATATCGAGCTTCTTCCGTCTGAGCCGAATAGTGGAACTTTCCCTGAAACACGAATAAAGCTTAAACTTCAGTTTTTTATTACAAATACAAAAATTAAGTCAGAAATTAGTATACATTGGTTTTAAAGAAATAAGCATCAGTATGTAATTCTTCGAGCTCTTATAACTATATGTAAGCTTCTAGGAATGGAGTTTATGAGGTCTTAAGTAACATCGAACGAGATACCACTTCAGACTTCCGCAAATGCAGTCCGCATATAACCCTGCGTTCGCATAGTTTTGGACGGAAGGGAATTAGGGTAAGGGAAGTGAAGAAACTTGAAGGAAACTTGAATGTCTAGTTTTTGCTTTGTTTTGAGCTGGACAACAGCCCAGAGACGGAGTGGATTATTTTAATTTCTTAATAAAAGCTCACGGGGAGATCTGGTCTCGACCCCAGGGCCCATGGCATGGTGATCGTGCATCTCAAGGAATTGATCCAACTCCGTCTCGAGACTGCGTTTGAATGCTATCGTCCGTCTTCTAATATTTCGTTTTAAATTTCGGGCTCGTGAGCCGAGGAAAAAACAGAAGAAAAACCGTTCGTTTTCTGCTTAGGAAACATTGCCGAAATTTTAAGGTACGTCGAAATTTGACCGGGGGAGTATTGGGGTGGAAGCGATTGCAAGCTGTTATATCGCGCGTTGTAATGACCTAAAAGCAATCAAGCTACCATTTTCATTAAAACATTGATCGTAGAAATAGTGTTAGAAGAGAAATAACCGCCATTCCATCGATGCTTCAAAGAGTCAATGTTCTCAGAGGTTGTGAGGTGTCCAATACGTTTTATAGCCTTTCTTTGAACTTTACCTAACACATGCAATGCGATACTCCCTGCCGTTCAAGTTTAAGCCTGATGTGGAACGTGCTCAGATGGCGTGAAACATTTCATACATCCCTGAAGAAAACTCAAACATTTCATAGCTGTTTTATCGATTACAAATTAATGATCAGTTAAGCTAAGATTGTTGAATACCGCATTACCCAATATGTTTTGAAGAGGGCGAACGGATTAAATTGGCTTCATCGACCAGAGATGTCAGACGGTATGGAGTAGTCGAAGAGCCGTGACGCTGAAGTCGCCCAAAGTCGCCGCGCCATTATTTGAAATCGCCCAAAAATCGCCTTTTGATTTTGTTGTTGTACAACTTTAATGTAATATTTATTACAGTAATCACAGCAACATATACAAGTAACACACATTTAAAATTATGGTAGAGGCGTCGTGAAAAACAAAAATTACCATTAAGTAGGTATTCAATAATGGAAGTGACTATTTGCACTTACGTGTACTTTACGTGTACGTTTGAATTCGGGAAAGTTCCGCTTTTACTTACTTTATGTACTTTTATGTACTACTTTACAAATATATTCCCTCGCGGGGGGAGGGGGCGGTAAGCAACCGCAGGGACGACAGAAAAACAATTTTGATGTCGGTTGATCAGAATCAGATATCCACGACGTGACGACGGCATTAAGCATACTTTTATGTTTGAGCGAAAAAATTCCATTGTTTGGACTCGTTCGGAGTTCAGTAAAAAGTTATTCGCGCAAAATTAGAATTTAAGATGAATCGACAGCAAAAATTTTTCTACTGTCACGTCGGGTTATATGATTTCGATTGGCCAATATGAACTGTTGCTGTAGGCTGCCGTGCATTCTGATTCAGCCTATAGCCCAAAAGCGCATAGCAATAATTAAAAAAAGCGCCCAGCAAGAGTTAAAAATCGCACAAAAAGTGCCTAGTCGCAGAGAGGAAAATTTTCTCGCCCAACTGACGGCTCAAGTAGCCCAATCGGCGAGAAATCGTCCGAATTGGTAACTCTGCCATTGACTGAAATTGGTTGAGGCGGGGGTGATAAGCAAATACTGCTCTGCCTCAAGCGCAAATCGTAGAAATGTCTTTGTTCGTTATTCAGCGAAACTTTAAAAAGAATTTAGTGTGAGAGTTTAAGGGTCATTTAGGGTTGGCTTTGTTTAAAGAAGTAGAATAAACTATTCCATTTTTAAAAACTTCTGATTTGAAGATATGATAAAATCGATCTTTACGGATAATTATACAAAATGACAATAAAGGCCAATAGTTTGTACGGTGAAACTTTTTTCAACTTGCGCCTTTTGTGGGAAGGGGAAAGTGTACTCTATTGTGCGAAGAATAAAGTTCATCTACATCGGTCCACGAATTACGAGGTAAGGCTTCTTCTCCCCACCCAAATCTTAGTGACAAAAGGTATATTCGGATAGAGATCAGTGAGCACACCATATAGAGTATGCAAAGGAAAAGAATAATAAAAATTGGCATAAGCGTTATAAAGTCACGTTTCGCCCTATCCTCCTCCCACCCCGGACGCAAAATTTTCGACATGATGCTAATAGGAGAACATACTCTTTGCAATAAAAGCAGAATCCTCCAAATCGGTGCTGCGTTGCGAAGTTAGACTGCTCTCTCTCCTACGCTCGCCATAGGGACAATATTTTCAACATAATATCAAAGGGTGAGCATTCTCTATGCAACAAGAAAAAGAATCACCCGCAGCAGCCCCTGCGTTACAATTTTCCCGGTTATACAAAAAAAAAGTAAAACATACGGTGGACTTGAGGACCTCCCCTTTTTGTGCGAAGTCGGTTAAAAACTATTTAAAGGAATCTAGAGCCATTAAGATTTGAAAAATTTATATAATGCCAAACATAACATTTATAACAAATGTAAACAAACAAACGTCCGAAATAGTGTAAGACAATTTTCAGTGAACGATTTTTGAAAACATGATACCACTAAACTTTCTAGTTCACTGTCCCTGTACCAGTTAAGTAGAATGAACCTAATCTTGTGGGTAGGAAGAACTATTTACTTGCAACCTCTACATGAAAATTAATCTGGCAACATATTCGAACGGAAACCTTGAAGAGCGGGTTCCCATTTAGATTTAATTGCATTTGCATCCCCATATACATATTGTGGCAGGAATCTACATTTGAGTCTAACAACAAACATGGAAGAAGGCTGGAGCGATTTCATAGAATGCAACAGCCATAACGAAGCTAATTTCATTCAAATAAAACTCAAAAATAAATTATTTAATTTGAAGGATTTCTATTTCGCAGGTTTGGTTAAGATCTGCAGATTTCAAAGGACGTAGGTAAGTAAATTACACATATAACAGCGAATTGGGTGCGCTCCTCCAATTAAAGATTTTTGGAACTTGCTACTCTAATAGGATCAAAGTTTATGATACTCCCGACGGGCGGCAGAACGAAACTTCGTTCGCATTAAAGATAGAATTGTGCCGGTACAGTAGCATGCCCAACATTTGGAACCAAAATTAAGCAAGGATGTTTTGCATGCTTGCCCCACAGAGACCATATTTAATTCTCTTTAAGTGCAAGAATCCCTAAATCGTTCATTCCCTGCGCAACGACCCTGGATAGTTTAGTGATAAGAGAACTGATGTCAGATGAACCTCTTTTGATTGCAGCATGTAGTAAATTCTGCTGGGAAATTAAAAGACTATTGACAGGATTGGGGTCCATTGCGAAACCCCAACTCCATAAATTACGAGTTCCGTTTTTGATAGAAGTTTCTGCCTTAGGGATTTCCTCCCTTCACGTGTTATGTGAATCAAAAATGAAAAAATAATTTTGTCTTGTAATTTCTATCAGCTTTTCGTAGACAAACTTACTACTCCGCTTGCTGCGCACAAGAGAATTAAGGAAAATACTGAAAACTATTTGAACTTGTCAATCTTCCATTGAAATTAAATAGTTTCAACAAGCTAACGAAATCAAAACATTTGTTCGGGAAACCTCAGAATTTAAAATTGAAAACTTCAAAAAGTTGTAAGTAAGTTGTAAGTATTTTAAAACTGTCGTCTTAATAGCGAACTTGTTCTTCACAGGACCAGGGAAATAAGATAAAATATTTTTTTCACAGGTACGTGGAGGTGGACGCATTTACTTCTTGTAAAGCTTTGTCGCAAATTACTTAAAGTATTTTTCGTGTCTTCGCTGACTTATGGGAACCCTTCAGTCGTTTTTGAATAAGTAAGTATCATCTGATAAGATTCGATTCAAAAATTTCTATATACAGTTTGTTATCTCAGTTGGGTTATCTAGATGAACCCTTTTCATTGCAACTAACTATTCTTGGGACGAAAACTTTAGTGAGATTTTGGTATCTGATTATTAAGTAGAATTCGAAACAGTGGGAAGACCAAACTCAATTGTTTGAGGTCGTTGAGTAAACTGTTCACGTTTAGGCAGAAAGATACCATCTTCTATTGAAGTAATCATAAATTAGAAGGGTTTATGTTTTTTTGCTCAGATATATTACATTAATGGTTTTCTCAAAATAGTATAGTATGTATATTATTACCTTAAATTGGAGTTCAAAACTCTTTTAACGGTTGAGTTTTTAATAGCTTCAGATGTTAGAAAATTAGAAATGATTAATCATTGTGGTGTGAAATCGGAAAGACAAAGAGAAAGCTAAAGTATAGCAAAGATTTTAACTTTTGTTTACGATATACCGTCAATTTAAACATTAGACTTTAAGAAACTTACCAAATATATCATAAGTATTTCCGACATTCCGTAGAAATACAGTTGAGAAGAAGTAAGGGCTTTGTTTTGCATCTATAAAGTAAGATCCAATTAATAGGGTTTTGAAAATGTTGCTACGAGTGGTCCTAAGCATTCCGCAGTAGTAAACCGAATCAAGGATCTTACATATGTACCTACTTCACGACTATTACAATTAGACAACTGGGTATAATGCGGCTCCCCGGCCAATTACCGCGTCCGTCTTAGTACTCAATATATATCAGCCGTCCGGGAGTTCCAGTTTCGAACCCCACTCCAATGATTTTTTTTCTGTCGAAAACAAAACATCAAGCTTCCAAATCGACCTTAAATAGTTGGTCCACTTGCAATCGGAGTGTCTATTCGGGTGAAATATTTCTCTTGCCCTATGCCCCACAAATGGTTACGGGAACTAGAGAGATAGAAGCACTTAATATATAGTCGAATGTCATATGATAGCTTTTGTTATATTTCAAAGGAATTTATTTTGTAGTTATATGGCAAATTTATTTACCATACAGCCAACATACGGGTTTACGATTTATTTTACACAACAGATAAACAAGTCCACGTGGCGTTTGTGTATTTCTGAGTCCACTATAGTGTTGTTAAATCACTTGAGTTGGCGCTAAATCGCTCGAGTTTCGGTTCGAGCATTATTAAATTGATTCATGACTAGCTGAGTATTTTAGTAGATGCTGGGGCAATTTGTGTAAAACTCTAGTCGTGGCTTGAGTGTTTTAATAAGTTGCGCGGACAGAACGTTCGTACAACGGGCAAGTATTGCTAACGCGAGGATCTAAAACAATGTTTGCATAATCAGTTCTTAAAAGTGGTTTATACTCAATGAAATTGGGAATCATCAATTATACATCAATTATACATTTCCGTAGACATCTAATAGTTTTCGAAATTTTTACTTGTTTTATTGGTGTGTCCAGCATGGACGGAATGTAAGTTGTCTCTCACTCTTCTCTCGCTATTTTTACGGCCATTCTTCTAACGAAATTGCTAGTTAGCCCAGTCATATTAGGGGTTTCACCTCGGAATGAAAGATAATAAGCTGTAAATTGGTATAAACCTTTGTTTTGTCGTTCTAAATGTTGTCTCAAAAGTCACAAATGTTTTCGTGTCCGCGTCTTAAGATATTGAAGGTCAAAGGTCATAAAATCGGTTTTTCGCGAATATCTCGCTTTCTATTGCTTAAATGAGATTTGCACCTATTATAAAAGTTGTAGAGTATAAAATTCTCTACAACTTTTTGTTTGAATTTTTTTTTCATACGATCAACCGTTTTTGCGGTAGACCGCGAAGAGTGCGCCGCGTACAGTCATATATGGCCTAATGCAAGGTCAAGCGTGAGTTACGGTTATCAGTACGTTGTATAAAGTTAATTATTTACAAAATTATAATTATTAAACAATGCCCATTATTTATGTACTAATTATTAATTATTCTTCATCCATACATCTTTCAGCTCTTTCAAAGTAAATTGAGAATCTTCATTATTTTCTATATAACAAAAAATCTCCTTCATTGCTTGAGTGACTTGATCAATTTGGCAAGGCTTTTTATCAGCAGATGGTACTCGGGTTAAAAAGTTGGTATAGCAAATAGTATGATACTTTGCTTCAGCAGCAATCAAATCATACTCGTAAAGTATACGTTCCTTTACTAATTCTCCTAAGGAATCGTTGCGTTCTTCTGCTTTTTTTAATTACGTTGTCTTTGAATGCAAGAGTACTTACATTACTTATTGTCCGTCTATACTTATCTTTTTTTTCTGCTACTTCATTAGCTTCTTGGCCACAAAATAAGCACAATTTTTTAAAATCAAATACTTCATTTCTTTTTTTACGAGGTGCACTTGACGTTGAAGGTTTACCCTCTTCTGCGCGTCGTTTCGATGCAACAATAGCATTTTTACTAGTGTACACTTTTCGACACTCGGAATGCACATTCACAGAACTTAAAGTATTTAAATAGTCTATATGTCCATCATTCCTTTCAATACTTGCAGTTTTTAAAGTTTGTAAACCACGTACGACATTCACAGAAACACCTTCTGAAAGTGACTTATCACATATAAAACACAAATCAGCCATAGCTCTTAAAACCGTACGTCCGTCGTTGTGAAGATACAATTTCAAAGTAACGAATAATCTTGACTAATACAAAGTGGTCCCTTAAAAGAGAAAGTGGCCTTGAATACAATAGAACATCTGTCCCGGCTATACATAGAAAAGGTCATAGGGTAGGGACAAGTATTTCCAGGTATATATGTAAGTATTCAAAAATTTACACGTTTAAAAGAAAACGTATATAATGTCTTTTTAACTTAAAATATAATTAAAATATATAATCCAAAATTAATAATATACTATAATTAAATATAAATAATTAAGTCACTTATTTTAATTAAATATAAATAATTAATAATTAGTACATAAATAATGGGCATTGTTTAATAATTATAATTTTGTAAATAATTAACTTTATACAACGTACTGATAACCGTAACTCACGCTTAACCTTGCGTTAGGCCATATATGACTGTACGAGGCGAACTCTTCGCGGTCTACCGCAAAAACGGTTGATCGTATGAAAAAAAAGGTCAAACAAAAGTTGTAGAGAAGTTTATACTCTACAACTTTTATAATAGGTGCAAATCTCATTTAAGCAATAGAAAGCGAGATATTCGCGAAAAACCGATTTTTATGACCTTTGACCTTCAATATCTTAAGACGCGGACACGAAAACATTTGTGACTTTTGAGACAACATTTAGAACGACAAAACAAAGGTTTATACCAATTTACAGCTTATTATCTTTCATTCCGAGGTTGACCCCTTTTTTTACCTAATATGACTGGGCTAAGTATGAATTCTCGTAGATTGTATTCAAAACTTTCTTCAAAGTTAAAGCTCTTTCCAATGTTCGGTAAGTTCAATTTCAACGTACAGACATATGTTATTCACATGTGCAGAATATCTTGTATGGATGTGGTCTCTCTAATGATTAGAGTCTAATCTATTATATGGAGAACTTGGCTTCACGCATTACTAGTGATGTACGCCCTTCCGCTCCTTCCCCCTCGGGGAATCCTGTTTCTACAGTAGTTGGTCATCGCCGCCGCCTCAGGCTCAGAGCTAAACTTAAAGCAACCTAAGGCACCGCAATGAGTTTTCGCCTCCAGGATTCGCCTCAATACCACCGAGAAAGATGTCACCTGCCACATCTCGTCAAACTGTGACGTATTTCATGACGTTATGAATTATATGCATGTTGGCTTATTATTTGTTTCTTTCAAGATCATCATTCAAGAAGCTTAATTTAGTAGCGTAATTTCCCAGTATATTTACCCAGAAAGATCCATTGTTCGTGAGTTCATCCCTAGGCACCGCTCGGATTTCAGCAAGAATAAGTTTCCGCTGATAACTTTTCTTCTCCAAAAAACTTATTAGCGAGAAGTCCTTCTATTACACTTACATAACCGGTCTGCACTCCTAGTCGTTGGTGTCATCAGGCCAGTTCCAGATTATCATCTAATAAACTCGAACCTATTTTAATTAAAAAGAGATCTTTTATTTTTGTTCAAATGTTTTAGTAAAAACACTTTTTTAGGCTTTACTGTATTGTTGTTATTTTTATTCATTAGTATTGAACTATACCACTACTCAAATCCAACTGAAATACAATTCCTAACTCCCTGACTGGAAAAAAATATATGCAATCAATGTGTTTGCGATTTGGAATTGTATTAGTTTGTATCAGTTTGTTTTCGTGGAAATATGTTTGCAGATGATGTAGATGACGATTGCCAAGGTGATGATGCACGTAACTGCTAAGGTTCTCAAGGTGAAGTCGTCCTTTACTCTTGTTTGCAGCTCAAGAAGTTGCATTGCCTTACTGTTGTCTGCATGGTAGGATTTCTGTTTCTGCAGCCTTAGATCTTCGATGGTAGATGAATAGTGGATGTGATTGGGGATCATAGGGTGTTAGTGCGACCGATGTAGTTGATACCATTAATCTGAACTGAGCAATTCTCGAAATGGATCACCTGAGTTAATGCGATGTTTTAGTTGCTAATCTGGCAAGTAGAGTTTATTAGTGTTTCAGGAGTGTTTGATAAAAGAATATAATTGGGTTCTGGATGTGATATTTCTGGTGTCCTTATTTCTTCGACCAATATACGTTCTCAACTTTGGGACATGCTTCATCAAAGTACTGAATATTTTTGGGGTTATGAATTAGATAGGGTTTGACGGAGATTATTTTTGTATTGTTTATTGGCAAGGGAATTATGTGGACCATGGAATATGTTTCTTTGGATAAAATTGGAATTCGGACATTTCGTTTCCTATATATTTCATTAGGACTTAACATTTGTTTAGATATTATATTTAGTCGTGCGAACACAATAGCCTCGGCTATGTTTGCTAAATGATTATTTAGAAGGTCAATATTTGTTCCATCCTGTCCTCTGTCCTCCCAATCCTGTGCAGTAAGCCTAAAAGAAAGGAAACATATTAGTATAGAAATATTAAAGGTAAAACATTAAAGGAAATCAATCCATGCACTAATGTAAACAAACAAAACAACAACAGCAACATGCAATTTGAAAACACTGAATTACGCACAAAACTAAATATATACAAAGCATAAAGCAACAAAATATACTTCGGGAAGGTAAATTACAACCTTTATTAAGAAATCGAACTATAATTTAGTAAGTAGTTCGAGAAATCTTAATCAAAGGTTGTCTCTGACAAGTGAAATATTGACTTACCTGGCATCATTTTAGATGCAGATTTTCTGCACTCGATGTGGAATTCGCTCGTTGGATGTACTTTAAATATCCTAGTACATCATTTACCTGAAAAAAAACCACACGAAAGAACTTAAAAACCGCGAAAACTTACAGGTGAAGGCACCTGTCAAACACACGAATTAATTCACGATTTGACGTTTAACTTTGATTTCTCCCGAGATCGAAACCAATTAATCGACGGAATTTAACGCGGCGAATTTAACGAAAGCCCGTTTATATCGTGGAATTATTAATTAAACGAAATATTCGCGAAATTAATAATTCCAATAAGCGCCGTAAGATGGAAAGAGATAAATTATTAGAAAGAAATGAAAACAATTTCTCCAAATTAAGATGGTGGATTTGAATTCCACAAAAATGTTAGTGCCAGATGCACAATTAAAATATATTTTCGGAGTTGAATATTTCGCAATAAAAGAAATATCAATTAAGTTTATAATTGTCAAGTTGAGCCAAATATTTTTACTTTGAAAATTTTGGACATAAATTATTAAGATTGATTCAGAAAATGTCAGAAAATTTAAAATTCAAATTTTGGTTTTAAGTTCCACAAATTTGTGAATTTCTGGAATTTCTGCCATAATGAAAATCAAGTCTCCAAAGGCTATAAAAGCAGAAGAATTTCTACAATCAATCTCTTAAATAAACTAATTAAGTATTACTTTAAAGTTCAGTGTTAGTCTAGGCGCACGACGTAAATAATAAAAATGTCAATGTTTTATGCAAATATAATATTAAGTAGACAATGAATGTTAGAATAATTAACTACAGTTAAGTTAATGTTAGAACTCAGGGCCAAATTGTAACTAGCTCGTAGGTAGAGATAATTTAGATGTAATTAGAAATAGAAAAATTGTTAAAAAATTGTACAAAGTCGCCAAATAAATAACTTAGAAACAATCAATCTCTTTCTTGTGACAGTAAAGTTAGTAAAAGGTTCAAAGTGGTAACAGGATTGTTTCAGCACATTGGTAATTGTTTTTTATCTGTTAGAAAATTGGTGATAGCAGTTAAAAGCACTTTTAGTGGCAATTTTTTCTGCGAACCTATTTCTGTTAAACAGATGTTTTATTATTAACAATTTTCCTTTTTTTTCAGCATAGGTTTTGATTAAGTTCATAATTTTTATTTTCATTTTTTTGAATTCTTTTGTTATTTCAATAATAATTTTTTGTGAATTTTCCGTGCGTGAAATATAACCTTCTTTCCTAGTGACTTTCCCTTTTCCCTTTTTGTTTTTCATTTTTTATTATTTTTGATCATTTACTCTTTTCATAATAATTGCCAAATATTTCATTCAATTTAACTTTCGTTTATTTATTCTCGCCGCATTTGAATTTATTAATATTTCGATCCAATTAATGTTAAAGGTACTGTTATGTTTTGTACTGTTTTATGCAGTTTGGGAATGGTAGACAGATACACGTCATAGTGGAATTTTGTTTACTACTCAGTTGTAACAATTTACAGTTACTTAACACAACAGTTATATCAGTTTATGTTAATTAATTCTTTACGACATCGTAATATTTCGCGTAATATTAGTTTTTAATTGTACTGTTTGTGCATGGTATTGGGAATTGTGGATAAAGACCCAAATTAAGGGGAACTATATCTACTTCTAAACTGTGGAAGTCGCAGTACAGCTAAAAACCGATTCGATTTAATTTTTGTATCTTCTTTACAATATTTTTTTGTTGTAACAATTTATTGAATTAATTTTAATTAAGAATGTTTAATATTGATTTGAGTTGAAGTAAGTTATAGAACGTAAGAGCTTGAATTGTACGTTAGTTCTAGAAACAGTGAATAAATTGAATTCTAAATTAATTCGTCAATCTCGCAAGTCTTTTAATTTACAATCCAGTCCTTTTTTCATAAACAATATTATAATTTATTAACTTCCCACATATAGGAAGTTATTGTAATGGGCCCGATTTTCAAAATTTTTAGTTTAAATTTTTTTTTACATTTCAAAGTCACCATAGTGTTTTACACATGTTTTTGAACACATGTATGTGTGTGTGTGTGTGTGTGTGTGTGTACGGACGTACGTACGTACGTTCGGACCCACTTTTTTCGACAACGAAATCTCGCGAACAAAAAATGATAACGACTTCGCTATGGTGCCATTCGAAGCCTATTATTGTAAATAAGAGCTGAAAGAAATTTAATCAATTTCGGTTCAGCCGTTTTTTTGTTTTAAAAAAAAACTGAAAAAAAGTTGATTTCAGACTCTCTTGAAAAGGATTTCTTCGATGTAATTTGTTCTGATGACGATCGGGACATCAAAAAGTCGGATAATAAAAATTAATTATGAACAGAAATTGTTTATAATGATGAAAAATTGTTTATAACAATAAATGATTGTTTATAACAATAATAAATTTATAATTATAAAAAATGGTTTTACCTGGTTGAAAATTGATTATGAAAATTGGAAATTGAATACAAAATTGCAGATTGTTCATAGCAATTGAAAATTCTTATAAACAATTGAAATTTTTGTTACCACAAAAAATTTCTTTTATGAACAAAATTTGTTTATATCAATTAAAAATGGTCTATAACAATTAAGAATTGTTTATATCAATTAAAAATTGTTCATAACAATTCAAAATTATTAATAACAAATGAATTCCAAACAGAGTGCATTTATTTGGTTTTCATTAAAAAATAGTGCTATAACGGAATAATTTTTGAAAATTTTTTTTGCATCTAATTACAACGAAATTATCATGATAAATTAAATTCATTAATTTATTTATTTATAAATTTGAAAAATCAATTTTTTAAGTATTTTTGAATGACATAAAAGTGGGCGAAAGTTTTTTTTTAAAAGGATTCATCTGATCTAATTGATTCTGATACAACTCGATACTTCAAAAAAAAACAGATATTTTTTTGTAACATTAAAAAAATGGTAAAAAAAACCATAAATATTTTCTATTAATGATAAATAAAACGATAAATCGAATAGTATGAATTTTAATGAGTTTTAACTTACTCGTTTGTACTATGATCATGAAATTTATCTCCATTAACAATTAAATATTGTTAATAATAATTGAATATTGTTAATAACAATTTAAAATTGTTGTTAACTGGGAAGTTGTTCGTGTGGACCTCAAGGGTCGCACTAATGATTCGACACCCAGAATCTGGACCCACCCCACTAGTTTATTTTTTTTTATTTTTAATGTCTGACCGGGCATAACTTCGTAACGCGTCGACCGATTTTGATGATTATTTTTTTGTTGGGTGGAGTATGTTCACCGATTGGTTCCATGTCAAAAAAAATTTTGGTAGGGTGGGGGGAGGGAAGGGTGGAACCTAACTTTGTGACACGTGGACCGATTTGGATGGTTCTTTTGCTGTTGTATTGAATGTGATCACCCATTGCTAATAGAAGAATAATTTGGCCCATGGTGGGGGGTTGGGTGGGGGGAGAAGTAGTCTAACTTCGTAACACGTGGACCGATTTGGATATTTTTGTTCTTTTGGGTAGAGTATGCTCCCTATTTGGTACCACGAGAAAAAATTGTTGGTGTGTTTGTGGTGGGAGAAGGGGGGTAGAACCTAACTTTGTAACGCGTGGACCGATTTGGATGGTTCTTTTGCTGTTGTATAGAGTGTGATCCACCATTGCTAATAGGAGAATAATTTGGTCCTATGGTGGTGGTGGGGTAGGGGGAAGGGTAGTAACTATCGTAACGCGTAGACAGATTTCGATGATTTCTTTTCTGTTCGGTAGAGTATGTTCCTTGATTGATACGATGAGAAAAAAACTCGGTTAAGCTCGGTGCAAATTAAACAGTGCCACAATTGAAAATAATACATAATACTACCTAAACGTTCAGCTTACGGGATCATAAGAAATAAAAATTTAATATTTTTGTTGTAGTTGTTTGGTTTGTTTGATTTGCACCGACTTCAAAATGTCGTAATAGATATTAAATTAAAAATTATTTTATACTTTTTAGCGCTTTTTGTGAAGTCGGTTCAATTTTTTTTTAAAACTATTTTTTTTAATAGTAATTGTAATACAGTTGACGGTTTCCGATCTGTCCTGTTCACATTTGGTCTGATAAGACTAAGAGTGTGCGTTACTATTTTAGTTACGTTTTTTATAAACGATGTTGTAATCAAACTCTTCGAGTTTTAAACACCATCTTACCAATTTGGAGTTTGGTTTATTTAAGCTCATTAACCACGTGAGTAGCTATTGTACAGCGATTGCCGAAGAGATATGGCCTGAAATATTTTGTGGCCCAAACGATAGCCAACAATTCTTTTTCTACTGTCGAATAATTAATTTTCGAAGACGTTAGCGTTTTGCTAGCGTACCAAAACGGGCTTATTGCTTAATATGGTACCTTGCGAAAGTATTGCCCCAATGGCGTAATCACTAGCGTCTGTGGTCAAGAAAAATGGGTTGAAAAAATCAGCGTAGGAATTCTCACAAAATTGAGTACGCAAAAATGTAAAAATGTGTAGAGGTTGAATTTAACAATTGTGTGTTCAATCGGTTGAAGGGGAATGCCAACCGTTTTACAAAATTTTTACTCATGGCAGTCCAAGCGCTTGAAGTGTCAAAATCACACGCCAGCTTCCAAATAGGCGACTGAGGAATTAGATGCAAGTTCCGGGGAACGGCATGGGAGAATTACAGATCATGCGCACAAACTTCACACATTTATTCGTTGCATGCCCTTTATTTATTGAAACGATTTGGTTGTTTGGAGGTAAACATTTGGCTGATAATTCCTACCCAGGGTATTGGAGTATAGAGTCGTTGATGAGAAGATCTTAACATATGTCGAAGGCCTTGATATATTGATCGTTAAGTTCGATTTTCTTGCCCCTCTTCAGGCATGGGGTTAGAGGTTTTGTTATCTTCGTCAAGTTCTTGATAAACAAGTAGTCCTAAGAAGGATTTAATTTGTTTAGGTGTTTGTGGAATCGGGAATTCTTTAATTGAGTTAATTTTGGCTGGGTTGGGCTTGACACCTGCTGGAGTAATTATGTGTCCTAAAAAGCCGATTTCTCTTCGGATGAACTCCGATTTGCCCAGTTGAACTTTTAAGTTTGATTCTTTAAATCGACTGAACACTTTTTAACCGACTTCCCAAAAACAAAGAGGTTCTAAGTTCGACGCGTATTTTTTTTTATTTTTATTTTTTATGTCTGACTGGGCATAACTTTGTAACGCGTCGACCGATTTTGATGATTCTTTTTTTGTTGGGTAGAATGGTACGATGTCAAAAAATTTTTGGTAGGGTGGGGGTGGGGTAGGAACCGAACTTTGTAACGCGTGGTCCGATTTCGATGGTTCTTTTTCTGTTGTATATTGTGTGATCTCCCATTGCTAATAGGAGAATAATTTGGTCCTATGGTGAAGTGTAGAGGTGGGGGGAGGAGTAGTCTAACTTCGTAAAGCGTGGACCGATTTGAATAATTCTTTTTCTGTTGTATAGAGTATGCTCCCTGGTTAATACACGAGAAAAAAAATGTTGGTGGGGTGGAACCGAACTTTGTAACGCGTGGTCCGATTTCGATGGTTCTTTTTCTGTTTTATAGAGTATGCTCCCTGGTTAATACACGAGAAAAAAAATGTTGGTGGGGTGGAACCGAACTTTGTAACGCGTGGTCCGATTTCGATGGTTCTTTTTCTGTTTTATAGAGTGTGATCATTGCTAATAGGAGAATAATTTGGCCAGGTGTATTAAGTTCTTCATCTTGTTTTATCTGGCCTTCTTAGAAATAATTCGTTTGTTCGTTTAGGTCGTTATCAGGGTGATCATAGTAATATCTATCTAGATTAGTATAAAACTAATCGCTTGCATGTTCATTTTCTTCGCTATTAAATTTAGGTTTTTGATTAGATGGAGCGGAGAAATTTATATTTATTTGTTGGGGTTGATAGAGAGTTGGACGCCTAAAACGGGAGTTACCTGAACCGATTGCCATTGGTTCTGGTTTGGGTAAATTGTGTCTTTGAAAAAGTTTGGGGAAACGGCCGTGGATGTTGATTGTTATTTGGGAATTGTCTTTACTGCTCATTGAATGAATCAGTTGGGGGTTTTGAAATTGCTGTCTAGGGTAAAATGATTGGAATTGCTGAAGTGGTTGAAATACTCTTTCAGGTAATAAGAGGTAATTCATGCGTGGTTGAAAGACTGCGGTGCGAACTAGTACAGTTTGTATAGGCTTTGAATGTGTCACTAGTTGTGCAGATATCGTATATAAGACTTTCTGTTTTTGGATGCAATATGGTAGTGCAATAGATAGAGGTTCTGGGCGCATGGCTCGAATAGTTGAGCCTAGGGGTTCTCTTAACCCAGAGAGGAAAACATTTAAACACATCTCTGCATGCATTACTTTCTTTGCTTCAACAATACTAGTCGTTTTTCATGAATTTGAATATGATTCAGTAACGCTGCTTGTATTTCCACTATTTCACTTTAAACTTACTCTGCTGATTGACTATTCCGTTTCAGAGAATGCAAGTCTTTTATGATAGAAGTCTCATTTCTTTTATCTGCATATTGCAGTATAAAATTATTTTTTCTACTATCCCATTCTATAGAGTGTCATACATATTGAGCACTTCATTAGCCTGTCCTTCTGTTTCTGCCATCAACCGATTTTACTAAAAATAAGATTTATTCAATATTTTTAATGAAATCGTGAAGACGTCAAATTTTGGTAAGTCTTTAACTGCGTCAGGAAATCTAAGGGAATTGAAAACTTGAGTCGCAGCAGCTGTCAAATCTACACTTGCACTGGGCTGTTGCTGCTGTGGTAGATTCATATTTGTTAATTCTATTATTTGATAAATTTCGTTTATATCTATATCACTCGCGTTTTCACTAATTAGCTCTGATTCCGAGTTACTGCGTAAAATTGTAGTTAAATCTTCGGCACTTGCACGTTTAAATAAATTTGATACACTACTTCTTAAACTATATGGGAATCTTCTTGGATTAGGGCTTCTATTAAATTGTTGTTTATTCATAAGGGTTTATACATAGGTAAAAGAAAAGTATGGAAAAATATCAATATTTTGACTTACGCATGTATCAAAAGCAGAAATCCTGTTCTCATAGTTTCTAGAAGAAGTTGCTTGGAGTCGCGATTCAGTAAACCGTTGAATATTTTGCGATGCTATCTAGATGTACCAGGTCTTGCGGTATAAGAAGTTAAACTCGCCAAGTACAATGTAGTCCTGCTATTAGATGGCTTACGGTTTTGAGTTTTGAAACGTTTTTCAATGTGCACTCGAATTAATTTTTTTTCACTAAAACACTTTACTTGCATCAATTAACCGTCGATGCGTTTGTGATTAAGTAACAATCCTTGTCACCGCAATCCTACCGACGGCGCCAGTTACGTTTGATAATTCGTGGTCTCAAAAAATAAACAGCTTCTTAATTTGTAATAATCTTTATGACAATTTAACCGATCTAATGTTCTTACAATAACTGACTTGACTCGTCGAACTTAATTAAGTCGCTTAGCTTACTGCTTTTACAAATAATTTGATTATCTTGGGAAAATGAACATATTTAGGTGACGGAATGCAATTCTTGGATTTATGTCTGGATAAAATGATGAAACATGGACTTTAAGTAAAGCGTGGTAGTGCGTTCTTGCTGTCGTCGGTTTGTCACTATGGCTGTTGACTTCTTTGGCCGGTTTCTGTTTGGTTGAGCTGATCAGCATGAGTTTCACGATTCAGAAGCTCCTGCAATGACCTCCTGATTAGTAGTTTGTTTTCGGACGAAGGGCTGACCTTCGAGGATATTGAAGGTGTTTTTGACGTTTTTTATAATAATTTTTTTTTTCATTTTTGGCCCTACAACTCTGTTAGGAATGGGCAGGTACAATCCGGTAGAACCGACATAGTTACATGGGTAAAACACTTGCCAGACCTTGCCAGAGCATCGGAGGGAGCTCGTTAGTAACTGTTTCGCCCTAGCCTTTCATTCCTCGACATGGTTTCATGTACAAACATACAAAGTAGGCTGTTCCATCTGCATTTCTGATTCCATTATAGTACGCAAGTGTACTATAATTTCACTTCCTCGTAATTCGCTTTTAAGTTTCACTTACTTAATGCTTTCACTAACTAACTAGTCACTCAATCGTCCGATTATTCAACAAGTAACTTTCTACAGCTGATCGCAAATTCGCGTTGTAAAGCTGCCTTGTAGTATAAAAACAACTACATATAATAGCATCAGCGGAACAGAGCACGCGCAGAGCCATAATATTGTCAATCATCATCACCACCACTACATACATGTGATGGGGATTTTCACATTTTTGCATTAGTGTTGTCGTTTTTACCAAGCATACTATAATTCTCAGGTTGGTACTATAATTTCACCACCACGATACTATCTTCCACTCTAGCCGACCTGAGAACCCTGGTCACCACTGAAATTATGCACCTCTTGTATTAAGCAGGAGAACTATTTATTTTCTTGAACATGCATAAAATAGAAAAGATAAAATGATTTAGGTATAGTCCCTTTTAAAACCTTTTTAAAAGTTTTTTTTTTTTAATTTGTGTGACTGAAAATTAATTGCGCTGTGGACAAAAGTTATTGTTACCTACTTATTCTCTACTAGCACCATACAGCTCTTGCAAAAACAAGGGTCAGAAAATTATCTTATTTTCCATACATACATATTCCACTTAACCGGGCGTTAGTAAGGTGGTGGTCAATAGACTCCATACATTTTAAATTTCAGACAAGTTTGCAGAATATGGCGTTGCAGTGAGTATTTTGGGTTAAAACACCATTTATTTAATTTCGATTTATTCAATCGTTTTATGTTTATTTGTTGTTCCTCCCAGTTTTCTAAGAAAGCTCCGGAAGACTAGTCATTGCTAATCCAATCTTCTAGTTAAATTCGTATTTTTATTCGGTTAGGATAATTTAAGTTGACATTTATAAAATTAGTCCAGATATTTCCGGAGTTTTTTATTTTATATCGGAAAACAGCCCAATATTTCTCAATAACGTTGCTATATTATCCGCCGACGGGAGTATACATATGGCTACTTGGAACTTGATATCCTTACCTTGATACATTTCGTTCACATGACTAACACCTCGCATTTTATGATTCTCCTCTTTCTGTTCAAGAACTTCTGCATTAAGTTTCACCGAACGTCTTTTTGAATATAGAAGCGACTTTTATTATAACATTTCGTCCTACATTCATCTCTAAGTTGCACTCAGAATTCGTGATTTTTTTCCACAGCAAAGGTCAAAAGTAAATTTCTTTCAGTCTTTTTATTCCGTCGCCATTTCGAGGAATTCCGTTGGTGCCAGTTTATCTTACACAAAACATGATTTAATAAAAAAATATTAGTTTTTCAAAATAAGTTTGCCTTACTTGCTTGGAGAAAGAACAAAAACAGCAATGCCATAAATTAATAGTGCGATTTTGCACATTGTTTTCACGTTTTCTCCCGAGAGTCACATGAAGGGAAATACATCACTTCAGGATGATATACACACTTCTTACGACAATCACACCCGGAGCGTACATAGCATATGTATCTCCTCTGGGAGGATGTATATCAGTTCTTTTGGCTTGATAAATAACTACTGAGAGATTAAGCTATATATCTCGATGTAAAAGCGTCCGACAGTAAAAAACCTTACTTCCTCCCACATATTCACATATTGTACGGCTAAAAGACATCCTGAAGACTTTTAGTTCGGAAATGATTACAATCGTATTCTTAGTTCGTCATTCTCGCCAAAACCACAAGTCCTTAATCACTAATCGGTCATCAGAATCAAATCGCCTAAAGGCTTTGTTGATATTCCTATTGAGCTGCTACCCAAGGGGAGCAGATGTTCAACTATTTATGGTGTGATCCTTATAAAAGAAAAATCTCTTAACAAACATTTGATTAGCTCTTATTTTGGCATTTCATTAATCTTTCGAAAGCCAGGGAAATTTTCCAACATCAGCTTTTCAGGCTCTACTGAATGCCACTACAATTTATCATATTCACCACATTTGACCAAGGCGGATACTTTTTTGAAAGCTCTACAAATGGGTACATCCATCATTTACCCATGTTGTCCATCAGGCTGTCGGCTCTTATATATATGGCGCCCCAGGTGGAGCAATAATAAAATCTTGCCGAAAGTTACGGCTTTTTATTCAGGAACTTTATGTCGGTAATGAATACCCATCAAAACTTTAAATATTTGAAGGATGACATTTATCGGATTTATCACCAGGAAAATGATATTTCTCTTCTAAATAATGGTGATGTTCTGTTCTGATAAGACCACAGCAAGGATCTACTTCCGAAAAAGTTTCTACAGTAATTAGAAAATCAGAATTAAACGATTAATTTGTCATTTCCTCCGGATAGGGATGGGAAATATTTTGAGAAATTAGGTAATTAGATCAAGAGAGATTCATAAATGTCATGTTATTTCATAAACAACTCTTAATAAATCATTTTCTGTTTATGAGGTAGTATTAATCGAATGTGTGATACCTAATTCAACCTCGAGAGGTCATTTTTATTTCTAACTATATATATAGCAAGCATTCTGCCTTGTGACATCTTTTCGGTTTCACTAACTAACTAACTAGGCACCTTGCCCTCCCATACTTTTATTTTTATATCAATTAAGCTAAAGTTGTGTACACATATATAAATTGATGGCCCAAGAACAAAAATAAATCGATCTTTAAAAAACAAGATTTTGGACTTCTGTTATGCATTGAAAACTGAATCAAATATTTTCAAAACTGGGTGAGATCCAACTTCCATTCTGTTTGACTACTGAGAGTACTTGGTGCATATAGTATAAACAAAACTAATTTACGTGTAAGGTAATACAGTACTAGCAATACATGTGAAAAATATAAAATTTGCAAGTGAGCAGCCTCCCGAAAAATATTTTTTTACCGACGTGGACGATACTTGAAGGTTTACCCTATTTTTATTAACCATTATATATGGTTGCCGGTGGAAGTGGGGGGTGGGGGGGGGGGGGGGGTGAAGCGGAGGAATGGAGAGCGGGTTACCGAATGGATGGATGACAACGTTATATATTATCATGTTGAAGGACAAATTACGATCTAGAGTTTGGTGCTTATCTCGTCGACGTGCGCGATAACTGCAACTACTGAATTTTTTTAACACCGGAAGTGGGGGTCTAAAAAAATTACACAAATTTTCCCAACAACCTTTGGTGTTTTATGCACGTCAATTAACCAATTTTAATTTTAATTAGGCCCCATCTACGTGATCGACACCTGATGGTTACGCTCTAAGACTTATAGTATGTGTACGACTTTTTAGGCGGATTTCAAAGCATAAATAAATCTAATATTTTCTTACAATCGCCTCCTCTTAATTATCTCCGGTTCTGCTAAACCATTGCAAAGCAAATAAAGGAGTAGTTTCGCACATATGTCCTTTCACAAAAAATGCAAACATTATAAACTCCGGAATACTGGAAAAATCAGTAATCTATCACACGTTCCAGACCCAAATAAAAAATTAGAATACCCGATAATCTGTTGGCTAAGTGCCTGAGAACGATTATTGAACTCACGGAATAAGCTCTAAGGAAGCTAAGCAGGAACCAAAGGACTCAACACTAACCCTCGTAAAACGGAATTGGTAATATAAGGTACCTACTTTTAAAGCACCAAGCATTAATGGAATGCGGTTGGAACTTAGATCTCATGCCAAATCCTGCTCTACGGAGTTACGGTTTGGTGGCCAGCTGCAGACAAGAAAGATTATCTCTACAGACTGGAGCACACACAAAGACTGGCAGGGATCGGCATCAGAGGGGCACTCAAACCCACGCCCTCCCGCGCCCTAGATGCCATTTTACTCCTTCCTCCTGTAGACATGATGGGTCTTATGGAATCAAATTCCTCAAGATGCGACTACATACTACCGATTAAAACTTCAACAGGAAGTTCAAAGTAGTAATACCAGACAGGTTGTTCTGGAAATCTATTACAGAGTATTCTGTAAATGTCGCTAATATCTATACAGATGGTTCTAAAATCGCATCGGGGGTAGGGGCAGCGATGTACTGCCAAGAACTAAATATGCGAGTGTAGCATATAGGCGCCTCGGCGAACGTCTACGTGAACAGCCAAGCAGTTCTGAAAGTTCTGGTGTCCAACGAATTTAAATCCAAAACGACACTCAACTGTTACAGAGCCGGCACGAACAGAAAATTGCAACAATGCTGGGTACCAGGCCTCAGTGGCTTAGCTGTAAGGAGCTGAATTAGAGGATCTAGACAATGCAAGTATTACCTCCAATATAAGTCGTTCTCAAAACAATCAGTGACGATTTGTTGCACCGTGAGCGGAAAAAATGGGAAACGTATAGAATCATGAAGGCCATGTGGAAAACCTATTATTGTAAGAGAACTGACAGGTTATTCAGCCTTACCAGGGTTTAATTCAGAACTTTGGTGGGAGTCTACACTGGCCACTGTCTGATGGGTGTGCATGGGCAAAGAATCGGGGTGTCGAACACCGATCTATGCAGCCATTGTCAGGAACTTTTCAAAAAGGAAAAAATAGAATATCTTCTATGCGAGTGCCCTGCCAATTCGTTAGGCAAATACTTTTACAATGATCTGGAGGAGAATTCTAGGTGCGACATTAGGAGTATTCTGAAATTCGCAACAGAGACGGATACCTTTAACAGAGACAGGTACCTTTAAATAAAGGTAGCGCTTTTAAACCATTGCAAATCAAATATAGGAACAGTCAATATAGTTTTGCATATCACACGCTCCATACCTAAATAAAAAATGTGCATACCCGATAACCTTACAGGAACAAAGCGCAAACCTTAGTAACTGCAACTGTACACCCGTACATGATAAATTTTTTCTGTATACTGAAATTGCTGTTTTGGAACTCCAGCAGAGAATCCAGGATCTGTAAAATGATATGATATAACGATAAAGAAATATAGTCTATCTCGTGGAAGGTCGCCATCTAGAAAAATCAAACTCATCATTACTCTAAAGGATTCTATTTTTACAATTTAAACATTTAACTAATTAACTTTTATTTATTTACAATTACAGATATAGTCAGAAAATAACTATAGAATTATGTTATAATTGTACAATTGTATTTGAACGAAACTTAATTGTAAAAAAACATAAATTAGCAAAAAAATTTAACTACCTTGGGATATAACTAAAATTTATTAAGAGTAGAAAAATTTATTCAAAATAATGAGAACATGAATTAATTCAGGTTGATATAATATTAAGAATCAAGTAGGAACTCTGAAAAATAAAAGTTAAATAAATAAAAACAGAAATATGTAAAAACTAAAGTTTAAAGTTAACGAAATATTGTACAAGCAAACTTATTGAAAAAGAAAAGATATAAAAACATGTAATAATCCTGAAATAGCAATGAAAATAAAGATATATAAAACCCAAAAATAAAAAGGAAAAGGATATATAAATATTGTAAAGCCCGGAAAATAGTATAAAATATAAAAATCTTTGCGATACGTAAAAAGAAAATAGGAATAAAAAAAAACAAAAAATTACTTAATTTTATATATTAAAAATATTCAATTAATATATTAAAAGTAAAATATAAAGATCAAAACACATACAAAAACAATTTTTTTTAATAAAATAATGAAATACTCAAAATCAAAAATTTTTAAGGATGGAGTTGAAATGTAAAACCTTAAGTCGAAAGACCAAAAGAACCACATATATTAAAACCTGTAAAGATTGAAAATTGAAATGTAAAACCTAAAATCGACTAAAAATAAAATAAATATATATGTAACAAGTAACATATACGGAATACAAAAAACAGTGTTACCAATTAAGAATTATCTACGTACTACATAGGCTAGACCCCGAAAGCACATTTTTTTTATACGATGTGTCCAAATTTTAGGAGAACCCTTTGATGTGTTAACATGGTTTTGGCCGGAAGGGAATTAGGGTAAGGGAATTGAGGAAACTTGGAAGTCTTGTTTTTGGATTGCTGCGAGCTAGACAACAGCCCAGAGACTTATTATTTTAATTTCGTAATAACGACGAGATTATTTTAATTTCTTAATAAAAGCTCACGGGGAGAACTGGTCTCGAACTCGGGACCAATGGCATGCTGGTCGTGTGGCTCAACGAATTGATCCAAACTCCTTACTTATAATTTATAATTATTATTGTATATAATTTTAAATTATAAGTATTCTGCAATAAATTTATTTGAATTTTTAATCGAATCTAAAAATCAGTAATATCTTGCTAATTTCCCATTAAAAACATATTTTGAAATTCGAAGTATTGCAACATAAGTTGGAGAAAAATTATGTGTGTGCGAGCTGTGCGCAATAAGGGGAGGTGCCGGAATTAAAAAATGCCCAATCAAAATTCAAATTCAAAATGTTTATTAAAATAATTCAAAAGTTCAAATAAATAGTTCAACACTTAATCCTAATTATCACAGTCAATATCAGTTCAAAAAAAACAAAATTCAATAAATAATTCAATAGTTCAAAATATAAATAATAAATTAAAAAAAAGTAAATAAATAAAGTCAAAAAGAATCCACAGCTTATTCGGTGCTTGTTTGGTGCCTTCCTGAAAGAAGAAGAAGAGAGAAATTTATAAAAGCAAATTCAAAATTAAGTTTTTGAATTGTAAAATAGAATTAATTTTCTATTTTAATAGAATGCAGAATTAAGTTTCTGCGGGAAAAATACAGAAGTAAGTTTCTGCGACAGGATTTACAGAAGTGAGTTTCTGTTTTAGGATTTGCAGAAGTAAGTTTCTGCGACAGGAAATTTTCAAATTAAGTTTTGAAAATCACGGGTGGGATTGTTTCAGTCTGAATACGGAACAAGGAATGAGATGCCATACTGAAAATCTCGCCGGCTTATATAGCTCCAGGTTAGCGGATTTAAACTCTTTTCATTCATGAGTTCGCCTGGTAGTACTATTTGTTCCTCTTCTTTATTTTAAATGTTAATGTCATTCACAAGTGGAAATGTCAAGTGACATTTGCAAAAGTGACAAAGTGACAGCTGTTTTGGTGGCAGAAATTCTGGTAAGTTTTTATTTTGCAAAATAATTATTAATTTATTAATTTTTTGTTTATTTCAGCTGACAAATTTTTTTGGAGCGGATTAGGAGCTTAATATGCATTTCCCGTGCATTCAGATAAGTATTTTCAAATTTTAACCCAAAGTTTGTTTACTTTGTGGATTATTTATGTTTGCAGATTGAAAAATTTATAGGACGAGGAAAGGAGCACTTAGGAAGTAGCAGGAGGACATTTGGACAACGGGGGATTGTTTAATGAGTATAATTTTAATGAAATTAAGCTTTCATTAAATATTTTTCTTTTCAGGCAATAATTTTGGAGGGACTGAACAGTGTGTGTGTGTTTTTTCCTGCACGATATCGCGCGAACCTTGAGGTGCCGATCGAAGTGCATTAACGACAAAACTTCAATCATCACTTTGCCAACGTTTCTCGTTTTTATATAACGCTTCATCAGGGCTTCACATAAAAGAAATTCACATGATTAACATTTCAACTATTATAAATAATATTCTTACTTCATGACAAATAGAATATAGTAAAACTATTGTACATTAAATAACTCCAAGTTTCTAAATGACATAAGAAAATAAATTTCTATTGTCTAACCAAAAGGTGGCTTTTTCAACCTACGTTAGAACAATAGTCTAAGGGAGCAACTGAACTGTCTGAAACTACTATTAAAATATTTGAACTTTAAAGTAGTAAATATCAGACACGACTGGAATCACGCATCCCTGGTTTCAAGTGATGTGTGCTTCATGGGTTAGACGTACGATGCCACGACCGAGTCCCAACGTCCCTAATTCAAAGTGGCACTGCTCGGACCTTGCCGTGGATCTTTACGAACCTTCATAAGAAGGCTTCAAGAACCTAAACCTGGCGTGGAGGGGGCCCGTAGAATGCAGACTTTCATCGGGTTCACTGAAACCGGGTACGGCTGGACGTGCCTACCACCCACGTTGATACCCTTAAGCTGCTGCGTCGATTGTAGTGGTATAGACCTCCATCATACCGCGTCAACCAGTCCAAAAGAGAAAATATTTTCCAACGGGACCACCAGCGACAAGGCGCTAAGGTATGCACGTTGGCTGCATCCACGTCTTCAAAAGTGCATCCCATATCGTTCACCTTTTACGTATCTGGGAACCATTTAGAGCTCCTGATAAACCGGATTAGATCCCTGACATCGTTGGGGTCTAATTCGGTTCCTACAGTTGGCTGGGGCCGGGTAGTTGCAGGGAAAGTGATATGGTTTCCTCTTCGTCTTGGCAATTCCTACATAAGTTCTTTAATGGTGCGCCATATCTATTGGCGTGTCTACCTATGTGACAGTGGTCTGAAATAACGGCCACGATAAAGCTTATTATACATTTACAGTCAAGCTTCGGCTATATCTCTCGGGTGATAAGGCAATTGTGCTCCTCCTGCCATGTAATATTTGCAATCCCTTGTGATGCCTGTAAAATCTGCAGTTTGCAAGTGGCCAGCGGCTTTTCAAGCCCGTGGTTAATATCCGAGTCGCTAGTTCGTCGGCTCTACGGTTACCTGGAATTGCACTGCGTCCCGGTACCCAGATGAGTCGTACTTTCTGATGCTCAGCCATGTCATTTAAAGCTGAGCTTCATGTTATAACTATTACGCTTCCATTAGGGATTTAATAGCAGTCTTACTATGTGAAAAGATACACATGATTTCCGTAGGATGCGTTGCATGTGGCAGACGGTCTGTATCTACCTTTACAGCCATGATGTCCGCCTTAAACACGCTGCAGTCGTCAGATAAACGAAATGAAATTTCGAGGTCTAGGTGTTCGGAAAAAATACCTTCACCAACTCTGCCTTCCAGTTTGGAATCATTACTGTAAAGATGCACTGACTCACCCCCATTGAGGTGGACCTTCCTAGCACTCTAACCTGGTAGGCGAAGTGGAATAAAATCTCCAAATAAGGCTTTATCCTGACCTTTTACACTAGTACATCACTACTGTCGCTTTCCATACTATTTCTTGGATGATAGGCTTCCAGATAAGTTTCCTATACAGCATAAGACCTAGGCATTTGACCTGATTACCTAATTTCAGCCTAACCCCGTTTAGTATAGGGCAACTAATAGGAGGAACATGATATTTCCGAGAATATTAACACCGTCTTATCCGGCCAGGTGGTCCAGGTCTAGGAATAGCTCATCAAAACTAAGATTCCCCAAGTCTGGTGAAAGAATAACTCCCTGAGGAGTACCTCCAGTGACGACCCTTTGTATGTTTGATCCTCCCAGACTGGCGTTGATGACTCAGCTTACTAGCATAAGGTCAATAAGGTCAATGAGAGGATCGCCAAGATCTAGCCTCCTCAAGGATGTCGTTATCGCTGCTAGCTCTGGATTTCATTGAAAGCAAGTGAGTATTTTTTGTGCAGTAGCGAATGCTCTATACTTGCGGTTAGTTCGTGCAACGCAATCTCGACGGGCCTAACTTTAGTATAAGCATGTTGCGGAAGTGATAGCGTAGATGGATCGACTGTCCCTTTAATGTAGATATCTAAGAGTCTCTCCAGTGTTTTGGGTAAGAAAAAGGTGAGGTTATTGGGCCTAAAATCATCAGGTTTATAGAGTGAGGCCCTTCCGCCTTTAGCAATAAAAAACAATTTTACCCTCATCTATGAGGATGGAATGTAAGTGAAATTAAGACAGGCCTCATACATGACCATTTGCCGTGGAATAAGGATCTCGGAAGCTAATTGAAGTTTTTTACGACACTTCTTCCTAAGAGTCATGATTTCCCTTAACCACCATCTGAGCCTACCTCTGAGATGCCGGTCGGGGTAAGACATTTACATCGCCGCATTACACGCAAGCGTCAGAGTTTCCATCAATTTCTCGAGGGTTTGTCTATTTTCGATAGGAGGGGACCTATGACAGGCAGATTATTACTTAGGACTGTTTTATAGAGGCCCCAGTTTTTGCTGAGCCTGTTTTTGTAGGGAGAACGAACCTGTTTCTGGGGCGCTATCCTGAATTCAATATACACGTGATAGGAAAAGTATTCTTCCTCAGGTATCTTCCACTCTGTTACAACATGGACGGATTGTTCCGAGACCAGTGCAATTTCCAGAACTGCCCGCCTAATCCAGTTAGTAAAAGTGGATTCCTTATGATTCCGTGAGCCACGATGCATATCTGGAGGTTAGTTTCCAGAATAAAATCGAAATGTACTTCACCCCTTTAATTGATGTCCGAGATGCCCTAGACTGTGTAGTACGCATTGACGTCCGCTCCGATCACCAGTGTCGTAAAAGAAGCCAAAGAACTACAACAAAAGTGCCTAATCGTCCTTCCTTATGATTCCGTGAGCTGAAACGTTCAGGTAGTTTTATATATTATCTTCGATTGTGGTTAAGTAGTTGCTTTGTTTGCTTAATTTGCAACAACTTCAAAATGTCATAATAGATATAAAATTAAAAATTATCTTGTGCTTTTTAACGCTTTTTGTGAAGTCGGTTCAACTTTTTTTTTAAAAAACTATTTTATTTTTCACTTTTTAGTGAAACGTAGTACGAACAAAGCAATTTCAAAAGTTGCAGAGGCACTGCACTCTGAAAAATAGAAAGAGAATTATCCCAATCCGGTAACATTTTATGAAATTAGTCAACGTCACCCTTTCATACCCTCATCTTAGAAAATTGTTACCATGGCAAAAGAGCATTACAGCAAGAGAGAATTATCGTAGTTAGAGAATCATCGTAGTCACTCTAGATACAAAATGTTTATCATTTATCAATCAGGAAATGTATTCTGTACAACCGAATCAAAATCGGTATGTGCCTTATGAAGCTAGGCGTCGCCCATCCTCCAACTCTCGCCACAGGCCACAATTTTTGCCAGCATACAAATACATACGCTATGTATTCAGAATCATCTAAATCAGTCCACGCGCTACAAAGTTAGGCCACCCCAACCCCACCCACATAATAACAATGGGGGAACATACTGTATACAACAAAAAATAAATTGGGTTACGGCTTCTCCTCACAACCCCATAACTTTTTGTCGTCATACCAGTGGGTCATTATATTCTACACATCAAAAGAAGAATCATCCGATTCGGTTCACATGATACGAACTCAGTCTACGCCTCTCCCCACCACCACCCTAGTGAAAAATTTAACCAAAAAAAAATAATTATCCAAATCGATCCACGCAGTATGGAGTTAGGTTTTACCCTCACCCACAACCTACCCCCCCCCCCCCCCCCTATAATTTTTTTTCTTGTTACCATTCGGGGAATAAACAACCCTCCCCCCACTCCCGCTCCCCTACCCCACCCTAGGTTTTTTTCATTATGACACAGTTCCCTATTTACTGTTTCGCGGCTAACTCGTGCACATTACACTGCCTCCTCTTAAACTGATCGTCCCGGGCTTTGTGTGTTCCTCAGATCTCAATTTATTTTCGACAATGAAGGTCGCCTGTCTCGTGTTCCTTATTCTTAGCCCTCTCTTCATGTTTGGCTTTCACATTTTTACATTCTTCTTCTAGTTGACTGTAATGTAGCGTAGTAATCCCTGTAACACCACGAAAACCACTCATGTTAGAAACGTAGACTTTCAATGCATTCCTCTGCGTCCTTCAATTTCTGTCGTAGTTGCACAATTTCATCGTCCTCACCATCAACCGTTGGATTGTTAATCGAATTGCTAATGTCACATTCTGGAACTTCTTACTCCTTCATCGATTTTCGCCTTTGTTCCAGTGGAGCTTCCACTGCCTTCTCGAAATCTTGTAATTCGTGATCTGCCTGCAGTTTCCGCTTTTCATTCCTCGATGTCAGCAAGACTGTCAGTCTTTCTACAGGTTCAATCTTCTCGTCTGGACGCATTCCCACTATACACAAGTCCTGATTGTCCTTGTACCCGGCATTTTCAGTACGTTCTTGACTTGCTTTCATTTTGCAACATTTCTTTCTTCATTCGTTGCTCTTCAATAGTCCTTCGCCATCGACGTTCTCTTAAAATATGTCCATGACTTCGTACTTTTCTGACAAGTGGACACGGGTCTTACCTCTACAATCGCTTTGCAGGTGACCTTCTTCACCGCAGGACCAGCATATGTACTTGCGGCCGTTAGTTTCCTTGTAGGATAAGAAAATAGAACCTATAAATTTGAACACAATTGGATTTAAGTTTTTGTTTATTTTGGGTATAATTTTTTTTAATGACAGACTAAGATTTTTATTTATAATCTTTCTCACCATCCCTATTCTCTTTGTTAAAAAGTGATGGATTAGAAAATAATTTATAAAGTTCCTTTTCTTGGACTTTTTTCGAATATCCTTTGGAGAAGTTCTTAATCTAAACTAAATATTTTAGAGGATGCTTGAAATTTTAAATGTTTAACCAAATTCTGACAGTCATAACTGAAAATAACGAGGACATGATTACAAAATTTGGATATAATAAGCTTGTTCGCAAAGCTCAAGTGATAAGTCATAGTAGAAATGAAAGGTTTGTAAAGTTCATATAAAATTTTATTGTATTTTCTTAAGAGCTCCATGTTATTAAATCACAGCTGATTACGCAGTATGTATACCTGAAGTGATAAATATATATAAACTACTATTTAGATTAAATCAGTTTCGGTTCTGGCATAGGAGTTCTGCACAACTTCATGCTACACTAGGTTAAACCTGCAGACTCTGCTCCATTGAGCGTATTACGTCTTGGTCTAGGAATATAAATTAAAGTGTTGATTTTGAAGCTTTCGTTCCAAAACTGCTGCAATCAACGTGGTGTACTTAAACCTAGACATCACTAGGATGTTTTCGGCAATAAATTTTGGCGTCTGTGCCCTAACGAGACACACAACCTCCAGCAAATTCAAAACAACTGAAATATTTCGATAAAGCTTCTATACTCGACTAAAGTATCTGAGGATGGAGCAATTCCTTTCCATATTCCCTAAGGAGAATAAATCAAAAGGGGTTCTTTCATTGGATTTGTATAAGCGGAAATTCATACTATATCTAACATACATGGCTGTGAAGAAGGCATAAAATTCGGAAACAATCTGAAGAATGTTCTTGTGCATTGCGGAGATTTCTGTAAACGAGATACCTTAATATTTTACACAAATTTCAAACAATTTATTTAGGATCAAATAAAAAGTCACTTTCATCGCCAGAGTTTTTAGCCGTATCGTAAATTTGTATGTAACTCAGTAAAGGTTCGTACAGAAAAGTATAAGAAGCGGAACCTTTAGATAATCAATAGAATGTTCGTCCGTCTGTTTTTTTTGCCATCGCAGTACATTTCCTATCTCTATTACAATTAAAAGGATGAATTAATATAGTATAGAGTTTGAATAAAGGACCTAAACACAAAATTTTCGAAATAAATAGTTCCATCAACCCTTATACAGGCCTGGTATTTTTTTTTATTAAGTATTAGAATTTATTTCAATTTAAGATCTTGTTTAAGTAATATATATTAAATACAATGACAAAAGGAATATCAAAAAATAATAGTTTTTATGTGTTTTTATCTATTTTGACTGGGTATTTGGGCAGTCGGCCACAGAAAATCAACTTTACAAAATACAATTCATTTATTTCGAAAATTCAAAGTAAACAAAGAATTACAAAAATTATTATTTGGAGTTAAGTAGTAACATATTTATCCACATTGAGAGCATTTTATATGAGTGTATGAATGTTCATATGCTTTACCCAATGTGTACCAGTCTCCTCTACTGGTTTCGCCCGTTCGTCTCGGCCCTGGATGGACGGCACCTTACGACATTTTAAAAACCTAAAGCGTAAGGCCTGGAAAAGATTCTGTTCCTTTAGGAGCGACGTGGATTACCAGGCCTACCACGACCTTCATCTTCGGTACTCTCGCGAATTGCAGACTTCCTACAACCGATTTCTGTCGAGCATGCGATACACTCTGTATTCTAGCCCCAAACAGTTTTAGAGTTTTATTAAGTCTAAGCGACACTCTGACGCCTACCCTTCCTCTCTCAGGCTCGGCGATTTTGAAAGCAGCGACCCCAATGTTGTGGCTAATTTTTTGCCGCTTTCTTTCTTACATCGTTCTGTGATTCTTACTGTCATTCTGTTTAATCGGATTTTTCTCACTTGACCGGCTTCCTCACACATCCCTTGAACCCAAAGACTTAGTCTTCGACGTCACCACGATTGCTGAATACTTTGCCTAACGGATTTGCGTGGTGTATCCCTTCGTCTTTTTTGAAAGAGTGCTGTTCTTCGATTTCTTATGTTCTTTGTTATCTGTTTAACCTGGATAACCCAGGATACTCGTTTGCACGCTTCATCTTCTTGGTTTTCCTCGACTCTTTGTCGATTAGCTGTCCTCCTACTTCTCCGGACGCACTCAACGTGTTCTGTTCCACGGTGCCCTTCCTCATCTTTATCAATTATGTCTTATTACTCCTGGCTGGCTCCAAAATATTGTGTTACGCTAATGATGCAACAATTTTCTGTGTCATCTCTTGCGCTGATGATTGTGCCCTCTTAAGTTCCGAGATCCACATTTTCCGCGACTGGTGCTCCAGCAACCGTCTCCCACTTAGCCCTACCAAATGAACCGTAATGACCTTTACCTGCCGAAGATGTCCCATCCTCCTTGACTCTGTGGATGTTATGAGTGCGAATACAAATAAAACTCGAGTGGGTGTGATTTTACTATAATTTTATTGACGGAACACAATTTTGAAAAATGAAGCTCTGAAACCAAATTTACTCACGTTGCACATGTGTGGTTGTTTTTAATTTATTGCACTTGAAAGTACATATCCAGCATAGATAATTTTAAGGGATTGAAACTCAGGGCGTCTGGAATTTTTCATGGGGAAAACGTTACATGTGTGCAATGTAATACTTAAGAATTTCTTTGAAATTTAGCGTGGACAACGTGACCAGACCAATGATAATTGTGCAGATAATTCTGCTATACAGCAGCGTCCTAAGTAGGGCAGATAAGGTCAAGGATTTGAGGGTAGTTCTTAATTCCCGCATATCCTTCGAGAACCTCGTGGATTTCGTGGTGAGCAGGGTCAATGCCGTACTCGGCTTCGTTAAGTGGTGATCTTAGGAGTTCGACGACCCTTACTTAGCTAGGCTCCTCTATTGCATCTTTGTCAGGCCCTTCCTGGAATATGCTTGCGTGTGATGGGACCCTTACTCTGCTGTCCACATCAATCGTATCAGGTCCGTTCAGCGCAAATTCCTTAAGTTCGCTCTTCGGGGCCTTCCATGTCGCGATCCTTTTTCCGTTCCCCCTATCACTATCAACTCTCCCGAACTTCTCAATGATGTTGGTATTTGCGACCCGGCCCGGCCCTTGAGAAGCTCCGACTTATACCATGTTCCATTCCGCCGAACACTTTACGAAGTGCGTGAGCCGATTGCCTCGATGTCATGCCTTCTTAATGAATTCTCAGCCTGCATCGAACTGGGTTGTTCTAGGCAGCAGTTGAAATACCAATTAAGGCTTTTTTTTAAATAATGTTAAGTTTTAGTTGTTGCCTTTATATTTTGTTATTTTTATTGTAGTAGCCAGCTTGGGTGAATCTGCTTATAAATAAATAAATATTGACTTCTTGCAAGTCGAACACTGTTTTCTTGAAGATCTGCGCCGTCAAGGGGACGCTAAAGGGCAAAGATAGCATTTAACAAAGGATTATGTTAAGTTTTTGAATGCAGCACCGACTCTATAGCAATTTTCACCAAGAAATGGTGCATAAGTTGAGGGTTGAAAGATCTTACTATTACCTACGGTAGTACAAGCGGTTTGCATAATTCCTTTAGAAACAGCCTCTTTTTTTTAGTAAATTTTAATTCGTTAGGATTATTTTCTGTGTAAAGATGCTAAACAAACCATGATTAGTAGTAATGAATCACTTCTGGCTTGTTCTTTGGCCCACTAGTATTCGTATTGTTATGCATTGTTGATAGAAGTAGAACATTTCTATTTTTCCTGGGAACATATGAATATATTGAAATATTTTCACTTTTAAACCCAAATAAAGCATACAGTGTGGAACGTAGGGTTCTGAGGATTGATTGAAGTTCCAATTCACTAATTGTGAAAGTTTTTGCGGTAACTACATCACGCCCTGTTCTTTTCAACTGAATACACAAATTGGAGCTAAGTCACAATTAGTTTTTACGCAACTTTCAAATCTCGCCACAAAAAATGACTTTGAACTAATGAAACGCGAGCTAATTACATTAAAATAAGAAAATTCAACTTTGCTAAATGCTGTCTCAGAATTAACTAAACAAACCAAAAACCTTAACCAAGTTAAGATCTCGCATTAAAAGGTGTTGCGCATGATAGTAATGATAACCTACAAGAGATTATTAAAACATTTGGTAAAGATATCCTGGAATCAGAGCAGCGTCCAAAATTTTAAATGTGCATAAAATTGGAGTGGATTCTGCAAAATGCCTTCACTTCTGGTCAAATTTCAAACACTATAAGATGTTAATAAAATTCTCAAAAACGTCAAAACACTTAAGGGTACGAAATATATTCTTTATAGGGATTATACAAGCTTGGAACGTAGTAAAAGGCGTTTTGTTTAGGCTTCGACAAGACTTATTGAATTTGAAAGAGGATATGAAGATAATTGTTAGATATGATAAAGTTATTGTTAACCGTCAATATTTTACTTTAAATAAAAATAGATTAATGCCAGAAAATAGATTAGGTTCAGATTTAATTGCTAGTTTATTTAAGAAAAGTAATGAAGCGAAGAATATTGTCAATTTTTACGAGAATAATATTTTGAACTATGCAGATATCAGTAGTAAGGACGAAAATAAAGTATTACTAGGCCAATCGGCTTTATAGGAGGTTCCCGTCAGCCAAGTTGCTTTAATACTAATAATGTATTCGAATATATTGATAAAAACCAAACGTATGGATTTAACAACTTAAATTGTAAAAAACAATGTCAAATATTAGTAGTATTGAGAAGGAAAATGTTATGAGAATTTAATCGAATAATATGGCAGGCCTGCGTAGCAAACTGATTATTCCAGGTTTCTTTAGCTACATAAAATCATTTCACATATTCTGCTTATTTGAAACCCATGTTATAGATGATGGCTACGATACATTTTGTAAATATTTTGGGGGTTATGACATATGTTGGGTAAGTGCTTCGAGGACTACTCAGTATGGGAGCGCGAGTTTGGGCTGGCTTTTTGGCATTAGAAAAGAGCTAACTATATAAAATATACATGTAATTTCTTTTGGGCAGCAGATGACAGACCCTATATTAAATTAAAATAAGATTTACACGACATTTTATTAATACCTACATATTTGAACTGTAGCCATTGGGTGCAGGATTTCGAAAGCCTGGTTGAGGTTATTGAAAAAATAAATTACGATAACGTTATTATTCTAGGAGATCTTAATATAAGACTAGGACAGGAACAATTATTACCCGAAAAGTTATATTTTGGCCCACATGTTATAGAGATAGAATTTTAAATCTTTTTCCAAAGCAGAATTCAAGTTAGTGCAGTGTATAAGAATAAAATCAGTAATATTTTGGGTACAATGGTCGCATATGCTACTTGTAACTCTGTTGAGGATTTAAATAATGTCATAAACCTGGCTTCAAGGAAAACAAGTATAGGAAAGGTAATATACAGAGAGAAATGGTTTGACAGTGTTTGTTTACATGCAAGAAAGATGTCTTCTAGATGACTCAACATATTTAGAAAAACAAATTCAGACCTTGCAAGGGCCAATTATTTACAAACGAACAAAAACTTTAAAGAGTCATGTTAAACTAAATCATGGTGGCACCTAGCTCGGGAATTGAGTGGCAGAAAGTTTATAATTGGCTCTTATACTGATAAAGATTCTTTTAAAAATCATTTTCAATCTGTGTTTGTTCAATTGCTTGGCTATCATCCTATATTATATGTTGCCCCAAGCATGCGTGACGAAATCTTGGACAGTACAATTACGTTAGCTGAATTCACGTCGGTATTGAGAAATTTTGGGGATGGAAAGGCGCCTGGAATAGATCGCATACCATATGAGTTCTATAAAGATGCACCAGAAATATTTCTCGACAAATTACTACGTGTTTATAACTCTATCACTGAGAGCGAGGGCATTCCTTCCACTTTTACTAGAACGGTTATATTCACAATATTCAAAAAGGGTAATGTCAATAACGTTGAAAATTACCGCGGACTTTCTTTTATGGATAGCGCTATTAAAATATTTACGGGAATAATTTACCAAAAATTGGGCAAATGGGACAAAATACATAAAATTCTGTCAGAAAGTCAAGCAGGATTTCGCACCGGCTACTCTACGATTGACAATATATATAACCTTATGAGCATAATTAAGTTAGAATATCATTTTAAAATTAAAGAAATTTACGCATTTTTTCAGCTTTCGACACAGTTGTAACTGCGGCATATCCTCTAAATTAATTCGTATTATTCAAGGACTTTGTCACAATACTACAGCACAAGTATGGGATGGCGTTACATTATCTGATAGTTTTAACACTGATTGTGGTGTGAAGCAGGGACGTGTTCTCATTCCACTATTATTCGCCCTTTTTGTTAATGATTTAGAAAGTTATTTAGGATCAGGTTTTTTTATTGACAATATAGAAGTTAACATTTTGTTGTATGCGGATGACTTTGTTTTATTATCGGATAACCCAAGCACATTACAAAGAAATATTGATAAATTACAAGAATATTGTGAGGTATGGGGCCTTAGAGTCCATTTAGAAAAATTCCAAATAATGATCTTCCAAAGAGGAGCTGGACTTGAAAAGTTTCAGAAAATTGGGTCATTGGTAATTAAGGCATAGAAGTAGTTGAGAGATATACTTACCTTGGGGTTAATTTTGTCTCCAAAAATGTTAATGTCAGAGCATCTAAAGTGATTGAACTTGGCTAAAGTCAGCATTAATTCTACGTGGTAAAGTTTTACTAAGAAAGCTTATGTAGCGCATTCTGAAAAGGTTGAACTTTTTATTTTGGTCAGTAGGTTCAAACTCTGCTATTCCTCACAGATATGGGGTTACAATAAATATGATGAAGTTTAATAACTTCATAGATTCTTTCTGTGAAAAACTGTTGCAATTGCCATCTCAAACGCCCAATTACGTTCTTTTACTTGAGCCAGATCTTCCGAACTTATTCGTTTTTAGGTGAAAGGGCTTTACTTTAAATATGTGCTCCAAACCCTATACTAGTATAGTTAAGATAGGTTACCTTATATGCTAAGTTGGAAAATTCTGGGACAAAATATCTTTTGGTCTGGGGAATGGCAAGATTTAGCAGAAAAAAACAACGTAGAGTTAAATGCAGGTCAACATTCATCTAGAGAATTAGAGCGGCAACTTCAAGAATTGTTGAACTTGACATGGTTTAAACATAGGGCTTTAGACAAAGCAAACTTTACTGTAAGACATGGCTTATACGACAAATTAAATTATACTGCCGAGCAAAACTATTTTAACAATGAATTTTCAATTAAAAAGATAAGCTTGATTCTCAGATATATGTAGATGCGGTTTTCTGAATCTAAATGCCAGCCCATGAAAAAAGGAAATTAGTAGCATTTGCTCATACTGCAATCTTATGGAAAGTGAACAGTTGATGCACTTCTTCGGTATATGCCCCATTCTATCTGAGAATTCCATGCAAGTTCTGAACGAACAACCAAACTTACAATTCTAATTACCAAGTTAAATTCACAAAGATTCACTAACAAAAACAAATTCATTAAAAGATTCGAGAATAACTCAATGCAATACACATTCAAGAAAAGGAGAATGAATTTCAAATATAAGATCAATATATCAATGAGTCAGTTAGCTACAACTACTTATATACAGCAAATTGATTGATAATTAAGGAAAGGAAATCTTTATTCAAGCCAAAACAAAAATAAAGTGAAGATAAATATTTATTTTAATCAAAAACAAAGAATAAAGTGAAAAATGCTGTTTAATATATTTTTAATGATCCCCCACCAAGCAAGATGATAGAAATGGTTTTTAAAAAAAAGTTGAACCGAGTTCACAGAAAGCGCTAAATAGTTTGAAATAATTTTTAAGTTTATAACTATTACGACATGTTTAAGTCGGTGCAAATTAAACAAACTACAAAAAAAATATTTATTCATCCTTGCTTATGATCCCGTGAGCTGAAACGTTCAGGTTGTTTTACGAGTACATACATGGTATCTTCGATTATGGTTGACTAGGTGTTTTGCTTGTTTAATTTACATTAATATTTTATGATTTTTAACGCTTTTTATGAATTCAGTTCAAGTTTTTTTTTAAACTATTTGATTATTCACTTTTTAGTCTCTTCATATATACGACTCGAAGAATTTAAAAAGTAGCAAAAGTAGTGCGCTAACAGAATTATCCAAATCCGGCAACATATTACTGAATAAGTCATAGCCAGTCTTTCATACCCTCGCCTTAAACAATTCTTAATATGGCTCTAGTGCGCCACGGTACTCTATACAGCAAGAGAGAATTATCATAGTCAGAGAATCATCGTGGGCACTCTAGATACAAAACTTTTATCATTTACCAATCCGCGAACGTATTCTGTACAACAGAATTAAAATCATCAAAATCGACCAATGTCTTAGGAAGCTAGGCGCCTCTTCCAACTCTCGCCACAAGCCAAAATTTTTGACAGAATACAAATAAATACTCTATGTATTAAGAATCATCTAAATCACTCTATGCGTTACAAAGTTACGCTACCCCCCTCCTTACCCCAACCCTAGTTCAACATTTTTCCTCGTAGTAGCAATGGGGGATCATACTGCATACAACAAAAATAATCAGCCAAGTCGGTCTACACGTTAACAAGTTGACATCCAACCCCTCCCCTACTACAAAGCCACCGTTTAAATTGTATTGTGATACCATGATACCAATGGAGGAACATACTCGATACGTCAGTAAAATAATTATCCAAATCTGTCCACTCTGGGAACATATTTTTTTCATTATTAGAAATGGGGGAGTATACTCTATACAACAACAAAAGAATCATCCACAATTTTCGACATAAGAGTATGTTTATGTTTCGTGTGTCAGCCTCGAATTCCACTGGCGACGACCTATGGTTGCTTTCTACTCATAAAAGATTATTATAAAAATGCCATTGGGGATTGTAGATTAATGTCGGTGGTTCGAAATCCACTTTAAATTGTAGGTCCACTTGCAATCGTTGTCTTGAATCGGGTGAAATTCTTCTCTCGCGTAATAAGGAACTATTGAGAGACAGAATTTTTACACTGCGTGAAGTTTAGGGGTGCGTGTGTGAATGTACGCGGTTACGTACGTGGTCATTTCCTTTCTCCACAAAATCTCTCAAACAATATCATATTTCAATTTCAATCGAAGCGTATTGACGTCAATAAGATCTGAAATTTTAAATGTATATTGAACCGAATATATTTGACATACGTATTAAAAACATTCTTTTATTGTACCTAATTCGAATTGCTATATTGTTACACGCGCCCATACATCTTCTTTGTAATATTATTCCAAGGAGTCATGCTTTTTCTAATCGTAATTTTTCTTGTCAGTAATATGTCATATATGATACAATATTCTATGATCTAATAAGGTTCGCACTCAACTTGGAAACAGAAAACAGAATGTGAAATACCATAATTCAACCTAATAGGAAAGAAACTCAAAATTCAATTAGGGGATCCTTATATAACACATTTCGATGAATACAATATTTAAAAGGAAGTTTTTCTTCTTTAGATGTTTACAAACCCGGAAAATTCATATGTGGAGTTCTTTTGAGTCGTATTCTTATCACGACGTATACCTACTACTAAGTTCCATGTACACTTTCTCAGGAATATCGGGTATTCTAGGTAACATACAGAAAACGCTGGCAAGAGTGCTTTTATCCTACAAATGGCTACAGATGTTCGGTTTAAATTCTTCAAGTGTTTCGTCTTTCGAGTGTTTTTATATCTTTGAAGAGAGAGAAAAACTAGTCGAAATAATGTTAAAATTGTGAGAATATTCACATAAGTGGCATCGCGGAAGGATTTAGCAAAGATTTTCTATATAAATTATATTTTAACGAATGCTTGCAATGTGCTCATCTAAACTAAATCACTGCACTTGTTAGCGAAATAAAGTAATTCAAAACGAAAGTTAACTCAATTCACAAGAAATATTAAGAAGCATAAAATTATATTTAATTTTATGAATATTGACATTTTGAAGTCGACGCCAAATCAATATGACAACAATTACTTACCTACAATGAAAGATACTCAATGGAGCTAACAAGAATACACAATTCCCAAGCAGAATTGTATAAATATTTAGTTTTATTTATTTATTTATTTATTTCCTACAGATTCATCCAAAAGATTACTACAGCATATAATAAAGACTTATAAACTAAACTCCGAACTAAAAGCCAGGAATAAATTGGCAAGAACGATCCAAGTGCGGGGGTTGACACTATTCACGACCCCACATCATCCAAGACGCTGTCTAAGCATGCCCTTCAGTTTCAGCCTGGAGGATTGAAATCAAAATTGGCGAAGTGTTGGTTAAAGAGGCGAGACATCGACGTGATGGGCTCGTGCAAACCATACAGAGTTCGATGACTAGAGACGCGCAGGAAGTTGCGATTCCTCAAGGTGCGTTGCGGGATAGAGATGTTCACTGCAGCCAGTGAATCGTATGATTTAAAAAAAATTGTAGTTTGTCGATGTTACGCCTCTTTTCAAGGGAGTCAAGAGAAATCAATCCCAAACGACCAGTAAAAGAAGGAAGTAACCAGGGATTAATCCAAGGAACCAAGGAGAGTGAACCTAAGGAATCTGCGCTGCACTGCCTCGACGCGGTCGACGTGAACGGCGAAATAGCGAGCCCACACAGGGCTGGCATATTCCAAAAGCGTCTGATGAAGGTACAGTTAAGAAGCTTAGTTAGGTATCATTGAGTTCCTTAGACCATCTTTTAACGAAAACTAGCATCGAGTTAGCCCTACCAACGATCGAGTCCACATGGTCCTCGAATGAAAGGCGAGAATTCAGGACCACGTCCAGGTCTTTCATCTTATCGACCCTGCCCAAGGTTACGCCATCAACGGTGCAGTCAAAGAGGAAAGGACGTCGAAGGTCATAACGGTGAGAAAAATTATAGCATCGTCCGCATAACATAGCATTTTACTGCTTGTCAGGAGAAGCGAAACATCATTAATATATAAGTAGGATGAAGAGAAGTGGGCCGAAGATACTGCCCTGTGGCACCCCCGAGGTGACAAGGATCCCGTCAGAAAGAGCTCCCCGAAACAGGACCAGACAGGTAGTTGAGGAAGCAGGAAGGAAACCCAAGAAGAGTCTATTTATAGACAAGACCAGGGTCTATCCTATCAAAAGCCTTACTGAAGTCTGTGAATACACAATCCACCTGCTTGCGCGCTTCAACGGCTGGTAAAGGATAATTAATGAACTCAAGGAGGTTGGTGGTCGTTGAATTCCCCCTGAGGAAGCCATGCTGGAAGACCTACTGACCTAGATCGGAGTTTTATTGAAATTGTTGGAAAAGCTAACCCTTTGGTGCTGCTGTTGACGAAGAGCCAAAGGAATTTAGCTTTTCTTTATTAGAAACGCCTATCGCGTTAAGAAATATTTCAATATTTCTTATTTCGCTCGAGTTGAACGGATTAGTTCGGAATTTTTTGCAATTCCAAGTTATCAAAAATTTTTTTAACCTTAGTATGTTACAAAAGCTGCTCAAGATCTACTCGGCTACTTCCGATGCATGCTAATAACCCCCTTGCAATTCCCTCTTTAAGGTGCATTGTAGCCAGCTTCAACCGCATTTTCGTCACTGCTGTTCCAATTCTACTAAAAATTCGTCTCTATTGTTAAGTGACCTTGAGTAAATTTCGTCGTTCATTGTTCTCTCTACGAAAGAGCTCAATGTGGTACAATCTGCATGTCTAGTAGGGTGAACCTCGTCGATGTCGGCGGTTAGGAAATTGTTCATTTAGTATTGTCTTTAGAATGATACCAAATTTCGCTGGTGCTCAATCGTATGGGTAAAACATTGCCCTTAGATTATCCATAGGGATGTTCCCTAATAGATCTGGAAGTTTATTCTCCAAAAGGTCCGCATATATTTTACTATTAAGTATTTGCGGCAAAATGAATTTCCCGAGTGGATTTTACTGATTCTTGCTGAGTCTCTTATGTCTTCAATGGATTCACAGTAGGGGGGGGGGGGGGAAGGGGGGGAGGAATTTAGTTCAACTCTGGCTTTCGGGTTTTTCTTCTTTTCGCAGGTGTAAAGTAGGACGAGATGGACCTCTGCCGAGACGACTATAAGATATTTTAGGAAATTAGCCAGATTTCTGACAATTACGCTAATTATAAGTAAAATATAAAATTCTTTGTGAATACTAAGAAATTAAGTTTAAAGTATCAAGAATTGTCAAATCTTTTAAGTTTATCATAAACTAATCTCGCTATAAAGTCGAAATTTCTCAAACAAGCCACCCAATTGAGATAAAAAATTGTATTTGTTTATAACATTTGCAAATTTTGTAAGTAGAATATCAAACGCATTTTTCGTTTAAATTTTTCTTAAAAAGTTCAATCGATTAACCCACTTGCATTACTGCATTTTTTCTGCACCGGATAGTTTTTGAATTATACATGATTAAAAAATTTTCGTTTTTGTTTGCAGACAAAAGTTTGGGAAATAATAAGTGGAAAAATGAAAATATTGTATCGTAATAAAAATATACGTGTTGATTATTATGATCTTAAGAATGCTAGAACAATTTTCGCTAGTAATATCAGCTAGATTAAAATTTTAGGTATTAAATCTAATATGAAATGACCCATAGGTTTTTCAAAGATATGCTGCTGAGAAAAGAATTGGCCGCATTTGGAAAAGTTTTATAAAATGCTGCATCTCATTTGGGTAGCCTGTTTGAAAAATTCTTACTCCATACCGTTAAGATTACTGGGCTTCGGTGCAGAACACAAGTTAAAACATGGGTTTAAAGCGAAATTAGCTACTGTCACCATTAAACAAGAAACTCTAACCTCAATTTTTGGTGTCAATACACGTTCGGAAAACCTTCGTGAAATTTCACCTCACACGAAAAAAGACATTCAAATATAAATAACATTGCTACTTACCATGATAGATGTTCGTGATTATAGAGTTTCTTTCCGGAAATAAGGTACCACTGCACAAATATTGACAGAAAATGAATCGATAAACAAAGTTCTTTCGCGCGACCTGAGACAAGTGAGATAACTGAGAATTCTTAGTTGGCTCAGATGTCGTGAAACCGTCTCAGTTAATTTTGAGCCAGAGAAAAATTGCATACCCATATTGAGCAACTGAGCAAGTGAGACTGGTCTTTCACGTCTCGGTTGTCTCAGTTAAAGAATATTAACTAGTACCGGTTGTTTGTATTTATTTATATTTTGGTAGCTGCTATTTTCGTCAACGGAGGAAATAGTCTCCTTAGCAAACAGAAAGCAATACTATTTTCTAAATTTCAAATTGGAAAAGCTCGTTACATTAACAGGTGTACAAATTGACATTTCCTGAACTGAGATAACTGAGACGACGGTTGCTCAAAGTTTCATCTCAGTTGGCCAACAGAGACGTGTCGCGCGAAAGCACCTATTGCTTACAACTAAGCCCTTGGATTTGTGAAAGCAGTTGAAAGTGCCGCGGGGATAAGCAACTAGACAATTTCCCTAATTTTACCCCCCGTGGATCCGCCACTGTTACACCATGGGGGAAGTGTTTTCTTACTGCGTTTCACTGGACATGAGGTTCGAAAGGCTGTGTTCATAATCTTTTCAAAGGTCTTAATTTTGACGTCCAGCTCCTTTACCCAGGTAATAGCAGGGTAGGCTGAGTATGGTAATTTATATCTGAAGATTCCACTTAAAACCTTCCATTCGATTCAGCTAAAGTTTCTGTAGGGTTTGGAAACCTTCGTCATGAGGTTCACGTTGAAAAGTATCGAATTGTTATCCACGAATCTTAAATCGGACACTCCAGTTTTCCACACAATAAACTTCATTGTCTGTTAGTAGTGTAATACCAAGGAGTTCCTGCCAGCCACTAAAATTAACTAAGCTTGGGAAAGTAAAGGTTGGCGTACTGCTCCTGTTACATACTAGGAGATTAGTACCTATTTATTATGAAATCAAATGGGGACTCACCTCGGTCGTCATTTTCTGAGCTACCCCATAGCATGCATTGGCATCGCAACCCACACATAAAAACGTTAATGTTTTTCTTAGCTAAGTAACAGGTTCTTCGCTTACTATTATCCGGGTTATTTAGGTTGTAGAAAAGGTTTTAGTGCTTATCCTGGAGTCCTTGATCCAGACTTCTTGTATCAGGCTGATGTCTAGGTCTTCCTCCCTTAAGAAGACTAGTAGATTATTTGAGGCATTCTTAGAGTACTGCAAGTTAATCTGCACGGTCAACTTCTGATTTGTCCGCCTCAATCCATATATCGCCAAACAACTCATTAGCTCCGTCCACAGGGTCTAAATTGTCATCTTGAGCCTGGCATACCTAATGCAAAATCTTAACTTATAGTCTGCCTTATCCAGTGCCTGCAGATACTCATTGTTGATGAGCAGGAGGAAGGACATACTCTTAACTTGGGGCTGCTCGGCCTTCATGAATGGGGATCTCATCAATTGGGACGGTCATGAGCTTCAGCCATCACAAGCGTCGTTGACCTTATCGACGCACGAGTCTAGGAAATCGCTGGAGAATTGGTCTTCGTAGCTGACTATCCTGCATCCCCTGAAAATTCAGAGGAGTCAACATAGGGCAAAACTCTGCCCTGGCTAGTCAGATACAGCGATCCAAGACTCCAGTGCGTCTTTGAGATGGTCTTTGACTACCTCGCTGATGGGCCTCTTCGTTTGGCTTGAGGAAGTTGACGGAGCCGGTGCTTGGCTAGCATCTTGGTAACTGTTCTATCAGCCTTACTTCTCTTGATTGAGTTGCCAATCTCATCTTGAGATGAGCTGGAGGCTAGCAGCTCGTGTTCTGAGGAGGTGTTGATGTCCAAGCATATCTTACTTGTTTTCTTATTTTTGTAATAGGTACTGTCATCTTTTTGCACGAGACAGACAGTAATGCGGAATTATTCAGGTGGCAGTAATATTGAATTATTTAATAGGAGGCGGCGTAAGATAAATTGAAGAAACTTTCGCTGAACAGCCTCAATGCGATTGATGTGTATCGTGTTGAATGGGGACTAGACGGATGAGGCATATTCTAAAATAGGTCTGACGAAAATATACTAGATAAGCTGAGTGATGTATGTAGGTTATTTAACTCTTTTGACCAAATCTTGTCGAAGCCAAAGGTCGCCCTGTCCTTATTAATTATGGCATCAAGGCGGTCATCGAATGAAAACGGGAATTCAGGCAGACACCCCGATCCCTGGTTTTTCCGAACGACGGTAGCTTTCTTTTTCGAGAGGACAAAGTTGTGCACTTAACGTTGTCCAGAGGAAGCCTATTTATGAAACATCAGCTATGGAAGGAGTCAGAATTTAAAAGCAGACGAAAGATGCTTTTCACAACACAAAACATCTTGGCGTCGTTAAGAAGGTAGTGTTTTAGAATGAGACATAATTAAATAGACGGTACTACAGAAGAGTTATCAACTGGCTCAGACAGACCATCGCGAAACGAGGCCCACTGTGTGCGATCTCTGGTTCCCGTAACCCCTTTTGGGGCATGGGTCGTGAGAAGAACTTCACCCGATTCGAAACAGCGATTTCAAGTAGACCTACAATTTAAAGTGGATTCCGAACAACTTCACATTTTCTCTGCAACCCCCATTGCCTTTTTAACGTAATCTGTTTTCAGCAGAAAGCAACCATGGGTCGCCGTCTGTGGAATTAGATCCTGGTACCTCCGAATTGGTAGGGCGACACGTTATCACTTGCTCTACCGACAGCTTAGACTGAATGCGATCGGACCAAAACAAATGAAAACCCGAGGACAGAGATTGAGTAGAGAAATTCTATGATTTATTCTATTAAATGCCTGCCGAAAATCCGTTAAAATCCAGTCAATCTGCCTACCACCGTCAATAGCATAGATGAAAAAATTGAAAAGCTCCAACACGTTCGTGGTGGTCGATTTGCTTTTCATAAAGCCAAGTTAAAAATTGCAGGAACCGTTTGCAATGAAAATAGAGGACCTCACAAAGCAGGGTTTCAAAAATCTTGCAGATATAGTAAAGGTTAGCAGTAAAGGTACGGAGGAATAATTAGCAAGAGTCTTCAGGCATTCGGAAACAGATTACAAAGCGAAGATGAATTAATTAATTATCATAAAATTGGAGTCAGAGGCAATCTAGACCTCTTTATACCAGAGGCAAAAATTTTATCAGGGTCAACTGAAAAACTTTCAGCCAAGGAAGAAATCTGCAGGTATTTAAATCTGAGAGAAGTTGGCGGAACCCTCGTCAATTGGGATGGAAAAAGTCACTGATATGGCACTCACCCCTTCACTCCCGCCAGCACGCCTACCAAACCGGAAAACCCACTACAACGGCACTCCATGACTTAGTATTAAAACTGGAAGAAGCGGTTAATAGTAAGGGATCTGCGATTGCAGTCTTCCTGGACATAAAAGGAGCTTTTGATAATACATTATTTGATGTGTTAACTCGGGCCCTAAGAAGGAGAGGCCTTTGGACGAATTTCTGAAATGAGGTGCGTTGGATTGATGTTCTCGATATCTTAAGTCTCCTCGACAAGTCGATTAGGGGCTAAATCCCATACAAATAGATCTAAGTCCGGGTTGGGTTTTGGGGCAGGGGTATAGAGTAACTTCTCTCGATTCAGTTCATCACTGACCCAGCGTCTTTATTTTCTCGGATTGTCAAGCCACAATTTAAGCAATTGCTTCATCTACCACCAGATCTAAGCTGGTGTGGAAGTACCAAAAGAACCTAGATGACCTGTGTAGAACTAGTCAAGTCGGGACAGGGCTACACTTGGAACGAAAAGGTAGCCGAACTTGCCAAGCAAGGGTCCAATTCACCTTTCATAGAGGCAGAGCCGTTCTGTGAAATTCCTCTTTGCACGGCTTAAAGGCTGATAGCGAACCGTGCAAGTGAGGGGCATAGGTTGTATTGGAATAACATTCAGGAGCACGATCACTTAGGGAGCCTTTTGAGCTCACCTTTACTGGGAGCTTCTCAAGCTGAGCAGGTTGGATGTCATAACACTGGCTGATTTGCTTACCAGCCACTGTCAGCTGAGGAAGCACCTGGTAAAAATAGGCAGAGCCGTTGACCCCACTCGCAGACTTTGGAGGATAATAAGATCCCTCTACACATTTTATATGAATGTCCTGCAGTGGCTAGGCGCAGATCTAGCATATTCGGTAAACTAACCCTGGTTTCGAGTGAGCTGAGTTTCTGCCAACTGCGGGAGCTGTTGAACCTCTTCGGAGGGACAGGCTTTTTGTAAGGAGTTGAGCGGGTTAGCACAATAGGCCCTAGTGGCCCCAGCGATTGAGGACGTCACACATCCAATTCAAACCAATCAATCCTTAGGAGCAATACGCAAGCTAGCCTTCATTCTATAAATTTAGGTAAGCCGAATCAAAAAACAATACAATGAATCGCAGAATGTGAGCTTACTCCCGAATAAACGGGACCAAGCATTGCCTAACAAATGTGCCAGAAGTGTCAGAAGAAAATACAAGGTCGGGAAACCTTTCGAGATTATTCGAGAGAGAAAGTCTGCTTATAGCCAGAAGAAACGTGGTATTCTGTAAAAGATAAAGTTCATTGATCAGCTAAGGAAAAAGCCAACACCAGGCAGGATAAAATCGTCAAACCACAAAAGTTCACTCAGAAGGCCTCATGTCACAACAAACTTCCTTTGTCTTAGACAGGAAAATTTCTGAAATTATAAAAAAATAAATGGAATTGTCAAACCATATTTGTATTTGTAATACATAAATTCTAGTGGATCTTGCTGAATCTGGTTTTCAAAATAAATGGAATAAAAAAAATCCACTATTCCGAGAGATTACTATATCGGCCAGAAGTAACCATTAATTTTACATAATATCATTCCAAAGTTTTTTTCTAAAGAGATTACGACCAAATGTTTAAGGTATTAGATGTCACAATAGCAGGCCTAATTTAGTTATTACTGCCGACAATAACATAAAAAATGAATTTTTGTTGCAGTTTTTCAAAAAGTTTTAAATTTTGGCAAGCTTTACTGACTAGGATCAGTGTCATGATTAATTCTTTAGCAATAATCCCCCATAATTTTATTATTTTTATAAGAGACGGGTGAAATAATTCCCCCTGCATATGTAACAATTGCCAAGATAAAGGAAGGTATGTTTGCTGCAGAGCCCTGCACGGGCCGGGCCCGCCCGAAGAGCGCCCGGCGCGAAAGAGTTCAAGTCAAGCCGGGCCGGGCGCCTTACCAAAGCTTGTCTCCAGGCAGGGCAGAGGCTGCCCGAAACATATATCGGGCCGGGCTACGTCTCGGGCTTTAGAAGTGAATATGTCCGGTAATTATAGAAATATATCTGGTAATTATAAGAAAGTGATTCCCACCTAAACGAAAAAGGGATGTCTGTAGGTTATAAAAACATGCACCTCACCTGTAATTTAATTACAATGTGTCTTGTACTTAAAGTGTTTTGTGAGTTGGTGAGACGGGTAAGTAGTGAATGTGGTTGATGGGCTTAGGGGTGGGTGGGTGTATCCCCCCCCCCACCCCCACCCCACCCGCCCTACAAACCACCATCCACCCAACACACTCGCAACACCTACCGCCCACAGCGGACCATAACCCACATTCACTCCTAACACGTCTCACTAACGTCTCACCTACCGCCCACAGCGGACCATAACCCACATTCACTCCTAACACGTCTCACTAAATATATAATACAAGACACGTTATAATTAAATTACAGTTCAGGTGCACGTTTGTATAATTAATAGACTTCTTCTTTTCATTCACCTTCACTTGCGCACCTGTTCTATTAATGAATGATATTCTGTTCTATTTAAACAGGTATATACATATGCATCACACTGTCGATCTGTTCGATTTGGGCAGAAGTCCCTGGTCCAGTTTTGTATAAACTGTAAATGACTGTAAATGGTCAATAACAGAGACGATAGTTGTAGAAGGTAATAGCAAAATTTCTTCAGAATTATTACAAGATTAAAGCCAATATGTCTCTCAAAATACCTTTTATGCATTCTCATTTTGAGGACGCCCCCCCCCCCCCCACAAATCTAGGCGCCGTAACCGATGAGTAGATATAAATCATCATTCGTAAGTGCTGGAACTATTAATTATAAGAGGTTCACATTTTACAACGAAAACATGATGTCTTTAGTAAAAATATATCAAGGCGTCTGAGATGCATCCATGCTCAGAGATTATTTATAGCTATGGAATCATTAGTGAGACTGACCGTAGAGTATAAAAAAACCGGAGAAGTGCAAATTTGACTAGCGCAACGAGGGTGCCCTAATATTTTTTCAGGTGATCTGTCTACAAATTAACGTTTTTTAGATTTTTTCCTTTACTTGTACTGTGAGACTTTGGTTCTTGCCAAATTTTGTAATTCTAGGTCAACGGAAAGTACCCTATAGGTTTTGATTTGCGTATGTCTGTCTTGAAAGACAGACAGACAACGAAGGTACGGAACCCTAAAAACAGTGAATATGCCGCATTTCCCTTAGAATACCAATTAAAAATAATGAAATAAAAGATGAAAAAGTTCAAAAAAAAAATATTTTGTTTTTATTGTATATTTTAAACCTTAATAAAATGCCGAGTGTTTAAAGAAATCAATTTTTACAATGTTTTAGATTTTTTAACATAACGAGGCAGTGCCGCGTTGACTCTGTGTTAATCCGTCCCTGATCCTTATAGAAAATAATCCAATGTTGTGATCACACAACCCCCCACCCACGTGGCCAATTTATAAGCTTGACTTTTTTTTAAATAAATTTTCCTTGCATTGCCGACATCCTTACATCGTCTGAAGAACAATCATTGAATCGTTAAATGGCTGACAACACCAATCAAAATATAATTAAACAAGGCTACCAACGTTTTCAGAAATTCTATCATAACTATTGAATCATCTTTTATGTACACAGAAAAACTTTAAGTTAGATAAATTTACAATCCTCCTCCTTCCATCGTATCGGATAATACCTTCTATAAATTCATATTAAACCATAATCCAAGGTTTTGCATGATAGTAAATCACCGATCATAAATAATAAAATCCTACGACGAAGTAATTATTTCTGGAAATTTATTAAGCCAATATTCAAGTGCAGCGTATGTCCCTGCCACCGAACATCACACCTGTAATCGGTTTAATTTGCAGCTTCGCATTAAAAACAATTTCCGACAATTATTTAAGCCATGCTCTCTGAACACGGCACGAAGTGGTATTTGGTTTACGTATTGAAATTTTTGCCTTCATGTTTCGGCAAATTTTACTCGAAGTGAAATATGGTGCTACTATGCGGAAATTCGTCGGATATAAAATCGAAGCAGTACAATAAAGGATAAATTCCTTAATTTTGCTGTTTTGGTGACATGGCCTTTGCAGGCAAACAAACACCTTCTCCAACGACAGACTTGTCCTTAATTAATAAATTAATTCGCATAAGGGTGGGAGAAAGATTTCTGAGTTATTTGAAACTGTAATTAAAATTTTTAGAAGCATTATAGCAGGAGGAAACATAACACTTTCCTTCAAAATCCATTGCATTAGAGCTTAAAACAGTTTCAACTTCGAGTTCCTTACCACAGGGCAATCTATATCTGTGGCGTATAGACATAGAAAATAAAAGTCAGTAGATATGTTTCTGAGACATGATGAATCATTTGTGAGCCTTACAAGCCAAAATTGAACATTTCACTCAAGCTGAAAATCCCTCTATAGTTGCCGTCCATAGCGTACCACAGAGCGCTGGAAATACTATAGATATACATATGTACGCACAACGAAACGAACGACTGGAGAAATTTTAAAGAAATTCCAAAGAAAATATTTGGAAAATATCTGCAGAGTAGCACAATGCCTTATTCATGAATCGTTCTACGTTGTTGCTTCAAGTAAAACTTCTACGGCGCTTGTACTATATTTTGGTTAATTGATTCAAAGGGGTGCTAGCCTCAGGCTTAATCGCCCGGAAAATGTAAACTTAGAGGAAGAACATTACATTGCAAAGGTTGCAAGTACTTCTTAATGGCTTTGTTCTATTTAACCACTCGGAAGGCTCTTGTAAATTTATTCTATCCTGAGATAAGGTATCAGTTTTAATAGATTCTTCCGGTTTTCAGCAGCTAATTTTCTATATAACTTCAGTGATTTAAATTATTTTATGAGATGTATTGAAGATATAAGATCTGTTATTAGATAGGTACAACGGAACATAAAGCTTAATAAGCTGAATTATTAAATAACTATAAATTCGGAGACGGAGTTGTATCAATGGTTGAGTGGAACGAGCACAACTCCATGGATGTAAGGTTGAAACTCGGCCTGTTTAGCAGCAATTTAACAGAAATGCAATTAATAAAAAATACACTCCGTAAATAATCTGTTACTACAATGTAAAATTACAAAAAAAAATTTTTAATTTCGTCCATCTTGACAACAAAATTATAAGTCGGTGCAAAATAAACAGACAAAACAACTACAGCAAAAGTCTTTATTACTCCTTCCTTATGATCCCGTGAGCTGAAATGTTTAGGTAGTTTTATAAAGTATCGTCGATTGTGGTTGCGTAGTTGTTTTGGTTGTTTAATGTGCGCCGAATTCAAAATTTCGTAATAGATATAAAATGAAAAATTATTTTATGCTTTTTAGCACTTTTTGTGAAGTCGGTTTAACTATTTTATCTTTTACTTTTTACGGATACAAAATTTTTACCATCGTGCTATTGCGCCACAGTACTGTATACAGTAGAAAGAATCATCGTAGTCACTCTAGGTACAAAGTTTTTATAATTCACCAATCAGCAAGCGTATTCAGTTCGACAGAAAAATCATGGAAATTGGTCTATGCCTTAAGACGCTAGGCGCCGCCACGCCTTCAGCTCTCACCATGAGAAACATTTTTTGTCATCAGACAAATAGATACTCTATGCATTAAAAACCATCTAAATCAGTCCACGCGTTACGAAGTTAGGCTACCCCCTACTACAACCCTTGGTCAACATTTTTCCTTATAGTAGCAATACATACACCAAAAAGGATCATCCAAATACGTCTATACGGTAAGATGTTGGGTAACGACCCCTTCTCACCCCACCAACCCCAGAAATTCTTGTCGTCGTACCAATGGGACAATATATTCTACACATCAAAAGAAGAATCATCCAAATCGATTTACGCGTTAAGAAGTTGATACCCACCTCCTCCCCCACCCCAACCACGCCATTTAAAATTTTGTTCGGCACCAATGGAGCAACATACTCTAAACATCAGAAAATGAATCAAAATCGGTCCACGCGTTATGTTTGGCTACCACCTTCCTCTTCCCGCCCCACCACAAAAAATTTGTCGTTCATTATAAATAATAGACGATCATATTATGTACAACAAAAAAGAACTATCGAAATCGGTCCACGCATTAAGAAGTTAGTTTCCACCCCCACCCCATCAGCAAAATTTTAGACATGCTACCCAATTGGGGAAAATAATCTACCCAATAAAAAATGAATCATCCAAATCGGCCCATGCGGTACGAAGTAAGACTACTACTCCCCCTCCCCACCACACCCAAGGAACACATTTTTTACATTACTACTAATGGAATCATACTCTATGCAACGGAAAAAGAATCAACGAAATCGGTACACGCGTTACGAAGTTAGGTTTGAGCCCAACCCCACCAGAATTTTTTTTGTAATGGTACCAAACGATGAACATACTCTATACAAAAAAACAATACACGTGGAACTAAGAACCTGTTTGTTTTTGGGAAGTCGCTTAACAAAAAAGAAATCAGCAAAATCGGTCCACTCGTTATAAAATTATGCTCGGTAATACTATACATAAAAATAAACTTAGAAACTCTTTGTTTTTGGGAAGTGATAGATGCTCCGATGTAAGATGATTACAATCGTCGTTCGAGATTCTTCCTGAATGTGAAAAAGGCTAGTAAATTATATTAGATATTCTGCCTTTCTCTTTTAAAAACTCCAAACGACACTTTTTGAAGGCTTCATTTCAGCGCTGCGTTGTCTAAATACTCTTTTTCTAGTCCTAGATTCCTACATATGAAAAAAAAACGTACCTTGCAACAAGCCGAAAATGGCTTAAATAAAGTTCTAAATCTAAGATATATTTACAACTGATCAGGTTATGTTACCCTTGAAAAGTTGAAAAAGATATATGTATATACCTACAGCGATTTCCCTGAAAGCCCTTTAAAGTTTTAACAACAAATATATGCTGATAACTTATCACTATTATGTTTATATTTTATTTATATTTCCGAAAAAACGTCAAAACTGACAAAAGTTTGTGGTGATATGCGAGAATATTTTTATCTTATCAAATCTTCGAGAGAAGCGTTAAAACATCAAACATCTTTCGATACTATTGCCTTTATCTCTCCAGTTCTCTTCGCGATCAAACGATAATTTTTCGATACTATGGCGAGTATCAGTAAAAAATGTATCGATACTCGTGTTTATCGAATTAATAGAATATAGAGATCAAAACCTCGCTACCCAGGGAAAAAGTATCCCATCCCTATTCCATATGCACTTGCGCTCGCACACGCAGGTAGTTGACAAATTGTACATAATTAAACCACGTAGAGTAGGGAATGGATGGATGGGCATTCAACCGTCATTCGCTTGATGACGAAAAGAGAATTTGACCCGTCTGAAGGTGAAGGAAGGATCTGGGATGTGCTTGAAGGGTTGTTTCAACAGCACTATCCGTATGAAGGCAGACCCCAGGAAGTTACAAGAGGTAGGAGTTCATTGAAGCTGACCAAAAAAAACCCATGTTAAGTCATAGGCGAAAAAGTTCGAAAATTAAGCGAAGGACGTGCGACTAGGGTTTGTAATCCCGAACGATTTTCAGTCCCGTGGGTTCCCGCACGCAATTTTTGTAAAACTCCTTAGACAAATTTTAAAAGCAGACAAAATTGTCTTCAAACTACTTGTTATGACTTTTAAATAATAAAACAAATATACAAAATAATTTCAATTGTAGTTTATCTTGTTCAAAGTTTTGTTTGTACAACCTCTCTAAGCGCTAAAAATATAGCGCTAGACGGATGACTGTCTTTTTAGGCGGTTTTAAAGTCACATCATCTATTTTAAGAGCATTTCCGTAGTTTTTTTTTAATTTAAAAGACGGAGGTGGAGCAATTGGTTGAGCGGCACGACCAACACGTCATGGTGCCTGGGTTAGAGATCAGGTCTCCCCGTGGGTTTAAAAAAATTTTTATTAAAAAATCCACTCCGTCTTTCGGCTGTTGTCTAGCTCGCAATACAAAAACAAGACATTCGGGTTTCCTCACTCCTCTTACCCTAACTCCCGTCTGGCCAAAACCATGCTAATACATCAAAGGGTTGTTTCCTAGGCTTTGACCACATCGCAAAAAGAAACTTCATAAAAGTCTGTACGCCGTGGTTTATATCTCCCTCGGAGTATCGCAGATAAGGCTTAGCTCGTGGATGTATTTTTCGTGTCCTCTTTTTCAAGCATGAACTTGAACGATCCTTTAACTGTTGATAGTGTGGCATCGCTTTTGAAGAGGGTTTAAATGCCCATTTTTACGGGTTGTAAGTTATTATTTAGACTACTTATTCTGGCCATTCTTCATCTGGAAAATGAATTTCCGAACCAATGTCAAACAGTGCTTTACTGTTTTTTTCCGCAATGTAAAACATTTGTTTTACAACCCAACGTTAAACTGTAGTCTTTTTGTTCTTCTAGGAAGTATTTTTTCAAATATATGTCGTTTTTGATGGGCGAGTTTTTGAAAGCCTTTTACTACCTTTCTGACTTACTTGCCGAAATCTGTGTAGATGAGTAGCATTTCTTCTGTGGCTGATCTAATTTTACTATCAGGCTATTGCCCCTGTGGAGGTTAACCGAGATCAAAAACTGACCTTTTAATTAAACATATAAAGATTAATTTAAATGTTGTGCTACCGACTATGCTACTTAATATTAAATAAGAATGATTTGATTTCACGTGTTTCAGCGATCTCAGTATGCGCAGGTTCCGACCGATGAGTTATTCGCGACTCTGTCGTTTTCTGCAATTGTCCTTTGCTTGTAGAATGTACGGAAACAAATTTTGCTATAGTACTCCCCATTCAGTGCAGTACCATGCACAAAACCGTACGTGTCGTCCAGATCTTGTAATATAATCCTGTTTGGAATGGCAGTTTGAGTTTTTTCGTTCTCGTTTAATATGTAGGCTGCTTTAAGACGATCCACTGAGACCCTTGATTTCGGTTTAATTCCTGTTGACTGTGAAATATTTGTCCTTGCGGTGCAAACCCCTGAAAGGTCTTTCGTATGGTGTCTGGAGTGGTCTTCGTACTGTGTCATTGCGGATGAAAATATGTGACGAAGAACGTAAGTCTTTTTGTATAAATATGTTTTGTTTGGAATTTCAATTTCAATTTCAATTTCAATTTAATCAAAAATACATAAATTACATATGGGCATAAGCTCCTTAGAATTTAACATTCTATACAGAATTTCAAAAGAAAATATAATGCACTAGATAATCCAAAACAGGAAAAAACTAAATAAAACAGCTACGAATAATAATATTAAATTGAAATAAAAAGAAAATATAGATTAAACAACAATTCAAGCAAGAAAAAATATTAAAAATAAAGATGAAAACTACTAAAAAGAAAAGCAAAAATAAATAAATAAGTAAATCGTGTAAACACTTTTCTGCACAAAAAATGCTACTGTAGAAAAGAAAAGTAATTTAAAGCCGCACTATTGAAATTAATTATGGAAGTTAGTAGCCTAAGATTCACAGGTAGTGTCTTAAAAATTTTAACACCATAGACGAAAAATGATCTATCGCTTTGCCTACATTTACTACGAAGAATAACAATCTGAACATTGCGTACTGATCGAAATAGTTAAATTTTTCTGCATAAATAATCTGGCATTAAATTTCTAATTATTTTGAAACCATTAATACGACATGGTATTTACAAAAATTATCCAGTGAACATCCTAATATATTGTAAGCATACCTCGATATATGACTGGAACGATCAATCTTAAAAATATAACGCGCACATGAATTATATGCTACATTTACATTTTCCTCTGACTATCGCTATCCAGACAGCACCATACTTGACATTCATACATATAAATACATGGGAATAGTAAGTATTATTACCAAACATCTTCGAATAGATAATGAAGTATATTTCGCATAAAACCGTTATCTTCTCAAAGTACCACGGACCCTTCCTACAACATTGGCTATATGCATATTTCATGCTAGAGTAGAACAAAACGCTATACCTAAGTTGTTAACTGAGTCAGAGTAAGGAATATTATCATCACCCAGATAAATAGGGCTGAATTCATAAGTATTAATATAATTCCTATACAACAAAATAGCTTGAGACTTTGAAGCATTTAATTTCAATTTATTTTTCTACGATCAATTCAAGGCTCTGACTAAATCAGCATTTATTTGAGAAATACCAAGATATGTATCATTGACCGAAGTAGATAAAGAAAGTTGAACATCATCTGCATACATCTGGATACTAGAATTATTCAATACCTAAATCACTAAGTACATCAGAAATAACAGAGGGCCCAGAATCGTACCCTGTGGAACTCCTGAAAAAACTGACTATATTTCGAATGCGAAGAGTGAATCACTCCTTTCTGATACCTGTACGATAGATAGGAATATATAAATTTCGTTGCTGAACTGCTAAAGTTAAATTAAGTTTTCAATTTATTGCACAATATGTTAAAATTTACACTGTCGAAGGCTTTGCTGAAGTCAAGAAGAACTATAACAGAAGCTAAACGGTCATCACAATTACTTCTTACTTTTGTTTTGAATGACAGCTCGTTTTTGTTGGTGATAAAACCCTCATGTTGTTTCGAAGGATATCGACATATTCGAAGGAGTGTACGATGACGAGGAATTCGCCCGGTATTCGAAGTTTGATTCCATAAACTAGCTGCTTCCTGCTCGGAAGTAATGCTTAGTGGTACTCCGATTCGTGATACGGACGATGGTTTATGCTTTTATATCGGTAATCGGGATGGCTTCTATCCAGCGTGTGAACCTATCAACACAGGTTATAAAATAACGGAATCCTTGTGAGGATGGTAGGGCTCCAACTATATATCTATGTTGATGTGAGCAATTCTGTCGTTTGGCATCTCGAAATTCCGTGAGGGCGATTTATTATGTCTGTTGATTTTTGCCATGTCCAACATGTTTTTGTCCATGTCCGGCGATCTTTTTTTAAATTCGACGAATTGGTCAGAAACTAGTCGTGTTGTACTTCTTATGCTGGGATGAGCCGAATTGTGTAGGATGTCGAAGGCAGTCCGCCTGAATTGTTGGGGAAGAAACGGTCGAATCCCGCCCGTCGATGTGTCATAGTATATTTTCTTCGATTGAACACCTGGAAATGGAAAATATTAAGTGAAGTTGTGTTCTGCAGGTAGTGTATCAATTCCTGATCGTTTTTGTGCTTCAGATATCTGATCATAATTAAAACCTCCTTTTTTTCTTCTAGCCGCTAAAAGTATGAGTGACGAAATTTTCTTCACCCTTTATATACTGAATGTCTGTTGTTAGCTGCCCGATATAATCTAGCTGACGTAACGTGGTGATGCCTATTCTGGATTTTGAGCAAAGGCAAAGGTAAGCAGTCTATGATTCGTGAAAATTGTAAAGTTTCTTCCCTCGAACGCATATCTGAAGTATTTTGTGACAATGCGGCTCCTATAGCTGAACTGCATGCATTCGCCAATAATGCGAGCGGTGCCGTTTGGGATGGGTGAGCTAATACTGTAGCATTCAGTAGGCTTGTTTTGCATTCATCCGAAGCAACTGTAGCTTCGTTGGTCCAGTCGATTTTTGAGCGGTCGTTGCGTTTATTTCCTTTGATGAAATTCTGTATTATGGCTTGTTTTTCTGCTGCGTGCGGTAAAATTTAAAGGAGGAGCAACTGAGCTATTTGGAGGAATGATTGGCAAAGCTGTCGGCAGTAATTTCTACCTCTCTGCGCGCAATTTGATTTGAAAATCATTCGATCATTCGCTATTAGGCCCGAATTAAAATTCCGACTGATCACTTAACTGCAACTGAGTTTTCAGCCGAAGTCACCGCCAAAATAAAATTTGAAAATAAATTGTAGCTTCAGCTTCTGTCATTTTCAGAGATATTTGCATGTATATTTCAAATGAAGTCAGCCGCAGTCGAGTTTTGTGACTACAACTTAGCACTTTGAGCAAAGTTTAAGTTCAGTCGGAGTCGACTGATAAGTCGTTAAATTGTAGCAATCATGTTGCATGAATTTCCCATTTGAGCAAAGTTACAGTCGACTGATCCGTTGGAATTGTAATTCGGGCCTCAAGTTAATGGCATTATCCACTGGCATGTTTCGGTGCTCCGCTGGTTGTCCATAAAGTACATATGTTTATATGATACTTCGATGCTCTTCGTTTTGGGCGGTGAGAAGTACTGCATATAAACATCCACGTCATGAAATTATTGCGTTAACTTTCCCAATAGGTACCCCTTTACTTGGGAAAAGCAAATCAACTTTTAAATATAACCTTTTCATATTCCTCATATGAATATAAAAGGTAAAAAAAGTAATGAATTTATACATTTTCAAAAGTCCAATTACGTGTGCGCCTGGATTACGACAGTTATCTCACAATCATTGTAATCAGGAGGGACGTGAGCATGATGATTCTTACCTTTACCTATTCCGGACTATTATTTTGTACCCTCTAAACAAAGATCCATTGAGGGCTTGAGCTGCCTTATTAGCAATCGCTTCGGTTACAAATTGTACAAATCCGAAATATGTTTGCTCCAAATAGCCAAGAATTCTTCTGTATCTATTACAGGTACTTTCGAGTTCTTCTCTGGTGCATGTTTGTAGGTTTCCCAAAAGTATACGACTTTTTGCTAAAGTAGGATCTCTTACTTTTAATAAACCGTTTTCCATTATTTCTCCTAACATTTATTAAAAATCACAGAATTAACCTGCGAAAAAGCCGGCAAATAACTCATTAGACGTACCGTAGAATTTTCTGTCTGTTCAGTTGCGGCAACTTTTACTCAAATTATGTTAAATTTGTAAAACTTTAGAAATTATTTTTTAAAGAGTAAATAATCTGTCAATTTTTCTTTCAAGAAAAATCGCCATAAAAACGCCTAAAGTCGATGAAAAATCGCCAATTTCAAATTTTTTTCGCCAGAATTGATGAAAAATCGCCAATTTGGCGAAAAATCGCCACATCTGGCGACCTGAGGACCTGAGCAGAAAAATTACAAGATGCGCGACAGTTTCTACCTTTATCACCGAATTTATAATGGAACCAACACAATGCATAACGGGATTGTGAATGTCAAGCACTTCCTATATTTTATGCTGAATGTCCAGTTGAATTATGAGAGGCTCCCAATTATATTGATATTTTAAGGTTTTGGCGGTGTTAAGGAAGAAGTTGAGTATTATCTGGAAAAACACCATCCTTTCAGTTTCTTGCAATACCAAAGAGAAAACCAACGGCTTTAGAAAAGAGTGAGAAGTCTACCTCTTATCACAGCTGCACTTGACCACTAGAACTCGTGGGAGGCAGACTCAGAGGTCGAATCTAATATAACTTAATTAGTTATCACAACACGTGTCGCAGAATTTTAAATAAAATAGCTGAATTGAGAAGTGCTTAGTTTTCCATTTTTATCCGCATTGTGTTCCCCAGAATTGTCGCATCCTTGGACATTCAACAGGCGGTATACACATATGTACATATATCCGAAAATTAGGACTACACGCGGATTTTCTTATGCGTCGGGGTCATCACTTTGGAGGTTAATCGAGATCAAAAATTGAAGGACCGACCTTGTTTTTAAACGTATAAAGATTTATTTAAATATTTTGCTTACGATTATGCTACTAAATATTAAATTAGAACGATTTTATTTCACGCGTTTAAGCGATCTCAGTATGAGCACGTTCGGGCCGATGAGTTATTCACGACTCTCCTTTTCTTCAACTGTGCCTTGCTTGCTTGAGGATGTAGAGTTTCTTTTGCAGTAGTGAGCTGCTGTGCTGTCTACAGAATTTACAGAAACAAGTGTTGACATACCCCGGTTATATGCTAGTTTTAATTATCCGTAGATTCATTTAAATAAGATTATTATTAATATCTAACGCCACATAGTCATATAAGCATATCCATATTTTCCTATATTGTCATGATAAGAATTACCAAGATTTTATTTTTATGGGATTCACCTCAGTTCAGTTAAGAAACCTAATACTTTGTATTACGAAGAATTTCTAAGTTATTAAACTCATGCAATATGTAGTTTTGTATCAATTTGATTTCGTTTATTATTAAGCATTTAGCATATCGATTAAACTTTGTTATTTCGGAATTTAGCTTTTATTGAACTAAGCAAATGTTAATTATTGTTCGGGCGAGTGCTCTTTTTTGCAATATTGCTTTTGTTCACAGCTCTCGTAATCGGTTCAAGTGCCGTTTATATCAGTTAAAAGCAAGAACAAGTATAGCGGTTCAAGTGCCATTTATGCCTCAGCATAAAAAGGCTAAGTGAAAGCGAAAGCATTTCTTTATTGGATTGAGTCATACTCCTCCATAACAGCAAGCTACATAATATATGCAGTGGACGTATCACAAGGCATAAGCTTGCCAACTTTCTAGAATTAAGCTAAGTGGTATAAATAGGGCTGAGCAGTAGCCCAGGTAGTTTAGTCGTGATTTAGACTGCGAAGCGTTTACATGTGATAACGGGAATAGTCAGTTGTATTTTAACCAGTGAAGTGATAAGATGTAATTGTTAAAGTGAAACGTAATATTGTGAAGAAATATTGTCAAGGAAATTGTTAAACGAACTAATTAATCGAAGTGAATAAACTTGTGAACATTTGTGATTAGAAATAAGTCTAAGTGTCTTCGGCCTGCAAAAGAGGGACCGAAGAATAAACGAAATGAAAGCTAAAAGCTTTCTTTTCATGTAGATACGGTTGATCGAAAGAATCAACTGAGGGATTCGACGAGTTTTGTTCTGGTCGCGGAGTTTTAATGTTGTGCCGTGGAGTCTGTAATTGTAAAGTGTTCATTGCTTAAAAGACTTTAAGAATTTAAATTTATTGTAACACCTAAATAGTTATTGTAATAGATTAGGTGAAGTGTCCGTAATTAAGTAAAGTGTTCATTGCTTAAAAGACATTAAAAATTTGAATAGTTAAGCGTTTAAAAAGTTATTGTAATAAATTAAGTGAAGCGTTAGTAATTGCGTACTGTGTATATTAATTAAAAAACATTAAGAGTTTAAATAACAAAGTCTGGTGTTTAATTGTTCTTAATGTAACGCCACATTGTTTGTCCCCTTTGGAACCAAACATAAAGAAAAAAATATAGCATATTTTGGCGCAGCCGGTAGGATAGGGGAAGCGTGTTTTATACAAACGTAACAGCTTTAAAAGCCTCTATCCTACACCGAACAAGTAGGGTACCTTTAAGCACTACCGGGTAGGCAATAGCCCTGAGTGGTCACCCATAACGCTTCCACAAAGTGCAAGCCAGCACCACCGGTGGAACTGTGTGGGCTCCTTCCCAGCCCGAAGAAGAAGACAATAAGGACTATCAACAATCAACACAGCACCAGTAGCAGGTTGAAAAAGGTAATCGCTGAAGCAGGCACTACCCCCCTTTTCCCCAACACAACTATAGTACTGTCAACAAGCAACGGTAAGCAGGCCAAAAGCCCCCCTTGCAACGCCGAAAAGCATAAGTTGATGTCCAAGGATATCCACTCTACTCCGGCTCACTCACCCACTGAGGAGAAGACAGAGGACCTTCTCATAACTTCCCTGGATCTGGAGAACAGCCCGGAAGAACCCTCGGACTCTAATAAGCCACAAGCTAGACCACGCCAGGGTTCCCAGTCATCAATATTCACCGACCAAACACAGGTCAGCGAACACCAGATCACCCCAGCGCAACCAGGACCCGCGCGAGAATCCGAACGCCTAGCGGCTCTTTATTCCAACCTTCTCGAAAACCGGACTACAAAGTCCAGCGAAGAGAGATTAAAAGATCTAGAACGTTTCCAAAGAGAAGCCGCACTTTTTCAAGCCAAGCTAGACGGATTCTCGCGCGTACTCCTTCCTGAAGACAATACAGAAAACGAGTTATTAAGCCAAACTGAGGAACACCTCAGAAAATCTTTGCAAGACTACGAGTAATCAACCTGAAACAAGGTCTAAATCGATTTCTCGCACAAGACTCGCCCGCAACCGACTCGAATCCGAACCCCACAATGACGACAGATTATGGAAAAATCGTAAAATTAACTGCGCAAATGGTGCCCATTTTTTCAGGTGAGCCAGGCCCGCATCTCGGTTCAGAGTTGCAAACAGTCCTGGGTTGCTGCCGCCAGGCCAAACAGTGCCTTTCCGAAGGAGAGCAAGACGATTTCCTCAAGATCCTCTCCACAAGACTCCGTGGAGGAGCATACCAACTGTTGGCCTCGGATGTACCGACAACCTTCCAAGAAGTCGAATCCAGATTAAACGCGGTATACCTTTCCAGAGAAACTTACCAGAAACTGGTAAATAGGCTCATAACAGCTCACCAAAACCCCTGCGAAACGCTCACCGCCTTCACGGCTAGAGTGAAACAGTTGCTGGCTCTCTGTAAAGAGGCCGCACAAACCTAATATGGAGCTGCGGCCACCCCAGCTGTTACAACGCAGCTGGAGGACTACGCGAAAAACGCAGTCCGCACCGGGGTTACGAATCCGCACCTATGCCAATATCTCCTCACCGTTACCGACGGCACGCTCGAGGGGCTGATTCATAAAGCACTCGACATGGAAAAACTACGCCCAGCAGGGCGCCCAGTTCACGCAAACTACAACAACCCAAGGCTTCCCTGAACCGGTTGTTGTAGAACAAGGCAGAATTACGCCGGTCGCTATGGAACCAACTGCCAGAACACGGGCATTCCATAGAACCCCATATATATATATATATATATATATATTTATATATATATATATATATATATATATATATATATATATATATATATATATATATATATATATATAGCAAACGTTGTACAGACAACTGCCACCACAAAATTTCCGCAGACAGACTCCGCCATATACGACTCCACCTGGCCCACAAAATACAAAAACAAAAAACAAAATTGTCGATGCCCAATTCTCCCCTATTAAAAATTAAAAAATAAATAACTATAATCGTTGACTGTCAAAATATGTGCGCACCGCAAAAATTTAACATTATGACTAATTTAAAATTCCTATGTCATGTCGTTTTTGAGGAAAATATCTTGAACAGACCGGAGGACCGAAGCACGAGTGATCTTATAAGGGTCGGTTTTTTTCATTTTGAGGTACGAACCCCTAAAATGTTAATATGTTAGATATTGTAATATACATATAGCTAATATTTACAACATTTAAATTTTTGACAGCAATACAATTTTAATACATGAAAGTTTGATACCCTTTAAAAAGAATGAAAAAATATGAATAACACAACAATACACTTTATTATTATTTAAATTTAAAGGGAATCGATGTGATAGCCGGCACAGCGTGGTAAAGAATTTTTTAAATCGGTCAAATAGTTTCTGAGGTCACCTCATCGATGTAAACAAACAAGCTCACAGTTTTTCTTTCAGTTTATTTGAAGAAAACAGTTGTTGTGGAGTGTACTGGGTTTCTTGTATAATTGAAAGACTTTATTTTAATTATAAATTTTATTGATTTAAAATACACACTCCAAGACGTAACTTGAGGCTCCACCAAAAGATAAAAGATAATTAATAAACAAAAATGCATGTTCTGCAATCTGCATTTCTTGGAACACTTGAAAGGGACATAAAGAATGTGCTTATGCTTATTAGGCAAAATAGGAAAAATGCAATTAAGTTAATTTATGGGATTTTATGATTTCTTCACAACCCGGTGTAGATACTGTCATTGACCCAACGCACACCTGACTCTAAATTTCTTCCCTCAAGTCGGTTTGGGGATGTGATCCCGATATTTTGCTTCCACTCAATTTTATGTCAGGATGCGTGTTGAGTTAGTGTTGGTTTGATTGTTTAGAAAGCGACATTGTGGGACCCGAAATATAGAAATCATTTTGTGTGCACCCGAGAAATAGGAATTATTTAGGTGGAAAAATGTTAGGAAGCAATTACAGTTTCCTGCGATCCTTTACCTGAAATATTTTCTTCCTAATTATCTATCCCTAAATCACATGACATACCCAAATTAAACTGAACTTAGTTTGAATTAAGTTCACAATTTGGGTCTATTGTTACATGACCATATTTAAAAATGAAACTTGAAATGTTTTATGAATCTGTTAGCTGTCAGTTCAGTGTAAATTTAAAATGAGTGGAATTGATTTATATAATTATGCGTTTTTGCATCTTAGAATTGGAAAACATAACTTCAAAAAAATGTTTTCCTTATAAAGATTTTCGTGACTGAGGCATAAAAATAGGATGTCTGAAGCTATAAAAAGTTCACTATTGGTGGCTAGTTACATGTACATTAAATCGAAAAGTGTATTCAAGCAAGTAAAATCTTTAAACCGAACTCGGTTGACTTTCTTTCAGTGCTTAGTTTGGCTTAGTTTCTGATTATTGCCAGTACAAAAATTGAAAAGTGTGCTCAGTAGCAACTCAGTTTGGTTTTCTGAAAACTAAAACATTAATAAACCGATCGCATGCAAAAATCATATCAACTTTATACTTATAGTTGTATTTTTCGCCCGCGAGATAGAAATCATTTCGGTGGAAAAATGTTTTCAAGCAATTACCGTTCCTTGCAATCTTTTACCTGAAATATTTTCATCTTAATTACCAAGTTGACTACCTGTTAATTGAAACATTAATGAAACGAGCGCATGCAGAAATTCACTCTTTACTTGTAGTGGTGTTTTGCACTTGAGAGATAGAAATTATTTCGGTGGAAAATTTGAGGGAAAAATTCCCTTTCCCTGCGATCCTTTACCTTCAAAAACCTGTTTGGGTAGACTCAAAAGAGGACCGTGAGCGTTGGCTGATTGGATATTAAAATTGCTATAACCCCAGATCACTAAACCAATGTAGGAAAGCGTAAGATATGCGTAACGACTTGACCGCAAAACATATTCAAAAATCACGAGTTTTACCATCGTTCTCACAAAATCTTAAGTACAGTAGTACAGTGGCTACAGAAATATAGCAAAAGTTCACAATTAACGAATTTTCTCGATTTATTGGACGACTTTATTTTTGCAAGGTTTTAAGTTATAGTTTCTTTCATTTAAGTAGCTATATCCCCACAGATAGCACGAATAAGTTGTAGATTGCGATTATACATGTAATATATATGGAAACTTAGAAAAATATATTTTTCCTTCTTTTAGGAGAAGAGCGGTCACCGCAGAAGTGTGGGAAATATAGGTCATCGCTTGAATCGAGAAAGTTCCAAAAACCGTTAATTCTAAACTTGTGCTATATTTGTGTACCTACTGAACCGATTTTATCTTAAAACCAACAACATGAATCAGTAATTGCTGAGATGAGCCAATAGAAACCATCAGACAATATGTCATATTATTAGTATAGATTTCCCGTGGAAAGCCGTCATCTTCCTGGGATAAAATATGCACTATGAAAATTTGTATTAAGTCAGCTTTCTAACGGTTCAAGAATTTTTAGAGTGGGTAGAGTAGTTTCCGAGACTACCTTCTACATACATATAAACAGCTCACACTATTTCTTAAGAAATTAGTATAGATATATGTAGATAAATACCAAATATTTATACTCCTGTTCTACCGTATTAATTTCACCTTAGATTTCATACAACGAAAAGTATTCGGCCATGTCGTATTTACGCACTTCAAACATGTGATTATCTTCTGAATACCAAAGAAAGAGAAGTCGAATCAAATCAATTTTCTATTAACTTCAGAAATTTTTCCAGAATCTTATTTTTCCTGCTGGGACAAGTCTCAGTCAAGTTCATATAAGTACACTTCAGCACAAGCCTACTTCAATGCGAGCTGATATAAGTCAAGCATTATAAGATTATTAGTTTGAGATATATCCTTCGACAGAACGGAGTGGAAGAAATTGTGCTATTCTTTGCGTGAGGCCGTCTATTTGATGAAAGTGAAAAAAGAGAATTTCATGTGCATTCCTTAAATAAAAAACCCACTCAAAGAAATCCCACTACATATTGATGCCATTGCCTTGAGCACTTAAGTCAGCTTTTATAGCTTATTTTCCTGATTAAATTTGTTCAGTGCGGGTAAACACATTGAACTGACTATTTTATGCCTATAAGGATTGATTGTTTGCATTGTGTTTTGACTTTGACTAAATAAGTGTGGGCGGGGTAAAATTTTTCTGTAGAATTTTGTGTACGAAAAGCTTTGTCAAGCATAGATAAGAGTTTGACTAATTTAGTGTCGCCTATTGACTTATAGTCATTGTATTCATTTTATGACTCAGCGGAGAGTTTTGCTTGACTGCCCACGAAGGTTAGGTTAGGTTAGGCTACCCCATTAAACCCCATTAAAATACCTGATAAATAAGAGGGTGAACATGTTACCCCCTATACACCGAGCCAGTTCCTTGTCTCCAGTGGAACCAGTTCACGGGAAGTCAAAATAAATTTGACTGGGCTAGGAAGGGTGTTCAGCCCTTAGAATAACGAACTAGAGGAAAGGCCATCACTCGGAAAAATCTAAGCATTTTTCTTTATGTAGTAGAGTCTGAGCGATGTGTGCGTTTCGACATGAAAGTAGTAAACTTATGCTTGTATACAGGAGGGGCCAACTCATTTTGATAATATTTTAAATTAGGTGTTTTTTAAATATATTCTTATAACACTTTTAATATAATATAACTTTGCCCGAACATATTTTATTAATTTACTAAATTTTACTATTTAAAAACACTTTGCTTATGCCCCAAATATTTCAGTATTACGGAGACGACTTTGATTTCAAGGCGACATTCGGTCCAATTTGACATTTCAGGCGTCATTCCCCCTTAACGCACTCGCCACTTGGCCCAGAAGCAAAAATGCTTATCACACGTACAGGGTTTTTACTTAAGATAGCCTTTCCTCTCGTTCTATATTCTAAGGTTCAGCCTTAACTTGTCGTCGGGAACCATTTTGAACTGATAAATCGAGCCAGGTCTCTGGCGTGAGCGGAGCCTTACTCGGTTAACTCTTCAAAAAAGGGGGAGCCCAAAAACCGGTTCCTGCGGTTGGCTAGTGCCGAGCAGTTACCGAGGAAGTGAAGTAGGTTTCCTCTTCTTGTTCGTCAAGGCAACTGCTAATTGTTGTGCGTCCGAGTAGGATGAGCTCCCTTAACCGTTTAGGATCAAGCTTTGGCCATATATGTCGGGTTATCAGGCAGGTGTGTTTCTCGTGCCAATTAGTGTTTGCAATCCTGAGAGACTCCTGTCAGAATTCCAGTGTGCATGTGGCCAGCGGTTTACACAGCTGGTGGTTAATGTCCAAATCAGAACGAGTGGTACCGATTCTCGCTAGTTCGTCGGCTCTGTTGTTGCCCGGAATATCACTACGTCCAGGCAACCAGATGAGCCGTACTTTTAGATGATCAGCTATGTCATTTAGTGCTGAGCGACATGTTACAACCGTTTTGGAGGTGGTGTATACTCCCGAGAGGGATTTGATAGCGGCCCGACTATCTGTGAAAATACATATGCTGTCTGTAGGTAGCGTTAGATGATTCAGGCGGTCCGCGGCTACCTTTATAGACATGATTTCTGCTTGAAACACGCTGCAGTAGTCGGGTAAGTGGAATGAGATATCGAGGTTCAAATGTTCCGAGAAGATATCTCCACCCACTTTGCCTTCTAATTTGGAGCCGTCAGTGTAGAGATGCACTGACTCCCTCCCATTCCGATCTGGTGGGAAAGAATATTTTGGAGTGACCCAAGTCAGTTCGTTTCCAGGTCTGGACTAAGTAAACCCTAATGGCGGCTGAGAATGCGGTTTGCTTACCATAGAGATCCAACGGTAGAAGGTGGAGAATAGTGTTCAAGGCTTTAGAAGGTGTGGTTCTATGGGCACTGTTAAGTACCTAAAAATGGTCATGAAATAAAATATTATCATTCATTCAAATTTAATATAATAATGAAAATGAAATATTCAATGATTGAAATATTATTTCAGTTGCATCATACGGATGTAACTAAATTCGCCTAAACGGCACAAATTATTTCAATTCGCGACAAACATATCGCTCAAGTTACCGCGCATTCCTTTCCCAGGAAATTTGTAGCGCATTGGTAGCTTAAAAATGCTAATTATGCATTTAAGCAGATATGGTACCGAACGAAATTAAATTCGTTCCCAGATAAAGGTGCCTATCTCAGCGATTTCTTAACATACATCGTACCTTTCTCAGGCATTCACGAGTAAGATACAAAAAGAAGAAAAAGCTTTGGGAGCTTTCTTCGTGTATGTCGTTTTGATCGCGATCTCTCGCTACATCGTCTTCGGCCTGCAAAAGAGGGACCGAAGAATAAACGAAATGAAAGCTCAAAGCTTTCTTTTCATGTAGATACGGTTGATCGAAAGAATCAACCGAGAGATTCGACGAGTGCTGTTCTAATCACGATCGAGTAAAGTCGCGTTGTGGCGAGTTTTTGGTTTTGAACGTAATAGAGGAAAGTAGCGGTAATTAAGGGTCTTGAAATCTAAGTCGTATGAGTCGGTCGGGGTCGTCTTTGAATGTCGAGAGAGTCCGTATTGAAAGTGTCAAAAAAGGAAATCGGTTCCAGGAGTCTGCCGTTTGGCGGCTAGTGAGTATTCTTTCTGTAGTATCGAAAGCTCTATGGTTGTGGTAAGTTCGTGCAGGGCTCTCTCTACGGACTTATCTTTAGTGTAAGCATGTTGCGAGAGAGACAACTTGGAAGGATTGATTACCTAGATATTTAAGAGTCTCTACAAGGTTTTGAGCAGAAAGGAGGAGAGACTAATGGGCCTGAAACCACTGGGCTTATAATGAGAGGCTCTTCCTCCTTTAGGGATAAAGACGACCGTAACCTTCGTCCATGAGGATGGAATATAGGTGAGGTTAAGGCAAGCCTCATAAATGACCATTAGCCACGGAATCAGTATCTCGGAAGCTAATTGTAGTTCAGCTGGGATGATGCAACATAATCCCGGTGATTTTCAGGGCGTGAAACTTCGTATCGCCCATTTCAGTTTTCAGTTTACTCACGTCAAGTAATCCGGAAACTCAACACCACTGGTTGCTGAGCACCCCAGAAAGTGCGCGTTGACAAGTAACTCCAGCGACTTAAGACTGGATGAAGTCCAACTACACTCACTTTTGGTCAAGAGGCTTGGGGTGATGGGCGTTGTTGAGTCTGAGCCTGTTTTTATAAGAAGAACACATCTGCTTATGGAGTGTTATTCCAAATTCGATGTAGGCGTGGTCGGATAAGGATGGTTTGTTGGATATCTTCCACTTTGTTATTAAGTGGGCGGATTATTCCGAGACCGTCGTAATGTCTAGAACTTCCCGCCTAATTGAGTTAGTAAAAGTAAGTTCTGCACCAACGTTACAAATCTGGAGGTTGGTTCCAAGAATAAAATCAAAAAGTAACTTACCTCTTTCGTTGATGTCCGAACTGCCGCAGGCTATATGGTGTGCGTTGGCGTCCGCTCCCATGCCCATCACCAGCGTCTACCGTTTGTTCAGGCTAATTGAGCTGAAGCCATAGCAAATAACCCCGTTTCGTTCGGCAAGTAGGGCAAGGGACTGCTCATTTAGGATCACAATGATCTGTCTTGATTTTCCCTTGACTTCGCTTGGCTACTTTCCAGTTATGGGAAGGTAACCCAGGGTTGGCTACTTGGATGAACTTTAGGATCCGAAGTTTCAATTGGTATCCAGGCCCTTGACCTAGGTCTACAAGGGATTTGATCCCTGGGAATGGCTTCGATTCTTGCACCAGGCCAGATTTCACCGGTTAAGAAGCTCTGCCGACCTTTGGTCAGAGCAGGCAAGTAGTTTAATGTGACCTTCACGCCAGCAAGCATCAAGACAACGTGGGGGAGGGACAGGGTTCAGTGAGAGAACCTCCATATAAAGCAACGCTACTTCCATCATCGTCCATCTATCTGGTGTGATGGAGCCGTCCGCGTTGCTGCGATCTATAATCGCCCTTACTAAGGTATCCTACGCTATCTCGCTGAGGGATTTAGCGGTAAAGGAAAGGGGGCTAGCCGCCATAACTGTTTTGGAGGATGGCTGCGGCTCGTTGGGCGAGCGCAACCTCTTCGGGGTAGTTTGGAGAGGTCCTTTAGAGGCCGAAGCGTTATTTTGGGTAATGATCTTATTTTCCCACTGCAGAGAGGCTTTAAAAAAATATTGATGTTTAATATATTTTGGAGATCTATTCAACGGAGCTTAATTGCCGCTCCCTAAGCCGCTCAAATGTGGGTCTGGATGCAAGTTTATTATTGAAAATTTTCTATTTTTGGAATAAAATACATTACTTTTGCAACTGAAATTTTTTGATGTCGTAAATCGCGCTTGTCGCAAACAATAACAATTATTATCAATTATATTGTGGATGTAGTACTTTTTTTTATAATGTAGCCAATGGCTAGGGGACAATCCTATGATGCGCTAGCATGGCTTTAGCCGGAAGGAAATGGGGGGGGGGACTTGAATATCTTGTTTTTGCATTGCTGCGAGTTAAATAGCAGTTCAGAAACGGAGCGTATTTTGTTATTCTTACTTTTAAAATCTCAGTGGGATGCCGAGGCTGGAACCCTGGAAACGTTGCATGGTAATCGCGCTACTCATACCATTGGTACAATTATGTTTTCTACACCCTTTGGGGTGCCTCTCATCATCGGGGTACTTGTTTTCTGTGAGCGTACGTCGACGTACTTGATAACTGTGAGTCGACTTACCTGTCACCCACAGGGTTTCCTGTTAACCCCTCACCGCCTCTCACCATCGGGTTCCTCCATTACCGTGATTCACCTCGATTCTCACAATCCGTGATTCAATTGACTGTTTGTAATGATTCTTTTTAATCTTGATTGTTTCTTTTATCCGGCTAAATTATTTTGTTTGCTAAATTTGTTGTTTGTTTTGGGGTGAATTATAAATTGTCTAGACATAATTTTCCTTTTGGGTTGAGAGTTCCTTTGAAGGCGCTGACCGCGACGAAGGGTAGTACCATATAACCCTCTGAGCCGTAAAAAAAATTTAATATCGTGTCCTTCTCCCCTTTAGGTTGGGGTCTTAATAAGAAATTATATTTTTTTCCGAATTCTTTATTTAGTAATTTATACTCAATATCGGGTATACCTATTTATAATTCCTAACGAGGCCTCTTACTTGTAGCAATTTGAGCTCATACATATATATACTGTTACGTTTGCGTACCCGATTTCCATGTTATAGTCTGTAATTAGAGGGGTTAAAATTAAGCTATTAGTTGTGTTACCTGTGTCAGTCCTTCGGATATATGGAATGAAGCTGGAAAGATTTTGTTATTACAGAAATTAACTTTTATTGTGGTTCTAACTTGAAGTGAATCCGAATCTTGGTTACCATGGTGATAGCGAATACTAGTTAAGGGGAGATACATTTTTGGTGACATATTCCTGGAACTGTATTGTTATGGAAACTAAAATAAGACGAAAACGATTAAAATTAGAAGGAAAAGTTAAAGTATTGGATAACTTGTATAACTTTATTGCTCTGGAAATTTGGAAACTTTGAATTTGGAAAACTTACGTCTTATAAAATACAAATGGAATTCTTCCTGGAAGTTTCTGCGTGCTGCGATTGCGTTGACTGGAGGGGACCCACCTTATTTAGAATAAGGTTAGTTGAGCTTAAGTACATTGTTTTTTCTAAGATTTAAAGAATTGAATTGTATGGTAGGTTTATTTTAAGTTAAATTCAAGCTTTAATTGGGATCAGGTAGTAGAAATTAGGGATTAGATTAAGTTAAATGAAGTTAAATGAATTCAGTTTGAATTAGGTTAGTGAAATGAGGGATTAAGTAAATAAGTAATAAGTAATTCAATTTTATTATAGACTGAAAAAAACTCAAACAAAACTAGATATAAGATACATACTTGCATTCAGAAAGATGTAAAATCCAACTGAAAAGTTAGTTGTAATAAACAAAAAACAAAAATCATAGCACTTAAGCTCACCGAGACGAAAGCGGAAAATTATTGTTAAATTCATTTGCCGGATAAAACAACCAAGATGTCTAGGTTTTCCGTAACCCAAAGTATATGAAATTCCAAAGGCACATAACTCTATATTTAAAGATTTCAAAACACGTGGAACGAAATGTCAACAGAAATTTTAAGAAGAAAATTAAGAGTTATTAAGCTACGAAGAATTGTTCCGATATGCCTTTATTAATATAAAAATATTGAATTTTATATTTATAAACGGAACCGATTCGGAAAATGTTCAACCGATTTACAATAAAACAGTTTTAAAAAAAATAAAAATTTGAACCGACTTCGCAAAAAGCACTAAAAAGCATAAAATAATTTTTAATTTTATATCTATAATAACATTTTGAAGTCGGTGCAAATTAAACAATCCAAACCACTACAACAAAAGTATTTGATCGTCCTTCCTTATGATTTCGTGAACTGACATGTTCAGGTAGTTTTATATATTATCTTCAATTGTGGTTAAGTAGCTGTTTTGTTTGTTTAATTTGCGCCGACTTTTAAGCGCCTTTTGTAAAGTCCGTTGAAATTTCTTTTTAAAGCAATTTTATTTTTCACTTTTTAGTGTCATCATATATACGAATCGAAGAATACTGCTCGAACAAACAAAGCAATTTCGAAAGTTGCAGAGGTAGTGCACTAACAAAATTATGCAAATCCGGCAACATATTATGAAATTAGTCACGGTCACCCTTTAATACCCTCACCTTAGAAAATTTTTAACATGACCCTAGTGCGCCACCGCTCTCTATACAGCACGAGAGAATTATCGTAGTCAGAGAATCATCGTAGTAACTCTAGGTACAAAATCGTTGTCATTTATCAATCAGGAACTGTATTCCGTACAACCGAACCAAAATCGGTCTATGCCTTATGAAGCTAGGCGCCGCCCATCTTCCAACTCTTATTTCTAATAAGGCAAATAAGTGCCTCAAAAATCTTGGATATACAGAAAAGATTAGCAATTGGTATATAGTGTGAAATTTCGCATTTATCACCTTTTTTGTGAAGAGAAATAATAAACCAAGCTTTCGGAACGCAACGAGTTGAGAAATTAAATAAATAAAACAGGATGGGAAAAAGAATATAACCAAATTTTTTTACGAGTGAAGCGGTAATACCGTCAGGACTAATTAAAAAAATTTCAGCCAAAGTAGACATTTTCTTCAAAATCGTAGCTTCGTCAAGTAAAATATCTTCGGGTTCGAGAGAAGTCGGTGAAAACCTCGCCAAATGGGTAAAATCCTTAAAGCTAATATCAAAGGTATCGTCCAAAAACACAGTCTAAAAAAATCGCCAAAAAGATGTGCTATCTTCAAGGGCTCATTGCTTTCGCTGTCTCCCAAAGACAAAGAAGATGGATAGCCATCAGAATTGCGCTTCAAGTTCACAAACCTCCAAAATCAGTTAGGATCGACGCGCAAGTATGCTTACATTCTGTTAATATAATTATTGTAAGAATACACTAAGTCAAATAAAAATTTACTGCGTAAATTGGAATATATTTTATGTAGCATGGGATATTGGTCAACCGTTGTACTAATAAAAACAACAATTCACATTACATGACTGCTTTATTTTCGTATTGCCAACGTTTCGTTGGTAGTCACCAACATCTTCAGGGCTGACTTTACAAATCAGTTTACAACAATGAACTTGCACCGTACAAAAATTAAAATAACCTACCACTCTTGTCAAAATTATATAATTTAAGCAAAATACGACTATAAAAATTGAATGTCCAATAGGTATTATACATTACGCCAATTTAAAAAAAATATAAATTGTTACTGCAACATTTAAAAAAATTTTTTTTTAGAATCCCTGCGATTATCATTTCTCCGCACCATGGTCTGTCTGTTACTGCGGTTTTTGTTGTGTGTGCCCTGAATTCTACTTTTATTGGAGTGTATAAGAGAGCGATACCAAGTGTTTATGCCCCCTGTGTCAGTTTTCTTCTTCATGGTATTGTCACATGCATATATATGGAGTGATTTTCCAACAGTTGTCTCTTGTGGTAATTCTTTTCGCGTGCCAATATGTCAACGTTATCCAACGTAGGTTTGTGGTTGTGTGCTATGCAATGTTCTGCTCAACGAACAAGAATTACATAGAAGCAAGACTCAGTCGAATTCCTAATTAGAAAAGGATTACCACTACGAAATGAGTACACTATATAGATAAAACTAAATAAAAAAAGCAAAACAAATGAAATTACAGTTCCATAAAGGAAAACTATATCTTATATGGAAGCAGTACGCAAGTAAGAGAGAGAGACTTATATACACTTTTATCAAAAAGGAGCAATGTTTGGCATGCTTATTTAGCAAGCACGTGCTGTTCCGCGGCTTGATGCAGATGTGTTAGTTCTTTATAATCCATATACAGAGCAGCAAAAAATTTACATTGGCTTAAATTGCCGCGGCGTGATGTTTCTGTGTTGGTAATCATATGGTTTTATTATTCATGGAAAACGCGGGATCTGATTCTCAAAACAAACAATTTCTCCTCATTACCGGGTGGGAAAAATAATTTTACGGAGTCTAAACTAGCGGAGTATGCTCTCAGAATAGAATAGTTAATCAAAGGGAGGAAGCGGCTGTTCGTTGGAGGGGGGAAACTCTTTTACAGAGATGTAATTTCGCTGCCAAATATTGGTTTATTTGGACAGTTTTTATTATGCAGTTTTCAGCAGCTTTTAATCCAATAAAGATAAAGCCTTGGGGTGTTCCACGTAGACCGTTTATGAATCGTAGACATTATTCCGGCTATTCGGATAATTTTTATAAATTATGAGAATTTATGTAACATGGAATTGACGACGGAATGTACGCTTTTCAAATACCAAACTTATTTTTTCGATTGGTAAGAACACATTTCCGTTTCGAAAAAATATACTTTATTGCCTTTTCAAAGATCGGTTTTTTGAGATGATGAGATCATCATCAGAGCGACCAACACTTCAGTTGCCAATATAGTTTTCTTAGGCATGATTGCTATTTATATCGATATGTAGTTTATTTCGATCTTCTAATTTGTGCAAAAATAACGTGTAATAAAAGACGAAATATTATTTTCAATAGATTTCCAATATTTCATATAATACTCGTTAGTATTGAATTGGCAAGGATACAAAAGCTTGTTTTGATAAAACTTAAAATCTCACTTTCATTTACTTTCTCTCTCGAACATCTTAAGGAAGCTGCAAACTTATTCATTTTCATAAAAATGTCATCATACATCAACATAAAACAACTTCATCATATTTATCCCTATAATCGTAAGGATCCTAAAAAAATTAATTGCAATTCCTCAAGGACTGTATAAGGAAGTCGCTTTATGGGCTTCATAAAACACGGAACTCTGTAAAAGTACCACTTTCAACCAATGTTACACTTGCGCTCTTACTTTATTTTGACAAATGTTCATGCATCACTGGTTCAATAAATCTGAAGTTCCTGTTTATTGCATGGAAGAGAAGAGGCCGGGGTTCAATTTATGACCCTCAGGGTTTCGGAGGGCATATGTGTCTGGCACAAACATCTTTACGCATTACGGAACTTTGCGAAACATAAAATTATGTGTCTCATACCCTTTTCAAACAATTCTTTGTCACAAAATGCTACACCCGAGTAAACTTCGGTTTCCTTCTTCTTGCTTGGTTGAATCACCATGTGCGTAGGGTTCTATATTTTCTTATCCAATAGCAAATTTATTGAAAGCTAAATACCTTGAGCTGAGTTACTTTATAGCAAATTTTGAATTATTTCAGCATTCATATTTCTATTCTATTGACTCCTGGAAGTAAGCTGAAAGTAGAAACCTGGGAACCTTCGGACAAGAGCAGATGTGCAAGTATTGACTTAAAAGATTTATTGGTTATTGCTTTAAATCGACAACCTGCACATATTGGAATAGTCATAAAGGGTATATGCAGATACTGTGGATGTTAAATGTTTACCCTCATTGATTTACGATCAAGAAATTTTATATCAAATAGTAAATTCTAAAAAACATTATGCAAACAAGCAAACTATGAAAACAGATTAAAACGGAGCCGCAAAATTGTTAAATTGAAATTTTCCAGGATCTTTAAATGAGGTGAAGACAAACCATTCCCTGGAGGATGAACACGCCGTGCATGGTAGTACAATCCCACTATGTGCTCCGGAACTTCGTACTTTCCAAAGGCACAGTGTGCAGCAACTAGAAAATGAGTTTTTAAAACCGAAAACGCTAAAAATGGCCATAACGCCGTTCATAATATATTTAAAGCTATTTTCCCGGCTATTACGGAGTATAAAACCAGATAGCTTCATCTAGTGCTTGTTTTGTATATTGTCGCCCTGAATAGAGGGCGGATAATAGCTTCCTCAATTAACCACAGCTTCCTGCTACGTGCCCATGAGCGAAGTTTTTGATGCGATAAAGTCCTCTTAATTAAATATTTACGAAAAGCTGACAGGAGTTCAATTATTATGTTTAAAATTTAACGTGGAGGTGATGGTGGTTTGGATTGTTGGATCCCCAATGGCAAAAATTCTAACATGTTTTGCCAGGCTAGGTTCGTTAGCGACTACAAAGGAACATTTGTTGTACAGAAGCAGTGCAATTTCATATGTGAATAAAAATAAACTCGCTGACGGACACCGAGCATTTGACGATTTGTCTGGATATTTTAGACATTGGTTTTACGTCGTTGTGTAGTGAAGACTTTGGGCAAATATTTGTAAAATTTTTTTTTATTTATAGGAAAATCACGGAGGTAGCTTCAAACTATTGCAGGGAAAGTGTAGGCATAGCGAAACCTGCAGGATTATTATTAATTCATTCTGATAGGTTTATAATTATAGGATTTATTGCTTATTTATTACAGGAAATATTAAAACTTCAAAGACAATATTGTATTATGTATTGTTGTGCTCATTCTACCTCGTCGCATCGGCGGGGGTGGGGGTACATATTGGGCATGCGGCTAAAACTGGGCACAGAATGAACACACACGGTAATCCACCATACCAAAGACCAATCAGGACATATGTATCAGATTATGTTCACTTAAACTGTAACAAAACTCTTCGGTAAAATATTTTATTCATCCAAATTTACAAAACTGTTAAGAACCCCAGAGAAATTGTGCAAAAATTCAAAACGAAACTGTTCACAAGGGTCAATTGAATTTTTCTTACAGTTTTTGTAAATTTCGGCGCACCCAATGTCATCGATTTTTGCTCTCTTTAATTTCTTTCTTTTTTAAGCTTATTTAGCCTTTTTAACGGTCTTTCAATTGGTTTTCCTTGGTTTTGCCGTTTTAAGTTTTATTATTTTAGTTTTATGTTTTATTGAGCACTGGTTATAACTGCAGTCTTTCTTTACGACGTTTAAAAACTTTTTCCATACAACATGTTACGTCCTCGAAAGTATGTGGTGTTGGTTCTTGTAAATGTCGTGTGTTCTTGGGCTAGAACTAGTGATCCTGCAGATGGTCTTTGCTAATTTCAGGATGATCAGAGAATTTTGGAATTTTCGTGATCGAAAATTATAATTAGATGACGACTTTGGGGAACTACAAAACCTACTTTGAGGTATTAATTTGAATATGCTGTACTGTGCGGTCCCTTGGACGTTATATACCCTGATCAAACATAATCATATATGAGGTTTGAGTCACATCGCACACTTTTCAAAGAGCTGCTAGCAAATATGTAAATATCACGATCAAGATCACGAGAAGTCAAGTATCCTACAAACCTACCAATTCCTTACATCACATCAAAACCCACGGATTTGTCAAGAGAACGAATACACATTGACATCATGACAAACTATAAACCCACAAATATGATACACTTACGCATATGTTGTTTAAAAGAAGGCGAAGTCGGAGTACTGCTATTAGTTAAGTTATATAAGAAACAATTGTAATGTAGATTAAGAACATACACTAAGTAATGTAGAGTTAATTCCCTTGAATTTTCGAATTCCATACCTTACTTTATAGTACACAGATAATATTTTGTTATTTGAATTTCATACCTTACTTTATAGTACACAGATAATATTTTGTTATTTGAATTTCATACCTTACTTTATAGTACACAGATAATATTTTGTTATTTGAATTTCATACCTTACTTTATAGTACATAGATAATATTTTGTTATTTGAATTTCACACCTTACTTTATAGTAGGTACACAGACAATATTTTGCTATAAACCAACAAATATTATACACTTACGCAGATAATATTTTGTTATACACGATTCAAACAAATTTAAATGACGTGTGTAATTTTGTATTTAAAATTTTTTATTCTAGAATTCATAGTAAGAAAACGAGTAAGAGTATTTTCAAGGATACATACAAATGTAAATTCATTTCATTTTGAAAAGAAGTCATCTAGTCATGATTGATGATAATTTTATTTAAGAAAAGAAATCGTCTATTCAATTATCGAAACGAAAAAAAGGATTAATCAAAACTAGCTCAGCATATTTAATATTATCTATCCTTAAAAGATTCTTCCCACGTTTCATTAACTACTCGTAAAAGATATCGAAATATCTACAACTGAAGCTCTATGTATACTCAATAACAAACAAAATACAATAAACCAAACACGTACAATAATACAATAACAAATAAGAATAATACGATAAGAGATACATATAGTGAAATGAACTATTTATAAATGTTAACATTTGAGGTGTTTAACAAGTGAATCAAGTCGCAAACCCTGAACTGACCCGGATATACCGGATATAAGATTGACAGTATTGGATCCATTTTGCTTTTGGCTGGGATCACCAAAACCTGATCTCGTGCTTTTTTTTCGACCGAGTGCTGCAGCAAAAAGTGGACGTCCCCGACAAGGGAAGTGAAATTTAAATTGTGTTTTAGTCAATAATAAAAGAAAGAAAAGATAAAAGAAAGCAAATAAAAGACGTGCAACAATTAGACGTGTAAATAATTAACTTACAGTGGTAAAACTCAAAACGACAAAGGAGGGACATGGACTTCACCGGGAGTTACTTCTTATAAGCAAAGTGGCAGGAAGATTTTGGGAAGAAAAACCAGATAAGTAAATTTTGTAATTTTCATTTTTCGTAATACGTTTAGTTCGGGAAAATTTCGCGACTGGATGGTGAATTAGGGTTACATCTTTTGGTCAAGTATACCTTTTTTTGTTTTCCTAAATTTATATAGTACTTACCTTTTTTTTGAATTTAAATAAATAAGTGAATTTTATAAGGGTAAAGTAAATGTTTCCATTTCGAGATAGGTTTCGTGGTCTATCCAGCAATCAGCAAAAGACCACGTGGCGCCCAATATCTTTTATAACATAACCCATCCCCATCTCCTGAGCTAGAAGATACATACGTATCTTGGGAGGACGTATCATAAATTTGGCGCCCAAAACGTGTTATATGCTCGATCGTCCAAGCATAAATTATGCCCGCTAGCGATGGAGAAAAGGGTGGGTTTGAGTTTAAAACATCCTTGGGCGCCACGTGGTGTTTTCACCGAGTCCACGAACTCGAACAAGTCAACATTAAAATGGAGATAAGGCAAACAACAAATTAAAATCACTTAAATTTAATTCTCAAATTTCAATAAATAAATCACAAATCCAATTCCTTAAATTTAATTAATGTAAATCCAAAATCCACTCAAATTCATATCACTTAAACTTAACAAATGTCAAAAAAAAGTAAATTCACTGCTAAAATCAATCTCTTAAGGTTATAAAATTTGCAGAAAAGAAGCCCCAAAAATTTTATAGCATAACAAAAAAAGAAAAGAAAGATTGATAATCTCCGAAAGGAAAGCACACAAAACAGACAAAAATATTTAAAAAAAGAATAAAACAAAATATCGATATATATAAAAAAAAAATGCCAAAACTTATCTTTTCTCTCCCGATTGATTGATGAAATATCTGTTGCGCTCGGATTCCCTCCTGCACTTCCTTTTGCCAAATTCTTCCTCTGCGGTTTCCTTTTTCCTTTATTCTTGCTCCAGATTTTAACTTCCACCAGACTAATTTTCAAGAAGAATAAAATCGACTTTCACTTTTCACAATTCCTTTTCACAATAATTTTTCCAAAACTCCATAACTCAATTAACTTTCTAATTCCAATCCCAGACTGACTTGCTTCACATACCAAGACGTTGTTTTTATTGACTTTTGACCCCTATTTCCAGTTTTCCAGCGAGGAGATGTAAAATTTTCCAATTTTATGGATATTGGTGAAATGTTTTGAAATTAAAATTCAGCTTTTTTGTTTTAAAATATTCTTTTGACTTCGGGCTTCCTTTTCTCGTACTCGGAAAAATTCTACTTGTCCGGGAAGTGCCAATTTTTCAAGAAAACTCCGATCTTGACAGGCGTGTACACGTGCAAAAAAAATTATTTCGGTGCTCCTTTTGGGCCTTAAATTTCGCGACAACGTATACCTTGGGTTGCAAGTAGTCGAGTTTTCCGCGTTTCATATTTTGGGAGTATGAAGAACAGTTTTTATTTTGGATGTGTTTGGTGCTAACCTCCAAAGTGTTGTTTAGTGACTCCAGTGGACTTTGTGTGCCTTCCAGGATGCAGTGCCGATAGAAATCTGAGCCAGGTAATTATTTTATTTATTGTTGTTACTTTACTAAAAGATAAGTTTTGCTAATTCTTGTGCTTTAGTATTACAGATATTTGGTTTCTTGTGTGCTTCCCTATTCAGCTAACAGCATCTTCGTACGCAGGTAACTATTCATCATTCCCATATTTTATCAATTAAATGAATTTTAAACTAATTATTTAGTTGATTGTAAACTTGGCTAGGCTCAATTAAATTCGGTAATTTAATCTTAATCTAACTCTAAAACCTTTCATTAAACCTATTGAACTTAATTTTACTGTAGCTTGTTACATAAATTGATTCTATTTATTTCAACGTAAATATTATATTATTTTTGAAATTTCTACCTAATTTTAAATAAATTTTGAAATGATTTTGAATGTTGACATTTAATTCATTTTTGTTTTATCTCAAACTATTCTAACATAAACCTATACATCCTAAATATAAAATAGTTTAGATTTCTAAGAAAATTGATACTTGAAATATTATCATCTTAAGTCTACAAAAAAATCTATAATTTAATCTATTCTAATTCCAGGTAAATGTCCACCGCAAAATCCTTCGATCGATAATAACAGGTATGTAATCTCAAATTTAATTTAATTTCAGCCAGACTTTTCGTGACTAATACATATTCTAATTCTTCCAGGTAGATTCCAATATTTGTACTCGAGAAATAATAGAGTGTGTAGAGTCCAGTCTTTTCTATCTTCGTAAGTTTTATGTCGGAAGTAATTTTAAGTAATCCGTCGGCGATGCATCGTAACAAAGAGTGTTATACGGTAAGTGTTATTGCCTTATCCTTTCTTATTATACTTCTGATACTAATGCAGATGGCTTACAGGCTTTGGACCACCCGCGGATTCCAGTTTTACGGCATCTGAGCTGTGCTCCGGCTCCTCCCGATTTTGGTCATGGCAATTCATCTGTAATGAAGAAATCTACACAGCATCAACAGAATCTTCGATAGGGACGACACTAACAGGTAAGTAAAGGAATATGTATATATCTTTCCTTTCGGAAACTAATCGCCTTTTATTGCAGGTTGCCGTATCCAATAAATTTCAATCATAACAAACGTGGGGCCCAACAAGTCAAAAACAGGTGAATACAAGGTGTTAAAAGTGGCTAGAAAGTATTTACGTAATCTCCAAGAAATGTTGGTTCAAAAGTCTTAAAGTCGTATGTTAATATTGAGTATTGGAGCTAAAATTTTGGTGACCTTTTAAACAAATCTATAAAACAAGTTGTATTCGAAATGTAGTGTGCATAATCATTAACATAATTCATAATAAAACATAGTTTTGCATTTTATTTGAATCGTATAAAAAATTGTTAACGCAGGTGTAAGATTGTGTTGAATTGTCAGTATTTGCCGCTATTCAAATTTTCTAGCTCTATTTTCGCAGTGCAAAACAAATCATCCAAAAATTTATTACTGTAGTGTGACTGCAAGGTCAGAAATTGTCACCTAGTGACCAAGTGGCCTAGTTTGTGCAATGTACTATGGAGATAACATCAGTATTGTGATCAATATCGACTACGTTAAAAATCATCATTCGCCATCCAGTCATCAACAGTATTGTTCAAATCTCCTTCCTCTGCTGAATAAGTAAGAATTAATCTCGACTGTACGGAAATTAAGAATTCGTGTATTTAGGTATTAAATGTGTCATAGAGTGAAAAAGTTTTAGAAGTTTTCAAAAAAGGGTGTATCTTAATTCAAAAGTTTATTTTCTTACAGCAGTCTGCATCCGATGAAATATAGTGTCAAGGTCTCCGAATATTTCAGTGTGGTCCTACTTGAGTTAGAGTTTAAAAGTCATGGTGATGTTATTTTCGTTATGAGTGATCTACTTTGAATTGATATATTTAGTTTATTGAGATTAAATTAAATTACTATCTAGCATCTCGAAAATCTTGTTTGATGAAGCGGAAGTTGAACTTAAGTACGAAGAAAGTACTATTGCTTCTTAGCTTTGTGCCATAAAAGAAACAAAACCTTATGTTATACAGGTTGTCACAGGCCAACAATGTTAATTGGGTTACTTCGCTTTAACAAAAATATATTATGGAAGATTAGTTGGTGGGTTATTATTATTACAGTCGAATTTAGTAAATGCAATATAGGTCAAATTCCCTATATATAATTTTTTTTAAGCATGGTGATTTGTAAATTACGGGTAGAATTATTGAATAACACTCGTTAACATATATTACCACGATATGTTCAGCCTGAAGTGAATAATAACTCTCTTAAATCTGTTAAGAGCTAGTAGTTATATGCATAGGCTATCCTATGCTCGATGCGTCAGGTACAATCGGTATCATTTTGGATTCCCTGAAATTATTTATCACATTTTTGTGCGCAGCACTTGGAACTTAAAAGTCAAAGTCCAAGTAGATAATCCAAACAATTTCTCAATTGAAATTTTGATATGTTTTGAACAAAGTAAAGCAGTTTCTACAGACTCCATCTATAAGCGAGGTTATATAAATATTCATCATACATAAGTATTTGAATAAATCATTCTAACATCAAATCGTGTTCATATGGTACTAGCCGACTACATATATGCATTTATTACCCTATTCTAAAAACTAGATAATTTGCTAAATTTGTGTACTTTACAATATATGACTCGGTACGACATATACTATAGTAACGTTTATATAGCATTCCCTATCGGTATGCAGAAGTGACAACTATATTTGAATTGGATTTAAACCCTGCATTGTCCTGTTTTATATTCATTTGAAAAGTTATCCGCAGGACAATTATTAAGCTCATATTGTATATTTTGAAGTAAATAAGGAGTGTGAAGCTGAAATATCATTGTAAACTAATCCGACAACCAAGTCTAAGCTGAGATTTTAAACTTGATTTGGCCAAATGTCTTTGAGTGTGGCCTAACAAGAAATATTAGCCGATATATTACTTAATATTCGAACCCAATTGCGTTGTATGTATGCTAGTCTTCTCTCTCTCGTTATTTTTGAATACGCCGAATCTTTTCTGCGATTAAAATCCTTTCTGCGCATTTTCTGTAAATATATATATTATATTTCATACGGCCTTGGTATCTAAATCTTTTATTTATTTTTAAATCAATATATTACCACTGAAAGACTTCAGAATGGAAGTGAATAGGCTTAATCAAGAGGAACTTACATATGAGTTAGTTATCCGTGGTCTACCTACTGGAAAGGTAGACGATATGAGAGCGAGCCTACGCGCAGCTCTTAAAACTGAAAAATTAGGGCAGTCCATACTAATTGATCCTTATCCCTTCAAATTCGAAGAAGATGTAGAAACCTTGCAGAAAAAGGTGGATGAAATTACAGCCATTATTGAAGATTTCAGTGGTGATACTTCTTCGCCGGAATACAAGAAAGTTATGACATAAAATAGTTTTTAAAAAAAAAGTTGAACCGACTTCACAAAAAGCGCTAAAAAGCATAAAATAATTTTTAATTTTATATCTATTATGACATTTTGAAGTCGGTGCAAATCAAACAAACCAAACAACTACAACAAAAATATTTAATCGTCATTTCTTATGATCCCGTAAGCTGAAACGTTCAGGTAGTATTATGTATTATTTTCAATTGTTGTTTTATTTGTTTAATTTGCACCGACTACAAAATGTCGTAATAGATATAAAATTAAAAATTATTTTATGCTTTTTAGCGCTTTTTGTGAAGTCGCTTCAACTTTTTTTTAAAAAACTATTTTATTTTACACTTTTTAGTGAAATCAGTTCACGCGTTACGAAGTTACTACCCCTCTCTCTCCCCCACCACCACCATAGGACCAAATTATTCTCCTATTAGCAATGGGGGAGCACACTCTATACAACAGCAAAAGAAGCATCCAAATCGATCCAGGCATTACAAAGTTAGGTTCCATCCCCCTTCTCCCACCCCCACCACAGCAAATTTTTTTTCTCGTAGTATCAACCAAGGATCATAGTCTACCCAATAGAAAAAGAATTATCCAAATCGGTCCACGCGTTACGAAGTTAGACTACCCCTCCCCCCCCCACCCACACCTTTCACCATAGGACCAAATTATTCTCCTATTAGCAGTGTGGGATCATAAAAAGAACTATCAGACCACGCGTTACAAAGTTAGGTTCCACCCCCACTCCCCCCCCCCCTCCCACCACCATCCCCCAAAAATTTTTTTCACCTGGCATCAACCACGGAACATACCACGCGTTACAAAGTTAGACTACCCCTCCCCCACCCTAGGCCAATTTTTTTTCTCCTGTTAGCAATGGGGGATCATACTCTGTACAACAAAAAAAGAACCATCCAAATCGGACCACGCGTTACAAAGTTAGGTTTCACCCCACCCCCACCCCCACCCTACCAAACATTTTTTTGACATGGTACCAATCGGTGAACATACTCTACCCAACAAAAAAAGAATCATCAAAATCGGTCGACGCGTTACGAAGTTATGCCCGGTCAGACAAAAAAAAAAATACGCGTCGAAGCCTCTTTGTTTTTGGGAAGTCGGTTAAAAATTGCAGTGGTCATTTTCTCGGTTAGGTAGATGTAAAGCTACTAATGAAAGGCAAGTAAAAGAAAAGAGCTTACTTAAAGGAAAGTTAGTTTTAGCATTGGGTTCCTTGCAAGAAAAAGCCAGAGGAAGACGAATCAGAAAGCGAAGACGAAGGAGAAATTTTTAACGATGCTACAGCATCAGGAAAGATTTTATCGGTTGCTCGTACTAGAATCCCCGTGTATAAATGGGGGGTTCAGTTTTCGGGTGAACGTGACCAGTTTCTAAACTCATTTCTTGAACGAGTTATAGAGTTGAGTGAGGCCAGAGGTGTTAGTAAACTTCAACTGTTTCGTTCGGCCTTGGATTTGTTTGCCGGCAAAACATTTATTTGGTTTAGGGCTAATAAGGGCAAATTATCAACGTGGTCAGACTTGGAGCGTGAGCTAAAGAAAGAATATTTACCGGCAGACTACGACGATAGATTAATAGAGGAAATAAAGCGAAGGACGCAGGGTAAAGACGAAAGTATTGGTACGTATGTAGCCGCAATGAGTAACCTATTCGCAAGCTCCGCGTACCGGTTTTATAACGCTCCGTCGCGGCAGCCCCTAAATTTGTTTTAAGAGTTTTACCAAGAAAATCCAGACGGTCTATTGTATACTTAATATGACCGTGTGTGTGTTTCTTCAGTTAGCTATGTGAAATTCGTGGGTTCGTTCAGTGTTCAGTGTTTTTTGAAAATTTGACATTTAAAAAAATTTTACAGCTGTTTTTGACCCTAAAAACATGAAAAAACACATTTTTCTTTAAATGTTGATTATTTTGCGAAATTGCTAAACTTTGAAAATTCCGTTCCTCAAACGATGGCCAAGGGGATAATAAAACTCAATCTTTTTCGATTTTTTGTTTTATACGACTTTCATGAGCTGAATCGTGTCTACCGTTTTTATATGAACTTTTCTAAGGGGTACTTCAAGGTCGAACAAAGGTCAAACCAGAAAGAATAAAAATTTAAAAAAAATCATTGTCAAAGTATAAGAATAAGCGAGTTGAGCCCGAAAAATCGAATTTCAATAGCATTATTTGTGTCCCAACGACTCATCCTCGAAAAACAGTATCTAAAACGGCGTGATAAGTTAGAAGACCCTTAACCTAGTTATTTCTGGTCATTCCTTTCTCGTCATTTTGCAATTTGCTAGATTTTCTCATATAATATTTTACATCTATACTTAACTCGTATAATATTTGACTTATTATTATCATTAGGTAACCGAAATACATCATTATTTCGGATAAGTACTTCGGCGTCTGGTGTGTTTAACTCTAAATAATTTTCCTTATCTGGTATTGGCAAAATAAAAGTTTTATAATACTTCTCGACAGTAAATATGGGTATATGTATTGTTGAGCTACTGCGACTCTAACATTTTGCAATTAATATACCGAACCAGCTAGAAGTGATCTTCGATCTTTGTGAGACTGTTGTGAATTGTTCTGAGGTTTTCTTTCGGAAATTGTATAATTTTCTATTCTTCAAAGTCTTTTTTCAGTTGATTTGTTTCTTTCGTTATTTATTATATTTTGGTTTCAATAATATTTTGCTGTATATTTATGTATCTAGTTAGGTTTTGAACTGGATGGACTCATCAATTCTAGGATTAATAATAAGTGTTTCATTGTTTAGTGCGCTTGGAAGGATATTTAAATTCTGATGGACGTTTAGGAGTTTATTTTATATTTCTAGCCGATCGTCATTATCCATGACACCACCTATCCATTTAAGGAATAATTTGCCAAAAAGATCGATCAAATCACGTGTTACTCTATAGGGTTCTAAAGCAGTGATGTCCAAACCTATGCCCGCGGGCAAATGAGCTTTTGAGCTTTTAAATTCGTATATGCCGTTGTTTGGCTGTATTCGGTTTCCTGTTTTTGTGCTTTTTAATCGTTAGCATACAAACGTTAACAAAATCGTCATATTTAAGTAATTTTGTAAGCAATTATACAATATCTTAAAATATACAATCTTGTGCAACCATTTTAAGGTTCTAAATTAAACAAACAGTACGAATTGCTTTTAAAGCTTTTAAGCATTCCTCACATTAAGTAGTGTGAGTTTGGCCATCACTGCTCTAAAGTGTAGATTTTATCAAGAATTTGACTTTTAAGGTTTGTTAGTGAGGGGTTTTGGTTAAAGTTTTCAGATTTAATGCTACTGTGTATATTTTACAGTGTTTTCTCGTATAGAGTAAGATTGACGAGATGGATGACCATGGTAAAACTTTCTACTATTTTAATTTCATTTGCTCGTATGAGGATAAATCCATTACCTTGTTTGAATTAATTTACTTCGATATAATGGGCTGAGGTTGTTGAGCACATGATGATGAGGATACCTGTAAGGACTTTATTGTATTATTCTGATATTTTTTAGCTTAAGCTTTTCATCTATAAAAGGACTGCGGGTACCGTTCATCCTTCCCTTTTATCATTTGGCTTTCGTTCAATTTATTTTGGGTTTACGACTAGAATAAAGATTTCCTTACACTTTATTCTTGGTATTAACTTGAATTAAGATTTCCTTCCATTTTATTCTGGGGGATATATATATATATATATATATATATATATATATATATATATATCCCCCGCAACAAAACGAGCCGCACGTGGTTTCCTTTTTCATATTTTCCCGGATCAATTCGTTCTAAATAGTCTCCAAGTTGTCCAAATTGCTTTTAACGGTTGTTGATGTGCAAAAGCACTCTTCTGCTAAAAATATTCACTATGTACAGTTGCATACATGCATAGGGTTCGAGACGTTATTAAGGCAAAGGACGGTACTACAAAGTACTAATTGCAATTTTAAAATCAATTTTAAAACTTTTAAGTTTTGAAAATACATTTTTAAGTTTAATAAAAATAAAGAGATATTGTTGGCTTACTGTATTTTTAATTTTTTATGAATTAACATTGCATTAAACACTAGAACAAAATAAAGCATTTTTGGATTTGGAACGTAAAACTAAATTTTTATAACTGAAAATAAATTACATATTGCATAAAACATAATTTTTAATTGGGTTATATGTGAATTATGTAAAATACAGAAAAATTACATAATAAATTGTTGTTATTTAACTTTTATATCCCTTTATCAAAAAAATTCCACGTGCGGCTTTTTTTGTTGCGGGGGATATATATATATATATATGTATATATATATATATATATATATATATATATATATATATATATATATAAGATTGCTACCAAAGACTTTTATGTAGACGATCTAATGGCAGGTGTAGACTATACAGGGTGTTTCAGATCTGACGTGTCAAAATGAGTGGGGTGATAGATCTGACCTAGACAAACAAAAAATTGTACGGCAGGGAAGGGGGGAACTCTCAACCGTTTGAGAGTTACAGAGTGATTCATAAATTTCAGTTTTTCATGGTATGCACATTACTGTTTTATTTTTATCTCTTCATCTACCCAACAGAGCCATGTGAAAATAACGCTAAAAAACAACTATCCTAATTACCTTTCCAAACATGTCAACAATGTTGAACTCACTACCACCACTGCAGGTACAGTTACGGCCAAAATTAAAAAAAAATTTTTTTGAAATTATCAAAATTTCACCATTTTCCCAAATTTTCTCCGAAATTTATGTAATTAGTATACCTCTTTTATATTTTTGTTTGTCTTATTACCTTTCCAAAAAGTTGCAACATGCCAAGGTAGACAAAGAATTAAAAAAACCGCATTTTTAGAAATCTCTGACTACCTAATTATTTTATTGCACTTAAGGTAGCAACTTCCTTAAGTAAACAACATTTTAATGATAAAGGGTCGAAAATGTTTCTTTTAGGTTAACAGGTAATTAATTGTAATTATTGCAGCAAAAAAGTTTTAAAAATGTTAGTGTAATTTTGTTTTATTGCCGATATTAGCATGTGTTAGCCAGAATTCACATCCTTGTATCCTGACATTTTGTTACTCGTTCCTGATGAAAATTTTGCTATAAAAAAGGGTCAGTAAACAAGAATACCTATCATAGTTGAAAAACAAATCAATAAGTGCAAGTACAAGTAAAATTAGTAAAAAATGGTCAAATTTACATTTGAGAAATACGCGGATATTATTTACATTTGTGGTGTAGTAGACGGAAAAGATAGAGCGGCTATACTGGAATAACAAAGGAGATTGCCTAACCGGCGAGCACCCCAAAGAGGAGTATTTACACGGACTTTCCAAAGGTTAAGGGAAACAGGAAGTGTAACTCCACACGACATGGAGACACGACCCGAAACTTCGGGAACTTCTGCCGACGTCGAGCAGCAAATAATCACCATCGTGAGGCAGGACCCGGAGACGAGCACGAAACGAGTCGGAAGGAGTGTCGTCATCTAAGGTTTGGAGGGTTATTCATCGAGGGGGATTACGTCCATATCAACATCACCCAGCCTAAGGACTACTTAAAGGAGATTCTGGGAGGAGACTGAAATTTAGCAATTAGCTTCTAAAACGCGACATTGACGACAGAGCGTTTCTGTACCGAATTCTCTGGAGAGAAGAATATTAATTCACCAGGAATGATATCACGAACTTTCATTACCCCATACCCGGTCGAACACCAACCGGGTTGGTCCAACCCACACAGGGCAAAGGTGACTCCATTCCAGCAGAGATTCAGTGTCAATGTTTGCGCTTGTATCATAGGCAAGCATTTGGTAGGCCCATTCATTTTGCTGCAAGTGCTTAATAGTGAAATTTATACGGACGTTTTGAACAATGCGCTTCCACATCGAATAGAGGAGAACCCTATGGATAATCTTAGGTTAATGTTTCACCAACAGGATTGAGTGCCAGCGCATACGGCTAAAATTGTAAAGGTAATATTGAGTGTAAAATTTCCTAACCGCTGGATTGGACAAGGTGCACCGATTCCTTGGCCTGCTAGATCTCCAGAACTTATCCTATTGGACCGTTTCTTATGAGGAATAATGAAGTATGAAGTTTATTCAAGCCCAGTTAACAATAGAGAGGATTTAGTTGGCCGAATTGGGAATGCAGCGACGAAAATAAGGGAGAGGCTGGCTGCAATACGCCTTAAACAGGGATTTAGAGGTTGTTGAAATGCAAGTGGACATTTTGAACGGCTTTTGTTACTTATCAAGATTAATTGTAATTATTTTTAAATTCAATAAAAAGAATTTTTGGTCTAATTTTTTTAATTTGTTGATTTTTATATTCTCCGATAGGATTTCTACGTATAAATTGCTAAATACTTTCCCTACGTGGACATGTTGCACTTACCTAGACTTATTTTGTTCGATGAACCTGAAATCGAACAAGATTTATATTATTGAAAATTATACATATTTCATAGAATTACCTGTACCTGGGTGTCACAGGTAATCCTCCTCCATCCAGGCGTCTTTCCAGGTCATAATCATTATCTGAAATAGCAAAATCACACATTAATTACATGGAATAAATATATGCAAAAACATAAACAAACAAGTTGTCAATTACAGTAACAACAAGCATGCAAATTAACAATTAATTATTTTCATGCAAACTTTATGTTCTGCAACATAAAGATTGCATAAAAAGGAAAATGGAAACACAATTTATTGTGAACAGTGTCTTCACAATGAATCGCGAGCACCTGAGGTCAGAAATTTATCAAATGAAATTTTACCACAACAGGTGACTCGCGATGTTGTGAAATAGACACTGTTTATACTACTGGATGTGGATATTTCGTTGGATTATCACATCCAGTAGTCTAGTTACCAAGTATTACTTACCCTTTTTCCTTCCCGACACTTAATTCCTGTAAAAACAAACAAAAACACACGCGCACGCAACTTAAGATTTAAAGATTTCGATACCCGTCAACTTTATGTCTCGGTGACATATGAGGTGTCAAATCCGTGTAAAATTTCACGGCGAATCGAAATATGATAATTTCGCCGCGAAATTTTGCACGGATAAATAAATATTTAATAAAATATATTTTTCTATCTGTCACTATAAGAGTGACAGAGAACATGGCGAGAGGGAGAACGTTGTAAAAGTCTCCAAAACGTCACGCCTTGTTTGGAACATGACAAAACAAATTGAAAACATGAACAGTAGCCATGTTATGGCATTAAATTAAAATTAATTATTATAAATGGTACGGATACGGAAAATTCGAGATTTTCCTACCAAAAATTCAAGAATTACAAGTCAAATCCACTATAAATTACAATTTGTTAATAACCTTAACGAATTTTAAGTTATTAACAAAATATTGAATTTATGGATGTTGAAACATGTAAAAAAGGAACAAATTTTCCTTTGAGGTGATTCCATCCGTCATGTCCTCAAACACTGGCCTGTCTGGTGTTGATGATGTAGTACTCTCCGCCGTTCCTCGTTCAAGGTCTGTTTTTATATCGCGTCTAACGCCTGGAACCTGTGACATGATATTGCGTTTCCTTCGGTTTAGGAGTGTTGACACGTCGGACGTGTCCTGTAAGAAAATAAGTGGGCAGACAAAGCCCTACGCATCTTTCTTGTTGTCGGCTCCGTCTCTGGTGGTTGATACTTTGCTCAGTGATAATTTTTGGCCCCGGGATGTTTTTTGTAAGGTCTTCGTGCCCAATTCTCGCCGCCGCACTAGGTCAGTAGTGGCTCAGTCTCCTAGTTCAAAAAACGGGACAAGCTCTCTCTGTACTACCAGAATGTGAGAGGACTAAGGACCAAAACAAATAATTTTTATTTTTCGTCTACTAACTGCGATTTTGATGTGATAGCCCTATCTGAGACGTGGTTGCACCGGGGTATTTCGGACGCGGAACTATTTAATGGGTCTTATCAGGTTTTCCGTAGGGATAGGCATGCTGCCTCGTCCGCACGTGGTGGGGGTGTTCTCATAGCTTGCAGGAGTTTTCTTAATACTGATCATCTAGACATTCCCTCATTTTCTGACCAACTGGAGCTGGAACAAGTTTCAGTGAAAATTTCATTTGATTCGAGAAGCCTCTTCTTGATTTGTTGTTATATACCTCCTGATGCGTTTAATGTCGTTGATAGTAGTGGTCTGAGTCTGTATGATATTCTCATTAAGCATGTTAACTTCATCTATGACCGATTGGGTTCTAAGGATGAAGTTATTCTTGTAGGGGACTTCAACTTACCCAATGTGCGATGGGTAGCGGATGATGATGACGATAGCTTTCTTCCCCATGACTTGACTGAAGGACAATCACTATTCCTTGACACCTTGGCTAGCTTGGGGCTTTGCCAAATGAGCAATGTGAGTAACAATATGGGAAGACAGCTTGATTTAGTGTTCTCTACAGACTCCACACTCACATTTGTAGAACCCAGCCTATTTGCCTTGACAAATCTTGACGGGTATCATCCCGCACTGCTCGTTGCTTTTCATTGTCTGTCGGATACGCCTGTTGATGACCTCGATAGCCAATATCGTTTTAACTTTAGAGCGGCCGATTTTGAGGCTTTGAATGATTATCTTGATGAGTTGGACTTCCAAACTTGCTTGTCTGGTGACGATATCGACAGTAACGTATCAGGTTTCTACGACGTTTTGTATGAGGCTTTTGGGAGGTTTGTCCCATTAGTTCGGGTTAAAGGTAATGACTCCGCTCCACCCTGGTTTGACAGAGAACTGAAAACTCTTAGGAATAGAAAGAACAGACTTTGGAAGAGGTATCTTCGTGTTGGCAGTGCTGATTCCCTTCAGGAATTTAGTATTTGCTATGAACATTTTGTATGCCGCTCTCGCTCTCTCTATGATGAATACCTTCAAAGTTTAAAGAACAGATTATTCTCTGACCCCCGTGCATTTTTCGAATATGTCAACCTAAAGAAAAAGGTCGATAACTATCCATCGACAATGGAGTTCGGGGGGATTTCCAGCAATAATTCTAATATTATTTGTAACTTATTTGCTGAATCTTTTAAGGGTGCATTTGAATCATCTGATTTTATCCCGGATAGTGGAAACTTCTCGCACATAAATGACCGAATTACACCTATAGTGTCAGTTCCATCTATCACGGAGGAGATCTTGTTGAAGCATATTAGTGCACTTCCTACTGACTTTTCTGGTGGTCCTGATGGGGTTCCTGCTGCAATCATAAAAAAATGTTCTTCGGTGTTATTGGGGCCTTTGCTCTTTTTATTCAGGAAGTCTCTCTCGCGGGGCCATTTCCCAGCACTTTGGAAGACATCCTTTTTAATTCCTATTTTCAAGAGTGGAAATAGAAGAAAAATTTCCAACTACAGGCCAATTGCTAAGTTGTGCTGTATTCCTAAGCTCTTTGAACTGTTAATTCAATCCCAATTATCCGACGTGTGTAAGGGCTTAATCTCCACCCGGCAGCATGGTTTTCTCCAGGGGAGGTCCACGGTTTCAAACTTGGTTGAGTTTGTTTCCTGCACTGTGGGTGGTTTCACAGATGGTTGCCAGACTGACTGTATTTACACTGATTTTAGTAAGGCCTTTGATAAGCTGTCTCACTCTATCATTGCTTTTAAATTGGCTAAGTTGGGTTTCCCGCCCTCGCTTATTGTTTGGATAAAGTCGTATTTATCTAATAGGACTTATAGGGTACGCTTTCGTGGCGCACTCTCTGATGATTTTGTGGCTCATTCTGGTGTTCCTCAGGGCAGTCATCTGGGTCCACTGTTATTCATCTTATCTATAGATGATATCTCGTATTTGCTTCAAAGATGTAAAATTCTTATATATGCTGATGATATTAAGATCTTTCTCCCAATCAAATCTGATGCTGATTGTGAGATTTTGCAATCAGAGTTGCACATTTTTTATGAGTGGTGCCGCAACAACAATCTCAAGTTGAACATTGAGAAGTGTCAGGTTATGTCCTTCTCGAGGTCTTCCAGCTTCCGTACTTTTCAGTACATGTTTGAAGGCACTGTTATAAAGCGGGTGGAAGGGGTCAGGGACTTGGGAGTGTATCTTGATGTTAAATTGAACTTCATCTCCCATATTAATAACGTCGTTGCTAGGGCAAACTCTATGCTGGGATTTATTCTTCGATGGTCCAAGGAATTTCCAAGCCCTCAAATAAGACTCCATCTTTATACGTCCCTGGTTAGACCCCTGCTTGAATATGCTAGTCAGGTTTGGTCTCCGTTTTACGGATCCCACATTAAACGTATCGAGTCCGTCCAGCGTAGATTTGTGCGATCGGCCCTGCGTTGTTTGCCTTGGAATGACCCTCTTATTCTGCCACCTTATGAGGAGCGTTTAGGGTTACTGCAGCTTGTTACACTTGAGAGGCGTCGTTGGGTTGCAGATTTGATATTTTTGCATCAGCTTCTGCAGGGAAAGATAGACAGTGTTGTGCTTGCTTCCAAAGTGTTGCCTAGAGAACTTTCCTATTCCCTGCGTAATCGATCAGTTTTTCAGATTGCTTTTTCTCGCACTAATTACGGCATGTTCGAGCCTATTAATCGCATGTGTAGGTCTGCTAATGATATTGGAGACGTTTTTGATACTAGTGTGGACAAAGTGACACTTAAAAGGAGTATCTACAATTTATAATTTAGTATTTTGTTCGCACTGCTTTTTGTTTCAATTTCTCGTTTTTGTTTGTTATGCATGTTTTGTGTGTGGGTATTTTATTCGTGTGTTAATTACTAATATTATTTGCATGGGTGTGGGAGCCTCATTCGCCTCCATATATTGTTATATGGGGCGAATAGGTCAAATGATTCTAGGCTTCTGCCTATGAAGTGCGCCTTCTGAGTTAGAAGGATTAATTCTATATATAAGCAGCTGTCGGCGCTGCAGAAAGGCTCCTTTTTCATTTCGCTTTATAACTAGAAACAACATGCAAGTAAGTGCATCGTTTCAACACTTACAAGTGGAATAGTGGGTATACTTTGGTAGTGGTATCAATATTTGGTTGCGGTAAAATTTTATTATTTTCAAATATCTTAGTAACTGGAACAATAGAAAACATTAAAGGTCAATCAAACTGTGTACAGATATACCAAGCATATTTTTATGCCATGCGTATTGTGCACAATGTTTATTGCCTGATAATTTCTGTTCCAGTAATTTATTTAATCCATTTTTTTCAATTTTCAGCAGTGAAGTTAATTATTACTTCAAATTTCAACAAATTAACTTAACGCCATCTATATTTCAGCAGTGAAAACTTTAACGTCAAATTAGAGACATTTTAAGTGAAATTTAGTTATATAGATTGAATTAATGTATATTTTAGGAATTTTAATTAAATTTGAGCAATTATAGATTAATTATAGTACAATATAGTAGAATTCGGAATTTGTGATATAAAATAAGTAATTTATAATATATTGAATTGACATATTTTTTTTTTTAAGTAAAATTTGGAATCTTGAAATTTATTAGACTGTAGAATAAATAAAGTTAACACGAATTGCTTTAATAAATTTTGAACTAAATTCAATAAACTAGACAAATAACTGAGGAATACATTTTTTTTTACATTTCCCGCTACACTAAGGTTTCCCAGTGGTGAATTAGTATTGTTTCTCACTTCTAAATAAATTTCCTGACTTTATTGCTTGGTGCGCCATCTGGGTCTCAGCATTAAAGGCTTGTCTGAGATTTATCAAATATTTTCAATCAAATAACTTTGCTAACTTCATTACTGTCAAGTGTCTTGGTGAGTGACATTTTGCAGTCATTGCAAAGTTATCACTTAACCAAACATACTTAGACGGGCAATATAATAAAAATAAAAAATAAGACGGGCAATATAATAAAAATAACTTTCGGACATAATTTGGGAAAATTGGTAATTTCAAACCATTTATTCAATTTTGGCCGTGACTGTACCTGCACCGGAAGTAGTGAGACAGTTGTTGTTGACATTTGTGGAAAGGTAATTAGGATAGTTATTGTTTAGCGTTTGTTTCATGTGGCTGTGTTGGGTAGATGAAGAGATAAAAAAAGAGTAATGTGCATACCATGAAAAACTGAAATATATGAATCACCCTGTAACTCCCAAACGGTTGAGAGTCCCCCCCCCCCCTGCCATACAAGTTTTTGTTTGTCTAGGTGAGATCTATCACCCCACTCATCTTGACACGTCAGATCTGAAACACCCTGTATACAAGAAGGAAGTTTTCCAATTATTAAGTGCCGGAGGCTTCAATATACGGAAATGGGTTAGCAATGGTCCCAGAGTCTCGTCACCATCCTGCTCTTCAGGTCCTCTTCTGTTTCGATGCTGTCGAGAACTTCCCCTCCACTTTGCACGGCTGCTGCTTCAACTTCAGATCTGCCGATTTCTCTATCATCAATGATTGGCTTTCGGACTACGACTAGGCTGCTGTCCTAACTGAGGCGGATATTGACCAGGCCGTCCATTCGTTTTACAACGCTCTCTTTACCTGCTTCACGCAGTGTGTTCCGATCTCGTTTTCCTCTCCTTCCTCCTCCAGTTCATCGCAACCCTGGATCGATGGCCATTTGAGACACCTTAAAAATCTAAAGGGTAAAGCCTGGAAAAAGTTTTGCTCCTCTAGGCGCGACGAGGACTACCTGGTTTATTATGACCTACACCTGCGATTCTCCTCTGATCTACAGGCGTCATACAGTAGATTCCTGTCTAACTCGAGATCCAATTTGCTCAATAATCCCAGACAGTTTTGGAAGTTCATCAACTCTAAGCGACGCAGCGATGGATACCCTTCCTCCCTGAGGCTGGGTGACCGCGAGAGTCATGACCCTCTTGTGGTGGCAAACGCTTTCGCTGACTTCTTTAGTACCGCTTTCTGTGACCCTTACTGTGATGTTCTTTCCAATGACTTCTCCCACCTTGTTCTCAACGACTCGGCTGTCTCCGCTTATCTGTCGAATCTGCCCGACATGTTTTCGTGTGGTCCGGACGGGGTCCCGGCCTCGTTTTTGAAAAGATGCTGCTCAACGATCACTCCTGTCCTCTGTCATCTGTTTAACCTCTCCCTGCGCTGTGGTCGTTTCCCGAAGCTCTGGAAAGATTTCGTGATTATCCCTCTTCACAAGAAGGGAGACAAGGCGGACATATCGAACTACAGACCCATCGCCAACTTGTCACACATTGCTAAGGCCTTCGAAACCCTGATTAGTGATGTGCTCCGCTTTCATTGTAAACCCTTCCTGGGTTCTTTTCAGCACGGCTTCATGAAGGGTAAGTCAACCACCACCAATCTGCTCGAATTCGTACATTACTGTTTGCCCCTGATCGAATCGGGTATGCAGGTCGACTGTATATTCACTGACTTCAGCAAGGCCTTTGATAGGATTAACCATGGCGTTCTCGTTCATAAGCTCAGCCTGCTCGGTTTTCCGCCGCTCTTCGTGGAGTGGCTGTCATCTTACCTGTCCGGCCGTTGCCAACGCGTCCTGTTCCGTGGCGCCCTATCCACTGAAATCTCAGTCACCTCTGGTGTGCCCCAGAGTAGCATCCTTGGCCCGCTCCTCTTCATTATTTACATCAATGACGTCTCGTTACTTCTGCCCAGGTCCAGAATACTGTGTTATGCTGATGATGCTAAAATCTTCCGCGCGGTCTCCTGCGACGATGACTGTGCACTGCTGAGCTCCGATATGCGCATTTTCGAGACTTGGTGCTCTAATAATCGTCTTCCACTGAATGCCAGCAAATGCACCGTTATGTCTTTTTCACGTAGGATGCGTTCTATTTCCTTCAACTACTCCATGGGTGGTTGCACCTTGAGCAGGATTGACTTGATCAAGGACCTGGGGGTGTTTCTTAACTCCCGTCTCTCCTTCGAGGCCCACGTGGATTTCGTGGTTGGCAGAGCTAATTCCACGCTTGGCTTTGTAAAAAGATGGTCTAGAGAGCTTGACGATCCCTATTTGACAAGGCTTCTCTACTGCACTTTCGTCAGACCTATCCTGGAGTACGCCAGTCCGGTCTGGGATCCTTACTTCGCAGTGCACATTAACCGAATCGAGTCAGTTCAACGTAGATTCCTTAGGTTCGCCCTTCGCGGCCTCCCCTGGCGCGACCCTACCTGCCTCCCTCCTTATCCTGCCAGACTTAGTCTGATTTCCCTTGACACACTTGAAAAGAGACGCAAGGTCTCCAAAATTGTTTTTTTATTTGATCTGTTGCAGGGGTCGATCGATTCTGGCGAATTACTCAACGACGTGAGCATTTCCGTCCCAGCCCGGACCTTGCGGAATCGTGACTTCCTCCATGTGCCTCGCCACCGAACCTTATATGGTATGCACGAGCCCATAGCCTCTATGTCCAGGCTATTCAACGAGTTTGCGGCCCACATCGAGTTCGGACGTTCCAGGTTGCAGCTCAAAGCCCAACTTAAGCAAACCATTGAACTTTGATTATTATTTTTATCTTAGGTATAAGTTTTTATATGTATGTATCACATTTGTAGTAGCCAGCTTTGGCAAATCTTCTTTTTATAAATAAATAAATAAATAAATAAATAAACTCATCGGATCTCCTAGAAAAAATTCCAGAGGGTTACAAAGAAATTCAACTTCCTTTGCGCTTCGCAAGTGATGATGCGGTTAAAACTTTGGGTATCTTATGGTACCCAGGAGGAGACTATTTCACACTGCAACACCGACAAACGACAGATCGCATACCCAGCAAGCGTTCTGTTTTGTCGGAAATTGCTACACTGTTTGATCCACTTGGCTGGATATCACCAATAGTCCTGACCGGAAAAATTTTGATACAAGCCTTATGGCTCTGCGGATGTCATCATAATCATCATAGTCTTTATTGCTGGTTACAGTACACAAGATTGACAATCTTTTCTGCGTACTAACTCAAAACAGGTTATAGACGGTATGAAATTAGTTAACAAGAGTATGAAATTAAAATAATATTACAATTAGATTGAATAATTGAGAAAAATTAATTTAATACTGAACAATTACCTACTGATGATTCCAGAGAATGAACAAATGATAAGAATTATAAAAAGTGATCTTTAACGAGTACCTTGAAGTTACTGATGGTTCCCGATGTTTGGATAATAAGAGGAAGAGTGTTCCATAGGCGAATAATTTGGACAGGATAGGAATCTTCCATGGCCGATTTGTAGAAACGTGGCATTAAAAGATTTATGTTACGCTGAGATGTTGTGAAGTTAAAGAAAACTCTGAGGTATTCCGGTTTATTAGATTGAAGAAGATTGTACAAGAAAAGCAAGAGCCCTTTTCTTTAGATAAGATGACAATGTACACCCAAGCACTCTCATCCGGAACGTTGAAACATGGTCGTACCTCCGTAGTCCGAAAACAAAACGTATGCAGTCGTTGAAAGCAACTTCCATTTAACGCGCATAGGTGCTATCTAGCTTCGGGTAGATCATACTACCGAAGGTAAAATGGGGCATTATTAACGCCTTAACTTAGACGCGTACTGACGGGTAAAATACGCGCCGAGAGCCACAGCCTACGAAGGCCACCATAAATCACGCCAAGCTTCGCCTTTGTATTGTCGCAGCATTTCATTTGCTGATTCATAGTAGTCCCAAGATTCTTAACTTTTTCTAGAACTGGTAGCGAATACCCGTTTAAAACCACCGACGGAACATTACACTGATCAATTACGCTGTTGGAGAAAATGATAAACTGCGATTTTCTAGGGTTTAGCTGCAAATGTTTATAATCGGACCATATGCATATACTTTCAAGGTCAGAATTAATGCGAGCTATACAGTCCTCAATGAGACCTATCGGCCGGCTTAAATATAATTCTTGCCTCAGATATAGCCGCGAGGAGAATGTGTTGTCAACCTTAACCTGTTGAGAACGGCCCGAGAGGAAATTAATAATCATTTCAACTGCCAGTGTATGAAACATAAAATAAGATAAAAGTTTGTGGATGAAGCCAGACTGCCAACATTTTAACAAGTTATATTTCTCCAAATATTCCAGTATTTGCCTATACATAAGCTTCTCCAAAACTTTAGACAAAAAGCTTAGTAGGCTAATAGGGCGAAGGTCCGATGGTGATTCTGGACAGGACTTCTTAGGTGTGGGTAGAACTATAGCAGTCTTTCAGGTAGTAGGGAAACGGGTATCTAGTACCGATTATAGGGAATAGATGTTTGATAAAACGAGGTGAAAGGTTGTCTGGTCCTGTTGCGCCTGACTTGATTGAGCTAATAGCAGTTACGACTTCATCAAGATCGACCGCACGGAAAGAAAACAAATTGGTAGAATGACTAATAGTCGGAGGACTGGTTGGGTTATCAAAAACGGCGGCCTGACTTGGAGCTACTGAAGGGACATAATTTAAGGAAGTGAAAAAATTATTAAGATCATCAGGTTTAAAGGTGCATGGAATTCGGTCCTTGCCGTATACTCCGGACTGCCGTGCCATACGTCCAGACAGATCTGGCCTAACTGGATCTTAGGCGCTCCAATTTTCTGCTTTCGAGGGGCAGATCTGACCTTAGAATAGCTACTGGGGTTATCACAGGCCATTGCCTTATTGGCTTACACGCGAAGAGACTGAGGATCCCCTCAAATGACTTCTGCAGTAGCTGCATGGACGAGGAGGAGGAGGAACCATTTTACACTACCTCTGCCAGTGCCCTGCACTAGCACGCAGGCGAAAGTACTTCTTGGGAAACTATTTCTTTGATAGTCTCCGCGATCTGGCGGCGATTGACGTTGCAGATCTTTGGCGCTTCATCGGCAGCTCCGGATGGTTCCAATGAGGAGGTGGAGGGAATTCTTGGATTCCCGTGGCATCACAATGGGCCTTTTGAGGTCTAAGTGCGCCCCTTTAAGGCAGCCACACGACCCTAACCTAACCTAACCTAAGTGGATAAAGGCTACCAACAAGAGATAAAGGTTGCTGGGAAAAAGTAAGTAATCCTGATATAACTTTTTTTGGATCATGGTTGTTACGATAAATTTAACCATAAGTTTTGGGCTAATTTAAAAAACAAAACCTAGAAGAAATTGAGGAAATTTCATTTGGAGAGAGGTAACACTGGCGGAGGTACCAACAGATTTATTTTCTCCACCTTCGAGGAGAGTGGAGTTGCTGCAGATCATAGTGAAGAAAATAAGATTCTTCCGTAATAATACCTGCTGTAAAAGAGTGTTATAAGGCAGGACCACGCTTCACATGAAAGCACAAAATAGTTTTTTAAAAAAAAGTTGAACCGACTTCACAAAAAGCGCTAAAAAGCATAACATAATTTTTAATTTTATATCTATTACGACATTTTGAAGTCGGTGCAAATTGAACAAACCAAATAACTACAACAAAAGTATTTAATCGTCCTTTCTTATGATCCCGTAAGCTGAAACGTTCAATTGTGGTTATGTAGTTGTTTTATTTGTTTAATTTGCACCGACTTCAAAATGTCGTAATAGATATAAAATTAAAAATTATTTTATACTTTTTAGCGCTTTTTGTGAAGTCGGTTCAACTTTTTTTTTAAAAACTATTTTATTTTTCACTTTTTAGTGTCTTCTACTCTATACAACGAAGAAAGAACCATCCAAATCGGTCCACGCGTTAAAAGTTAATTTTAACACCCTACCTCACCCCCATTCCACTAAACTTTTTTTCTCTATCAATCAAGGAACATACTCTACCGAACATTAAAGGAATCATCGAAATCGGTCCAAGCGTTACGAAGTTATGCCCGGTCAGACATAAAAAAAAAATAAATAAATAAAAAAAAATAAAAAAACGCGTCGAACTTAGAACCTCTTTGTTTTTGGGAAGTCGGTTAAAAAGTAAAAGATGTCGACCAGCCACTCAATCGCTCATGTTGAAAGAGCTTTTAGAAATAGAAGAAATAAAATTCCAAGAGAATATTATTAATTTATTAAAAAACGCAAATGCTATTAATGAAAAAAGATTAATGTGGAAGAGGAGTAACTGCAGATAAAAAAACCAAAACCAACAAGAAAATATTTATTTTAGTTAAGTGTTTACTTAATGTATATATGTATAATGTTTATATTCTTAAAATTAATGTGTTCATAAAATGTTAGTTTTCAAATTAATGTGTTCATTAAATTGCGCCAAGTGTGAGACGCACACCATTGTATCTTTCGACTATGTTTCCGATTCGAGCATGGATATGATTGAATCTATGCTGCTCTTTAGTTGAAGGATTTTTTAATGGCGCAATTAACCACTTTTCTAAAGGGTATTCAGAGTCCCCAAAAAACCACGTATTTCTTTCTCCATTTTCATAGCTGCGTTCAAGTCTCCGCTGACATAGTCTATATTGCAGCATCGTGTGTTGTTCCAGGAAAGCGGGTATTTGCTGCCCAGATTTTTAAATTATAATTGCAGATCTAAAAAATTAATTAAAGTTTAGCAAGCATTTGTTTGATTTAAAAAATCGTACCAGTTTAACAGTGGTTACAACTTCTGTCTAGAGAGAGATGTTCATTTACAGTTGATGCTATCATGTCAACGTGAGTTCCGTTAACACATTTAACAACGCCTGGTATTTTAACTTTTTCCTAGAATTGTCTCTTATGTTTTGTTTTGTCTTCACCAGTCGGGAATTTCATCCATTTGAGACACAAACTATTCTCCGAGGTGCTGGTTATTTGATCTGTAAATTTAGAAATCATAGACTGGTCCATTACGTAAAGTATCACATCTCCAATAGTAATTCGATAAGAACCAATAGCATAAACATATAATACTGCTGCCATCTTCGAACAGAGAGGAATGCACTTTTTTTTCACAAAATCTATAAATATTACTATTTGTTTCGCATTTTCATAACATTATAACGGTGTCGTAAGAATCGCCTTTTTTCCCGTGAATTGATTGCTCTTCATTTTCACTAACTTCCACAAATAAACCAAATTTACTTGAAAAATTCATCATTTTAATTCTTTACAATTCGAAATTGATAGAATCGCCTGACGAACGAAAATGTTACAACATACCGCCAAAGCGATATTTTCGCTTCGATGATCGCTTTCGTACGATGTTATAACATCTTGCCACAGGGTTGGAGGCATGTAATTTGTTCCGAACTTAGTTTTACGACTTTTATGTATCTGGGTAGCACCCATTACATCTCGAGTTTCTTTCGAACATCGAATATTTTTATTGCACGTAAAGAGCTTTTGAGTATTGTTTTGACATGTCACGAGTTTTTTAGTCTAGACATATTAAAGTATTATAAGAATAAAATATAAATTGTAAATGTAAGGAAGTGGTTTTACAAAGTAGTCTTTATTTAAAATTAAAATGCAAAACAAAGCTCGCTTAGCCATTAATAAATGCCAGCTTGAATGCTTGGTATTTTTTATGGGAAAAAATGCAGATTTAACAATAGGGGTACTAAGGTATGCGAATGGTTAAATGGAAGCCAATTACCTTTGAGGAGAAATAACTAATATACTTAATAAAAAGTAAAAACATTGCATGAAAGCAGAAAGGTAATAAGTGTGAAATAAAATTGAAGCAAGATGACTGAGCATTGTAGCTCAGCCGGATCGGAAGCAAGTGCTCAGGGTATAAAAGCGACATCTTTTGGGGCTCCAGTAATGTATGCTACGAAAAAAGACTGCAAGTATTTTCATGAATTACAAACGAATTGCAATATCTTAGAAAATCAATTTATCAATGAAAGGGAATTTAATGAGGAAATTTTCTAAAGTGAGAACAGTGCACCTACAGGACCTCCTAAAACTGGGTCTGGTAGCAAATCCCGAAAAACAAAATCCCGAAAGCAAAATCCCGAACGTCAAAATCCCGAAAAAAAATCCCGAACGTCAAAATCCCGAAAAGACAAAATCCCGAAAGGTAAAATCCCGAAAAAACAAAATCCCGAAATGACAAAATCCCGAAAAGTCAAAATCCCGAAGACAATCCGGAAAGCCTGTCTTGGGGGGCAGGCCGCACGGCCTACCACCCACGACAGGCTTTCCAGATTGTGTTCGGGATTTTGATATTAAAAGTAAAAAATGTTGAAACAATGTTTATATGCATATATATTTATATATTTATTATATTAGTTTTAAATGTATTGCAATCCCTTTTAAAAATGCTAATTTAGACTTTTCATATTTGTCATGAATAATTTTTTGTAGTCTTTTTTCTTTTATAATATAGGACCTTCGTATTTTTCTTTCTACTCCAGCGTTTACAGAATCCAATATCGTTTTCACTCTTATTTGCTCTTCTCCAAGAAGAGCAATAAGCTTATATAGACCAGTGATGGCCAAACTCACACTACTTAATTTGAGGAATGCTGAAAAGCTTCAGAATCATTTCGACCTGTCTGTTTAATTTAGAACCTTAAAATGTTTGCAAAAGTTTGTATATTTTAACATATTGTATAATTGCTTACAAAACTATTTAAATATGTCGATTTTTTTAACTTTTGTATGCTTTAACGATAAAAAAAAAAATACAAAAACAGCTCAAAAGCTCACTTGCCCGCGGGCGTAGGTTTGGACATCACTGATATAGACCCAAATGTGGTCTTCCAGCTAAAAGTTTTAGTCTTCGGTGCCACGCCTCAACACTATTTTGCGTCCGCGGCAAATTTTCTTCTAAAAGTTCGGAGACACTCCAAAGGGATGGTTCATAAGAGGGTTTACTGACTATTGGAAGCCCATTGAATCTTCTTTTCTTTGTAATTCCTGATCAAAATTAATAGTATTTAACCTTATAATTATTATAGTTAATTATAAATTTTACCTGCTAAATAATTCTTCGACAACCATTTTCCTACTTTTCTGGCGTCCTTGTCAAAAGTTTTTTCCAAATCTTCATAGTAACTCTCAATTTCAACGGGTGGTAAAAATGGTAAGCTTTTTAGCATTCTTATTTTTAAACTAAAATCTAAAATCGCACTTCATTATTAAGATATCATTTAAAGAGCTACGATTCTTGAAGCCAGTAAACGACTTTCTTAAATTGCATAAGACAATAGTAAAAAATAGGCTAATCCGCCGCTACGAAAACATTTAGTAATAAATTTATGAATGTACCTTCATTATTTGCATATTGTCTTTGCAATCCCTCAGCTTGCACTCGGCGCCAAATTATTTGGCCGAAATGAAATAAACAGCCTTTGCATCTTGTAGATGGAAACGTCTCTAGAGCAGCTCTCACACTAGCTTTTTCAAAGTCAGATATTATATAATAGGGGGCTAATGTAATTCCCTTTTCTCCAGATAATAGCACTAATTCCGAAAAAAATTCTCGGTAGGCTTGCAGACTCTTGGACGTCATAAGGCCGTACACTAAAGGTACAATTTCGGAACCAACTTTTCCATGTATCGAAAAAAGCAGCTGAAAAATTGCTAGAACTACCTCAAAAGTACCATCCATAAGCCATACCTTGCAGTTTGCTAACTGTCTTATATTGCCTAAGGTGCCTAGAATAATAATTTTCTGAGACAGCGCGAATTATTTTTCCTTCATTAAGAACTGTTCTCCATCAATCGTTTTAAGTTCTTCCGGAATATTTATATTTTCAATACTGTATGGCTCGGGATTTTGAACACTTCTCCTCATGCGCTTTATCTTCGTCTTCTGAGCTGCTTCATTGGGCAAATATACGCGAACATTTTGGCTGCAACTTTGGTGAGCGGTCGTTATAATTCGGGCGGGCGGTAGGGCCGTTGTTTGGGCAATATGTTTCAGTTTTTCATTAGTTTCCGCCACTTTTTTATTATACGCCATTGGATCATGGGTATGATCGCTGGGCCCATTCTTCACTATGTGACTGCTACCTTCCATAATAGTGCTTACTCTTCCCCGACATGAAATACTTTTTCTTGAGTCGCAACTCCAGTGGTACACATCCTGATATTTTTTATCCAGATTATAGGAATAGCCATCTATCACTAACTTAACACCTCCTTTATTACCTTTAATCGTTGAAATATTTATCATAGCACAATAATTGAAGCATATATAATCACAGAACCAATAAATAACTAAATAATATCTGCAGAGCCAACAATAAAAACAAAATTGTGCAAAATCTACACAAAACGTCATAAAAAAATGTCATAAAAACAAAGGTATTGTGATTGCATTATCTGCATGAGGAAAATATATTTGTTTAGTCATATGGTTAGAATTTCGTTCTTTTTGGCCATTTCGTTTGTTCATATGTACAACGTGTAATATCTTTGCATTCTGATTTTTCGGGATTTTCTCTTTCGGGATTTTTCTTTTTCGAGATTTAGGTTTCGGGATTTTATTTTTCGGGATTCTAACCTACTCCCCCTAAAACTATATTATCTCAAAGTGGTCGTAATAAAAGTGGGATAGTGCGAACAAGTCAATATTCATGGAAATATAAGTCAAGGCAATAGCAAGACAGAAATAAAATATGAATTTAGAAAATGAATTAGAAAAGAAGAAATATGACCTAAAAAGAGAAGATACGACAAAATAAAAGATAATGATAAATAGGCATTAAAATTAAAAAAAAATTTAAATAGAAGTTCAAATTGAATCTAATCGCTTTAAGAGGATATAACTAATGAATAATTAAGACTTGCGCTATTCTTTATTAAGGTTATATTTTCATTAGTCGTTGAGATTTTTGCTGTTTCTTTTTTGAAATTCAGTACTAATAGAAAAGTCACTTTTATGATCATCCTTTCCGTGCAATGTTATATATAATGTATGTATGTATATTGTTAAATTTCAATTCTCTACTTCCTTTTGAAGCATTTCTAAGTGATATCACTATCACCAATATAATATATATATATATATATATATACATATACATATATATATATAGAGTAAGTGATAACGTGTCGGCCTACAAACTTGGACCCGGTTCGAATCCCACCGGCGGCAGTCCATGGTTGTTTTTTGCTGACGACCGCGATTAAAAACGCTATGGGGGATACAGAAAAAAAGCTCAGTGGTTCCACTTTATACTGTTGGTCTACTTGTAATCGTTGTACCGAATCGGATGAAGTTCTGCTCCCGCCCCAGGCCCAAAAGGAGTTACGGGAACTAGAGATAACAACACAATAGGTATTTTCAATACAAAACTGTTACCTAAGATTTCACAACTTCTATTTTCACTTATAAATCACTGTTGTAAACATGTTATCTCATCGCTCAAACTCAAAAAGAAATGAATACAAAGATTATAAAAAAGATTTATACCAATAATTTTTGGTTTAAGATCGCATATCTGCAAATATTATTACTATGTGATTTAAAATTGGGATTTTATTGATAATAATTATTGCTGCGGAACCCTTTTCTATTAAAATAAATATGCTTGTCTAATACGGTTTTATCAGAAGAACAGGTGTAATCCATTTTTCATAGAGATGTTCTGCGAAAAATGTAATACTATTGCGAACAATCTTTCAAACAGTGGCTTGTGCCATTCCTAGTAAATGATTTGCACCTATAAACCATTTGCAAGATAATTTTGCATTGCATTGGAGAATTATCGAAATCGCAGTGCTCCGCAAACCGAAAGACAGAGGTAGTTTATCAAGAAGCATTATGAATGCCTCCTTGGTTAACCTGAAATTGTGTCGGAATCTTAAATGTATTAAAAATTATATTTGAGCTTTAATGAAAATTCCTGTATTTTACTACTCAATATCTGATAAATCCATTATATTCCTCTTATACCTAATTCTTCTACGCTCTATTAAGGGGTTATATACAAAGTTGAGGGTAAAAAGTGAGCTAAGTTGGTGATTTTTTTAAAGGGTTTTATGTAAATTTTATTAGAAAAAGCGAAAGATAATTTGTTGGTAGTACTATCGAAGAAAAAAAAACAAGTTGAATTATAAAAAAGTATTAAAAATTGTCGGAGTTATGGCCCCTCCCCCGAAGCGCGTTTTTTTGCAGCGGCTTGCGGTGAACACTCTCCAAGGCGAACCGCTTAACCGAAATCAAAATAGTAAAAAAATTACTTTTTTTTCCAATAAAAAAACCATGATGACAAAAAAATCGATTTTTGAGGTGTTCAAAATTCTAAACAAAAATTTATTGCAAACAATCGAAAATTTTTAGATGAAAAAGGAACCGTTCAAGTACACGAGATTATAAATATGAACAATTAAAAAAAATTTATGAAAATCGGTTGAAAAGTTTTTGAGATATCACGTTCACCGCAACAGTATTTTTCAAATAACTCTATTCCGAGATAATCGCGTTTAAAGTTTTTGGACGCCGCTCGCCAAGTGCTTATGGATGGAACTAGCGCGCTGCGAACGGCTGTCATTTGAAATCTAGTGCTCCGATCTGGATGAAATTTCACACAGATATTTTCGAAAGTATGTACTTTCAGAATATGCAGTAAAAAATTTTTCGATTTTTTGAGCCTCAACTTTGTATATAACCCCTTAAGATAACTGATATTCACTTTCGCTATCAAAAAATAAAATAATATAAATATATATAACAAATATTCTGTTTTCGAACTCGATGGAATAACATGTTACCATTTGCAAATCGGAACGAGTTTAGATCTCGTTCACATTTTGAACTCGAAACGAATTACATGGCAACTTGGTTACAATAAGCCATTAGTAAACGTTGTAAATTTTGAATATGAATGTTTTGCATTACTCTTTTTCATCTTAATTTAAATTTATTAATTTAGCCTTCCTATCCCCCATTTACGCGGTTGTTACTAAAAAGAGATTTGGTGAGATATTTTAACAAATAAAACTGAACTGGCGAGAAGTTAAAATTGCTCAAAAATTTATAAGTTCAATATTTTAAGTCAAATACTTTTCACCAGTGACATATTATCCGAATATTCATTAAGAGAAAGAAAAATTATGGTCTTCATGGGAGGTTGGCAACCTACCCGTTTATCCACCAATATAAGAAATATATTTGCGGAAAATTGACGGGCGTAATAAATTAGAAATTTTATTTTAATTGTTTCTACCTATTATTAAGTTGTTGTTTTTTATAGAAATTAAAAAATAAATTTTTGTTTAATTATTAGGTACATTAAAGTTATTTTATTTATCCGTGCTAAAATCAATATTTTTTCATTCAATAAGGAAAAATAAAGTCCTTAAGAAAAACCGGTCATTTGACCGGCATATATTAAGCTTAAGTATGCTCTGCATTAAAAAGTTGCTCCTTCTGAAGTTGCTGCTGACCCGCTTTACTAGCAGTGACTCCAACGGGCGCTGTGAAATCCCACGACGAACTCTAGTGAGCAGTTGTCATCGAAATATCCAACGGGAACGGTTTTCAGAAGCTTTCCAACTTCTAACTTCGTACAAGGTGTTTCCCATATCTGACTTTGAAATGAAAAAGTATAAGAATTGTAGCAATCTAAATAGCTAAATAATCTAAATAGTAATTAAATACTCAAATCGATAAAGACTCAAGTGCACGCGAAGAAGCTCGTGAGTAATTAACGAAAGTAAGCAATTTGACACTTACAAGTGATTGCACTAAATTTAAGTATTTGGCAAAAATCATATTGATTAAGCTATTCAGAAATAGTGTTAGTCAATAAGAACTTTCGACTTAAGTAGTGAGCAGAAAATATGCCGAAATAACATAGCTCAGTAAGTCTCAATTAGTGTTTCACTATAGTTAAGGCTTTTATAAGCTGCTACAATATTCTAATCTCAAAACACGGGGTTAAGGCTAGAAAAAGTTGCTCCACCGGAGTTAAGGCTAAGTTTGAACTACTTCCCTAATGCTTTATCTGAACAGTATATCCAATAGGCACTTCTAAAATTAAATTAAGTTAAAGTTTAATTATGCGTCTTTACAGAAGAAAACAAGCAAAATTACCAAAACATCCTGACACCGAATAATCCTTTAATAACACTAATAACCTGAAAGAAAAAGGAGTACAATTAAAGAAGGTAATTGGTAATATCGGCACAAGAAACTACACGTAACCACAGAAACTAAAAATTAAATTTTAACCACATAAAAGAATTAAAACAAACAATACAGTATTTGCTCATTTTCTCTATTTTCAATTAATTTAACTGTTAAATTATAAACAAAAACTAGTGGGGTGGGTCCAGAATCTGGGTGTCGCATCATTGGTGCGACCCTTGAGGTCCACACGAACAACTTCCCAGTTTATAACAATTTTCAATTATAAATAACAATATTCAATTATTATTAACAATATTTAATTGTTAATAGCGATAAATTTCATGATCATAGTACAAAGGAGTAAGTGAGAACTCAATAAAATTCATACTTTTCGATTTATCGTTTTATTTATCATTAATATCAACTATTTATGGTTTTTTTATAATTTTTTTAATGTTACAAAAAACTATAAAAGTTCTGGATTTTTTTTTAAAGTATCGAGCTGTATCAGAACCAATTGGATCAGATGAATCTTTTTCAAAAAAAAACTTTCGCCCACTTTTATCCCATTTAAAAATACTTAAAAAATTTATATTTTAAATTTATAAATAAATAAATTAATGAATTTAATTTATCATGATAATTTCGTTGTAATTGGATGCAAAAAATTTTTTAAAAAATTATTCCGTTATAGCACTATTTTTTAATGAAAACCAAATAAATGCACTCTGTTTGGAATTCATTTGTTATTAATAATTTTGAATGGTTATAAACAATTTATAATTGATATAAACAATTCTTAATTGTTATAGACCAATTTTAATTGATATAAACAAAGTTTATTCATAAAAGAAAATTTTTGTGGTAACAAAAATTTCAATTGTTTATAAGAATTTTCAATTGCTATGAACAATCTTCAATTTTGTATTCAATTTCAAATTTTCATAATCAATTTTCAACCAGGTAAAACCATTTTTTATGATTATAAATTTATTATTGTTATAAACAATTATATATTTTATAAACAATTTTTCATCATTATAAACAATTTCTGTTCATAATAAATTGTTATTATCCGATTTTTTGATGTCGCGATCGTCATCAGGACAAATTATATCGAAGAAATCCTTTTCAAGAAAGTCTAAAATCAACTTTTTTTCAGTTTTTTTGCTTAAACAAAAAAACGGCTGAACCGAAATTGATCAAATTTCTTTCAGCTCTTATTGACAATAATACGCTTCGAATGGCACCATAGCGAAGTCGTTATCATTTTTTGTTTGCGAGATTTCGTTGTCGAAAAAAGTGGGTCCGAACGTACGTACGTACGTACACACACACGCACACACACACACACACATACATGTGTTCAAAAACATGCGTAAAACACTATGGTGACTTTGAAATGTAAAAAAATGTTAAAACTAAAAATTTTGAAAATCGGGCCAATTACAATAACTTCCTATATATGGGAAGTTAATAATTCCACAATAGATGTCACTAGTAATTTTAGTAATTTTTAGTAGAATTTAACAAAAGATTAAAAACTCTTTTAGGGAATCTAATCATAAAGTTACTTTCAAAACAAAGTTACTACATAATCTGAAAGGATGTACAATACTGTACCATTACGAGATATTTGAACTTAGAAACGAACTGAGTGTTGTAGCTCTTTTAGTTAACGATCAGCTAGATTAACATAACAAAAATCGGTTTTTTTTGTTTACGCTGTTGCCAAAGCCTAGATGGTCAAACCTTTGACGTGCTTGGACTGTAAAGGAATTATAGTAAGGGGAGTAAGGAAACTTGTATGTCTTGTTTTTGCATTGCTGCGAGCTAGACAACAGCCCAGAGACGAAGTGGATGTTTTAATTCAATTTTAAAAACCCACGGAGAGAGCTGGTCACAAACGGGAATTATGTCATGGTGGTCTTGCCGCGCAACCAACTGATTCAACTTCGTCTCCTTTACTAAATTCACAGATTGTTCGAGTGTAGAGTTAAATTTGCAAAATATTGTTTTAGTAGTGAGTTAGCACCGATGATCTTCAGACAGAATGAAACTCGAAGGCATTTAGTTAGGTAGTACATAAAGAAATAAATTTAAAGTGGAATAATAAACAAGTGTTTACATTTATATTTGTTGTTTTTTTTTTGCGTTTACAGTAAGCGTTGTTAGGTGCAACTTGTAAATATAATATTCAATTCTTTTCTACAATTGTATTTCTGAAAGGGATTGTTATTTAATCGATCAAGCATAGAATAAAAGCTGCAATTTTTATATTGTTAAGATGATTGGAATCAAACGGTATCACTGCTTCAGCTTCAATAGATTATGCTTCGAGAACTTTTGCAAGAAAACCTCAACTGACGCTGTAAGAAATAAAAGGTGATGAATATTTCATATTGTTTGGATAAATATCTATAACTATTGTATTGTGAACTGCTAAAAGAGAGTAAAAACAAGTTAAGACAATTAATTTAATTATAATATTGTAACAAGCTCTATAGTCTAGCGTAGGCTACGTGATGAAATCGAAATCAAGTTGTACAATGCGCATGTCCCGAATTTTCGAAACCAGAAAAACGTCAGATGTCGTATTACTCAGTTAATCCGTCGAGCCCAGAGAGCCCCATTTACGTAACAATTGGTGTCCGAAGTGGGATTAATTAAAAAAGACTAAAAAGTAAACTTAAAAAAAAGGATGACTGTAAAATTTAAGCGAAATAGTGCAGTGAATAATCTAAATATGGGTCACAAATTGAAGGACTTGAAGGGGGAATTAAGTAAATGTTCCCTACCTACGAATGGAAATAAAAATGCCCTGGTAGCGTTACTACAAGAAGCCACGAAACACGGGGGAAAGGATCCAGAAACTTTTTTGAAGAAGACCTAGAATAAGAAAATACTCCAAGAGTGATAGATCTTTGCAGTGCTCTATTGAAACTTAACTCACCAATGGAAGAACAAAATACTTCATCAGCCGAGTTGAAATCAACGATGAAAGGTTCCATAAATGAGTTAAAGTCAGCGTTGGAAGAACAGGAAACATCGATGGAAGGTCCCGTAAATGAGTTAAAATCAGCAATGAAAGAACAAAAATTGTCATCAGCCGAGTTAAAAGCAGCAATAGAAGAACAAAAATCGTCGACGGCCGATTTAAAATTAGCGATAGTAGAACAGAAGTCATCAGTAGTGGAACTTAAGAAGTGAGAGCTGAAATAGAAATGTCCGTGCCAAAGCAGGTTGAGGTTTTAGAATCAGCTGTTGGTATGAAATTTGAAAACATAGAGAAAAGATTGCAAAAAGTAAAAATCTCTGGATAAACGAATATTAAACAAGTTAAATGCAAAATGGAAAAGTCAATGAAGAAAAATTATGACTGAACTAGTGAGTGTTCAGAAACGGCATTTATCTACTTTATCGACAGATGTGACTGTGAACAAAATATTTCATTATCCAACATTTGACGGTCAATCTACTGGCAGACATACACATTTCAGTTCGAAACGGCAGCAGCAATGAAGTCTTGGAATGACGAAGAAAAAGCTACAGCTCTTTTCTTGCCACTTGAAGGTAGAGCAGCAGAATTGTTAGACTGTCTCGGCTGGGCAAAAGTATAGCTATACATCTTTTACACAACCTTTAGAATTGCGGTATGGGAACCAGCACATGCAAGAGCTTTACCGTCTTGAGCTGTGGAGTCGGACACAGACGCCGGGAGAGCAGCTGGAGCAGTTATGTGCGGAAAGGCTGACATATTTAGCTTATCGCATATTTAGCCAACTTGCAGATAGTCACCTGCAGCAAGCAGCACGACTGGCTGGAAAAAACATCAACGCTCAGGTTTTGGCTTACGCTCTGGCATATGAGGTAGCAAAACAGGCCTCAAGAACAATCGTCTGCTTAAGAGAAGTAACCGAAATAGAACAATCGTCTGCTTAAGAGAAGTAACCGAAAAGAACCATACCATAGATCAATACCTACATCGGAAAGGGGAATCGATTTAAATGCTGGGAATGCAACAAAGGCCACTGCCAAAGAGATTGCAGAAAGAGACGAGAAGAAACTCTCCACAAAATGGCTAGTTACCATCTGGTTCTGGATGTGGAAAATTCAGAGAAAAGTCGCAAGCGGAACAAAAAAGCGCTGGAGCAGTAGACTTGACTTGTACCAACTCTACGCTCGCAACAGGGAAACAAATAAAGACCAACTCTGCGGGGCAGAAGTTGGCCAGTGGAATCGACGCCATCATCATCAAGATCGAGAAAGTACAGCGAAACGATAGCAGCTTAGTAATCAACGGAAGAGTTCAACAACAAAAATGCACGATTATAGTAGACACAGTTGTTTCCAGGTATATTCTTCGTTGCGATTATGGGAAAGACAACTGGCTTAGCAACAAAATTCGATACATTTTGAGTACAGCTACAGGAGAATCCGTTGAAGTACATGACAATATCCCTCGGCGGCAATCGATTTTGACACAGATTTTTTTCTTTATGTCGCCAAATCCTAGGGGTCAACCCTTTCATGCATTAGCTTGGTTTTGGTATCGACAGAAGGAATTAGTACCGATCCTGAGAAAATAAATTCAGTGGAAAACTGGCCCACTCCTCGAGATAAGTTTTCTAGGACAACATATTACAAGCGCTTTGTGAAGAATTTTGCGGATGTAGCACGGGCAATGCATAAGCTAACAGAAAGGATAAAACATTTGCTTTCCAACGGACCCGTGCTGACTTATCCAAAGGTATGCGATACATTTATATTAGATACCGATGTAAGTAATGTTGGGATTGGCGAAGTGTTATCACAAAAAGTAAACGGGCAAGAAAAAATGGTGGCATACTACAGCAGAGCTCTATCAAAGAAATTTCTGCACCAAAAGTAAAGAATTATTGGATATTGTTTATCAGTAAACCACAAGGAAAAACTTCTGGATAATGTTCATTCAACGAAGCATATTCATAAATTCCTATATGGACAAAGATTCACTCTTCGAACAGATCATGCAGCGCTGAAGTGGTTAATGCAATTTAAGAATCCTGAAGGACAAGAAGCAAGATGGCTGGAAAGACTTCAATCCTATGATTTTGAAATTATTCATGGGAAGGAAACACCCGACGAGTCATCATGCCGGATGTTGGTATTAGTTGCCAGGAACAATATAAAGGATTTGCCGGAAGAATTTACCAATAGTGTTTCAGGAGGAGATCTTGGCTTCAATAAGGCTTTGGAGAAATTACGAGTACGATTTTACTGGTTGCATATAAGAGAGGATGTTGAGGACTGGTGTCGTAAGTGTGAAGTTTGTGCCCGTAGCAAAGGATCGCTTATAAAACAAGGCGATCTATGCAGCAATACAACGTTGGAGCAGTTTTCGAGAGAATTGCGATTGACGTTGCCGGACAATTTCGTGAGTCAGATCTAGGCAATCGGTACATTCTAGTGGCAATGGATTATTTCAGTAAATGGCCAGAAGTATATGGGACACCAAATCAAGAAACAAAGTCAGTGACAGAAGAGTTAATAACAAACCGGATCTACAGATTTGGCGTTCCTCATGAGCTTCATTCAGACCAAGGACGAACAAACTCCACGTCACTCACAATCTTATGGAATGGTACAACCACTAAATAGAACAGCGAGCAAGCATCTAAGCAACAGGACAGATATCCTCAAACGTTGCGTTTGTAAAACAGATTCAACTGCATAGTGATTTGAAGTTCGGAGCACTTGAAAAAGATACTAAATCTATTGAAGAGTACATAACCACAGTTTAGAAGCGTTTCGCAGAAATCTATCAACTACACTTGGGTGCAATGAAATCGGGCCACCTTGCACTTTTGACTTTGAAGACAATTTGCCATCCGAAAGGGTAATTCATTATCTTGAAAATGAGATCAAACTTTTGGCTAGGTTATTTTTTGTTTCGGATTCCGAACATTACAATCGAAGGCGTTGCACTAATCAGGAGTATAGCACACATCAAGTGGGAGAGAACCAGAAATGAAACACAGCCGTATTGAAAAAGATCTTATTTTTATTTATTTTTTCAATATTGGGTTTTACCCCCCTTGCTCTGATAACATCATTCAATCGATTTGTCAACGATGTTACAAGTTGTACTATATAATCTTGTGGTATGTTGTTCCACTCCTCTATTAGTGCCTCTTTAAGCTCCTGGATGGAAGAAACAGTCGGAACCCGTATTCTTCTTTTGAGCTCATCCCAGATATGCTCAATGGGATTCAGGTCAGGGGTCCGTGCTGGACAATCCATAGCTCGAACTCCGATGTCTGCAAGGTAGTCTCGACCGATTTCCGCAGTATGTGGCCTCGCATTGTCATGCATTAACAAAAAATGTTTGCCGATAAAACGAGCGTAAAGCATAACATGTTCGGCCAGAATATCGTTGACGTACCGTTGACCCGACAGACCTGTTTTACCTGCACCGCTGCCTACCCTATCGATGAAGACCAGGTCGCTTTGTGCTTCAGAGGAAATTCCACTACAGACTATGCACGATCCGCCGCCGTAGCTGACGCGTTCTTCGGTGGAGTGTTAGGTTTTTCTCCCGGAGTCTTCGCTTCGCCGCACTGTCCAACTACTGACATTCACTCCTCGGACTTCATGGAGCTGCTGCTCTACTTCAACTGCGTTGAAATGACGATTCCGTAGTGATGTCACTGCGATGTAGCGGTCATCTCGCTCCGATGTAAACCGGGATCGGCCTGACCCAGGTCGCCGAGCAAAGTCACAGGTCTCTTGATATCTTTAGTTGACACGTTGCACCGATTACCGGCTCATATTGAGTCTTCGAGGCACTTCGCGCTGACTATGCCCTACTTCAATTATTGTGATGTCTTGAGCGCATTTTTCCGGAGTTGTATCCATTTATAATAATTGGCTACTTTCTTTTTAAAGAAACAATTATACTTGTTGAGTGCTGATAAACAAATGATCTGGAAGTAATGAATGTATTCCGTATTTATACTTTCAAAGGTCACCGCATCCATGCCACTACTAATGATCAAATAAGAGATGCTTTTTTTCTCACTACCTGAACTTAGGAAAAAATAAAGGAGTGTCAAAGAATTTGGTCTTGTTTTAAAGGTAATAAAATATCCTTGCGAATGATATATAATTCATTTGTCAAACACGTAATAAAAAAATTGAAAAAATTTTCTACAAATTCGAAAGTGCAAGGTGGCCCGGTTTCATTGCGCCCAAGTGTAGTAAGGAAGAAATGAAAAAGGAAAAGCACTTCTTTAACTTCCACAAAACAGGAGTAATAATTTCGTTGGGATGGTGACCGCTCAAAAATATGTGCACTAATTTCGACCGAAAGTGCAAGCTGGTCATCATCAGCGTGATACTTGCAAACAGCAACCTAACTTAGCCATCGCTTTACCGACAGGTCCAAGAGGTGATTACTATGGTAGAAGAAGTCATTGGCAAACAAAAACGTTTGGCGGATGAAATCGCCAGAATATTAAAAAATTTAAAAAAAGACGGTACTGAAAGAAAAACTCCAGAATACATCCAGATAAAGCTGAGAGAGTTAGATTCTTTATGGACAGACTTCAACAGCCTCCACGTAGAGATCGAGAAGGTTATAACGAAAGAGCATCCATATTGTTCAGAAAAACTTCATGATAAAACTTTCGAAGTTTATAAGTCTGCTGTTCAGCTTATTTCACAGTATTCAGTGAAAAAGATACGATCTGACCCTCCACTCTTGAAATCGCCTGCAATTTTGATAATAATCCTACTTATGACGTCTACAACGACAACCTCAGCTGCAGCAGGTTGCATCCCCGTGCCAGCTGTAAAAACCTTGCACAATGCAGCCCACAATGGCCAACACAGGAAATTTTCTACATGCAGGTCAAAATCGATTCAACAACCTCCCAAAGCTACCACCAGTAAATGTACCGTGATTCAACGTGGACTATAAAGAGTGGAATTCATTTAACGACATTTTTCTTATTGTTATCCCTACCTTAAAAATGCAGTACCTCCTTTATCACCTAGATGGAGATGCCAAAAGAATCATCAGTCATCTACAATTATCGGACTCTAGATTCAACAACAACAGAAAAATAATCACCATCTACGTCAACACGCTAATAGATGCCAAAAAGACAGAGCACAGATCACAATAGGACATGATAAAACTGTATGACCTCATAAGAGAATGCTTGGAAGCGCTGAAAACATTAAACTGCAAAACTGACGATTGTTTGCATAGCGATGAGAAAACTGGACAATGAGAGCATAAGGTTGTTTGAGGAGAGTCTCGCTAACCCTAGAAAAATGCCATCCGTTGAAGAATTATTAACATTTTTAGAAACCCGTAATCAAGCTCTAGATTGCATCAAGAGCTCAAACCAACACAAATCTCATCCCCACATGAAACTCATACAGAAGTTTTCACACCAGATACTGCAAACACTTCGTGCATATTTTGTAGCAAAATCCACAAAGTTTAACACTGCGGAGAATTCAAGCAAAGGAGTGTCGATGATAGGCATGCATTTATCAGTCGCAACAAAGTCTGCTCCATCTGTCTCGCTCATAATAAAACAGAGTAGTGTAAATCAAAGAAAGCCTTTCACTGACGTTTAAAAACCGGTTCATAAGTGTTTTGCAGGGTTGAAAATTTGTATTCGCCGGCTCAAGCAATACTAAATCAACCTGACACCAAAAATTTTTCGAACCCTAATGAGGAAGTTACGAAAATGGACAAAAGCAAATCAGGAAAAACTCAAGTAAAACCCCTACGATTCGTGATTGACACTCACAGATGACCCTCTTGCTACCTCACTTCTCTCACCAAGAGAAAAACAGGTTTTCGTCACTCATGGGGTAAAATCCCTCTCGTGTAATTCACGACTAAGCAATCATGAAGACTCAAACATTGGCACTGTAAATTGTCATATGAACAACACAAAGATTTGGTGTGTATTAATACCAACTGCTCTAGTGAAGGTAAAAAATATTTTTGGGCAAATTGAATCATTTAGGGCATTGATCGACCCTGGTTCACAAGTGTCGGTCATAACGGAAGAAGCCGTTCAGATACTAAAACTTCAGAAGCAGAGAATCAATGCCACGATTCTAGGAGTTGGGGAGGCAGAGTCCGCGAAATCTTCTAATAAGGTCAACAACAAGATCCAACTTTGACACAAAGAGAACGCATATCTGTCTATAGAGCCGCTTATGCTTTACAACTTAACTCATACCTTCCTGAATCTCATGTGACAGGAATCAACATTAGCAATACGAAAACATCGCATTAGTCGACCCAAGTTTCAATGAACCAGGACCAATTGACTTACTTCATGGAGCCGATGTATGTATATGCTAACATCATTTTAGATTGTCTTAAAAGACAACAGTCAGCTGCTCAGAACAGAAAATTGGGTTTGATTATCATTGGGAATATACCAAGGCCTACTCGTGACACAACCAAACTTTCCAGTTTCCTCTCCCTTGCAGAAATAGATGAGAAGTTGGAAAAATTTTGTGAAATTAAGGATAATGTCAGCCCTAATCAGAGTGATGATGCATGCAAGCACATTACGAAGAAACTCATTCGCGAGATGAAGAAGGGAGGTACATCGTCCAACTTCCTTTTAAATCGACGATTGGACAACTTTTTACAAATTTAACAGAAGCTAAAGAAGAATCCATCTTGACCGAATATGTTGAATTAGGGCATATGAGCCCAGCAAAACCACGGCGAGCGTTTATTACCTACCTCATCGTGCCGTGTTCAAAAGAGATAGTAGTACTACAAAACTACGGGTGGTGTTCGACGCTTCATCAAAAATAGATACTGGGTTGTGCCTAAATGACATTCTGGTTAAAAGCTTCAACAAGATCTCGCACAAATAATTCTACCCTGGCGAAACGTCTACACTGCTGACATTGAAAAAATGTTCAGACAAATAAAAATTGATTGAGTTGGCTTTCAGAATACATCGGGATCCCAAAAACGACGAATTTGATTTTAAAAAGACAACTACTTTCGAAAATAACTACAATATTTGATCCTTTGAGATGGCTCGCACCAGTAACCTTTACCGCCAAACTAATCACTGTGGAAGAGAGCTTCAGACTGGGATGAACACGTGCCCCCGAGATAGCAAATGCCTTGGAAAATCTCCAGAAGAAATTAACTCAACTAAAGAAGATAAGAGTTCCCATGTGGATTAAACACAGAAAGGGTCACGAAATTCAAATCCATGGGTTCTGCGACGCTTCGGAAAATGGCTACGCAGCAGTCATTTATTCAAAAACAATCGACTCTTTTGGAAAAGCAAACATTACCTTGCTGACACCAAAAACTAAGGTAGCTCCAATCAAACAAAAGATTACACTTCCACGAATGGAGCTCTGCAGTGCATTACTTTTGGCACAATTGCTGAAAACGTCAATAAATACATAAGAGTTAGAAATGTCAACAATAACTGCCTGGTATGATTCAGAAATAGCACTGTCAGGGATTGCAAAAAATCCCAAAATTGGATCACTTTCATATATCATCGAAAGAAAATCCTGTGGATAATCTTTGGTTGAACGGATCATTATTATTACCACATGCAGCTGAAGCATGGCCAACATATAAGTTAAACGTCATAACCGAAGAAGAGGTCAAGAAAACAGTAACAACTCTAACCACCACAACATCCTTCGCATCAGCAGAAATATTAAACTGCTCTAACTACACTTAACAGATAAGAATAATTGCATATTGTAGAAGGTTCGTTCAGAACTGCATGCTCCCAAAAGGAAAAAGAAATACAGGGTACTTTACCAATGAATACTTTGAAGCAAGAAATTACATCATAAGGCCTGTCCAGCAAGAAAAGTTCAACGAAGAAATAGAAACCTTAAAGAATGGAAATGCATTAAAGAAATCCAGCGAGGTTCTTGCACTGCATCCGTCCTTGGACTGAAGGGGCATCTTATGTGTAGCTGGAAGGATTCAAAGGTCGAATTTACCAGTGGAGGCTAAGCATCAAACGACCCTACCGCAGAAGCATCGCCTCACCAACCTCATTATTTATAATGCACATCGTCGTCATGGAGGAACATAACTCACATTAAATTACATTAGAACTCACTTCTGGATATTAAATGCAAAGAGAATAATACAGTCTAGAAATCGAAGATGCATAAAATTTCTCAGGCACAAGCAAGAATGCTTGTAACAGTCCGGCAGTGCACTTCACTCCAGGACATTTCCTGATTGGGCGTCCACTGTTAGCACCACCCGAATCAGATCTGAGCGGCAAAGATGTGTATCAGAGGTGGAAATTACTCACGAAATTACAACAGGATAGCCAGAACAAGAACAATCTTCTACGCCACAACACTTCGAAGAAATAGGATACAAGGCTTCCAAGAGAAGGTTAGATCGGCCCAAGGGCACTTCACATAGAAAAAAGTTGAGGATAGCACGATGCACCTGGTCATCAAGATTTTTTAGTACAACCATACTAATGTCATATCGGTTAATGATGGCCTTTGCTGAGGACTACCAAATATTGCAACCAAAATCAGGACTTTACGTAGAAAATCTGGGAGATGTGTATCAGAGGTGGAAATTACTCACGAAATTACAACAGGATAGCCAGAACAAGAACAATCTTCTACGCCACAACACTTCGAAGAAATAGGATACAAGGCTTCCAAGAGAAGGTTAGATCGGCCCAAGGGCACTTCACATAGTAAAAAGTTGAGGATAGCACGATGCACCTGGTCATCAAGATTTTTTAGTACAACCATACTAATGTCATATCGGCTAATGATGGCCTTTGCTGAGGACTACCAAATATTGCAACCAAAATCAGGACTTTACGTAGAAAATCTGGGAGACGCACATATTAAACGAGGCATCCTTCGGGCACAAATATTATTTCCAATGTGCGAAGCTAGAATACCAAAAGCTTGTCAACAGTACATGGAAACAAATACAGGATATGTGCAAACACACTGGATAATTGACTCAAATAACACACTGCGACATACTCTTTAGGCATATGTTACTAAAGTAAAAGAGGTGCCTTAGGTAAGACCCTTACCAGCATATTTGGAGTCAACAGTGAAGTCTACAGAGACATAGAAGAGATAAAGCGCAACCAACAAAGTCTTCTACAAATATCAAACTAACAGGCATTACTACTGAACGCAAAAATAAATCAATCCAACAGTATTATTTGGGACAAACTCAAACAATTTGATTCTTGGTTATCAAAAGTATTCTCTTCAATGAATGAAATGGAAACGTGGTTCTCTCAAGCGGATCACATTAGAATTAGTATTTAAGTCATATTCACATATATCAGTGCTAAAGAATTTTTCAGGAAAAATATAATAGCTGTTTAAACGCTATTCATCACCATGCCCACTTGTTGGACTTCATTACCCCACGTATCATCAACGACATCGTGAACAAGCGCCACTTAAGCAATTGGACCAACTTTTCTCGTGACAAGAACGTCTCAACCCAGAGAACAATACATTAAAACTACATGGATATTTAAACATAGTGAAGAACAACATTTACATTTTGGTGCATGTTACACCCATTCCCGAAAAAATTACCAACAACTCATTCATGGTTATGAACTTGAAGGAAGAACAGGAGATGAAATCATGTTCGGCATCTGGCAAAAATCTGCATCTTTGTAATCCTACCATCGTATACAACATAGAAGACAGTCCATCTTGCTTTATCGACGCCATTTACAATCGACATAGCAAAACTTAATGTGAAATGAAACAATTTCATTTAACTGCTACCATCTGGAAGACATTAATAATGAAAAACAGTTGGTTATACGTCACAACAGAACCGAAGGTGGTTCCAATAGTCTGCAGAGGTACAATAGTGGATCTTCTTCTCAATAGTACTGGGATTATACGACTTAATAATGATTGCTACTTAAATCAAGAGGGGTTACTCTAAAAACCAGCACAGATCAATCAGTCGTTGTCATTTCCAGTCACATCGTTGAGTCAGCACCAGCTAAAGTGGACATTAATTTTAAGGACAGCTACAGTCTACACAGTCGTATCACAATCGTATTCACAATTTGCTTCGTATTATTAGCATACCGGTTCATGACTTCCATTAAACAATGCCTCCCACAACGTAAGGAGAATCAGCAATACCGACAGGCTGATCAAGGAAAGAAAGAAAACATCAAAATCTCAGAAGAATACGATCGAGTTTTGGCATCCGTCGCCCCCCAGCATATCCACAAGCGAACAAATAATTACCAACAAAAACAATTAAGTTTACATTTCTCAATTGAATTGACTCATAATACGATTTTCTAAATCATTAAGTAAGTGAACTTGCTGAATTTACCGATCGACACTTTTTTCACCGATCGATATTGTGGGGCAATGCACTCATTGGAATAAGCATTATTTTGTAATAAAAGCAAGATCCTCAGAATAAAGTTTTCAGATTCTATCCAAGGTTTGAACTGTTTTCATTAACAAAAGCCACCTTTTGATTCACCCCCCACCAGAGGTAAAGGAACAAAGGCTTTTAGACTAGTCTAACCAGTGATAGAATTCAAGGAAGTAGACCCCATTTCGTTATTCAACCCAAGGCGATGAAAAGCAAAATCACCGAAGCTTCAACAGCAGTGGGAAGGATCCTACAAGAATCTTACGCGCATCAACAATGCGGTCTACAGAATACAGCGGGGACCGAAAGACAAAAAAAAAGATTATTCACATTGACAGATTGAAGCTATATCAAGGGGATACGACTGCTCAAGACGAACAGTTCTAAGAGGAGGGCAATATAACATGCTGTGTAGTCTGCCGTAGACTATATGATGAAATCGAAATCAAGTTGTGCTCAAGAAGAAAAGGTCCTCGAAATCTTGTGATTATAGCACCGTCACAAGCATCCCGGAAAATATTTCCACAGGTAAGCTTAATAAAGTATGAATACTTTTTAAGGCATACAAAAGAGAACAGCTATTGTAAATTTAAGCCGTTTTTAACCGACTTCCTCAAAACGATAAGGTTATAAGTACGACACCTATTAACTTTTATTATTTTTATGTCGAACTTAACTTCATAATGCGTGGACCGATGTGGATGGTTCTCATTTTATTATTGGATAAAATGTGGTCCCCCATTAGTAATAACGGAAAAAACTTTGTTCTGACGGGTGGTAGGGGATAATTTAACTTCGTAACGCGTGGACCGATCTGGTTGATTCTGTTTTGATGTATAAATTGTGTACCCTCATTGTAACCGCGGCAAAAATTTAAAGAATGGATTGGGGTGTGGGAGGGGGCAGAATTCTTAAGCTGTATAGCGATTTAAATTTTTTTTGTTACATAGAGTATAATACCCCATTGCTACTAAGAGGGTAAATTTTGATCTAGTGAGTAGGTGGAAAGAGGGGTAGGTTAACTTCGTAACCTATAGACCAATTCAGGTGATTCTTACTTTGATGTGTAGAATATGTTTCTCGATCGGTACCAACACAAAAATGTGTGAGGTAGGGTTGAGTGGTGAGAAGGTGGTGCGGGGTGTAATTTGAAAGTGGTGTAACTCAACTTCTTAACGCATAGACCAATTTGAATGACTTTTTTTGTTTTATGCGGTATGATACCCCGTTGCTACATTGAGGTAAAATGTTAACCTAGGGTGGGCCTAGGGAAACTCTAACTATAACGCGTAGACTTATTTAGAATATTGTCTCATGTTGAAAATTTCATGATTAGTGGGATAAGCGTGGGGGGTAGTCTAACTTTGCAACGTGTAAGGCCATTTGGATGATTCTGTTATCTGTATATATTATGATCCCGCATTGCTACTACTAGACAAAATTTGGACTTAAGGGGGAGTGAGACAGGATTATTTCTCAGCGTGTTTGCCGATTTGGATGATTCTGTTTTTTATATATAGAATATGTTCTCGTATTTCTAAAAAGAATTAAAATTGTATGGTGGATTGGGGGCGGTGGATGAGTAGAGCCTAACTTCGTATAACGTTGGGTGATTCATTTATTGCTAAACAGAATTTCTATTTCTATCATGACAGATATTGTGGAGAGGAGGAGCCTCACCTAGTTTCGTAAGGCTTCGTAACGATTTTGATAAATGATAACATTTGTGAAATTAAAGTGACTGCGATGAATCTCTGACTACGATGAGTCTCTTTTGCTGTATAGAATACGTTCGCGCACCTGGTGAAAATTTTGTATCTAATATAAGGCGCTGAAAGGGTAAGTAATTTTGTAATGCGTATGTTGCCGGATTGGAATAATTCTGTTACCTTTCCTTTTCAACTGTTGAAATTCCTTTGTTCTTGCGAGCACCATTTTTCAAATCGTACCTCTGAAGACACTAAAAGGTAAACAATAAAATAGAAAAAAAGGTTGAACCGACTTCACAAAAAGCGCTTAAAGGCTGAAAATAATTTTTAATTCTATATCTATTACGACATTGTTAAGTCGGTGTAAATTAAACAAACAAAACAACTACTCAACAACAACGGAAAAAGCTATATAAAACTACTTAAATATTTCAGCTCACGGGAACATAAGGAAGGAGGATTAAATACTTTATACTTTTGTTGTAGTTGTTTGTTTTGTTTAATTTGCACCGACTTTAAAATGTTGTTATAGATATATAATTAAAAATAATCTAATGCCTTTTAGCACTTTTTGTCGGTTCAGCTTTTTTTAAAGTATTTTTTGTGGAGTCGGTTTAACTTTCTTTTTAAAAACTATTTTATTAAAGAAAATTGCCACTTGCTACATCAAAGTAAAGTTATGTTGATTTTCTTTTTATGGTTGGCATTTTGTTGCGAGCTTCTTAACGCAGAAGGTAACAATGAAATATCGGAAGGGACTCTTGAAAGAATTTGCTATATTAAGGTTTTATGTTCAGGTACGTGAAGTTGGCCCGGATTTTTTCCGGGCTGGGGGTAAAACGTCTCAATCGATAGTCAATCGTTAGACCACATTTTACCCCCAATTAGTTTCGTTTTACCCCCTCTAAATTTTTTTTATTCGAAAAACAAAATTTCCGGGCTAACTTCACCAGCCCGGAAAATTTGCCGGGCTGGGGGGTAAAACGTCCCAATAGATAGTCTATCGTTAGACCACATTTTACCCACAATTAGTTTTGTTTTACCCCCTCTCAATTTTTTTTTATTCGAAAAACAAAATTTCCGGGCTAATTTCACCAGCCCGGAATATTTGCCGGGCTGGGGGGTAAAACGTCTCGATCGATAGTCTATCGTTAGACCACATTTTACCCCCTCTCAATTTTTTTTTTATTGGAAAAACAAATTTCGGGTTAACTTTACAAACCCGGAAAATATGCCGGGCTAGGGAGTAAAACGTCCCAATCGATAGTCTATCGTTAGACCACATTTTACCCCCAATTGGTTTCGTCTTACCCCCACTCAATTTTTTTTATTCGAAAAACAAAATTTCCGGGTTAACTTTACAAACCCGGAAATATGCCGGGCTGGGGGCTAAAACGTCCCAATCGATAGTCTATCGTTAGACCACATTTTACCAGCAATTGGTTTCGTTTTACCACCTCTCAATTTTTTTTTATTCGAAAAACAAAATTTCCGGGCTAACTTCACCTGCCCGGAAAATTTGCCGGGCTGGGGGGTAAAACGTCTCAGTCGATAGTCTATCGTTAGACCACATTTTACCCCCAATTGGTTTCGTTTTACCACCTCTCAAAATAACATATTTCGCTGTAATATGACGAAGGAAAGCTTTTAAGGGTTGATAATATTGAAGTACTATAGACTTAAACGAAGAAACATTTTACAACTCCTTTGGTAAATTTTGCAACCCTTAAAGACAACGCAAGAAACTGACAAGTTTTCAAAATCCGGGCTAACTTCACAGAGTGAGAAAAATCAAAGGTGTTGATCCTTAGGGGTTGAAAACATTTTACCCATTATAAAGCCATCCCTTCAAGATTTTACCCCCACATGATTTCGTTTTTCCACCCTTTGAGCACGGACGAGTAAATCATTTTTCAAAATTCGGGCGAACTTCACAAAGTGAAAAAAATCACAGTTAAAGTGAAGGGTTTTAAAAGATTTTACAAATTTTGCTTCGACCGAAAAAAGATTTTACGCCGTCACTGTTTTGTTTTAACCCTCTAGAAGTCAGAAAAAGCTTTTAATTTTGATTTTTAAAAAAATTGAGAAGGCTAGTGAAGTTAGCGCGGAAATTTTGTTTTTCGAATAAAAAAAAATTGAGAGGTGGTAAAACGAAACCAATTGGGGGTAAAATGTGGTCTAACGATAGACTATCGATTGAGACGATTTACCCCCCAGCCCGGAAAAAATCCGGGCCAACTTCACGTAGTTTGCTTATATTTTTCGACTTTCGTGTTTCATTTTAAGAAATTATATTTATTTTATTAAATAAATGGAGACAAGAGACATTTTCTTTCACTTGATTTCTAAATGATGAAATATTATCACGTATTCAATGATGACTTTTTTTGTTAGCATTGGAGGTGAAAATCTTATAAAAGACACCGGACCAGTCTTTCCAAGACATCGATGAAGAATGTCACTAGATAGGGACTAAAAAGGACACCTTTTTTTTAAAAAGTCACAAGATACAAAATAATATATTTTTCTCAAAATTGCTTCCAATATAATATTAGAAATTTTTAAGTAAGAAAAATGTAAATACTACTACTCAATAAAAGACTGTATTAACCTGAATCATTAACTTAAGCGTCGTGTAATTTCTTCCTTTCAATTTGTAAAAGGAAAGGGAGGAGAAACAGAGAACTATTAGAATGTGATAAAGTTCTAATTTTGTATGCGATCCTCTTATCGTAAGCGACAGAAAATGAGTATCGTTGAAAGTTTCAGGGTCCCGCTGGAAAGTCATGAAGTCTCACAGGAAATTGTTCAAGTTGTCTTACACATGCGTTTAGCTTAACAACAAAAGCATTAAATGGGCCCACTTGAATGTATGGCGCAACACCGGTTGTAACTGAATTAAGTAGTAACCCAGCAAATATGTACAAAAATAGTCAAAAACAATGAGAAATGCCGAATATTTACGTTAAAACGTTAAAGAGTGGGAGAACATTTGGTGTCATCAGCAGAGTTTCAAAATCACAGTGTTGCTAAAAAAATATCAGTCATTAGAAAGGTATTCGAAAATACCAAATTTGGTGACAAAGTCCATGATTTGGCATCACTGCATTAAATGTCACCAGAAGTCACTGCAGTGGAAGTTAAAAATCACCAACTTTTAGACGTGCCTGAGAAAACAAAATTCTGTCACTAGGGAGGTGTTCGAAAACACCAGATTTGGTGACAAAATCACTGAATTGGCATCACTGCACCGGACAGCCCTACGCCTTCCTCACTAAAAACACCTCTCCGGGGATTAACCGAAACAAACCACGTAGGATTGGGTCCCTTTTCATCGCCCCAGTTGTAACGCATGCTTCTGAGAGCATCCCGTAATATGTAGGTTCTGCTTATGTAAGGTCATGTACTAAACTTCGAGCCAGCAGGTATCGAACATAGAATTCTACATTTATATAATCAGCACTCTGAATCGAAAATCCACAGTGTATTAGAAAATAAAAGTTTAAAGATACTTAATAGATATAGCTATAATAAAAAAATATATAATAACTATCGAATAAAAACTAAAATAACGAATAAATATTCAATTTAGAAGTAATAAAATAAGAAAACTTAATTAATTAATACACATATGCAAATATAAATAACTTTTCAAGAAATCAAAACAAAATTAAAATAATATCACCACAAAATTAAAAGAGGTATTCTATATTTAAAAACAATTAAAAAACCTAATTTCAAATAAAATTATTCGCTTCAAAAAAAATTACCTGCCTAACTTGGAAAATACCAGTATTTCGGTTCAATTTCTAAACGATCCCGAATTGCTGAAAATATGCGCAAGCTCTTCCTTGCGCATGATCAAAAGGGACAAGAAAGCCGGAAACAAGCAAGGCAGCGAGCTCTCTCTTGGTTCTGAGTCGCCATAGAAGAAGGTTATATTGCATTAAAAAATATATAAAAAGTTTTCTACTCAAGTCGTGGAAGAAATAAAATAAAAATTTAAAACAAAAAGCAGCGAATTTAACATTACATTGAAGAAGACAAATAACTCCGAAGAAAAAGATACAAACGAAGGAAAATAGGACTACAGGAATTCAAACAAAGCACATGGTACCATTCAAATTTAATAAATAAAAAACTAATAAACACATTTAAAACCAATAACAAATCTAATAAATAAAAATAACACCTTTTATTAGGGCATTTTTCATAAAATTTTCATACTAACAATTAGCTATTACATTTTTGGAAGCAGGGCGGCCGTATTAGGGAAGAAATTAGGAAAAATAAATGTGTTGGATTTTCGATACGTCAATAAAACAAGAATTAATTATTTAAAATTTTAAAATATACTTTTTTTTTTATTTCATAAAAAAACAATCTAATGTAACTTCAACTACCCCTAGACAGTTGTTGGGTTTACACAGTTTCCCATAGTGACAGTGCATCGCCGCTATCCTCAGTTCCCTTGGTCATTGCTAGAATCCTAGCATATCTGCTGGAATCCATCTTATTCCACCGTCTCCTTCTTGGTACATGCGTTAAGCATAACCTTCACCCTTTCTCCTTTTTCCTATTTTATTTATTGTACTTATCGCAGAGTTGTTATTGGAAACCTCAACAACGCTATTGATTTGTTGGACCAAAAATGAATTTATTAAAAGAACAGCTCTTTAAAGTGCAATGAAAAGCACTGTCCAAACAATAGTATAATTCACAAATCCCCTTTTTTGGCCCAACTTTCAACTTTATATCCCCAAAAGGATATGACTAGGTCAGAGATACTTTCGACAATTACAAATTGATTTTTTAAAAGACACCTTTTTGACGTACCGTATAGAAATCCGAATCCGGCTGCGTTGCTCCGCTGCATCCAGATTCGGATTTTTAAACGGTACGTGAAAAAGGTGTTTTTTAAAAAATCAATTTGTAATCGTAATTTGTGCCGTTAACGTTCAATTATATTTTATGTAATAGTTTCGACAGTTCTTTGCCATAGCAGGACTCTACAAAAGTGATATATAAACGTTGGTTGTGATCGGGGATTTGCAAAAGAATTGAAGTTTTACAAAAGGTTTTATCCATTTTTGTAATGGATGCCGGGTCCATATCCTCCGGCTTCCTCAGGATGTGGCTTGCCCAGTCCACACCTGGCGACTAGAAGGACTTATTCTTCTCTCCATCTCAGGCTCTCCACCCCTTTCATGCTAAATCCGGCAGCTTCTCCGTCACGTTCTTCTCCAAATTAAAACTTTTATTCTTACCCATACTGATACCATGATCAAGGCTATATTTAAAATGGAGGTCGCCTGGTATGTAGAGTCCGAATACTAGCGACCAAGCACCCCCTTAACCTCGCTGTTCTCGACGTACGCTGCTATCACGAGTAAGTTGTAGTCGCACCGCCATCAGTGCACCCAGTAACGGCACATGTTTACAGATACGGCACGTACACTACCGTGATGTGTACATGACAGCCACAAATTTATCCTTATTAAGTCCAAAATTTAAATTTTCTGTTTTTTTTTTATCATTATTCATAGAAATAAGTAATCTAAATCAAGTTTAAATTACTAATTATACAGGCTACAAAACAAGTAGAAATAATTATTATTTCTACTTGTTTTATAGCCTTGTACAACACAATAAATTATGGTATTTTACGCTCTCCTGTAAACTTTACTTTTGTGACTTAATACCCTTTTGCTCTGAGGTACGATTATGTTAAATCATTATCACCCACATTAGTAGGTGATACATACATTTGTGGCTGTCATATTAATTAGTATATATTAGTGAATCGTTAATGTGGACTTGAATAATGTACTCTCTGTCTCTCTTATCAGACCCTGTATGGCTTTGACTTTTTTTGTATAGAAAGACTCCTTGTAATAATCACAGCACTGTTATAGGGCATCAATTGCCTGGGAACAGCTCAATCTCCTTTGCACAAGAACATTACATACATGTATAAATGAATTATGAATCGTTCAAAAGACGCAAATTAAATACCAGCATAGTTAGCTCTGTTCAGTAAAGTAGTAATTCCTACTCAATCTAGTGGACTCTTATCGGCACAAGATGCAAAATTAAACTAAAGGAACCGGATAGGAACATCAAATTAAATAAAGCAAATTTACTAATCCATGAGTTCAATGCCATTCAAATAAATTCCTTTGTATCAACTGATATGAATATCTGTCTAGAAATTTATACAGTTTAAGCTTGAAATAATGTATTTACCGAAACCAAATAACAGTTGACACTTGTTTTATGACGAATAGCGTCCGAGTTAACAAGTTCTTAATGTTTTTATGGTTTACGTGCAGGATAGCCACATAGCCTATAAGGGTAGGCTTCCATTATAATTTTACATAGCATCCACAAACCTTTACAGGATTGTACAAATTCCTTGAAGCAAAATAAAGTGGAAACCGTTGTCGTCCAAAAACGGAATGTGTCAGCCCAAAACGACTAAATTCAATAAAACCATAGTAGGGGAGTAAAAGGAAGAAAAATCGTTTATGTGCCCACAAGAACGCAGTGTTTTGTGGGGGCTTATCGGAAAAATTGAGAAGATTTAAAATAGATCGTAAAATGTCTGTTAAAGGCATACTAGCCACTGGAAGACATAAAGCTTCCTCAAAAGGATACTGAAGGAAATCTTGGGGGGTTGAAAGTGTGCGGCGTGCCGTCATATTTTTATGACATTTAAGTCATAAAATTTCACTTTATGTAGCTAAAGGTCTACAGAGATTTTTTGATGGGCAGTTTAGGTAAGCCAAGGAAACAAGATTCGGTATCGATAACAGGATTAGAAATATTGTCATAAATCCACTCAGGTTATGAGAGTTTTATCAATTGATTCCTATTTCTTTGTTATCCAAATCTCGTATATTTGATGGGAGCTTATTTCTGTGCTTTAGGTACACTGCGAGGATTCCAAGGACTCCGATAATAAATAATATTACTAATGTCTTATATATAACTGAATAAGACAATTGTAGATGCAGGAGACTTGTTTTTACTCCTTTAATTTCAAAGATTTCGATTCCTTTAATTTACGCATCAAGGTCATTTTACAATAAAAACAAGTACAGCTATGTATTTTATAATAATAACTTATTTTCTTTAAATTTTATTCACATGTTTTACTTGACCCTAGTCCATGTATTCAGTTTTAAAATCATAACTTTAACTTTTCTCTCGAATGTAGTAGAAAGTTCTCACTTAAGTTCATAAGAAAACTTCATCTCAAGAGAATCACGAAAGTTTAAATGCAAAAGTTTGGGGTTTTCTTAAGAAATTTGTCGAGCGAGAGAGAAGCAAAACCTTCGCTTAAGCATTAAGGTACTTTAAAACTTTCGAGTCTCATCATGTTTTTCCTGGCAAACTGCACTAAACAAACCTATACAACTTGTCCAATAGTCATGATACGGAGAAGATAAGAAGTTGCCTATAAATTAACTTTTTTTACTGCTTGAACTTTTCCTTAGAGGTTCTTTCTAGCAAAGACGAAATGCAAGACCTTAAAGGTTAAAAAATGTGTCCCACTTTTCCTCCAACTCTTCTTATTTACAACCTTTGGTTATCTTCGATCAAAATATTTTTCGACAACTTTTTCTCCTTCAAAGGTTCTGTACTGACAACTTTTTTTCCTTCAAAGGTTTTGTACTGACATTAGATGTATAACCTTAAACACATAAAAGAAAAAATAAATTTGTCATTCTTAATAAGCCATTCTTGACACAAGTATAGTAATTTTTTAAAGTTAGTAGTTTACACACCATGTTGATAAGAATCAATCCTGACTGAGCGTATTTTCTGCGAAGAAAAAAAGTTTTAATAAATAAAGCACAGCTGTTTATGTATGCCTTTATTAAGTTTACTTAAAATTTATTGGTTACGTCAGTTAGAGTGAATTTAACTCTCACCATCTTATAAATATGCTTAATGAAATGTGCATTAAAAAATCCTCCTATCGGAGTTAGACTTAAAATTCATTTAATGTATACTATGTTATTTACTGCGTGCAAATTTGATGTTTGTTTTATTAGAACAGCCTAAATCAAAATTCAAAATATAGACTACTTTTCAAGAGCTCACGAATGGAGCTAAGAACATACGGGAGATGTAGGAACTGTACAAACCTACAAATACAGTTTTTCATAAAGAAAATTCACTGATTTGGTTAAATGGGTTTATTCAAACTGATTTTAGCATACATTTTTCAGGTTTATATATTGTGAAAAAATGCTTAAGTATTAATTACACTTATTTTTGAAATATGCCCCCATTTAAACAAAACGCTTACATACTAATAATTATAAAATCCACCTTCCCCGAAAATTTTGAAAAATATGCAAAGGACAAAAGTATAAGAATGGTCATAGGCTGTGTGCAAACGCACATCATTTTATTATAAATGAGTGCAATAAGCCAACATTTATTAATAAAACAGAAAGCAAGTTATAAGCATTACATTTGCGAACGGGAATACTGTTGATGAGATTAAGAATTGATATGTCTCAGACGAGATCATCCATGGATACTCTCTGAGCTAAGTGTCAATGTCCGAAATAATCCACCGACCTTTAGAAACCCCAGGATAAAAAAACTGGCATAAATATAGGGAGGTCTTAAACTCAAAATTGAGTACAAGTAATGCTCCTTTGGTATCGATACAGGGAATGGATGATGAGAATGTTAACAGTGAAGATGTTATTAGACTCGCATACGAGAAAGCGTGGCCAGATAAACGTTTGAAAGTAGTATGGAAGCAGAGATGGATGAACTCTCGGCTAATGGAAATAAAAAAAGAACTAGAAAGCTATTCAATAAAGCTAATAATTACCAAAGAGAGGAACTCTTCGAAGAGTATAAAGTAGCACTCAGGCAATTCAAGTCTGAGTGCCGAAAAGCCCAGCGAGAATCGTGGAAAGTTTTCACTAGCCAAACTAACAGGACGGGTGAGGCAGCTAGACAAGAAAATATTATCTAAGTCGAAAAGCCAAACAGAACTTATCGGGAATTCATCCAACATGAGGGAATCTAGTGGATGGGGAAGGCGCTACCCCTTGGATATCCCAAGTAGGGATGGAAGAGGAAGAAACGAAGAAACTGTGTACTTTGATCAAGATAAGATGGACAAAAAATTCTTTTAGCCAGTATAAATCACCGGGCAGAGATGGGATTTATCACATCTTGCTGCAGAAAGGCGGATACAGACTTTGGAATAGACTCGCCCAACTTTTTAGAGCGTGTCTAAAGAACAGTTACACTCCAAAAAATTTAAAAGTAATAAAAGTAATATTTCTATCCAAACCCAACAAGATGGACTATAGCACATTTAATGCGTATAGACCAACAAGCCTTACCTCATTGATAGGCATAAACCAACTGTTAAAGTTGTCAATATACATATACGAAAGGTAGATCGGTTGTTTCCGCTCAACACAGCCTGGTACGTCAAGTGGAAAAGGCATTGATGTACAAGGAAGTTGGGCTGCTTCATTCAGATAAACTTAACCAATGTCAGAATCGATAACATACTCAATATGTTGAGGGAGAAGTGGGCAGATCATAGTATAATTAGCTGGACCCTGTAAATGCTGGAAGAGCGATGCATTGAGACAAGTTTCGGAAATGAACATTTGACGTCGTTGATAAATGAGGAACTTCATACCTAGGGATTATTTCACCATTCCGGTGACTTTTACTGATTGATGAATTACTAGAAGCCTTGTTAGATAAAGGTCTCTACGTAATTTGGACGACCTATTTTAGCAGTCAGACGTTTGAAGAAAACCTGGGATATTTACTTCAAGAATCAATCGACACACCTTAACCGTAATTAATTTTCTTCAATTCGGTTTCGGTTAGAACCGAAATGTAAAATTTCATTTACGGTTTCGGTTAAAACCGAAATGCGAAATATAACTTTCGGTTTCGGTTTCGGTTAAAACCGAAATGTGAAATATAGTTTTCGGTTGCGGTTAAAAACCACGTAGATAAAATTTTCGGTTTCGGTTACAACTGAAACGTTAGGGTTAGAGTTAAATTGATGTCGTTGGGATTTTTATATAATATAATGAAGTCATCCGACTCCCCTCTACTCCCTACCACCCTCCCTTCATCAAGACATTTACTCCCCTTCACCTAACCTCCCCACCCCTTCCCCCTTCCACACCCCACCCTCCCCCTTCCTAACCCCACCCTTCCCCGACCACACCCCTTCCACCACCCTTCCCCCTTCCACTCCAATTATCCTCCCCCTTCCCTTCCCCACCCCACTACTCTCCGCCCTTCCGCCTTTCTCCTCCCCACCCCTCCCCTTCCCCTCCCCCTCCCTTGTTATCGTATGCCTTGTTTAATTAACAATGTGAAAGTATGAATGTAAGTAAAACATTGCAAGTTTTCTATTAACTTTAGCGTTAATTATTTTTTTACTACGTTTTTATTAACTCGCTTTTTTGCCTGTCTGTCTGTTAGGTAGAGACTTCCCAATCGGTTTTAAACTTTCCGATGTCTGATTGCGAATTTTCCACACGTATGGAGATCTGATGACAATACAATATAATATGTGTAGTATATCTCTTCATCTTTTCTTCGACGTGTAGATTACGATAAACTATATGACGTCTTTTTAATCCGAACATTTCGGACGCTTCAAGATGGAAAATTACCTTTTTGTCCAAAACCTCATTGACATGGGTATCAAATGAAAGGGTTGGATGTTTGGAATACGATGAGCTGCCTGACGTCATTTAAAACCCAATATGGCGGATTACCTTTTTCTTCACAATCTCCTAGACATGTGTTAAAAATGAAAGGGTTTGATGAGTAGAATGCAATAAATACGTGGCGTCATTATAAACCTAATATGGTGAACGCTCCAAAATTCTGCCTCTAATATGGCGGACGCTTCAAGATGGCGAATGTTTTTAGATTTTAAGGTAAGAACGACGCTACAATGAAACTAGAATTACTTATAGATGATTAAAAAGGAGAAAATAATTAGTTAAATAAAAGAAATTGTAATATACCACGTTTTTTAACGACCCAAAAAGTATAAAATAATTTCTCATAGCCATATACAGATTTTGATTGTGAATTGTTAATAGCTACGAAAATACTTCAAAATGAAAAACGTGGGGCGCATGCAATAGGTAGTAGTAAGTAGTGTAGAGAGTAGCTTTTCTTTGAGAAAACTCACACAACAGTTCGTATCATAAGCAAAAATTGTGATATTCCCACATTTAAACGGCCAAGTTTGGGTGTGCAACTTACACCAGTTTTATTTCGCTTTAACTTTCTCTCTCCATTTTCACTCCAGTAAGTTTTATACTGGAGGTCGCTACAATATTTATCTTTTGGATATGTTTAATTAAAAATCAAACATAGATAAATTGGGCTACAGTTTATTTACTTTTCTGTTTTATTGACTTTAATGCTAAATGTCTTATATTCTACAATGGACTACGGGAATAGTATGATTACATAAAGCAATTATTTTTTTTGGATTGTGAAAACTTTGCCATTGAAACTTTCATAGCCATCCCATATCAAATTAGTAAGTATTCTCTGTGAACATTAGATCTATATTGGAAGTTTGAAAAGTCTTAATAACTTCATAATTGCGAAACTTTTCCCGAAAAGTTTCAAGATTCATTTATGTGTAATAATCAGTGGATAGCCCTACTCAAAAGTAAGAGTACTTCTACAAAGAATAACATTTTCCAGGAAAACTGCAACTCATAAAACCAGATGGTACTATTTTGGGTCACAAAATGCTCATAACAACCGCAATTGCATTGTTATTTATGAAATTTCTAGGATAGCAGTTTATTCCGTTAAATTAAATCTTCTTAGTTTCGGTTGCAATGGTATCCATATATTTGTAGAATGCGTCACAAATAGGTATCTCTGTGATAACAAAATCGTTAAAAACATTGTGTGGAAGGTCCAATGAGGAAGTTTTTGAAGAAAAGGAGAATTTGCTTTCTATATATTACACTAGGCAACAAGACTTCTTATTTTTAATATATGGTCTGTGTCAATTTTTAGGTAAAAAAAAGTTAACCGATAACATTCTTGGAAAAAGCTATTTTAATTTTTTATACTTAACAACAATAAAATTGTGTTGTTAATTTGTTATAATATAATTTTTGTTATCATTTTCTCTTTAAAATACCTTTGTTTCAATAGGCTGGGTCGCTTCTTACACAAGTTTAGCAATAATCTCCAAGCATATTTGTAGTTTAACTGCCGTTGTATCGTTTTTCCATGGTCATAATGTCTTGCTGCTATCTTCCACCGTGTTCGTCGTTAACCGCTCCCAAGTTAGTGCGAAAAAGCCTGTGTGAGTGAAGAAAGTTAGTTTATCCTCTGCTACATATTGCAATCAAGCATTTTTTTAAACATTTTTCATCATAAGTCGAGAACTATGCGGTATAGAAGGAAATGATAATATTTTTTTATAATATGAAAATGAAGCCCTTTCATATGATACCCCAGTTGACCTGGTAAACCCACTTCAAAATTATGACCACACAACCCCCCCTCCCCCCCTTTCGACCACATTTCAAATAAAAATGTGTTATTAATTTTTTTATTTGCAATAAACGTAAGCACGCATTATTCAAAAATTTTCCAAATTTCAAGTCAGTAGCATTATAACCGTTTGGCTGCGACATATATTGGTCCTCCGTTAGATCTCCATTTAAAAAATCTGTTTCAATGTGAAATTGCTTCAGGATGAGAACTTTAGCTGTTTCGATTGCAAAAATTATTTAAATAGGGAACCCTGCGTCACGATTGAACATCTTGAAATAGTCTACTCTTTCTTCTTCTGTAAATCTTTGGAACCAGGGACGAAAATAACTGTTATTTTTGAATTTTTGAACAAAACAGTTCCAAGAAAATTGGAGTCGCCAAATGAAATGAAACATATCAAGGTGATTATCATTGAGCCCTCCATTGATTTCCGATAGAATTTTTAAAATTTCATTTTTATCCATTGCTATACCACAAAAACAGTTATTTTTGGACACTTAGAATTTTCACTAGAAATAACAGTTATTTTTTACTATTTATTTTTCGAGTGCAAGTAAAAGTTCCATTTGAACTTTTATTTTTTCTGTTTGATGAATACTGTTAAGAAGGCCTTTTATTTTTTTCTGGCAATAATAACTGGTCCATTTGAACTTTTATTTTTTCAGTTTGTTAAAAACTGTTAAATAACTATTTTTTATTTTTTGTGGTACACATCTTTTGTTGTTTACTTGTTTAGGTAGTTACAAATAATATTTTTATAGCTGCCAGGAAAAAATTAAATAGTTTTCAACTCATAGAAAGAAAAAAAAGGTCAAATAGAACTTTTATTTTTGCCAGGAATAAATAAACAGTTTTCGTCAGACTGAGAAAATAACAGTTCAAACGGAACTTTTACTTTGCACTGTAAAAATAAATAGTCCAAAATAACTGTTAGTTTTAATCATGAATTATAAGTGTCCAGAAATACCAGCTAAAATAGCACTCTTTCAGAAAAAAGAGAAAACAGGTACGGTCCCTGTTTGCAACACTAGACGAGCCTTGTAGCGTTCAACTAGAGAAAGTTTAACCTTAGAACCCATTTTTTTTATCGGTTATTTTTTTATTATGCGGTAGTTGTACCATTTCCCAGATGTTATTTCTCCGTAGCGCCTTATCTCTTCTTCGAAAGAAGTTTTCCAGTAACTGACTTCCTTTAACTATAATACCAATTTAGCGTATATGCCACTTAGCAGCATTACCCGCTTCTTTCGCTGCAAAAATGTTACCAGATGAAACAAATAAAGTGAGCAAATTTGTTTATAATTATGTTCCAGGAAGTTCTAAACGCTGTGCTCAACTAAAGGAAATGCAGAAAGAATTTGAGGGCACAAGAACAAACATTTTACAACCTTCGCAAACTAGATGGCTAGATAAACAAAACTATATTGAACGAATTCTCGACAACTGGAAGCAAGCCTTCAATACTTTTTCATAGCAAACGCTGAAGATCATTAATAATTACTAGGGCTTCATGGCACCGAGACAGATCGAGACTTTGGCACATCTCGGTCTTGGCCTCGTCAAGGTGAAGACGATCTTGCTCTCGTCGCAATCTCGGCGAGATAAAGGCCAGCCTCGGTCCGATTTCACTCTTGGCAAGATAAAAAAAAAAGTTTAATTTCGGTGGGATAACGGGAAGAGAGGACAAGTTATATATCTATGTATATATGCATTTTCTTCTTATTCCCCTCGCCAAAATCAGTTAGCAAAGGCTCTTCTTTACTATTGGGGATCAAACGTAAATATCTGAAGAAGGAAATAATGTAGAAAGACGCGATTGTGGAAAGCAGTGTATACTTGTGTACCTCATAAATCACACAATTGACAATTTTCGGACCGACATAAAAGCTCAACAACTTAAAAAATTTTCCACAATAAAATAATAAAAACTAATATCTCGTCCACTATCGTCACCTCAATCTCGCTCTCGGTATCGCACTGTTACCAATGATATTGGTCTCGCTGCCAGTCCCGGTATCGTGAAGCACTAATAATTACAGAAAAAAATAGTTTTTTAAAAAAAAGTTGAACCGACTTCACAAAAAGCGCTAAAAAGCAATAAATAATTTTTAATTTTATATCTATTACGACATTTTGAGTACGGTGCAAATCAAACAAACCAAACAACTACAACAAAAGTACTTAATCGTCCTATCGTATGATCCCGTGACCTGAAACGTTCAGGAAGTATCATGTATTATCTTAAATTGTGGTTCTGTAGTTGTTTTATTTGCACCGACATTAAAATGTCGTAATAGATGTAAAGTTAAAAATTATTTTATGCTTTTTAGCGCTTTTTGTGATGTCGGTTCAACTGTTTTTTTAAAAACTCTTTTATTTTTCACTTTTAAGTGTCTTCTACTCTATGCAACAAAGAAACAACCATCCAAATCGGTCCACGCCCTAAAAAGTTAGGTTTTACTCTCCTACCCCACCTCCATTCCACAAAAAATTTTTTTATGGTATCAATCAAGGAACCTAACAGAAAAGAAATCATCGAAATCGGTCCACGCGTTACGAAGTTACTACCCCTCCTCCTCCTCCTCCCCCAACATCACGATAGGACCAAATTATTCTCCTATTAGCAATGGGGGGATCACACTCTATACAACCGCAAAAGAACCATCCAAATCGGTCCACGCGTTACAAAGTTAGTTTCCACCCCCACTCCACCAAAATGTTTTTCTCGTGGTATCAACCAGGGAACATACTCTACCCAACAAAAAAAGAATTATCCAAATTGGTCCACGCGTTACGAAGTTAGACTACCCCTCCCCTCCCTGCAACTCCAGAAATCGTAAATCATCATACCAGTGTGCAAATTTCCAAACCTTTTCATTCAAGGAAGACAACACAGAAACCGAGAATGCCAAATAACACCCAAAAAAATTCTAATAACATATAGGTATAAATAATTTTAATAATAATATATAATAATTTAATATAAAAGTTTTAGTTTTAATTTTAATATAAAAGTTTTACCTAATTTGTGCATAGGTATGTAGTGCATTTATATAAATATTTTTCTGCATATTTGTGTTTATCCAGTTGTTTAGATATCACTGTGGATTTCGATCTCCTTTCCTGGTTGTACAAGTGATAATTTAGGACAATTTTAAAGCTACTTAAGAAAATATGTGAAATCGTATCAATGCGATCAGTACAGTCACACGACAGTCAATAACAATTGATCCCTTAAAATACCTGCCCAAATTACACGAATTTGACGGAAACCCCAATCATTTACAGAACTTTATCGTCTAAATAGGTAGAACACACCCGACGTCACATACTTGGACGAATCATCACAGCCAATATTCCCCGAAACTATACTCGTAAAATCTAAACTTAAGGTGTAGCGCGAGTAGCAGTCGAAATTAATTACCAAGTTAAATGCTGGGCAGAAACTAAGGACCTTTAAAACAATAATTTTGGTGATAAGAAGTCAGTAAACCACATTTTTGACGAAATAAGAAGCGTAACTTTTAAAACACACAGCCACGATTTATACAACGAAATTAGAAACAAACTTAAAAAATTTAAACTTAATTCTATAAACCATCATTAATTCAGCTTTAAACATCTTTAATAACAAAATCCCAATTCTAAGTAAATGTAGAATTCGTACATCAAGTGAAAACAAGGTTAAACTTCACTACATGAGGAATATAAAGAAGAAAAATATAAAACAAGAACCTACCTGTACTCCAAAAGCGGGTTGGACTATTTACCTAAAAAGCGAACTACAGATAGTTCTTTAACCATCAAAAAAGAAATTCATAACACTAAAAAATATAAAATATAAATATATGAAATTCGTGCAGAAGTGGAAATATTCAAAGATAGGTTTATGCCTTTTTATCAACTAAGGATCGATTACTTAAATAAAGAAGAGGGAACTGCCTTAGTAAAACCCGTAAAAATTACCGTGGGATTTTCAAGGAGATTTGGACTATAATTAACATTCCTATCCATCGTTAGACATATCGCAATTCATACATTCATAAAGAAGAAGTCGAGAATCCGATTCAAGAGATTGATTGAAAATGTCATCCATCCAAGTAATTCTCCTTACTCCGCACCTATCTAGATGGTACCTAAGAAGGCCGATGCTAGGGGAAAACTGAAATGGAGACTGGTCATCGATTACAGTAAGCTGAACGAAGTAACGTTCGATGAAAAATAGCCAATTGCAAATATTAAAGAAATTCTGGACAAATTCACTACGCTTGATTTAGCCAAAGGTTTTCATCAGCTTGAGATTGATGAAAAGGATATCCATAAAACCGCTCTTAGTGTGGCAAATGGCTACTAAAAATTTTTACGTATGCCATTTGTACTGAAGATAGCCACAGCCACATTTCAACGTTTAATGAACAGCGTATTGCGCGATTTTATAAATAACATTTGATTGGTTTATTTGGACGAAATCATTATATTCTCGACTCCCTTAATAAAATATTTAGAAGAAAGTGAACTAAATCTTAAAGTCCAACTGAATAAGTCCGAGTTTATTATAAAATAAACTAAGTTCTTAGGTCACATTGTTACACAAGAGAGTATAAAACCCAATCCTAAGAGGATAGAATGTGTGAAAAATTTCCCAATCCTCAAAACAACCAGAAAAATGAAGCCATTCCTGGGATTGAAAATTTATTATTCAAAAATAGCAAAACCCATGACAAAATTCTTGAAAAAAGATGTGAAGATAAATATTACAGGCCCAGAATATAAGAAAAGTTTCGAAACGCTAAAATTACTTGTCGTCAGTGACCCAATTCTGCGGTACTCAGATTTCAAAAAAGTTTTTATCTTAACAACGGATGCACGCTACTGCCCTCTCAGGACAATCATCGTGTCTGTTAGGCCTCGCGCAGACTAAAAGCGTAGCTTTAATGGACGTTTTTCAAATCCATTGTTTCTTTGATATTGGGTATACCGCAAACATAGCGTAGAGTAGCGTAGCGTAGAGTAGATAAGCGTAATTTGAACCACACGCTTGGTTTAAATTTTTACCCTCGTAGAAAGCTAAAATCGAGATTGATTTGTTGAGAAGGATGGATTGCGAAAATTTAATAAGTGAAGTGTGTATTCGACCATCGTTATGGAACATGAGTGACAAATGTTATTATATTAGGGTTATAACAGAAACAGTGTGGAAAGAAGTTGCCGAGAAAATAAAATATACAAGTAAGCATATATTTTTTTATTTTAATTATGACAGTTTTATTGACTTCATTAATTATGCCGGATTTACACGAGTGTCAGATTCGCCATAATTTATATCATAAATTGTCACTGCCCGTGTAAACGGTAATTTTTTTTTAATATTTCAGTCATAAAAAATGGGGAAAAACTTTTGTCACTAAATGTTGTCATTATATTGACCTCGTTTAAATGCCGTTTAAACGCGTGTTGTCCATTATGACTGAAATAAAATTGAATTTTCTCATTCTTTTATGACAAATTGTCATTAATACAAGTGCGGTTGCGGTTAATTAATAAAAGAAATTTAAAGTTGTTCACTGTGTTTCAGTATACTATGTATAGTAGTCAGAATGCTGAGAGCGAATAGTTCTGTATCAAGGTGGGTTAGTGAATAGGTGATATGGGTTTTGGCAAAAAAGGGTGGTAAAGACATAATGATTGGTTTATATCAGAATGGCAGAGGTAAGGCAAAGTTGTTAAGTCACTATTGAATTTGATATGTAAGGCTCTGTTTAAGTTAGTGCCAACTTTGACTTTAGTGAGGGCGAATGATGGGTGAAGCCGGATGGATGGATTTTGTAACAGAATGGCTGAGTTAAGGCAAAGGATGAGTCGATAAATGACGGTGGAGCTGGGTGGAAGATTGGTAGTGAGTGAGTGGGTGGGTGGAGGGCGGAGGAGAGGTGGTAGTGAAAAATGAATTGTTTATTATCGAAATGATAAGAGCAACGTTGATTTTAAGAGGTTGGATAAGTGGAGGTCGATGGTGGTTGGTTGGTAATCGGAGGAGAGGTAGTAATGAAAAAATGAATTGCTTCGAATCGAAATGGTAAAGAGTGCGTTGACATTTAGTTGTTGGATGAGAGGGGGAGTGGGTGGGTTGGTGTGTTCCAAGTGATGCCGTGAAACCTCCCGAATATTAGAACTTAGGTAAACACCACAATTTAACCTGCGACTGTCACTTAACGCATCCTTGTCGTGAAAACGCGTTTCACACATGATAATTGAACAATGATAACGCGATTGTTAAATACAATCGACTAAGATTTGTTTAATTAACTTGTTATATTTAAATTTGCTTTTAATTAAAATTACCAGTAAATTTTTACTTTTAAATTTTATCTGCCAAATTTTAATTTAACTTTTCCTTTAGGTATACCTCCTTCAATGCAGAGTGTATCGCTGCACAAATCAAAATCAAAGCGTAATCCTAAGACGTTCTCCTGCACATATTCATTTCCGTATGTTTGTGTCATTTGGTCATTTAGCATGTGCCTCACGCCAGGCTTCTTCTTCCTCCTCCTCTTCCAAGATTAGCACAGCAGCAAAACAATTGCGGCTTTTTTCTGTTTTGTCATTACCCAAATAATTTTATCACAATATGAGTCGTCACTATCTGTCATTCGTGTAAAGTCTCCGGTTGATACACTTGCGATTGTAAAATTAAAATTCGCCATAAACTTATGAAACGTAGTGACACAGATCTCAGTCAGTAATTATTTATCATTAGTTTGCGTCGTGTAAATTGTAAGTCAATGACATGAAGTCATAATTATTGACATTTTGTATCATTCGTGTAAATGCGGCATTAGTTTTATTTGAAAAGAACACAGTTACGAATACCTCCTATCTCGTGCCATGTTGCCGGTTTGTTTTTATTGCGATTATTTATGTCGTAGAAATCGTAATAGTTGTCAATTTCAATCTACACCGTAAGTCTGCAACACACCGTAAGTCTGCAATACAATAGAAAAATATTTCTTGTAATTGTAGTATAGTGAACCGGACTTTGGAGAACATCGTATTTTGCAATGTTTTCCATTGATTGCTCCTATGCAGCTGGACATTTGCAAATGTATAGGATACAGTTTCGACCATATTGCTTTGCATGTTTCTTTAATAATATTTCTTATCGTACTTAAACAAGAAATAATAATGAAATTCCCCACATTTTTTACGTAATTTATTAATTTTATGTACGCCGATTCTCTTCTTCTTGAAAAACACTTTCTTTTTAAGAAAATATCTTCGAACAACAATAAACGACGCATTTTTGCAATTAAGGCCACCAGAACCAGAGTGACCCAAATGCAAATATCAATAATGCGAGTATTGATCAAAAATTGTAAGTGCTGAGAACTTAGTTAACTTATATTACATATAATTATGAAAAATATGAAGATTTAATTAGTAATTATCGTAATAATGCGTATTAAGTATTATTATTTTTGATGGGCCACTATGGTTTAAGCATTTAAAATTTACCTATAAAAAAATTTGTGACTATGTGGGCCAATGTAAAAAAATCAACAATGGTATTATTGAAATAAAAAACGGTAAATTTGAAACTCTTTTTGAAAGTAGATTGTTTTTATTATCAAGTTTTCCTATAAAAATGAAAACCCGAATTTTTCACTTTGAATACTTTTTCACGACTGTATAAATTTATATTATCATTACGCTCCGTTCCGATATGCTCTGCAAATTTTACGCTCAACTGGGCGAGGCCTTATGCTAGCCGGGCGTTAAATGATCATGAAATCAATTATAGTACGTGTTGCGGATTAATATAAGGAAAATGCTTTTGGACTTTTAAGAAACTGCACTTTATTCCTGAACTTATTTTGCTGTTACTAGTCACGAACTGACTCAACTGTCCTCAGCTGTAATAACTAATGATCTCTAAGTAACATCTGTTTTGAAAAACTAGCTGTGATCGAATTGAAAATTAACTGTGATCTTGACTGTAATATTGAATACTGCTTATACATAAGCTTGTGTGATTACAATTGTGTGATTGAAAGTACAGGGTGATTATAAACTGAATACATTTTAAATTTACAAGTTAAGTTGAAATAAGATAAAATAAATGATCAATGCTGCTCCAATGAATCTTGTACATACTCCCGACGTTAAGACAATGTCTTAAGTAACAGATAACTTGGCTAGCTTTACTACAGGCCGCTTGAAGATCCCCTTTGAAGTTCTCAGTGTTACAACGCGTATTAGATAGTCGGAACCAGGATGAGTCTCTATGATTCGTCCAAGTGCCCAAGTGGATGGTGGCAAGTTTGCTTCCTTTATTACTACCAGGTCAACAATGCTAAAGTTCTTCTGAGGTCCCGCCGATTTTGGTCGATGTTGTAGACTAGTGATGTACTCTGTGTGCCAGCGCTTCCAAACATCTCGCAGCATCTTTTGCAGTAATCGCCATCTACTTAGCGTAGACATCTTGACGTCATTTATCTCTGGATCGGGTAGAATTGTGATGGGTTGGCCGATCAAGAAATGACCTGGAGTAAGGGCGTCGACACTGTCAATATCATCTGATATGGGTAGTAGAGGCCTTGAATTTAGCACGCCTTCGATTTGTGCGACTAAGGTTGAAAGCTCTTCGTAAGTTAGCCGCGTTTCCCCAATTGTCTTCTTCATCAACGACTTGACCGACTTCACTCCTCCGGCTTCCCAAATACCGCCAAAGTGGGGTGCTGAGGGTGGGTTAAAGTGCCAGTTTATACTACAGTTAGATAAAAAATCTGAAACAAGAACATTGTGAGTATTTGAAGTAACTAGCTTGTAAATTTCATTGAGCTTCCTATTTGCTCCCACAAAATTAGTCGCATTATCGCTATATATGTTAGATGGAACACCTCTTCGCGCAATAAAGCGCTTCAAACAAGAAATGAATGCCTCTGAAGATAAATCACTAGCTATCTCTTAGTGTAATGCCTTAGTGCTGAAACACACAAAGAGTGAAATATATCCTTTGGTGGTCTTCGCTCCTCGTCCTCTGTTCAGAAGAAGCGGAATAGGGCCTGCATAGTCCACGCCTACATTTTGAAATGGTCTTGTGAATAACACTCGTTGCGCAGGAAGATTTCCCATTGATTGATGATTTGTAGCAGCTCTCTGTCGCACGCAAGTGACACAGTTTTTGATATGGTGCTTTACCATAGATCTGCACGCGATCATCCAATAATTTTGTCGAAGGGTGCTGAGTAAAAGAGATGTACCGATGTGATGATGTTTTTCATGAACGTGTGCTATCAGAAGTTTAACAAAGATGTTATCTTTTGGCAGGATTACCGGATGTTTGGTAGTGTAAGAGCAGGTTGAATTCTCGATTCGTCCTCCCACGCGTAAGATGTCATCCCTGTCCAAAAAGGGGGAGAGTGAAAGTAGTTTACTTGACTTAGCAATAAGCCTTTTCCTTTGTAGAGCTTGAATTTCCTCTGCAAAATTATCTGCTTGCACCCACCGTATACAAATGTTTCTTGCGATGTTCAATTCCTCAGTAGTGAGCCATGGATACAAAACTCTGGATAATGGATTTTTGCAGTTTTGGTAGAATCGTATGCATCTAGCAATAATACGAAGAACCATACGTAAGGAAGATTTATTTGCGAACAGATCATGCAAAGAGTCATTTATAATGCTCCCAAGGAATGCATCGACGTAAGCTTCTCTTTTCTCCATGTCTACTTCTCTTGGCGTTGCCGCCAATCTTAATGTTGTTCTTTTTCTCCAATCACCTTCCAACCAAGGTGGACCTTGCCACCACAGCTCCGAACATAGAAGATTTGATGGTGACATTCCTCTGGATGCGATGTCCGCCGGGTTCTCTTTTGTCGACACGTAATTCCAAAAAGGTCTCGGTACTATTGTCAATATAGATGAAGTTATGTTGCCTACGAAGCATTTCCATTTTCGTGGGTGTGATGACAACCAGCTTAATAGCACTTCCAAATCCGTCCAAGCGTAGCATTTTAGGTTAGGTATTAGAAGTGCTGATGTTATTGTTTGAAATAGTTGAGTTAGTAGCAATGCTCCGCAGAGCTCTAAACGTGGAATTGATATCTGCTTGACTGGTGCTACTCGAGTTTTCGAAGCAAATAATATAACGTTGCATTTTCCATTATGATCAATGCTTCGAGAATACTCAACTGCTGTATATGCTGACTCCGAAGCGTCCGAAAAGCCATGTAACTCCTCCTGTGATCCTCCGTTCTCAGCTAATGAGGTATGTGGAATTCTCTGATGAAGTTAAGGCTACTTTTAATGCTAATCCACTTGTCCCTGAGTTCGTCAGTAGTCGGGGTATCCCAGTCATAGTGCTTTAGCCATAATTTTTGTAGTAGAATTTTGAATTGGACGATTACTGGTGAAAGAAGGCCAAGTGGGTCAAATATTCGGCTGGACTCAGAGAGAATTGTCCTTTTGGTTATTTCGGAATCTTTAGCTGTATTGACCTCAAATGTGAAATAGTCTTACCCTGGTACCCATTTTAGACCAAGAACCTTAATTGAATCAGGATGCTCATCGATCCGCATTGAGGTAATTCCCCGCTGCTCAACAGGTAATGTATTGAGAAATTGTTGGGAATTGGATGCCCATTTTCGCAGTCGAAATCCCCGTAATTGTTAAAGTGTTGACAATTGATCCTGCAGTTGAATGGCTTCCTCGACAGTGTTAGTTCCCGTCATGAGAGCGTCGTCGTAAAAACTGTTTGTGATCACATGTTCTGCAAGAGGAAATTGTCCCTGGAACTCAATTGTGAGTTGTTTGAGAGCTCTAGTGGCTAGAAACGGTGCAGCAGCAGTACCATATGTTACTGTATTTAGCCAGAGGTGTTGAATGGATTGATCAGGATGCTCCCGCCAAATTATCCGTTGATAATTTCTATCTTGTTTATCTACTAGGATCATTCTAAACATCTTCTCCACGTCTGCGGTTACTGCTATTTTATGGGTTCTGAATGAAAGCAGAATTGGAATAAGATCTCGCTGTGTTTTTGGACCTACCAACAGTTTTTGATTCAAGGATATTCCAGTAGATGTTTGGGCTGACCCATCAAAGACTACTCTCAGCTTTGTGGTTGTGCTTGATGGTCTTAAAACTGCATGGTGAGGTAGATATGCGTGCTCTGCGTTGCTGTGGAGTTTGTCAGCAGGCACAGATTCCAAATGTCCCAATTTAGCATATTCGGCGATGAAGTTACAGTAGTTTTGACGTAGATCTGAGTTTTGTTTAAGTCTTCTTTCCGAGGATCTGAACCTACTCAATGCCATGTCCAGTGAGTCTCCAAGGCATGCAGAATCTTCTTTGAACGGCAGGCGAACGACATATCTTCCCAAATTTTCGTCCACGCGATGGGTGTTGCAAAAATGTGACTCACAATGTTGTTCCTCTATCGTGTACATTATATTCTGATTCGGAAGTTCTTCTACTTCCCAAAATCTTCTGAGTGCTGAGTCAATTTCCCCAATGTCTGCATGTAGTGACGTTACTGCTGAGGCTGTACGTGATTTTAATAATGTTCCAGCTGCGATGTATCCGAATATTGTGTTTTGCAATGCGGGTAGATTAGGTGATGTTATGTGTTGCCTCATTTGTAGAATATGAATGAACTGTTCAGCGCCTAATAGAATGTATATTATATTGGGTTGGTTGAAGTTTGGATCTGCGAGTGGATATCCCTTGATTAAATCCCAATCATTAATGTTAAAAAATTCTGATGGCTGTGGAGCGGTTAATTTGTCCAAAATGTATGCGTTAATTACGATTTGTAGTCTGCTATCATATCGTGATGAAAGAGTGAGCCTTAATTTTCCCTTCGTGCAGCTAGATTTTACAGAAGACAATCCCTGAACAATGCCTTTAGCCTTCTCACGTTTAAGCCTTAGCCGATGTACACAATCCTCCGATATAAATGAAGCTTGGGACCCAGAGTCGACCAACAACCGACAGAGTTGCACTGCACCTGAATTATCCTTCACATGGACGAGTGCAGTTGGAAGAAGTGGTAAGCGAGTTGGGGTGAGGTTGTAAGACGTGAAAGCGTTGATGTGCGAATTCTCTTTTATTTGTAGAGATCGATCATATGGACCTTGAGTGAACGCGGGTGTATTTGGATTGAGAGTGCTTGGGGCCGTTTGAGGCTGCTGCTCACGGGTCAGTGTATTATCGGATGTAGTGATGAATGATGTTTCTTCTTGCAAAAGTGACAAGAAAATTTAGGTCTGCATTTTTGAGCTTGATGTCCAGAGCTCAGACAATTATAGCAAAGTGCATATTTTGATACAAGACTGCGTCTTGTAGCTGTGTCCATAGCTTTGAATTTAGAACACTTAAATAATGCATGGTCTTGGGCACATTCTGGACATTTTACCATATTGTCCGAGTGCAAGACACGAATGGTAGCTTTACTTTGTTGGACCTTCTGAGTAACCGGTTCAAAGGCCTCTAGAGCGTCACATCGCTTGCTAAGGAAATCTAGAAGTTCCTGAAAGGAGGGGAGGTCCTTGTTTGCTATTTTCTCTGCCCAAGCTTGGCGAGTAAATTTTGGGAGCAAGAAGAGATCACAACAATAGTCACCAATCCAGACGATGAGCTATGCAAGAAGATTTACCTAAACACACACAAGCGATTAAGCAATGGGTTTACTTGGTCAAAGTACCATTTCGGAATGTTGAGGGACCTGTACTAGGGCAATCGAGACATATTGCAATGCGACAATACTATCAATTAGAGAAAAGATTAATCAAAGATGAAGAACTCTCTAGCCAATACAAAAATTGTATTAATGAATATGTAAAACTAGGACATATGAAGGAAATCTCTCCCGAACAAAATTGCTCCAACCAGCAATCGGAAAATCATAGGCATTATTATTTGCCACACCATGCTGTCCTAAAACTACCAAACTTAGAGTCATTTTTAACGCTTCAGCAAAAACTAATAATGGGAGGTCTCTTAACGAACAACTATTAGTCGGTCCAAACATCCAAGCTACTCTATGGACAATACTATTAAAATGGCGATCATACAAATTCGCATTCACCGCAGACGTGGAAAAAATTTATAGAATGATCCACATGCATGAAGATCATCAACCATTCCAACGAATTTTATGGAGAGACAATCCGAACGAACCTATAAAAGACTACCACTTGACTACCGTAACTTTTGGAACCACATCTGCTCCATATTTAGCAATTCGAACTCTCAATCAACTGGCATATGATGAGCAACTGAATTTTCCTCTCGCAGCTCAAAGCATATTAAATGATTTTTATGTCGACGACCTTTTAACAGGATCACACGACATGAATAGTGGACTACAATTACAGGAGCAACTTATCACCACATTATAACGAGGTGGGTTCAACCTCAGAAAATGGGCTGGCAATCATACAAATTTTCTAGAAAACATTCCACTCGAACATCGAGAAATGAAGACTATATTAAGTTGGACTGAGCACACTACCATAAAGACACTCGGTATTCAGTGGCACCCTTCTACTGACGAATTTAGCTTTTCAGTAAAATTACCAATTCTAAGGCCACAATAAACGAAAAGAAGCGTACTGTCAGAGACAGCTTCTCTCTTCGATCCATTAGGGTAGATATCTCGCTGTATCATTGTAGCTAAAATATTAATACAAAGGCTATAGCTTACATGAATTTCATCTGATGATTCACTTCCCGACACTATGACAAACGAGTGGACAAAATTCAGAAGAGAAATTCCAGAACTAGAGCATATTAGAATACCTCGTTGGATTGATTTGTCTCAGTCTGCAGAAAATATACAACTACATGGATTTTGTGATGCATCTAACCAATACTTAATTTAAGAGTCACTGACGAGAAAGGAACAACTACATGAACAACCCACTCGATGGAAGACTTACGTGTCTAAAATATAGTAGCCAAAATCCAGGAAAATATTTCACCGATATCATGTCATCATGTACCATCAAAGGACAACCCAGCAGATTGCACCTCTAGGGGATTACAACTCTAGGGTTATTGAAATCAATTATATGGTGGCATGGCCCTCAATGGTTATCATCAAACGAATGGAAACCCATCAATAATACATTCATATCTACAGAATTGGAACTCAGAAAGACTAAAACATTTACGTGCATCATCCAAGATCAACCTTGGATCCTCAAACAATCTTCATTTCCAAAACTCGTTAGAATTACAGCGTATTGCCTCAGATTCATTAGTAATTGTCGATCAAAATCCAAACAACGTAAATTTAGTTTTCTGACATGCAAAGAACTTCAAATTGCAGAATGCAAGCTTATTATATTAGTTCAAAAAATATCATTTTCGGCAGAATATCACAGCTTCAGTCATTCCAAATCATTATCTCGAAAAAGTCATATACTATCTTTATATCCATTTATAGCAGACGATAAAACAATTCGAGTTGGGGGCAGATTAGAAAATTCTCCATTATCATATAACCAAAAACCCCAATCATATTGCCAAACAAACACCATGTGACAAACCTAATTATAGATCATTTTCACCGATACACTCTCCATGGTGGTACCCAACTTGTATTAAACACTTTGAGGAACAAATATTGGCTAATTAATGCAAGAAACTCCATTCGCCAAAGTATTCATCGATGCATTGTTTGCTATCGAACGAACCCTAAACCAGCTAATCAAATTATGAGTAATTTACCAACACCACGAGTAAACCCATCACTACCCTTTGAACACACAGGCATTGATTACGCCGGACCCATAAGCATCAAATCTTCCAAGTTACGAAATGCTAAAATTATGAAAGGCTTTCTGTGCATATTCATATGCCTAGCGACAAAGGCCGTTCATATTGAAATAGTTTCAGAATTGACAACGGCAGGATTCATTGCAGCTCTGAAACGATTTTCCAGTCGAAGAGGTCGTTGTTCAAATCTATACTCAGGTTGTGGTACAAACTTCGTTGGAGCAAAAAGGAAACTAACCAACGATATCAAACAAACACTTAACTTAATGCCAGAAGAAAAAGCCCGAGAAATTTCACACATTGGAATTACATGGCATTTCAACCCACCATCAGCACCACTTTTCGGAGGTTTGTGTTAATAAAAATTAATCTCAAAAAAATTCTACAAGGGGCTGCTACTACGTATGACGAATTGTCAACTATCATCTGTCAGATTGAAGCATGTATCAACTCCAGACCATTGTCACCTTTATCAAATGATCCTAACGACTACAACGTTCTGACACCAGGGCATTTTTTGACAGGTCGTAATTTATTAAACTTACCAGAACCTGAGCATGCTAAAAATATTTCATCGCTTAAACGTTTCAGAAGAAAACTTAAAAATACATGATCTAGTATTAATTATTGACAACAGATATCCAGCAATGAGTTGGCCTTTGGGGCGAATCATTGACATCCATCCTGGAACAGATAAAAGGGTCAAGGTTAAAACATCAACAAGTTGCTTCGTACGACCAGTGACCAAACTCTGTAAACTTCCTATCACCTCCTAATACATATCCACTAACTTTTCTTTTGTAGTGTTTTTATTATTATTTTTGGAAAAATATGTCGATGCCATTATGCCATTATGTCAAACATTAAAGGAACATCTTCGCAAAATGGAGCCACCCAAAATACCAGGACCAGCCAAGAGACCTTTTGAGGCAGTACCAAGAAAACCAGCCAAGAATACACCATATGAACCCTGCGTAAGGAAACCAACCAGGCCACACAAGGTTCCGACTGGAAACAAAAGGCAAGGTTTAAGATATATTCCACCAGTTAATATATATTCAGATATTCATATAAGTTAATTTTTGTAGCCGGTTTATTTATAAAAAAAAGAAATTTTTAGTTTTAGTATTTTATTCCTCACTTCATGATACAAACTAGAAGACTGAAATTATCTTAGCTAACTTATTTCTACTTGGTTGGCTATCGTCGGGAAAAAGTGCAGCGTCAGCTGAGTTCCCACGGTGAGTGCAATACGAGGAAAGCGTGCTGCAGTTGTTATGAAGAATTTCAAGGTCTGGTCTGGCATGTTGTGTCCGGAACGTGAGAAAAAGCTTATTTGTCGTTAAAAAACATATTTGATGTGTTAACTTATATATTCAGATTTATTCAGATTCATCACAGAGATTACTACAGCGTAAGTGAAAGCTTATAAACTAAACTACGTACTAGAGCCGAAAAAACAAGCCAATGAAAACGAACCAGGACCGTAATTCACACCATCCGCAACCTCACGTCAACCAAGGCACTGTCTAAGCAGGCCCTTCAACTGCAGCCTGGAGAGATTTAGGTCGAAACTGGCGAATTGTTGGTTGTAGAGGCGAGACATCGAAGTGATGGGCTCGTGCATCCCATACAGAGTACGATGACTAGAGATGTGCAGGAAGTTGCGATTCCTCAAGGAGCGTTGCGGGGTAGAGATGTTGACGGCCGCCAGTAAATCAGGTGAATTTATTGTTCCCTGCAATAAATCAAACAAAAATAATAGTCTGGAGATGTTACGCCTCTTTTCAATGGAGTCAAGAGAAATCAGCCGCAGGCGATCAGTATAGGAAGGAAGTAACCAGGGATCAATCCAGGGAAGTCCACGGAGAGCAAACCTAACGAATCTGCGCTGTACTGCCTCGACGCGGCTGACGTGAACGGCGAAATTGGGAGCCCATACGGGGCTAGCGTATTCCAAGAGCGGTCTGACGAAGGTACAGTAGAGAAGCTTAGTTAATTAGGGATCATCGAGTTCCTTAGACCATCTTTTAACGAAACCCAACATCGAATTGGCCCTACCAACGATCGAGTCCACATGATCCTCGAATGAAAGGCGAGAATTGAGGACCACACCTAGGTCATTCATCTTATCGACCCTGCCCAAGGTAACGCCATCGACGGTGTAGTCAAAGAGGAAAGGGCATCTCTTGCGGGACAAGGTCATAACGGTGCACTTGTCGGCATTCAAAGGAAGGCGATTGCGCACACACCAGTCGTGAAACACAGCTAGGTCAAAGTGCAAGGTACTGCAGTCTGTTTCTTGGGAGGCAATGCGAAAAATCTTAGCATCATCCGCATAGCACAGAATCTTACTGCGGGTCAGGAGAAGCGAAACATTATTAACGTATAGGATGAAGAGGAGTGGGCCAAGGATACTGCCCTGTGGCACCCCCGAAGTGACAAGGATTTGATCAGAGAGAACTCCCCGAAACTGGACGCGCTGGGTGCGACCTGACAGGTAAGAGGACAGCCAGTTGACGAAACAGGAAGGAAACCCAAGAAGAGTCAATTTATAGACCAGGATACCATGGTCGATCCTATCGAAAGCCTTACTGAAATCTGTAAATACACAGTCGACCTGTTTGCCCGCCTCGACGGCTGGTAAAGAATAATTAATGAATTCGAGGAGGTTGGTGGTCGTGGACCTCCCCCTGAGGAATCCATGCTGGAAGGACCCCATGAAAGGCTTGCAATGAAATCGAAGAACGTCGCTGACGAGAGACTCAAAAACGTTTGCGGTGTGGCTCAGGCTAGCGATCGGTCGGTAGTTAGAGACGTCGGACCTATTCCCTTTCTTATGGAGGGGAATCAACACAGAAGTCTTCCAAATTTCAGGAAAGCGGCCAGACTTCAGGGACAGATTGAACAAGTAACAAAGAACGCTGGCAACGGATGAAGACAAGAAGACAATCATTAAAGAAAAACCTTCGCAACCACAAAACGATCAACAACAAAACACATCATCACCACCAAAGAAACCTCCCACCGCAACTCCAGCCAAAGATACACCAAATATTCGACATTTTATTGTCTCTCCACAAATATGGAAAGAACTCATCAAGGAACGAAACGTCCCATGGGGTGAAATTTTTGCCGCGAAACGCAGCTTTAGAATTTATACTGAAGATGGAGAGACGTGAAGATTCATTAAACATAACTCCGGAAAAATAAAAATCAAACTCCACATCAAAACAAGTAAGGTTATCTGTACAAAACTTTTTGTGCGGTGGGAGAATGTTGTGTCCAACCTAAAAAGGAAGAGGGAATTAACAAAATATCCATATAAAAACGTACTTACATATACTACGGAATCGAATCCTGCTCTCCTATCCAGTTCCATCCTTCTGTTGTCCCCAAATAAATCTGAAATTCCCACAAAAATTTACAAATTGTTTAAAATTAACAAAAACCTTAAAACTCACCGTCTCGAGCTGTCAGAAATACTTGTCAACTTTGACAACCGTCAGCTGATTCTCTAGGAGAGCGTTCGGTTGTCGCTCTAATGCATTGCTCAAATGGAAAGTTCAAAAACAGTTACGCATTTTCCATTTGAGCAATGCATTAGGATTTGTATAAATAGAGCGCGTCCGCTTTCGGATTTCGAACGATACGTTCGTAACTAAGGCAAGTGTTAGCCATTGGGAGCTTTCTCCAAATTCATTTTTTTCTGATTTCAGAATTATCCTCATTAACCATCCTTATTTTTATTTTCAGAATACTTTTGTTCATCTGTTTGTGGCTATGTCAATATTGTTTCCAGGGATTATTGCTGATTTCAGCATAGTTGAGCTGTTTTCAGCTTTTATTGGTACAAATTATAACCAAAACATTTATACATTTTTATTTTTTCACAGGAAAATAATCGATCCAGTGGCGTCAGGGAAAATTTGTATCTTTTTAGTTTTTTTTTAATTTTTTTTTATTTTGAATTTTTCTTTTGCTTTGAATTTATTTATTATTATTATTTGAATTATTTATTTTACTGAATTATTAATTGTTTGAATTATTATTTATTTGATTTTATATGAATTTTAATTTTTAATAAAAAACCATATTTACAAAACTAAGTTAGTCCTGTTAATTTGTCCGGCACCCCCCCCCCCCCCCGCCCTTTTTTTTTGATTGAGCTTGACATAAGCTCAACAGTTAGTTACGTTGTTTATATCGTCGACAGGCATTTCCAATTCCAGTAACTTATTTTTGACAATATCCAGAATTTTTTTAGCCAGTATAATTTGCAATACAAATAAATAAAAAGTACAAATAGCCTGTGACAATTTGCACCGCTGACGCTGCAGTTCTTTTCACATATAAGTGCAATGACAGCAAACCTTGCAGCATCTCTTACGCCAATGTCGCCGTGATTCAAAGGCACCTGTTAGCTTCTGTTCCCTGAAACATTGCTCAACCACACATGATATAGTGTCTGGTACAGTGCGCATAAACATTCCTCTTGTCATAATTGCTATGGCATCGGCAGAGCCCACGTTATATATGACCCCTTATAGACGACAGTAAATGTTCCACCAAATGAGAGATGTGGGCAACCTCTGCCTACCCTCACAGGCAGCCTCAATTCTCCTTTATGGATAATTATTGCTCTCGCCTTTAACGTATTGCTAATCCATTTACTTACTTTAAGATTAGTTACAGGTCTGATAAGAACATCATCCAGCCTCTCTTCCTTCAAAAGCTCCTTTAATATCCTTTATAGCAGCCATTGCTGTACCTCTGCTATTAAGCACGACTTGCTGGAGTGCCGTTTCGGTAGATCTACCAGGACAATAAGCGCGCTGGTTTCTACTTAACGAGTATCTTTAGTCGCCGTCCCTTCGATGTGATAAGCCACATTCCTCTTCATTTTTTCCAACAAAAAGGACGTCAGGCTCACAGGGCTAAATTGACTTATATTCTCTCAAAACCGTTCTTGAAGAGTGAGATTCGTCAATTTTGTAATTGGTTTGATTTTATATTCCATCTGTTCGATCAAGGTTGCGTGCTATGTAAATCCCTCCATTGCCTTAGTTTTGATCTCAGTAATCGTATACGTATACGTTGTACAAAACAGTTTAATTTTAGAAGAGATTCAATCAGCTAGTCTATTAGTGAAGTTCTTAATACTTAGATTTATAAAATTGTTTCGTCAATATCAATTTGCATAAATTTTATTTCAAAATTAAAAATTATATTATTATTGAATAAAAAATTTAAAAACTAATATTTCATAATTTAGATATTCTTTCTCTTTCTCTCTCTTTAAAGTCGCGTGGGTATGGGGCGCGAAAATCACCTCCCGATTATAGATAACGATTTCAAGTGGACCGACAATTTCAGGTGGCTTCCGAACCACCAACATTACCATGACCTTTTTATCGTAATTTGTTGTCAGAAAAGAAAACCATAGTACGCCGACAGATAAGTTCGAACCTGGGACCTCCGCGATGGCAGACCGACGGGTTATGACTTCCTGCACCAACTATAAGTACTTAAGTTAGATAATACAATATTTTAAGTACTTTTTCGCCATTCGATAGGCTAAATAAATAAATAAAATAACTTGGAAGAGTTTAACTAAAAATCTTATCAATTTCTACAGAATCTGAACAGAGGCCTTGTTGTTGTGTTATAAGAAATTGGAAGGTAAATGTCATTGAAATTTTCTCCAATCTAACAGCGAACAAATGTGAAAGTTTTTCAAGGGAAATCCATTTATAGGCCAGGCACGTATGAAACCCTTTGCCTATCTTATGTCATTATTTCTAAGGGACCCTTCAACTAGGTGCCAACGTATACACCTCTTATATTAGCTTCCCTACCTTTCTTTCATTTAATTCCTCGTTGGGAATCATTCAACGTTTCACCCGAACCTCTTTCACAAAGGCAATTCTTCTTCGAGAATATTGACTACTTTTGTATGGATATAAAAGCAATAGTAGCTGTGGCGCTTAAGGTAGTTAGCTAACGAGGCATTTTTGCATAGCAAAGAGAAATATACGCCATAAATAAATTCTCTGGATTTCTCTGAAATATAGATGAGTTAAACTAATCAGAATACACGCAGGACTAAAGTCTCAATGCCATAGCCTTTCCGCACCACATTATTATGTTTGAGAAAATCGTCTTTAATATTCTAAAATGTTCCTCTAGAGGGCACTGATACTTTAAGACTTTATGACTTTAATAAAAACGGTCACGCACTACAAGGCATCCGGTTGAGTACTTAATTATTGTCCTTGGCCATAATTTACAAAACTTGCCTTTGGTATTTAATCTGGAATTGAGGACAGGAACGGCAAAATCACGGAATGTGGTACAACACTTTACGCATTTCAAGAAGGTCCCTTATCACTTGTAAGGATAAAATGTTCATTGAGGAGTACAAGAAAGCCCAAGGCAGCCTCAAAATTGCTTTAAATCCATCGTTAGAGATTCCTATTGTACAGGGGAACTAAGTGTCGTTCTCTTCGCTCTTTATGAATAATTTAATACTGCTCCAGTGTATAAATAAGACGGTTTTTCCGCAGGGACCACTTGGACAGTTAAAAATGCTATTAGCTTCATTATAGTTATTTTTACCTCAAGTGTATAGTGGAGCCTGCAGACTATGGGGATAAATCGTCCTGAAGTCTAAATATGTATTAGTGTGTTCTTAAACTTGTGCTTCCTCTTTAAATATTTAACATTTATGCTCCCTCAGAATCCTGTTGTTTTCCCAAAAGTACTTAAGTCGTTTTTTCTTAATTTTCCCTCTCCATTTATGGAAAATAAGCTTTTAAGTGCCCAAATTTTTAAAGGACAGTAAAGTTCAAGGATTTTTCTGTACGTTTGCATATCATCAACAACAACGTCGAGAACGTAAATCAGGATTATTTATGATGGGTTTGTTCTTATTGAAGTAAGGTTCAGAACTCACCGATGTTGATATATTTAAGTTAGTACAATTTCTAATTTTATTAAGTATATAAATTAAATTTGTAACGATGCTTTCTGATTTGTTGTTCTGTTAGGATACTGCTTTCCTTGATTGGTAGAGCTGATTTTAATACGCTACTGATAGTGTGGAGAAATGTTTCCTCTTTGAAGAAATAAGAAGTGAAGAAATAAAATAAGTCAAATGTACAATTTTGTATTCCTTCACGAGACGAAGTTTTAGGTATTGCTAAGTACTCTTTAAGATATTTATGTCGACAATTCGAACACTTAAAAATTATTTGCACGTATTATGCGCGTACTTGTCGCGACTTTTAGATACCCAGGCGCGTACGATACCTGAAAGAATACTAAAATATATCTAATCAATAACTACCCCTTATGTTCATTAGATGTTCTTTCTTGTTAGTTCACAAAATAAAAGATAGGGGCGTACAATACCTTAAAGATTACTGAGTGATACCTAACAGTGCCAACCTAAGTGTTCTGTAAATGTTCCATTTCGAAAATTTACACAAAAAAGGATACTGTTTCATGGAGATAAAAGTATTAACAGAAAAGTGTCAAATACGTGTGCTATGCTGTCGAACATGTTGAAACATTATCAGTCTTGTACGAACTTCCAAAGTGAAACGTTTGTTCAGTTTCCCTATATGTCGGGTAGCACGAAGTTCGTAGTTTTTTTTTAAATTTCTCCATATTTCCTTTTTCCCATATGAATTTATATTCCCAATGAAGAAACTAGAGGTAGAAGAAAGCCATAACTCCGAAAGAAATGTCTTGAACGGAGTAGAATCTATGACAGTATAATCTCTGACCACATAATAAAATCTGGTATGCGTGATACTTCCGGCAGTTTGTAAGCACGCATACCAAGATATTTATAAATCTAACATCAAAACGCGTAAAATGAAAAAAAAAGGTTTCCGTGATAATGGATAAATTTTACCCCCTATCACACCATTTAAATAAGTATGCGCGACCTTTCCGGCTAAAAATCATTGGTCGGCCGGATTTTTTCTTGAAGAGTACTATATTTCCCACAAAATTGTCTATGAGATTGATCAAAATCCGTGATGACGGAAAAAAACTACGAAAATTTAAAAATATATAATTTATTTATAATGTTTTCGGCTAATTAAATCCACGCCGACCAAGCAAATCTTATTCATCTAAGTGTTAACTTTTATTTTCTATTTAAAATTTTAGAAAGCGTATCACGGAGCTTTCAGGATTGGTGGCTCCCGGACTACTGTATTTCATAAATTGTAAAGCAATAACATAATAAGTTTATATGCGTTTATGATTCAGCTGATGCAATGCAATACAAGGGATTATTGCGTAAATGCCAGCACTGCAGAGCTTCAACTAAAGTGTCATATGACCAATTTATTTATTATTATTTATTATATTAACGAAGACAAAAGATTAACGCTGAAGTGAAAGCTAATTATGCTGAAATTTGAGTATAAAGTGTGAATTGAGTTTATAAATATCTAGAAAGAATGATTTCAGTAAATTCATTTTGCTTGTAACTCCATTATGTGAAATAATTAATTTATACTTTGATTTAGTATCAAACAAATTTCATGCGATTTATTATTAAATCTGGATAAATTAATAAAACTAAAATACAATATTGAAGACAAGCTTGAAATTTGTATGCGTAACTATCGTAAAGACGGTGCAGAGCGACGTGCTAGAAGCTTTTATTAACAAATCCGACTAACGAATCTTGAAAGATACTGGAAAGAATTTAAAGAACGTCATAAGGAAATAATCTTGTTAGCCACCGATGAAATAAAGAAAAAAGAAGAGTATTTTCGTGATGAGATCTATTCAAGGGTTGAAGAATTTTATCTTGATGCGTATGCTAGAATTGCTAGTGAATTCTGATCACCCTACTCAAAACGCTGAGAATATACCAAAAGCAGATGATAGTTTGACGAAAATTATTCATGTGCATTCAAATAAACATGAAGTTAGGCTCCCCAAAACTTCTCTCCGGACATTTACTGGAGTTTATTTGACACGGATTCCGTTTTACGATATGTTTATATCCATAGTTCATAATAATCAGAATTTATCGCCTGTGCAGATATTTAAAGCCACACTTTTCTGGTTAAGCAAAGAATCTTCTAATTAATATTCCTATAACTACAGCCAATTACGAACTGGCCTGTATTACTTTAGTCGGAAGATACGAACAAGAGAATATTAGTTAAAGCTCAGCTTGACGTATTATTTAATCAGGAATTTGTTAAACAAGAATTTGCAAACGGCATAAAGTGGCTTCTTGATAAAACGTCGGAATGTATCGCAGCTCTGCAAAACCTTGCTTTAAAGACAACTACTTACCCTATGAAACCTAAGAGTTATGGGAGAAATCACGAAGAACGATCTTGCTAATTGGGATGACCTAAAAAAATCCTCGAAGCTCGTTTTAGAATACTGGAAGTAATTTACTCAAAAGGACGTCCTTTTGTAAAGCAAATAAAACCCTCATAAGTACAAGCAAAATAGTGGCGACAACCTCAAGCTTTTCATGTACAAACGATGTCATCATGTCAACTCTGCCGCGAGTCTCATGTTCTTAAGCAGTGTCCGAAATATTTAAGTTTTGATCATCACACGAAATTAAATTTGATAAATCAAAAGCAAGTCAAAATATTTTGTATGTAAAAAATCTCATCATACAACACTCCATAAAGAGCAGACTGCGTCCGAAAGTCAGCCAAAGGAAGAAAGGCAAACGAAATCTTCTTTAAAATCGTTAGTTCCGGAAAATAATGTTCAATGCCCAACCACTACCAAGTCTTTCATTATAAATGAGTCGTCTAGAGCTGAACACGTTTTAATAGCTACAGCATTGGTCATTGTTGTTTCACCACGAGGACATAAATTTGTTTGTAGAGCTCTTATTGATCTAAGATCGCAAACTTCATTCGCAACTGAAACTATTGCACAATCTTTGCGATTGCCAAAGAAACCGGTGGATGTAGATGTGAGAGACATAGGAAATATTTCTGCGTAAAAAATTAAATCACGCACAACTTTCATATTGACACCAAAGGATATTAACACCGATGGAATTCGAGTTGATGCATTTATTGCAAAGCGAATTACCAATTTTATACCCAGCCAATAAATTAAAAGAACGAACTGGGAACATTTGGAAGGACTCAAATTCGCCGACCCCACATTTAATAGACCTGGACGCATTGATCTTTTATTGAGAGCCGATGTTTATCCACTCATCATTTCCGATGATAAAGGGAGCAAGAAACATGCCAGTAGGCCAGTGAACTGTAATTGGATTTATCATAACAGGTAAAATTTCCCTTCATCATCAATTTGCTGATCTGAAAAGTCTGTGAATTTGAATTTGTGCGACGACCTAAAAATATTTTGGAAATTGAAGGAAATACCATTCAAAACTCATCTAATGAAAGAAGAAGAGCGTTGCGAGTTATTTCTGCGAAAATTATAAATGATGGAAAATATTAAGTTCGTTTAACATTCCTCAATGAGCATTTCACTTAAGGTTTGCTAAGAACATTGCCATCGTACGAATGATGCAGTCGGAAAAACGTTTTGCCCAGGATCCAAACTTAAACGAAGAATACCGAAACTGTATGGAAGAGTACTTGAAATTAAACCACATGGAACTTACAGCGAAAACTGAAGCAGATATCATAAAACATGACCAGGTTGGAAATACTTATTATGATTGCGCATATCTGCCGTATCATGCGGTTTTGAAATTTAGTAGCACTAGCACCAAGGTTCGCGCGGTATTCAACGCGTAACCAAGGAAAAGTAATGGAAATTCATTAAATGGCATACTCTTGAAGGGTCCGACTATACAGGAATCACTTTTTTCTATTTCGATGCGGTGGAGAAAATATGAAGTCGCATTGATGGTAGATATACATAAAATGTACCGTCAAATACGCATGCATTCGAAGGACACCGATTATCAAAGAATATTGTGGAGAGACTCACCAGATAAGCCATTTCAAGATTTTAAACTGAACACCGTCAGCAAAAGACGAATATTACAATTATCCTCTCGGTCGCAGCAATTCTTCAAATTATGCTACAGGACCCGCCTAGCTTATCTCACGAGCAGAAAACTTCAAGCCGCTCTAAAATTTTGGATAGGAATGGTTCAAAAAGGGGAATTCCCGCTGGAGATTAGTGTCTTGCAAAATCGAAGAGATATAAGTAAGAAAAGTAAGTTGGTTAAGCTACATCCATTTATTGATAATGGCGGACTTTTGAGGGTTAGAGGAAGATTAAAGCATTTCTTACTTACTTTTGCTGAACGACAGCAACGGACCGTTCGACAATGCGGACCGTTCGACTTAAAGAGGTCAAAGGGAAAAGGAATACGAAGCGTATAAGGGATATATCGCAGTCTTTATGTGTATGGTGACAAAGGCAATGCATCTGGAAATTGTCAGCGATCTTTCTACACCTGGATTTCTAGCAGCATTTAGAAGATTTGTCTCAAGACGGGGCTTATGCACAGATATGTTTAGCGATTGTGGGTCTAATTTTATTGGCGCTAATGCAGTTCAAACCAATCAACATCCAAATCTCAGAGAGGACGAGCTTGTTTTATTGAAGGATCACAGACAACCTCTATCGCAATGATTGCTAGGGAGAATAATTAGTACTAATCCAGGAAAGGACGGTTTAATAAGAGTGGTGTCTAATAATGTCTAATAATGTAAACAAACAACTTAGATTTCACTTACACGAAGAAAATGATTGAGGATATTCCTGGATCAAATCGGGTCCGCGATATTCTCGTTTACGTTGTCGGGGCGAAAAGTGAAACACTTTTAATTTAATTGGTTTACTTTTGCTATAACTTTATTAATAATAATGAAAAATGACTTTACTCTAAAAGACGAGTAAAACTGACTAATTTAATAAATATTTTGAATTTATATAACGAAAAACACGATCGAGTTCTAAGTATCTAGACACGCAACTTCCGTGCTGGGTATGCTTCGGTTGTTACTTTTCGTCGTCATATGCCTTATCGGGGTTTCTTTTAATTTCTTTTGCATTTATGTCACATAATTGCCGTCGCTTCCGCTGGGTTTATGCCTGAAGTCAGCATAATATTTATGTTGAGATATCTGTTGTGTTTAGATATCTTTTTCAAGGGCCTACGCAAGTGTAAAGGGCACGTTTATTGCAACGAAATGACCCTTGCCTGTACAGTACTTTAGACGGTTACAATTTATGGCACCTTCACATGTTCGAAATACGATATCTCAAGAATTTCAAGTAATTCAATGTGAGATATCGATTCGGCATGTGCAAGTGGGTCATAACAAAAGATGACCAACTAATGCATTTAATCTGGTTATATAATTGAGGTAAACCTGTATCCTCATTACACTAATTAACATTTAGACATCCGCCCAAGGTCAAATATTTTATATATATTCATTTTATTAATGTATATATATATATATACATATACATATATATATATATATATATATATATATATATATATATATAGTTTGAAATTTTTTACGATGAAATTAACCAGTCCTATATTTTAACACATATCTGCTATAGTTTAACATTTATAGACGTTAATAATATTTCAGTTGGCATGTAACACAATGGTGCTAAAAACTGTGTAATTTTTTTTACTGCTTATGAATTCTAAAAAAATTGTTTCCAAACTTAAATTTTGTGAAATAAAAAACAATTTTTGCATTTCAGAGATATTTTACAAATTTTCCCTATAATTTTTTTGTATTTTAGCGTTATTGATACCTCAACCTACAAAAAAATAAAAAATTAGAATCGTTAACGAACGTAATTTAGATTACCTGTACTTATTTCACATCTCCGAATCTCTAATTATTATAATTAACTAATTATTATATAAATTAAATAAACAACTTTAATGAAAATATTTCAGAATACAAAAAACAACAAACTTACCCAGTAACATTCCCATCAAATTTTTTTTATCTGCACTTATAAGAAATTCGAAAAGCAGCTGCGAAAATTTTTCCATTTAACCAATGATTTTCAAATGGCATACACTCCGTCTCAAAATATAACCTCACCACTATATAAACTGTATATCTGTTATACACTTCATATTTCACTTGGGTAAGTTTCACACATTTCAAGCATAATGTAATACAATTCGAACAGTACTTATTCCAGGCTGCAACAAAACCGGTTTTGGGAATAAAAATGCACTTTCCTAAAATATGATAAGAAAAACTCCTCTCATAATATAACCTCAAAGAATGTATTTCACTGATTATTCCTTAATAGACAGAAAAAATTACAAAAAATAACAATTAATATTTCGTTGATCCTCCATTGTGATAAAGAGTCCGTATGTAATTTGTTGGAATTTCCGCCCAGCATTTCAAAATGGCCTCTTTTAACTCCGCTGCTGTTTGAAATTGCTTCCCATCAGCGTAAACTTGTCGTGAGAGATATCCCCAAGCATTCTCAATAATATTTAATTCTGGCGATTTCGATGGTCAAGGCAGTAAGGTCACATTGTTGTCTCTAAACCATTCTTTAACACGCCCTGCGGTATGAATCGCAGCATTATCTTGCTGGAAAACAAATTGTTGAGATTCCAATTTTTCCTCCCCTCTTTCCTAATCTCATTTTGTGCTGCATCGGGCTTGGTGGTGCTGCTTTCGAGCATTGTTCAGTGCTGTTGTCAGCAAAATATTTTCATTTCTCCTTTTTACTCATTAGTAATCCCACATTCTCTTTTTTTACAGAGAAATAATTTGGATTGTTCACCTGCTTTTTCTTCTTTTTCATATTATTATTATTTATATTGTAACGTTTATTATTATTATAAAGTGCCAAGGTGTCGGACGTGACTTTAAACCATGAAAGGGAAATTATAATACAAGTTCGAATTTCCTGATATTTATTGTTTTATTGTGTTTCGTTAGTTTTGCGTGTTACTATTGTGGTGATTTCTCTTTTGAGAATTTTTTGACATTTTTGAATATTTTATTAATTGATTGTCGGAACTGTCAGTTAAAATCAAGTAGGCCAAAGCCACTTCGAATCAAAGGAACTTTGACTACTGTCCTCAACTGAGCGGCAGTAGTAGTAATAGTGCTTCCGGGGGAAAAACCGCTATTATTCGAAAAAAGAGGGACCGAGGACAAAAAGTAAACCTTGGCTCTTTCCTGCAAACATCACCACCAGCAAAAGAGCTTACATAAGAGCCCAATAGAAGAGGCCAAACCAAATAAAAATATGGTCCCGATCAAGAATTTCTCCACAGCATCTGCCGGTTATCAGAAGGCGGCATCTAAAACATCTGCGTGTGTTGAAGATACGGCAGCACTCGCTGCTAAAACGCCTGCAACTACTGCTGCAACCAGCAAACTTTCGGCAGTACCTGTAAACTTTTGGGAGTACCCGCTGATAAAGTGCCTGCGACAACCGCCGCATCCACTGCATCAAACTTCGCTGGAGCACCAAAGCTGTTAGATGTAGTGAAAGCAGTTTCTAAAGCGGCACCGGCACCTAATACTGTGATTATGCGCCCTAATCTTACTGGGGCAAAGAAATCAACAGGAAGTCTACCAGTATCATATAATACTGTTATATAAGTAATATAAGCAAGATACTAGCTATGCCCAGCACGTGAGTGGTAGTTCTAGGAAAAGTTCCAATATCGTGATTCAGGGTAGCTACGTGAGTCCACGTCAGCCTCATTTGACTTGGAAAAATCTCGGCCTGAGACAGTCTCGGGGCTTCAAGGTCTTTTTGACTGTCAATGGCAGGAAGAACGGTATGGTATGTACTTTGAGCACCTTTGAGGGTGCACACAAAGTGTATACCTGAAGGCCTTGTCACTGGTGGTCCCGTTGGAGAATATTTTCTCCTTCGGACTGGTTGGCCGCGGTTTGGTGGAGGTCTATACCATGACATGGGTGGTAGGCATCTCCAACCTTACCCGGTCTCTCTGAAGCCGACCAGAGTCTGCTTTTCTCGGGTCTGGTCTGAGGATTTTGATTCCATCTTAGGAAGGTTCGGAAAGATCCACGGCAAGTTCCGGGCGGTACCACTCAGAATTGGGGACGAGGGACTCGGCCGTGGAATTTTCAGTTTAGGCCGTGAAGCACACATCGCTCTGAACCAGGAGAGTGTGTTTCCAGATGGCTTCTACTGGAGTGTTGCGGGATCAATGACCTGGATTGGGGTGAGCACTGAAGTGAAATGCCATGCTTACCATCAGGAGTGTCCTAAGAGGATCAGGAAAGTGTCTGAGGTGACTTCGGCCAGTGCTGCGCCTGCCCTCTTGGAGACGCCTGCCACTAAGCTGTCTGCGGAACCACTCCCTGAGGCAAATCCGACGCCGGCTGTAAACAGTGCTACTCCAACAGAAGAAAAGGCAGACACTTCGGACGAGGAGGTCACAAGTGGCAGTCAGAAAAAAAGAGGATGAAGAGGAAGACGAAGGGAAAGCCTGACCAGGAGATGATGCCACCACCGAAAAATGCGGTGACCACTGGGAGGGTCTCGGGGGACGAGGCTACACCTTGCGCTCCGAGTGTACCATCAGTGAATCCAATGTATATCACTGAAGTTCTCTCGGACCTAGAGGTTGTCTCTGCTCTCGAGACGGCTGGTCCAACTCAAAACGGCTATGAATCGTGTGGAAGTTCCATATCGATTAGTAGCCGCATTGAAGTGGATCCTGCTTTGCTGGAGGTCACAAGGGCGAAGCTGCGATCGCTCCTCGACAGCCTTCACTACAAGAAGAGTTCGGACAGGATTCTGACCATTCTCAGGCGTGAGCTTGGAGATCCAGCCAGAAAGCCCAAAAGAAGGCTAAGTACAATGAGGTGTCGAGGTGCGAGCGCTTCTTCACTAAAGTCTCGGCAATCCTTGAAGATCTCCAAATGGACAGGGCTTTTCATCATTAAAGTCGTACAATCATTGTCTAAGTTCTTGCGATTTCTTGAATGTGTAGGTTAAAATCGATAAATACAGGGGGCTTGAGTGCACCCACTAGACTACACAGTATTTTTGAAAACATAAGACAGTGGAACACGGACATTGTACTTATACAGGAGACAAATTTCACACAAGACAAATTTATACGTCTAGAACAACATTCAAACTTACACAGTAAGAGTTTTTACCACAGAAACGCCCCGTAGAGGTTTAGGTGTGGCAATTTCTGTGTCCCACAGCTTTACACTGATAGAGTCCTCTATACACAGACATCTGCCCAGGTTTCGCGTCTTCCTTAGATTTCGTCTTAGGAGACAAAACGCTAAGGGTAGTAAACGTGTAGGTACCTGCCGCATGACCAGGATACTGCAAGACAGTTATTGAACTCAATCCTGTTGCATATTATGAGCTTCGGTGGTGAAGTTATCCTTCAGGGTGACTTCAACTGCACTTTAGATTCTTCAATCAATCGTCATTCTAGAGTTGAATTCAACTCGGTGAACGCCGCGCGATTGTCGAGCCTAGTCAGACAAAGCAACCTTGTGGATATCTACCATTGGCTTACTCCAACGACTAGGTCATACACAAGGGTTTCCCAAAATGTCAAAGGTACCTTTTCGGGTTCAAGGATAGACAGACTTTACGTCTCGTCTAGACTTCTTAACTTTTTCTTTAGTGTCACTCATGAAGTTTGTTCATTAAGTGATCACCTTCTTGTTGTAGCGATTAGCACTTTGTTCGAAAAGCAAACTGCTTACTGGATTTTGAACAGTAACTTGTTGAACTCGGAGCAGTTCGTAGAAGAATTCATTCAGTTTTGGTACCAAAGGCGTGATAACAAGAATATTTATTCAAACCTTAGACATTGGTGGGATGTTGGAAAGCTTCAGATTCGCTCATTTATCGGGACGAGGTTAGCTTGGAGTTTGTGCTCCAAAACCAGTCGCGCTGGTTGCGAGAGGGCGTGTCTCCGACCGAGAACTTCTTCCAGACAACTCGACGTCGTACCTCTTCTTGTGAAGTAAACTCGATTCTTACCGCATCGGACCAGATCCTATACGGAGAGGAACTTGCGAATTATATTCGCAACTACTACACGCGGCTTTATGCTGCATCAACATTGCCAACATTCTCGTCCAACGATGAATTCTTTCATCATGTTCCTACTTTCTCTGATGAAAGTAGAGAATTCCTGGACAGAACACTTACTCTCGATGATATGCTTACCGCAACGAAGGATCTTCTCCTGGTTATCATGATCTAACTCCAGAATTCTTTGTTCGTTTTAGGAATCTTTTTATTCCGGACCTTTTGGATGTCTCTAATTCTGCAGTGGTTGGACATAACGAATTTCCGTCAAGTTGGCGGAGATCCGTTATGCGTCTAATACCTAAGAAGGGGGATCTTCAGAGGATGTGAAACTGAAGGAAAGTTACTCTGTGTAACGTCGACTACAAAATAGTTTGCTGGGAGCTCAGCTTCGCATAGTGACTGCCTCAGTAATACTCCCGTCACAGTCCTACTGCGTTCCAGGTCGTAGTATCTACGACAACATCGCCGTAGCAAAGCATCTTTTCGCCTACCATGAAAAAACTGGTTCGCAAGTGGCCATGACCTCTTCAGAAAAGAAAAGGCGTTTGATAGCGTCTCGCATGAGTATCTCCAGATGGATTGAGATCATCAGTGGTCTGTATAGAGATTCAGTGATTCTCATAAAGCATAATGGGCATATATTGTCGTTTCGTCGGGGTATCAGGCAGGGATACCCGTTGTCAGGTATGCTTTATGATCTTTCACAGGAGCCTCTGTTAGTAAAACTTCGACGGTCGTTGAGGGAATATTCAGATCATTTACCATACACTTATATATATTAGCATATGCTGACGACCTGTCTATTTTCGTCACGAAAGAGAATGCATCTCCAGTTTCCTGTAGAATTTTCAAACAATACGAGCGACTGGCAGGCGCTAGGGTTAACCGTAGCAAAATCCAAGGCCTATGGTGTGGGAGGTGGCGAAATCGTTAAAATTCTCCCTTCGACATACAATAGACGTATACTTGACTGAAATATTTAGGTGTATGTGTGAGGCTCGATGGAAAAACATCTAATAGCCGCATGGCTCTGAAGAAACTCGGGGTAGCGGCGCAGGGGAGCACTACTATCTGCTCTCGGTCCCCCCACCATATCCGCCTGACTGGTCCCAGGATCTCATCTCCATTACGACCTGGGGCAGACCAACATTCCATTTGTCATGGAATCAACTTGGGTACGTAGAATTCTCAGCAAAGCTAATCAGGTTAAACCCTGAGTTAGTAGATTCGATGTTCAGTAATGCTCGAGGTGCAACGGCCGATGCAGGAAAACTCACAGTTAATGGAGACATCATTGATGCTTTTGGGAACACACTTATACACCCCACACCATACAATTAAACGAATTGGTGGATACTGCACGAGAGCGTTTAAGTCGTCTCTCTACTAGGGAACCTAGCACTGAGGTTATAAACGCTTTCGCTTGGCACTTCGGATCACAAATTTTATTAATTTTCAGCAATAACATAATCTTTTTGGGAACTTAATTTGTGATATATTTTTTGAATCGAACTCATCTGTTTACATTGTGAAAACTCACGAGCTCTCATCTAAGTGCTGCCAAGTGGTTACTTCGCTGGACGATCTCCGTATGTTACTAGCTACCACTGACTCCCCGTCGCTTTCTCACGGCCCATCTGTAGAGTCAGTTATGCCTTCCATTGATGGCATTTGGCGCGATGTTCGGCGCGTGAAGGAGGACCTGGAATCCTGCACTTTGGCTGCCAAAAAGAACACTGACCTAATTGTTTCTGTTGCCGCTGATATTAGGAGTATCTCATCCTGTGCTTTTTTCGGCTCTACTTCTGCTTCATCTGCTGACGTTGTATTGGGTGCTCCACCTACCCAAACTGAGTCCTGCCCTCATATCTTGGACTCGACTTCTTCCGCCATTTCTCAGGATACCACTAATCAAGGGCTGCCTCGACAAACGGCGGGTAGGCGTCTTCGTCGTCGTAAGGGCCGTGTTTCTCAGCCTGCTTCCGATATCGACGAAAATATTGACAACTCGCACATTGTCATGTCGTCTCAACATCCTGCGACTGAACACATCGTGCGGCAGCCCACTGTGGATGGGGTTGCTGGTAGTTTACTTTTCGTCTCGGTGCAGCGGACGGCCGAGGAATTGGTTCCTACCTGCATTCCGAATTGGTGCAGTCTGTTCCAGATAGTGATGCTGCTGTTGGTGAGGTTGAGCTACATAGGTCCTCGAGTGCTGGTAATGTTTCTGATGTCGTGAATCTGAGACCGGCTGTGCTACCTCGTAGCGTTTTTGTCTCGCGAATTCATCATGATACCACCGCGGACGTCGTCGTGCATCATATTGCCTCACATTTTCGGATTTCGCGAGATGTAATTAACTGTCGACGAATTGACAAATCACGCAACTGTCCTAGCTCCTTCTTCGCGTCTTTCAAGGTTGTTATCCCAGATGCTTTGTTCAACGCCATCGTTTCCCCTGAGATTTGGCCCAGTGGAACCATCGTCCGGGAATTTGTTCCTGAAAACCGTTCAGGCTCTAGAGATGCTCCAAAAAACTCATCAGCGAAATCACGTTCTACTACGCTAACGTAAGCGGCCTTCGATCAAAGACGACTTGCCTCTATACCAGCTCTACTTTTTCATGTTTCGACGTGGTCTGTCTGACTGAAACTTGGCTTTGTGGTATGATCGCCGATGCTGAGCTCTTTGGACCGGAATACATCGTCTTTCGGCGCTCCTGTCGGGGGAGGAGTACTATGCGCTGTTCGTCGCAACATCCCTTGCTCTGTTGTTGAGATTTTAGACTCAAATATTTTGGAACTTTTATGTATAGTTCTCAGATTGCCAGATAAGAACGTGTTTATTGCTACCTCTTACATTCCTCCGGGGGCGACCAGGGATATTTCCGACTCACTTGCTTCCTGCATCGACACTCTTTCCTGCTCTTTGCGTCCTCAAGATGAGTTGTTGCTCCTCGGAGATTTCAACCTGCCAAGTATTAGCTGGGTGTCATCAGATGTTGACGGGCTGATTCCTTCCCGATCACCTGCATCGCAGAGTTCTCTATGTTTCATCATAAGAGTGACCCTCTTATCCTGCCGCCGTACTCAGATAGGCTTAAGCTCATAAAACTTGACTCTCTTGAATTCAAACGTAACATCTCTAGAACTGTTTTCGCTTTTGAATGTCTTCAAGGTAATGTTGACTCTCCAGTCTTGTTGTCTTCTTTTAATATATCGATTCCGAGTCGCTCCTTGAGAAATCGAGATTTTCTTAAAATTCCACAGCATCGCACAAATTACGTCTCGTCAATGTCTCGGTTTTTTAATTCGCATTTTAACAACATTTATTTTAATCTGTCGAAAAATTCTGTGAAGGCCAAACTTTCCTAACTACTCTGTTATTATTTTGTAATTATTATGTATTATTAATAATTTTTGTAGTTAATTATTTTTCTATTTTTCTAGTTATTGTTTTAAATTCATTATTATTAATATTTCTGACTGGTGCCATGAAATTTCTTCAAGAAAATGGTATCACTTTTCGCTAGTTGTCCCTTTCTGGGTAAGCATCTTGTTTTTCAACATGGTTTTCTTAATTGCAAACGTCATGTCGCCTATTAAATGCTGGCGTTAGAAATAGATGACAATATTCACAATCATTTTATATCTCTTTCTGGGTAAGCATTTTCCAGATTAAAACAACCTTTTTTTGTAATTTTTATATCAGTAATTCCAATGATTTTTACATTTGCCTTACAACAATATAAAAGATTAAAATTAGGTATGCCATTTCCTATATATATGGTTATTTTATTCTGCTCGCAACAGCTACAAATTCGCAGTAAACTTTCTAAATTAAAAATGGTTTTCTTCCACTGAAAGTAAAATTGTACCCATATGAGATAGCGTATAAGTCATTCCATTTTAATACATCTCAGTGGGTGCCTGGCAACGGAGGCCGACACATTCAACTGCAGCTGGCAACCTTTATCGTCGGTGTGGAACGGAAGCCTCGTCTTTCACTGGGAATAACAGGCCGCAGACTTGCAGCAGCTTATCTACGAAGCTTCTCTTCGCTTTAATATTACTGCTACTCAGCCAATCATTTTTTAGTTTAATTTTTCGGTTTCGGTTCACTTTGTTCGGTTGTTTTAGATTTAGCTCTAGGTTAAGTTTCGGAATTTTTTTGAAAATTTTTTAAGGAACTTTTCTTACAGGCATTTTGAAATTTGTTTATTTTCTGTTTTAGAGGTTTTTTGAAATTTTTTTGCCTTCAAGTTTTCGAGTCGTTTTTACAAAACATCTTTACCTATAGTAACGTACCGTCCCATTTCTTATGTTCTTTTTGATCGTTAACTATTGTGTTTTTTTATTTTGGATATTGTACATTTTTTAGGGTAGCTATTTTTTTGTAGGATTTTTGCATTATAAGGATTGTGCCAAATAAAGTGACATTATACCTACGTAAAAAAATTATTTATTGGCTTAAATATTGTACATATATCATCAGTGAGAATTTAATTACAGAGTTCAAATATATGTAGTTAATTCATACAGCTGGAATACATTTGATATAAGTGAAATTTGTTATTGGAAATCAAAAGTTTTATATAATTGGGAAAAATGCCTAATAAAAAGCTCATTGAGCTTTTGTACCACACTACCTACAATAACTTACATACCTAACTAAAAGATAAACTAAACTAACATAAATATAAGCATAAGCTAGAAAAAAGTCTAACATTCGTAGAAATATTTCGTTACACATGTTTGTTTGCATTCTCCTCCTATTGAGGTATTTCTCGTTTTTTATGTATTCACTTTTCGATGAGTAAATGTTAATTTTTTCTCTTTCTTTATTACTATTTTTAAGATTGCGGATGATCCTTGTCGAGACCCACTCTGAAACTTTCACAGGATATTCTCGACACATTTATCTAAATTTTCGGACCAACTTGAGCCATTTTGACATCGGCGAAAATAGGTTTTTACGAATTTTCCGGGAAAATGAAATTCTTAGGTTATGTTTTTTTGTCAACATTTTTGTTTCAGCCCGCCATCTTATATCCTCAATCAAGCCGAACAATTTTTGAATTTTAAATGAAAATGCATTTATTCAGAGTTATTTTCAGCTGAAAGTCGGGGCAATATATATTGAATCATGGATATCTGGAGAACGCAGTCTCCAAAAATCCCGGTTTTAAACAAAAATACCATAATTCAAAATCCCGTTTTTAAAATCCAGTTTTTAGTTGATCCCGTGAAAAATAAAAATAAATGTATTTTTTACGTTACTTTAATGAATAAAACAAATAAATTTTTTCAAAATTTAATCATATTACTTCAAGATAATATTATATGTACATAATGCCGATAATAAATGTACTAACTGAAGGGTAGGTTCTAGTCGAGCAGCCTGAAAAATTGCTGAAGTTTATGATTTTTTTCTCAAAGAAGAAGGTAAATAATGTATAATTGACGTTTTCAGCTATTAGTACATTTACTTAAGTTCACAAAAAAATATTTTTAAATTCTTTAACTTGTAAAATTTGCGAGATATCCACGCGTGTAACGCGTGCAACCCGCTGCGCCGTGCAGGATTCCGCCTTCCTCTTTTATCTTTAACACAAAAAAGTTATTTGCAAAGTAGAATAAATTTGCGGGGCCATTTTTAGACAAATTCAGTGATTTTTTATAAAATGGCGATCGTTTGGTTAAGAAAATAGTAAATGTTAATATTTTTTATTGAAAATGGTCCATGGCCCCTTAAATTCAATAAGAATCTTTATTTAACTGAAAAACGAAGTTAATCCGTTGAACGGTTCGACTGCAACTCTGCACGGTGTGTCTAAAAATATGGTTTTGAGAAAAACGTGTTTAAAGTTTAACAATAATGTAATTCGTGACCTTTTTCAAAACTTTTAGCAATCCCGCCTTTAAAGCCGAATAAGAATAATATTCGGTTTTAAAAGCGGGATTTTGATAAAAGGGATTTAAAAAAAAGGTATTTTGGAAGATGGGACTTTCTTAACACGGTATTTTTTAAAATGGGATTTTGGGAAACTAGATTTGAGAAACGGTATTTTAAAAAACGGGATATTGTACCCAACCCAAATTTTAAATAGGAACCTAAATTTTTTATTTCAAATTCGTATTCTTTGCGTAAATGTAAACAATTTTTTTTCCAAATTTTTTTTTAAAGGTAAATTTCTTGAGATTTTTGAGGGACAAAATGGAAAATTCTGGAACTTTAAAGATATTTTACTCAAAAATGGTTAGGTTTACAGAAAAATTGCATAGGAGTAAAAGTACTTAGATTTGTACAGGGAATCTGAGCAAATTTTGTAAACATTTTTTTTAGCAAATTTTGGATTCATCTTTGCGACAAACAAATCGGTCAGGTTTCCGCGCATTCCTTTCCCACAAAAATTGTGGCTCGCCGGAAACATTAAAATGTTAAAAAAGCATTTCAACCATCAGGCACCTGAACGAAGTTAAGTTCCCAGCCAAAAGGTGCTTGCTTCGTGCTTAGCGACTGAACGAAAATCATAAGATCGAGAGCGAAGGCTTAAAGCTTTATACCTCGATAATAAAGTTCAGATCCAGGAAGTAAAAAGTTTGTATGATAACTTGAAAGGAGTCTGGTTTTAAAGTCGAAACGGTGAAATCGCGTTTTTGAAAAATAGAGTTTGTTAAAGAAAAAGGTAAAAGAGGCTTGGTTAAATCGCGATCGAGTTGAGTCGAGAATGAGGTGGGGTAATTAAGTAAATATTTGAATGGTCGGATGATAGGGTGAATTTCGATAAGTAAACAGTGTAATTAAATAATAAAATTTTTGAGTAAATTTAACAAACTGCGTAATGAGAAGTGTAAATTAAGTTATTAAAGTAAATTTAAGAATTTGTTGAACTGATTTAGAACTTAGATATAGTGTTTTAGTAAAGAGTACTTAAATATATTGTAAAAATTGTAACTACCTCTGTAGTGGGTTTTAAGAAGCTAAAAATTGGTTGTAATTAAATATCCCATTCGCTTTTATATCATGCTGTATTGCTGCACAAGTTAGCACCATGGATACTTCGGCTCGGCTTTTATTTGGTCGTTAGCTAAGATTTTCTTTAGAAATGGTAATTGTTAGGCCATCTGAAAATAAAATTTTAATATCAAGCTACATTAAAGAGCTGATAGAGACTTTAGAGGTAATTCACGAACATAACCGGAACTTATTGGGGGCTGTAACAAGGCGCATGAAGAATAATTATGATTTAAGAGCACGAGGCCGGACTGATCAACTGAGATGGGCCATACTTCGTCATTAAGACAATAACAGAGGTCATTTATACAATAAAGAAGGTTCGGGAAGGTAAAGAAAGGGTCATCCATGTTGATCGTTTGGCGACATTCATAAGCTAAAAATCAAAACAACACTTGTTTAACTCGAGCAACGTAAGAAATAAAAGAATTTCTTAACACGATTGGCGTTTCTAATGAAGAAAAGTTAAGCTCCCTTGGCTCGTTATCAACAGCAGCACCAAAGGGTTAACTTTCCTTCAGCTGCTGGACGCCTTCGCGACAAAACGAAAACTAGATGAAAATCCAACAAAATTTAACACCGAACTAGATAAACGAGTTAAACAAGTGTTGTTTTGATTTTTAGTTTAAAAATTCACTCGGGTCATGTGTATATTTCCTGCACATTTTGTGCATTTTTGAAAATATTTTACCGCAAGGTTAGTGGGACAGTGAAAGTGATCATAAATTGATACAGCTGTCTAGTTCGGTGTTAAATTTTGTTGGATTTTCATCTAGTTTTCGTTTTGTCGCGAAGGCGTCCAGCAGCTGAAGGAAAGTTAACCCTTTGGTGCTGCTGTTGAAAACGAGCCAAGGGAGCTTAACTTTTCTTCATTAGAAACGCCAATCGTGTTAAGAAATTCTTTTATTTCTTACGTTGCTCGAGTTAAACAAGTGTTGTTTTGATTTTTAGTTTAAAAATTCACTCGGGTCATGTGTATATTTCCTGCACATTTTGTGCATTTTTGGACATTCATAAGCCCTAATGCAGCTGAATGTCGAAGTCCTTCCCTGACGAATATGGAATAGCCCACAGAGCTAAGTACTTCGCTTATATATATATATATATATATATATATATATATATATATATATATATATATATATATATATATATATATATATATATATGGGTATATATGTGGGTAGCTGAAATGTGAAATGTCCGTTACTCGTAATCTCAGTGCTCTGCTCTTAGAAATCCATCTTACAGGTACTAAGACAGCTCGGTTGGAACTTCCAGCTCATCAGGGCGGTGCCATGTTACAAATTTTACTCACCTGTGATCCAACACCCAACTCCTGTAGCGGAAGAGTCAACACTGACACTCATAGAACCTGAAAATAAGGATTATTCTTCACCACCTTCAAGGTTGTATAACATTCAACTTCAATCAACTCCAATAGATTTTATTTACATAAAATTTTGTCAAAAGTAGAAAATATTTAAATATAGAAATGTATGTATGTAAAATTGTAAATTGAATTTTGTAAAATTTAAGTTTTGTTCAAAATTAAGTTAGCTGCAATCTAATTTATTTATTTTCCCATATCTCATAAATCTTCTAAAAAGTAGAAAAAAAATATAAGTACCTATCTTAACTGTGTAGCAATCTCTCTCTCTTTTTTGACTATTGTTTCCGGCTGTTATCTCATGAAAAGACTATTCAACGTGGTGTACAAAAAACTTATATTTTATTGTCACAAAGTGTAAGATAAAAACCGAATTAAAGCGAAACCAGTAAAGTCATTCGTGTTTTACTCCTGTGCTTTAGTATTATTCCCTGAGTGCCATGGATAACTTCCTCAGGTGTTGCCGCTCCCCAAACTCAGACTATGACCGGCGACTTAGCTCAATAATAAGCCCAAAAGACTAGGCCCCGAACTAGAAGAAATGCCAATAGGAAGAACAGCTAGAAATCACACGGCAAATCGCAACTCACAATTGTAACAATATATGTACATATATCGATGCAATATAGTTGCCCCAAAAATTGAAATTTGAATAAGAGTAGCATATAAATATTGAAACACTCTTGTTAATCACTTTACAAACACATCACTGAAACAGAGAACCTTTGTGAGACCATTAAATCAGGTAAGACGATTTTTATCGAAACTACCAAATGCAAAGGTAAAAGTACTTTTTTTAATTTTTAATTTTATTATTATTATTTGGTACGTAATACGCTTTTTCCGGTATAACATTGTTAGGATGATCAAAATTGCCTTGCAATAAACTTTTAAAGAATAAATCCTGATTCGCAGAAAGCCTTTTGCCACTATTAAAAAGTCGTATCACGTTTCTGATTAACTTCAATACCCTTCGGTGAGATAAATATACGAAGGTGCTTTCAACTTTTCCCTGTTATTCTTTCATCATTTTTTATCGAAAAGCAAACTTTTTGTAATGATTGATGATATTATGGCGGTAGTTGCCATTTTAAAACCATGTTGGCAATTACGGTCCATGGTAATTCGCATTTTCCTGTAGGATGGTTTATTAAACAATGAATAAATTCGTTGCAAAATATTTGCGAAAAAATTCTACCCTGGCCTCATTGTTTTTACGAAAATAAATTACTTCATACCTTGAAGCGATTTTTACATGCATGTAAATATTCTGTCACGGGGAAAAATCAATTTCAGTACAGAAATTAGTAAAAGTTTCTTTTTACAAATTGAAAGAATAAAGCAAAACAAAAAGGAAATTAAGTAATTAACTACATTTTAAGGGACTTCCTAAAAATAAGAAAATGACTTCGTAACGCAGAAACCTATTTGGATGATTCTTCTGTTGCTGTATATAGTCTGTTGTCACATGGGTTCTCTTCTGGGTCCTTTAACCCATTGTGGCGGATAGCGCGTGTACTCCAAGTGGTCCGGTTCTGCGCCAACGCTTTAAGCTGTCGACACGATTTGCTGATCTCGGCGCCTTTTTTCTCTACGGATCTTCTCCATGCAGTCGTTCAATTCGGCGTCTTCCTTAGGTCCCATGCGGGTTCCTATCTAGAGCCTGTTGAGCGATATTGCTTGACCCTTTCCTTTGGCCTGTATGTCTGCGTAAGCCTTCGTTGGTAATGACCTCCGGTCAATGGATACAAAGGATACGCCGGAGACACCGTTTGACAAAGGCCTGCAGTTTAAATGATATTGGACATGTTGAAAAACAGAACACATTTTACACTCGATTCGAAGATCAGGTGTTCTGTGTGCCTGTAGATGATGTTGTTGCGCAATATCTCATACAGTATTAAATGCAACTCGATCCTTTTTGATGTGAGCGTTTACATCAGCATCAGCTCCGCTGTGTCCTGAAACTATCCTTCCGAGATTGTAAAATGTATGCACTTGTTCTATTTGCTGCTCTTAAAGATTAATTGTTGTGTCTTCTGGAATGCAAACTTATAGCACTAGTCTTAGCAGCATCTTATTGGCCTTGGCATCAAACTGGAACTATAACAGAGCTAGTTGGAGTGATACCACTTAGGGGACGCTCACCACTTAAACCAATCAACCAAACAATATTTGGAGATTTGACAGGCGAAGGAATCGATACACCTCGTCCAAGGCAGTGGTCAGGAAATTTTTCATTCAGTATTGCCTTTACAATGATATCAGAATGTGCTTGTGCTCCATCGTGTTGGTAAAGCATTATCCTAAAATTATCCATAGTGATATCCACTAGTAGATCTAGCAATGTGTTCTCCAAAAAGTCCGCATAAATTTGCGGAAAAATGAATGATCCTATTAAATTGGTGTCGAGGGTACCAGCCCAAATATTGGTTCAGAATTTGGACTGGAAAGAGATATCCTTGTTATATGTGGGTTTGTATCTGACCAGGGGTAGAGAGTGTGAAAATGTGTGATACCGTACTCGGTGAACTCAAAATTTTAATCTTCTCTCGGAATCTCCTTCTAGTAGTCCTTGAAATGGGATATGATAAAATGGGCATAATGCTTCTCGATGAATCACCGTCCAAAGTCTACCTGCAGGCACTCCTAATCGTCTTACGGCTCGTGTTGAGCTCGACGGCGGCAGAATCCTTCAACGTTGCAACTCACAACTCCGTGCTGTTTGAAGTTACACGTTCGGTTTCACTCGTAGTTATCGATTTCTTTTTCAACTATGACTTACTCTCTTTTAAAGCAAAATTTTATCAGGTATCAGTAACAAGCTAATATCGACAATAAAACACAATTACAATAACATTTTCATAAAATTTTTGCAGCAATAATGAAAATTAATTACCTGTGTACACTTAAAAAAATTTTCGGACCTTTGTCTTAAAAATTTTTGTATTTAAACAATTTCCTGCTTATAAAATAATTAGGTAGTCAGGGATTTCTAAGGATGCGGTTTTTCTAATCCTCTCTCTATCTGGACATTATGCCTTTTTGGAAAGGCAAACTAATAAAGATAATAAGGAAGTATATTATTTACATGAATGCCTGCGATAATTTAGAAAAATTCTGAATTTTAGGTAATTGCAAAACATTTTTTCCAACGAGTTAGATCAACATTGTCGAAAATTTTAGCGTTTGTTTAAGACTCTGCGTTGAGCAGATCAAAAGATAAGAAGAAAAGACCGATGTGCATACCGTAAAAATTGCATATTTATGAATCACCCCGTAACTCCCAAACGGTTGAGATTGCCCTATTTTTTAGACAACAATTACAGGTCAAGCAGTACCAGATAATCTCGCAAAATTCCTTATTTAATGTAGAGATTGCTGAAAATGAACAACGTGAAAAATTTATTAAAGAATGTGGAGTAGATTTGCAAAGTTTTGAAAGAAATATTACCAGGAACAAAAAGTTGACTGTGGCGAAACCTGTTTCAGGTTAAATCGCTGAAGTACGAAAGCATGTTTCTATTTTTTTTATTTGACAAATATTAAATAAAAATATTTATTGTGGACCAAGTTATCGCCATATTCGTGCCTTTCGGTGACCATCATAACATTTTACTGCTTTATCTAACATCAATCAAACAAAAAAATCATTAGTTTAATAAATAACCCAGTGCCTTATCGAAGTTTTTTTTGTTTTCCTGATAATTTTCCAAGAAAAAAGCGCTAATTTATTGTTTATAAAAAATAGAAATTTTAATATGTAAATAAAAAATCCTTCGATCATGCACTAGTTTTTTACGTTTTCAATAAGCTGTATAAATATTATTCAAATCTGTCGAGCAAGTGCAAACTTCTTTAGGAGCGTTGAGCGATTTTTCGTAGGGGAAAATCTTATGGGTTCGCGTCACCGACATGCTAATGTTAACAGTATATTTGTATCGTGGCCAGCAGTGAAAGCGTGTCGGACGCTTTTTGGATGGATAACATCTTGTGACTGCCTGTGCAATATTGTATATAATTGTTGCTCGGAGTAGCAATAGATGTGGAAACCAGACTAATTTTAATAATTTTAATTTACAAATTATGAAATTTAAATTTTTGATAGTACAATTAATTTGAAAATTAAAAAAAAACCACTGTTATTTCATAGTTTTAAGTTTTCACTTGTTTTATTTTTTGGCAAATAAAGTTAAAACATAATATGATAACTTTGTTTTATTTGTTTTTTAAAATAAATTAAACTGCTGCAAAAAAAGTTATTTAAAATATTCATCTTTTCATGCCGCTGACTACCTCTAATTTGAATTTGACATTTCAGGCGACATTCCCCCTTAACGCACTCGCCACTTGGCCAAGAAGCAAAAATGCTTATCACACGTACAGGGTTTTTACTTAAGATATCCTTTCCTCTCGTTCTTTGTTCTAAGAACTGGAGAGTATAAGTGTAGAAGCAACTTGAAACTCTTGCCGCGCACGTTGTGATGTGTCTAAAAGGAATCAGACTAGCAATTTCGTTAGAACAGCAGCCGTGAAAAAAGCAAACACTTACTTGGACTTTGTGAAACACGGAAAATTCCATGTGTCCGGCTCCTGCCAAATATGGATATTATATTCGAGTCTAGGCCTAATGTGGGACTTGTAGATCAGTCCCAAGCCAAATGAAGTGAAATACTGTTACATCTCTGTGGATAAGTCAAGCATTTTATTGCCTTTTTAGCAATTACAAATATATGATCGGTTCAGCTAACGTTGATGAATATCTCAATACCCAAGATGCTTAAGGAGGGTGAATTAGGTATACTCACTCCGTCGACAGAAATGGGCTGAGTGTGCGTTTTTTTTATATTTTTTTTTTTCAGAATTTGGCCAAAGCTTAGGGGACAATTCTTTGGCCGGAAGAGAATTAGGGTAAAGGAAGTGAATGCCTTGTTTTTGCTTTGCTGCGAGACAGAAAACAGCCCAAAGACGGAGTAGGTTTTTGTTTTCAATTCTATTTTAAGAACCCACGAACGCGAAGACCATGTCGAGGTAGCCGTGCCGCTCAACCAATTGATCCAACGCCGTCTCCACTCCTGCATACCTTCGTCTCCGCTGGGTGTTTTTAGGAGTCATTAAAAGGCATTATGTTTTGGATGCATTAAACATAACACGGTTTGAGTTGCCCTAACCTAGGATCGTAGAAATTTCCTTATTTAATGATCCAAGCATCCCTTCTAAAATAGGATTGCAAGTGAGAGATAAAAGATCATTAATAAAAGGAAGAAATAGGGTGGATGAGAGAAGTGCACCACAAGGTACACTTGCATTGATTTCGTATGGCTCATATGCAACTCCGTCTATTATTACATGGACTGAATGGCCTCACAAGAAACTTATACTGTTCTCTTGGGAGCAGCGAATAGGCTTGAACTCCAATAGTATTGCCTGTGAGCAGCCGATAGGCTTGAACTGCAATGGTATTGCCTGGGAGCAGCCGATAGGCTTGAACTCCAAACTCTTTAGTCCAAAAACTTGGTTACTGACTGACGTTTTTATTGCTTAAAGGTAGGGTTTATATACACATTTTCTTATGATAAAACGCTTATTCCAGAATGTGGATTTTAACCATGCTCATAATTGCAAAATATCTTGATTCGTGTTTTGATTTAAATTATTGCTAAAGAAAGTATCGGAACAAATTGCAGGTGAGCACTTTGTTCTTAGATGGCTCAATTGCTTTAAGCGCCACGAATTTGTTGGCCGTCTAGTGCTAGTTCTTTAGGTGAGTCAAGCTCTTTGTTACCGGTAGGCAAAAGAAGATCAATGTTGCACTCGTTTGGGTTGGCTGTAAAGCTTTGCCCATTAAATATGTTTATTGTTTATAATTGTTGTTTACACTCGATTTCAGTGCTGCTGACCGAAATTAACGTAAGTCAGGAAATTGTGCATAGCAATTTGAGTGAAGCGAGCTCATGTTTACTTTTGAAAGCAATTCGCATCTGAATTGCGTTAGAACATTGGGGATTAATTATGTGGTATATTACAAACTCTCTATTTTAAGAGGTGAGGGTTCAGGCCAAATGCTTGAAGTTTGGCTAAAAGGCAAAATGCCAAGCTCTATCAAAAGCTTTCGAAATGTCAAGAGGACTTCAGACTACCCAGAATTATGTAGACAATGATTCCAGCGATCCGTTAGAGCCGTTAGTATGTTTCTCGTTGAATGTCCAGCGTTTAGGTTTTGCCTAAACATGAGCAAGTTTCCATGTAGTAAAAACACTTCCATGGAGTATAACAGGTGAAAAAGTTTGCGCAGAGGTTTAGACATATTAGGGGCCCAGCATTTTAAAAATAGGAATGAAAAATCATTAGGTCCAATAGCTTTGGACGCATCGAGCTTGGAAATAACCTTAAAAACTTCCTGAGTGCGAAAGTGTAGCGGCTTTTGCTAGTGCACTACGGCGGAGATGGAGAAGGCTGTGGTGTGGTAAGTATGAATTAGCAGGAAGCAGGTTGGCTTTGTCCAAAGATCCAGCACAAACATTTCCATTATAGAAATATTGGTGAAATTGAAGAGCTGGTGAAATTGGTCTTCACGATTTTAACGACAAACCCCAACCACTAATCACTGATTTGCATACACATATTTCGCGCAGCTCTTTACTTCTAAATTCCTCTGGTGGACACAATTTAAATACCTAGAAAACTGCTTCTTTGTATTTAATGGCCATAGAACAGCTATTATTGAAGGAACTGGTATTAGTTGGCTTCTCGTTTTGAAGCTGAGGAATAATGGAATAAAGCATATGATTGTCCTTGGTGAAGAGGCAATTAGAGCAGCCCGTCCCTCTGAGACATATATTAAAGCCAACCCAGTCAGAATTGTATAATGCCACACTAAGCTTTGGTGGACTCTTGATTAGTGGCTTTCAGAGAGAAGATGTAAAATTAGTAGGAGCTCAAGGGAGCCGCGACCGAAGCAGGGTATTTGTCTGGATGCTATGTTAAAAGAAAGATCCACAAGATGCGCGTTGTGTCCCATGATATTAGGAACGCGAGTCAGAGACTCGTCGAACTTGCAATTGCAAAATAAAGAACTCGCTAAATAATTCGACATGACTTCCAGATGGACATGTGGCAGATGAGGACATTATAGTCCCCAGCTAGAACGTTTTCAGAAGACGGAGATTTTTCCAGAATCTTATCGGTATTTGAAGCCAATTTATCAAATAAAATAGTTTTTAAAAAATAAAGTTGAACCGACTTCACAAAAAGCGCTAAAAAGCAGAAAATAATTTTTAATTTTATATCTATTACGACATTTTGGAGTCGGTGCAAATCATACACACAAAACAACTACAACCAAAATATTTAATCGTCATTTCTTATGATCCCGTAAGCTGAAAGGTTCAGGTAGTATTATGAATTATTTTCAATTGTGGTTTTGTAGTTGTTTTATTTGTATAATTTGCAACGACTTCAAAATATCGTAATAGATATAAAATTAAAAATTGTTTTATGTTTTTTAGCGCTTTTTGTGAAGCCAGTTGAACTTTTTTTTTAAAACTATATTATTTGTCACTTTTTAGTGTCTTCTACTATATACAACGAAGAAAGAACAATCCAAACCGGTCCACGCGTTTAAAAGTTATGTTTAACCCCCTACCCCACCTCCATTTCACTAAACTTTTTTTCTCATGGTAACAATAAAGGAACATACTCTACCGAACAGAAAAGGAATCATCGGAATCGGTCCACGCGTTACGAAGTTCCTACTCCTCCCCCTTCCCCCCCCCACCCACCCCAGCAACATTTGTTTTCTCGTAGTATCAACAAAGAATCATATTCTACCCAATAGAAAAAGAATTATCCAAATCGGTCCACGCGTTACGAAGTTAGACTACCCCTCCCCCACCCACACCTTTTACCATAGCTCCAAATTATTCTCCTATTAGCAATGGGGGATCATACTCTATAAAACAGAAAAAGAACCATCGAAATCGGACCACGCGTTACAAAGTTAGGTTCCACCCCCACCCCCGCCCCACACTTTTTTCTCCTGGTATCAACTACGGAACATACTCTATCGAACAGAAAAAGAATTATCCAAATCGGTCCACGCGTTACAAAGTTAGACTACCCCTCCCCCCCCCTCCCCCCACCCTAGGCCAAATTTTTTTTCTCCTATTAGCAATGGGGGATCATACTCTGTACAACAAAAAAAGAACCATCCAAATCGGACCACGCTTTACAAAGTTAGGTTTCACCCCCACCCTCCCACCACAACCTTACCAAAATTTTTTTGACATAATCGAAGGAATAACTACACTTCTTTAATTATCAATGTGAATCTGTGCTTTGTGTTGTACCATAAACGAAGGAGTAACTAGTTATTCCTTCGTTTATGGCTATACACACAATCTGGCTACTGAGCAGAAATTGCAGAGTGGTTCTTGTTCTAGGTACAAGCTCCTGTGCGTTTTTGTATAACAAGTTACGATCTGAGCTTCTTGGGATGCGAGACTGTTTCTCAATATCGGAAAATGCATTGCATGCTGCTCTTCCCTGTTGAAGGGTCTTTAAAGTTATTCCTTCGTTTATGCTACAAGCCATATACTAACGAATTTTACACACACATATAAGGCCAAAGTGGCCTGACATTTCTTTCAATTTACATTGCTTCTTATAGCAGCCCGGGGATGATTTTTCTTTAAACTCCACCTAGTGCCTAAACTATTGCTTCTATGAAAAAATTGTTTCGTTCTGCTTGGAGTAGATAAAACAATCTTTCTAATGAAGTAAAAATATTCATACGCTATTTAAGAAAATAACAAACCTAAAAGCGCGGAAATGTACGGAAGTGGAAATTTAAAGAAAATACAAGCGACAGAGCATGGTCGGACAATGACTTACTGCTTGCGTTTTGGATGAAAATTCGGTTTGCAACTAAAATTTCACGTTTAATCAAAGATTTCTTGTTATTTTCCTTAATAAAGTGTACATGTTTTTACTTTGTTAGAAAGATGATTTAGTCTGCTTTAAGTTAATATAAAACTAATAGTTTTGTCGCTAGGGCGAGTTTAAGGAAAAATAACTACCTGGCTACCATAAGAAACAATGTAAATAGGACAATTCCAGAGCCCTGCACGGGCCGGGCCCACCCGCACCCGCCTGATCAGCGACCGGACTTGTCTCCGGGCAAGGCAGGGTCTCCCCAAAACATCTATCGGGCCGGGCCAGATCTCGGTCTTTAAAAGTGAAAATCGGTACACCTGCAGTCCTAAGTGTCTGGAGAGCCCAAAAAGCCCAGTGTCCGACGAAGTTCAACTTTGGTTTAAAAATTTTTTTGTGTGATTTTTCTAGGTGTGGGAATATGTCTGGTAATTATAGGAATATGTCTCGTAATTATAAGAAAGGTATTCCCACCTACAAGTTAATTACGAAGTGTCTTTTACTAGACGTGGTGGGCGGGCTGGTGGACGCGTGGTGGGATGTAGGAGGTGAGTGGGTGAATAAAAAAAGATGTCTGTAAGTTATAAAAACGTGCACCTTACCTGTAATTTAATTGCAACGTGTCGTCTTGTACTTAAAGTGTTTTGCGAGTTGGTGAGGCGTGTTGTGGGTGATGAACCACCCACCCCCCACCAAACCACCATCCACCCAACACACTCGCACACACCTACCAGCCACCCTCCAGCCAACACCCACATACTACTCACATTCACTCCTACTCCGGCGAGCTGCACGTTTTTATAATTACCAGCCGTCTTCTTTTCATTCACCCCCTCAACACCTACATCCTACCACCCACGCACCCTAATTAATTCTCACTTCAAAACTATCATGCATTCATTTCAAACCATTAATTAATTTTGTTTCTCGGAGATGAAAAGTGGAATCAAAGTGTTCGCCAATTTGAAACGTACAATCTTCGCGTTAGAGTGTGAGCATTCAAATTAGAATGATTTCTATTGAAATGGAAAATTATAAGTAAATTTAGATTTCTATGAAAAATTCCACACGCACACATGCATGTATATTATAAGTATAGCACACAATATGGTATAAGATCCACGGTAACGGAACTACAGTATACTTGCAAACATTATCCCGATAGTGATAAGCGATTAGCAATGCTCAAAAGAATAGAATTATGAAAAATGCAGAAGTCAGTTGTCACTCGTAGTCGCAATAACGGTCAGGTGCACGTTTTTATAATTACCAGACTTCTTATTTTCATTCACCTTCACATGCTCACCTTTTCTATTAATGAACGATATTCTGTTCTATTTAAAGGGGTATATATGCATCACACTGTCTATCTGTTAAATTTGGCCGGATTTGGGCAAGCTGGGCTGGGCGCGCCCGTTGAAAATAAAATACCTCAGATGGAGTACTCCGATTTTTCGGATGTAATGAAGGCCGAATATCGGGCCGAATAAAATTCTGGCCGGGCCTGGACAAATGGGCTGCCCGTTTGTAGGGTTTTGGACCATTCAGTAAGACCATTTACGACTTCATACAAAAGTCCAGTTCATGGCTTGTAGTTTAAGGTGGTTTTGGCTCTGCTGAACTTTGATCACAACGAAGGCACCAAATGCTCAACAGTGGAAACCCGTTAAGCACATTTAACGAAGCACGGGTGTGCTTCTTGAATATTGGATGGAAAAAATTAAATAAAGAGGAGCGGCCTCACCAGGCTATGCTTTCTGTTAGAGCATAAAAGCGCTTTCCCTTAGGGAGGTGGTACTACACTTTTAAATGAATAAACATTCTCTTCCGCGACTTAGATTATTTGAGATCGGCGGCACATCGGTTTTCGTCAGCAGTGTCACTTCTTAGCATTAATAGTACACATTTCGTACGACCACCAATTTAGCCAACGAATTAAAAAATATAAATTTCAAGAATGTTTTAATTCAATTTCTAACTTCAATTTCACCGACAAGGAAAATGACCATAGTTGAAACAATTTATATTAATTATGACTCATTTCTTCCGATCAATTAATTTCTACTGAAGACTCTGGAGCAAGTGCTCGACGTTCACCTTAAACAAACTCTTGATGGAAACCGTATGTTACGATCCCAGCCCGCTTACTGCACAGTAAAATCCAAAGAGGCGGCTCATCATGAGGATGGCTCTCTCTCTCTCTCTCTAGTACCCGAAACTCCTTCACGGGAAAAAAAATTCACCCGAATCGAGACAACTATTGCAAGACATTACGGCATTTTTATAGTAATCAGTTGTCAACAGAGAACAATCATGGCTCGCCGTCGGTGGAATTCGAACCTGGGATCTCCGGATTAGGCACTTACTCCACCAACGACTTTTTGTAACGTTTCCAGAAGATTTCAGCACTCTTAAGAATAAAAAAAATATATAACTGAATACACTCTTGCAGAGTTCCTAGCCATAGAAAGCGCCTTTAAAAACATTCGCTCTGAATCTATCATTGATGCTCCAACCGAGCTAGACGTAGAACAGGGTTTTGGGTAATACAGTCTGGGAACGTCGTCGTGCTGTCAGACATGAATCTATACCCCTCACAGTGGAGTCCTGTCTCCCCCACTTTGGCAGATCGTGGAGAGCGCACTAAAGTCAACAGATGGTGCAAACATTGTGGGATGACTGTGAACTCGTTAAAGAACGACCTGATGCTCTTCACCATTAAAAAAAAAGTACGCAGATTTCCCATGCACAAACTGAGCGTGCGTATACTCTTCTTATTCTCCAGGCTTAAGCACTTGGAAGTGGTTCTGGAACCCAAGTTGAACCAGAAGCAAAACATAGAAGAACGAGTCAAAAAGGCTAGTTTGCAACCGAACTTTTGGAAAAATATGGAACTGAAGCCTGTGGATGGAGACAGCTGTTGTACGTCCTATTCTTACTTACGGCTTCCTAGTTTGGCGATCGACCATGGGCAAAGGGTATGACAAGGCGCAATTACATAAGTTGCAAAGAGCCGCTTGGATTTATGCTTTTTTTTGCGGGAGAGGTGAAAATCTTCCAAAAGACACCAGATAGCCCGTGCCCTACGGTAGTGTGAGATTCTTACTCACTAAAAACACCTCTCTGGGGATTAGCCGAAACAGACCACATAACCGGGTCCCTTTTCGTCCCCTCCCAGTCTCCCTTAGTGGGGGCAACTGAGTATCCAGTTATCCCACTGTCGCCACTAACCTCGGTTTCCTGGGTCACTGCTAGAATCCTAGCCTATCTGCATAAATCCATGATTTCCTACCGTCTCCATCTTGGTCCATGCGTTAGTTACATCATTTACCCCTTCACTGTCTACGGCATTGAAGGGTTCCAGGCCGTAACGCTTTAGTCCTGAGCCAGGACAAGAAACCCCCTCCGGATTAACCGCGGCTAACCCTTTGGAAGGCAGATCTGCATCTTCTCCTGGTGTGCGTATCGCGGAGATAGCCAACTCGTTAGAGTCTCCCGTCTCTGCACCGCCGCACCTGAAGAAGTGCTAGTTGTTATTATGCCAATGGCACCTTTCTCCAGGACTGCTACAGCAGTTTCAGCCGGTGGAAGAGCGAGCCAGCCTCCATAGCCGCCACAGTTCCTTCGAAAGGTAATTCTCCCAAAACTGCTACTGCTGCGTTGCGGGTACCGTGGGTATAGCCAACCTGTTGGGGTCTCCCATACAATCCACCTCCACTACCCATACAATCTACCTCCACTGCAGACTCTCTTGGATTTAGGGGATTTTTCAAGAGGTTATCTCCTCCCGCATTAGTTACTTGGCTACATTCTAGGATGCATTGCCCGGTTCCTACCACTTGGAGGTGTAACTAACACTTGAGAATATCCAGATGAGGATCACCGTATCCTAGAAGGCTTCAACTCGTCCGTCCATTCTCCAGCAACCTTGGATTTATGCTACTGGAGCTCTACGCACTACCTCAACGGAGGCTTTCAATTTTATGCTGCACGCCCTGCCCTTTGGCTGTAGTGGATACTGACTTAACACCGAGGCGATTTTCTACTACAATATTATACCCTACCTAACTTTGATTTCACGAAGAGCAAGCGCAAGCTCATTCCAAGTGGAGGTTCTTGTGATCCCGAAGAAATGTTGCTTGCTGGGATGCAGTGATGTACCAATGACGAACGTTGGCATTTTTACGGATAGCCATAAAGACGCTTGACTCAGCAACCACTTCCTCAAAGCTAGTGAAGAACTGTAGAGAAAAAAAATCACCTCTCTGAGAGATAAATTTAATATCATCCTTTTCTGAGAACGAGAATGAGAGAACGGATGAGCTCGCCAGAAAAGTCCTTAACCTCAGATGGAGTACTCCCTCAACCAGTGCCATCTCTAGAGCAACTTAGACAAGCTTTAACAAAAACACAACATCGGAGCTACTCAGCATCACCAGTGAAAAAGAAACCATACCTCATCTTCTCTGTAAGTGACCAGCTTTGTGGAGCATTACAAGAAAGTCACTGGGAGATTACTTCCTGGGGAACCTACAAGTAATTTCAAGATAGTAGGAAGTTAGACCAATTGCTTAACTCATTGGGTTCACTTAAGCACATTCCTCAGGTCTTGTCGGCATTTCTGTATTCTACCTCATTGCTTCTGATATGCCGTAAACAACAACAGGGTATTAGAGGTCGTGGTACACAACGGCACGTTTTATTGCAATGCTGGTCTCGTTGGCCGGAACTCGCTACTTAAACCAACCAACTATGACTCATGTCATAAATATAAAGTAAGAAGTAAAAAAAATTGTGCGAAGTGATACAAATGTTACTATAAGATACTCCGACAGAAATATTAGTCTAATATTATTAGGAAATTTAAATCATATTCATAGACCTTTTGAAATTATTGTGCTACTTGGAACTGGGAATACCCAACGACATATTAATGTTAATAATTTGTTGGGCAAGACCTAAGTGCATCGTTACCAGGATTTCATGCCCTCTCAAGGTGCGACTTTAACCGTGCTTTTCATGGAAGAGGAATTAAATTCCATTTAAAACGATTGCGACTCTACAAGTCCTTGAGAGCATTTACAGGCGTTTCAAATTTACACAATTATGATAAAGAGGAACTCCAGATAAATACAGAAGTATTTACCTGTCAATAAAGGAATCAATAACGTAATGTTCGAGTTTCTGTGAACTGTAGTTTGAATACCTTTATCTCTGGTTTGCTTCGGTTCCTTGAAGTGAAGTGAGATCTAAGATTCCTCTTGTCTTCTCTCTACCTGGTTCCCTGTCCAGAATTAGGTGAGCTCATGAATTGTGAACAATGTGCAGCACTTAGCACTTTTCTTCTGTGACCCTTTTATTTGCGTGACTTACTTTACACAGGTTGAATTGAACAACTAAAAACTCTTCATAATTTATTTGATGTACTTCACAGAAGTACAGCGAGAAGACTGATTTCATATGATAACAGAATAGCAAAAATAAGCTGTACCTACATTTATACTTTTATGACTTGAATACAATAGAAAATTCACCTAAACAAAATAATTAAATGGCATCGAATTATTACAGTGTATTACAAAATTGTTGGAAAGTAAACATTGTGTGAACATTTTCCGGACCGTTAAGAACACCTGTGCTTTACAACTTGGTAACTTGTGTAGTCTGTTGATAGCCCGCTTGCATGGTACACCTTGTCTGCGAACTGTTGCGACTCTTACCAAGCCGTCTTTACCCGGATGTGTCTGAATTACTCTGGCCAGTATCCACTTAGACGAAGGAATTTTGTCTTCGTTAATAATTACCAGATCGTTAACCTTTAAGTTTGGTGACTCGTTTCTCCATTTAGACCGTTGTTGTAAGAACATTAAATTTCCAAAACCCTTGCATCATAGACTGCAGATGTTGCCATCGACCCAATCTTGATATCTTGATGTCTGTCAGGTCCGGTTCAGGAAGTGTTGTACAGGGCTCTCCTAAAAGAAAATGGGCAGGAGTCAATGCGTCCAAAGATTCGGGATCTAGTGAAAAAGCAGCATACGTCTTAGGTGCCACTTCATTGACTAAACTCCTGCCTCCCATAACCCCCCCAAATGAGGAGCACTCGGTGGGTTGAAGTGAAATACTATATTATTCTGTGAAAGAAACTGTGATATTAGAGTATCTTTATTTCTATGAAAAGTTAATTTATGCATTTCAGTGATTTGATTTCGACCACCTACAAAATTTGTGCCGTTATCACAATAGATATTTGATGGAAAGCCACGTCGTGATATGAATCTTCGGAGACTGGCTAAAAATTCGTCTGCACTAAGCCTTCTAACTAGATCGAAATGAAATGCCTTAGTACACATACATACAAATAGTGATATGTATCCTTAATGACTCGACCTGCTCTTGATAGTAATGACACAGGGCCTGCGTAGTCTACTACAATGTGGGAAAACGGACGAGTAGGTTTAATTCGCGCTTCCGGCAAGTTGCTCATTAACTGTGCTCTCTTAGGTGCCGTTTGCCTCAAACATGTAACGCATTTTCGATAAATGTTTTCTGTACATATTTTATGCAAAGGGTAAGAGCTCTATTCATCTCCTGCGCCGAAGGATAGTCTACCTGTTTTTCACTCTGTGTCGCCCTGGAATTCGATATGAATCTCAAGCAATACGCTACGATTCGAATGAGCTTAGTGAACGACGATATCTTCAAAGCTAGATTCATTATAATGTTAATATTGGCTTCATGGAAGTGTGAAAGTAATTGTGATTTTCTTTCTTCCTCAAAGACGGCCTTTGTTTTTTGTATTGGTACTGATTTACCCCATTCGATTTTACCTTACCTTAGCCATTTTGGATCTTTCCACCAGATGTCAGCTTCAAGTAGATTTTTAGGTGATACTCCCATAGATGCTATATCAGCTGGGTTCTCGTCGCTGGTTACATGACTCCATTGAGCTTGGGGTTAATTTTCCAATATTTCTGCCGTCCTGTTTGCAATATAAGTTTTCCATCGTCGAGGTATATCTGACAGCCAAGACAAGGTCACCATAGAATCCGACCAGGCATAAATTTTGTATGTCCTTTAAGGATAGAGCGTTGATTATCATCTTTGTTTTTGCAACAACTATGTTTACAGAAGAAAGAGATTCATTTCCAGGACAGTTGCTGCGACAGTAGACAACTGCAGCATATGCCAATTCCGAAACGTCTGCGAAGCCATGTAATTCAAGTTTGGTTTTATTGCCATATGTACGCCTTGGAATCTCCAACTTTGACAGGGCTGGTAGGTTGAACTTTATACTTTCCCATTCGACTACTATTTCCGCTAGCAGTTTGTCAACCCACGTACATTTTAGTACCCATAACCGCTGAAGCAAGATTTTTATTCGTATAACAACCGGAGCTTACCAGCCTAATGGGTCGAAGATTCGGGAAGAATCGTCCTTTTTGTTTCAGCTTTGAATTTAATCTCAGCAATTCTTGAACAAAACACATCCTTAAGTGGATCCCAGTCAATTCCCAAGACCTTCAGCACATCCTGAGTATCGTCAATTGCAATTTCGTTGTTAAGGCTTCCTCCTATGCATTGAAAAATTAAATCACTTGAATTTGATCGCCATTTAGTAAGATTAAATCCACTTGATGCCAGCGCACTTGCCAGATTTTGTTGTATTGTCATAGCCGTTAAAAGAGAATCGGAACCGCTTAAAAGATCGTCCACGTAGAAATCATTTTGAATTATCTCAGAAATCCGTGGGGATGTCTTCTTTAGAGTTTCGCCAATTTCGTGCAATACTGTAGTAGCTAAAAATGGAGCTGAGGCTGTACCGTACGTGCGGCTCCGACTTCGCAGCCAAAAAACTTGCCAGTGTGCCGGAGTTTCTGACTCTGAGTTGTTCGGCCCTGAGTTCCAGGTCTTTCGTCGGGATCAACACTTATCTGACCCGTGTTCACCTGTTGTTGGTGGAGTTTTATGCGCGGTTAGGGGGGGGGGTCTCTCGTGCTCGGTCGTTGACATTTCTGCCTCCCGCGATCTCGAGCTCTTATGCGTGGTTCTAAAATTTCCCACTAGAAGCTTATTTGTTCTAACTACATATGTTTCCCCTTGTTCACCCTCCACTGTGTATGAGCTGCTTGCGGCGTCTGTCGACAGTTTGTCTGACTCCATGCTTCCCTCGGACGAAATTGTACTCTTTGGTGACTTTAATTTGTCCTGCATTGGCTGGGTACATTCTCCTGACGCTGATGGTCTCTTACCCTCGTTCACGTCTGCTCCCCAATTTGCATTATCCTTTCTGGACTCTGTAGCCGCTTCTAACCTGGCTCAATGCTGTGATATTACTAATGATTCAGGCAGATTTCTGGACCTTGTGTTCTCGTCTGACCCTGACTGTACGACTGTTATGAGATGCCTGACCCCCTTCGTTCCTGAATCAAGTCACCAACCCTCGCTTCTGACTGTCATGTGTTTCGACACCGCTGACACGTTTCCCTCCCTATTAGGTGACCTCTTCTTTAACTTTAAACGGGCTGATTTCACGCCCATGAATAACTGGCTTCTTTCTTGTGATTGGTCGAGCGTGCTGGAGCGCTTTTTACGATGTCCTTTACGCTTGTTTTACCCGATTTGTCCCCATCGGCACTTCTCGATCGGGTTCGTCACATTTGTTTCGTCCCTGGCTTGACGGTACCTCACGACATGTGAGGAACTTAAAGAGCAAAGCTTGGAAGAGGTTTTGTGTTTCTGGATGCCACGATGACTACTTGGTTTACCCTGATCTCTGCCAGCGTTTCTCCGCTCAGATACAGGACTCCTACTCCGAGTATTTGTCTAACATGAGAGCCACGCTGCGTTACGATCCTAAACAGTTCTGGAGGTTTATCAATTCGAAACGTAATTGTGACGCTTATCCTTCCTCCTTGAGGTACCATGACTGTGAGAGCGATGACCCGTTTACAATTGCTAATTTCCTCGCGGAATTTTTTCGAACTTCTTACTGTGATTCCACCCGTGATATTTCCACCTCTGACTTTGACCACTTGACGGGGCTCCCGCCTACTTCCCTTGAGTGTAAGGACTTAGTATTTGACGACGGATGTGTTGCTGAACATCTATCTGATTTGGCAGACGGCTTTTCGAGTGGTCCCGATGGTATTCCCGCTTGCTTCTTGAAGAAATACCACCTGCCTCTAGCTGGTGTTCTCTGTTATCTGTTCAATTTTTCCTTGCGTTCTGGTCGCTTCCCCGAACTTTGGAAGACCTCTGTTTTGATGCCGTTCCATAAGAAAGGAAGCAAATCTGACGTTTCCAACTATCGATCGATTGCCAGCCTGTGCCATACTGCGAAGGTCTTTAAGTCTCTCATCAGTGACATACTCCGATTTCACTGCAGTCCTTCTTTGCGGTCTTTCCAGCACGGCTTCCCTAAAGGTAAATCGACGACTACAAACCTTCTTGAATTCGTTAACCATTCTCTGCCGACCATCGAAGCGGGGAAGCAGGTGGACTGCGTGTTTACGGATTTTAGTAAGGACTTCGATAGGATTGACCACGGAATCCTAATCTAAAAACTGTCTATTCTTGGGTTTCCTCATGGCTTCGTGGATTGGCTGTCCTCTTACCTGTCTGGTCGTACACAGCTGGTCCTATTCCGTAGTGCTCTTTCCAACCAAGTCATAGTCAACTCCGGAGTGCCTCAGGGTAGTATTCTTGGCCCCCTCCTGCTCATCATATATATTAATGATGTTTCGCTTCTGCTATCCCATAGTAAAATTTTGTGTTATGCAGACGATGCCAAGATTTTTCGCACTGTTACCCGCGAAATAGACTGTGATTTCCTGAACTCTGACTTGGCTTCGTTCTGTGATTGGTGTTCACGTAGAAGATCTTCCTTCCTCTTCGATTACACTGTCGATGGTGTTGTCTTGGGTAGGGTGGACAGGATGAAGGATTTTGGCGTTGTCCTTAACTATCGTCTTTCTTTCGAGGATCATGTGGACTTGATCGTTGTTAAGGCTAGTTCGATGTTGGGTTTTGTTAAAAGATGGTCTAAGGAGCTTGATGATCCTTACTTAACCAAACTTCTCTACTGCACCTTCGTTAGGACATTTTTGGAATACGCTAGCCCTGTGTGGTCCCCCTACTTTGCCGTGCACGTCAACCGCGTCGAGGCAGTGCAGCGTAGATTCCTTAGGTTTGCTCTCCGCGGACTTCCCTGGATTAATCCTTTGCTTCTCCCCTCTTACACCGATCGTTTGTGTCTGATTTCTCTCGACACCCTCGAAAAGAGGCGCAATATTGCCAAAATAGTATTTTTGTTCGATATATTGCAGGGAACGATAAACTCACCCGAACTACTGGAGGCGGTCAACATCTCGATCCCGCGACGCTCCTTAAGAAATCGAGAGTTCCTGTACGTCCCTGGTCATCGAACTCTATATGGGATGCACGAGCCCATCACGTCGATGTCTCGCCTCTTTAATCAACATTTCACCAACTTTGACATGGACTTCTCTAAGTTGCGGCTGAAGGGCTTACTCAGGCAGTGCCTAAGCTGATGGGGGTGATTTGAATTCTGTTGATTGCTGCCCCACAGTTATTTTAAGTTTTAGTTTAATAATTTATATATATATATCTATATATATATATATATATATATATATATATATATATATATATATATATATATATATATATATATATATATATATACCGCTGTATTAGTCATTTGTGACGAATCTGTATTGAACAAATAAACAAATAAACAAGAAACTGTATTCAATTTATATGTTTCAACCGGCTCGTTGGAATCCTTGCGCCATAAGATTCTTTGGAAATTGCGATCATCAGTAACTATTAATATCTGCCGAAACATTTTTTCGACATCAGCGGTAAACGAAATTTCATTTTTTCTAAAATTCAAAAGAATTTTTATCAGGTCCCTTTGGATTGTCGGTTCAACCATTACATTTTGATTTAGGGATAACCCGGTGAAAAATTCGCAGGACCCGTCAAAGACTACTCTGATCTTTGCCTGCGGTGAGTTTTTGTATACCGCATGATATGGTAGATAATAAACCATATCATCATTGACTGACTCTTCATCCTTTGAAACAATAGCCATATGTCCACGGCGTTGATATTCTGAGGATCCTTTGAAAACCTGTTTTCTATTGCATACAGCCTTTTTAATGCATTTTGGGTGGACTACCCGAGCTTATTAGACTTGTATTTAAATAGTAGTGCAACAATATAACGACCAGTTTCGTCTCGACGTAGTTTGTCTTGAAATGAGCTTCGCATTCCGTTTCTTCTTTCGTTAACGATAGCCTGCTACAATTACATTCTTCAATTTTCCAAAAACGTTGAAGAATATCATCCAAATTTTCAGCACATGTATGGAAGTTGGAAGTCGTTGTACTATTGAATGGAGAGTTACCGTGAGGAATAAACCCAAACAATGTTTCATGAGCAATCAGGTTTCCTGAATTATCATAAATTTTTCCTTCACAATGTAGCTCAAAGAAGACGTCTGCGCCAAGGATAATATCTACTGAGGCAGACTTATTGAAATACGGATCCGCTAAGTTAACGCCTTTAAAAGGATTCCAATCCTTGTCTGTAAATAAATCGGCTGGGATGAAAGACGTTAACTTATTCATTATGAAGGCGGTTGGTTGTACCTTTGCAGCATCATTCCAGCAAGAAGATAAATTCAGTAAAACTGATGAAGACAGACCTGTCACTGAAAAATAAGCGTGTTGCCTTTTTAACTGAAGCCGCTGAGAACAGGCCTCCGTGATATTCTACACCGGTTGAAAGAAGTGGTTGCAGTAACAGGATGTAATAAGGGATGATGATTTTTCTTGCAAATATTGCAGCGCATACTAGATTTTGCAGATTCTGATAGAATAGTTTGCTCCAAGACATGTTGGTTACCACTAAGGCTTTGCGATCTTGTGGAGTATCTATTTTAAATATTGAACATTGGTACAGGGGATGATTTAAACTGCATTTGGGGCATATTATTTGTTTATTAGCTGGTGTAGCATGCATGGATTTGACAGACTGAGGTCGGCGTGAACTTGAAGCCACTGTTCCCATCGCATCACAACGTTTGTTTAAAAAATCAATAAAATCTCTATTAGTAGGGAACTATTTCTTTACCGTCTCCTGGGCCCACAAATTGCGCGATTCAACATCCAGTTTCGTTGACCCAAGGTAAATAAGCCAAGGATCCCTGCCTTCTGCCTCCTTGCCTTAGACCTTCAAAAGGTATCAGATAAATTGCGAAAGCGTTTAACACACGGCTGGTTAATAGCAGGTGTATCTAAAAATGTTTTTACAAAAGAGGCTGTGATTTGAAATTTGTTATCAAAGCGATTTTGAAGTTTTGCCCAGCCCTCGACATAAGATGCGTCACAAGCAGTAAGATGACTGATTATTGCAGCAGCATCACCCTTTAACGAACCCTTTAAATATTGAAACTTTTGGGATCCTGATGGTCTTTCATTCCGATCAATGGAAGCTTGTAAAAGATCTTTAAAGGCAGGCTATTTATTATATTCACCGGAAAAGTTAGGTATGTTCAAATGAGGTAATCGCACATGACTTGGTTGAATGAGGTTATTACGATCGAATGATTGAACGAAAGACTGCTCCTGAGATAAAATTTGATTTACCGTAGAATTCAATTGATCAGAGGGTGAAAATTCTCTTGATTGTGAACGTGTCCGTGAATTAAGGGCACGTTGTAATAGTGAATTTGTATCAAAGAATTTCCTTTCAAATTCTTCTAACTCAGAAACCTCTCCAGCAATTAGTAAGAGTTCATCTTCAATTTCTAAAAACTCCTTTAAAATTTCATCAATTTTTTCTAAGCGATTTAAGATATCTTCGTTAAATGTCGCGTCTGAAATGCTTTCTGCGAATGTCTTTAAGCGCGTTAATGTTCCTTTCACCCTTCTACGTTTTTGTACAAAAACTGCTTTATCAGACATCGTAACTTAGTTATTAAAATAATTTAATAATAAACTTAGAAACTTGTTTAAATGTTAGTTTGTATAAGAACGAAATATATTCAAACAACTGTAATTCAAATAACTGCACTTTTTTATTTATTTAAGCTTAATGCAAGCTGTTACATAATAATACAAAATAAATACTACAAACTAAAATAAACAATAATTCATAACAGATAATTTAAGCTACAATATGAGCTATGATTATGATAAATATAAACTGGGAGGAAGCAGAATTAGTAAAGATGGGCGGGATAAAGATATAAGGCTTTGTGAAGGGATTTGGAAGTCAGAGGAGGGAAGGTCGTTGACTTTTCGTAGCATCCTGGTAATTGGTTCGCGTTGACCGTAGTTCGTGCGATCGCGGTCGAGTCGGAAAAGGGGAGTGGAGCTAAGGTTGCGAGGGTTGGTATAGATGGGTAAAGACTGCAGGATTGAAGGGCAGTCTATGGCACCAGCTAATAGCTGATGAACGAAGAGAACGTCGGAAACATCACGACGTTTACTTAGGGAGAGAGATTTGGAAACATAAGGATTGGAGAACTCTCTAGACCAGCGCTTCACAAACCCTAGCGCGGAGTTAGCTCTATTAATAATGCTCTCAATGGGAACGGAAATTGAGTTCGCTATCACAGATTATTCCTAGGTCACACAAAGAGGTAACGATAGTGACTGGTACGTCGGTTAACATGTAGGTTCTCGGGGTGGGGGTAAGACGCTTGCGGGCATAAGAGATGGACTGGCATTTGGAGAAATTGAGCCCAAGAAAGTTATTCATGCATCATGTGGTGAACGAATCGAGGTCATTTTGGAGAAAAAGAGAGTCGGTTGTGGAGGATATATGTTTAATTATTTTCACGTCATCAGCATAAATAGAGAGCTCTGAGTATTTGATGACACCATCAAAATCATTAATTGTAAGGATGAAAATTAATGGACCGAGGTGGCTGCCCTGAGGGACACCGGAACAAGCGAAAATGGGGTTGGAAATGCTGAAAAGAACATTGTACTGATGGTTGTTGAGGTAGGATTGAATCCAGGAGATGAATCGAGGGGGGAAGCCTAGGCGATCAAGTTTAAACAGGATAACGCTATGGGAGATCTTGTCAAAGGCTTTGCTAAAATCGGTGGCGATAACATCAACATATTTACCGTTTTCCAGGCACATAGTGTTTTGGAGACGAATTCGGTAAGGTTGGTTGTTGTGGTTGTCCTTTGAGGAATCGATGCTGGGAGAGGGAGAAAATAGACTTGCAGTGGAAGAACATGGAATCATAGATCAATTTTTCGAATAGTTTAGGTATGGATGATAAGGATATGTGGTTGGATACATTGTTCTGGCAGCCTTTTTTGAAGATGGGAACAATATAAGAGTTTTTCCATAATTGAGGGAAAACCCCTTGAGTGACCGAGAGGCGGAAAAGCAAAGTAAGGGGTTGACCTAGATGCAAAGCACACTTTTTCAGAACGATGGCCGGAATGCCGTCAGGACCGGGGTGAAAGTCATCCTCAAGCCCGTTAATACTGGCGGCGATTTGTTCGGGGTCAGGGTCGAAAGATGAAACCGACGTTTGAGTGCATTTGTCCGAGAATGAAAAGTAGTTAAGGTCAGGTTGTAGGGAATTGTCGCTGAAAGATTTACTGAAGTGTGCAAAGAGGTTGGCGATAAACTGAGGATCAGATGTAGAGGTATTCTCGAGCTTTAGGGTGGAAGGATAACCATTGGATTTCTTCTTAGAATTAATAAAGCTATAAAAATGGCAAATGGAATAGTTTGGAGGGAATAGTTCGTTGTCGAGAATTCCTGGTGTTAGATTGGTTTCAGTTAAGGCAAAGATATCGTGCGGGAATTTGTGGGAGTTAATTAAAATATTGGATGTTTTTGTGCGAAGTCCTCTGACGTTCCGGTAATAGACTGACAAGCTGCTGGAGAGAGGTACTTGATCGCAGACCACAGGCGCATCAGGGGGGAGGTCAGAAATAGAGAAAGCGGGAGGGGGTTAGGAGCGAAAGTAGTTTAAGGAGTCGTTGCGACTTTTTTGGAGATGGGAAATACGGCGAGAACTGACGTACGCAGCATAGGTGGGCAGATCTTCTGAAACCCTATGGGGAGGTATATTGAATGATTCATGGTATTTAGTGAAAAGTTGGAGTAAGACTGATGGGTCTGTGGGCAGGCCTTCTTTATGTATACTTAACATGACGTTGGTGCTGGTTTTACCATCAATACAGACGGAATTCTTCTTGATTCGGGTACTTAGTTTAAAGTCTGGAAATGCACCCATTTTGAACTGCCAATTGGAGTTTGGATCACTAGGTTTAGGGCTAGAGGTGCGGAAGAGTGATGATAGATTATGTTATTACTAGTGATAAGGTTCCTACTATTAGGCTGAATACTAAATTTATAAAAAGGAGAAGTTTGAAATTACCTCTGGGATAGTTAGTGGGAATTGGTTTATTAGTATTTAATTTAGGGTTAGATACAGAGGGCTGAGGGTTAAACTTAACATACTTCTTGGTCCACTTAGAAATTTCGATAGTCCCGAGAGTGAAGATTTTGCTGGCGGGGTTACTGATGAGCCACACATACTTATTCAGGATGGAGATCTTGAAGTTGCTGAATTTCCTTGCGTCCGAGGGTAACTTCAGGCAGCTAACGGGGATAAATGCAAAATTCCGGGAAACAAAGCTATGTACTCAGGAAACGGTAGCGTTGTGAGGGGCACCCTTAAGGAGGAATGAAGTATGGTCGCTTGATGAAGATGAGTATTTGCTGCCTAGTATCTTTAGTCTCTGTTCCCATTCCGATACAGTCCAGGTGGTGCCAAATTTGTTAATCGTAGGTGCGGTGGAAGTGGATTGGGATGACACTGGCGGAGAGACATTGATGACGACACCAGTACCCTTCGCCATCTCGGGCACGATCGAACCAACAGTAGCATCAACATCTGGAGCAATCTGCGCCAAGGAGAAATGCGAGTTTGTAGGAACCACTTTCTCGGTTGATTGAGGTGGAGCTGCAGATGTTGAACCCCGGCGAGTGGGGCTGTTCCTATTCGAAGATGTAGTTCCTGAAGAAGTAGAATCCGAACCAGATGCAGCAATGGTGTCAGACAGATGAAAAGAAGAGCCAAAAGAGCCTTTTGAAGTTAAACACCTAATACCAGAGGAAACTGAGCCAATGAGTTTAAAGTTTCTTTCAATGGATGTAGAGCACGAATCTAGATCCTGTTTGACGTGCCGGACACCGCGCCGAATATCGTCTATGAATGGCATAATTGACCCAGCAGGCTGGCAGCACTTAATGCGGTACCTTTACCGATAAGTTATGCTTTGTAAATTCACTGTATGTATATCTGTATATGCAAATTTTTCTTCTATTTGAAAAAATTTATTTTATTTTCTGCAAATTTTCACTAAATCTGTACACTGCTGTTCTTCTTTGAAAGTTCTATCACGAGATTTATTTAATGTTTTTCAAGGTTCAATCACGAAATTTATTTAAAGATATTTGCACCTCAATAATCAAAATTGTACAAACAGGTACTTATCTTTATATAATTAAATCCAAGATCCGGCTGCGTAGGACCATGTTCGAGTTTACTGTAGTTTGAATACCTTTATCTCTGCTTTGCTTCGGTTACTTGAAGTGAAGTGAGATCTAAGATTCCTCTGGTCTTCTCTCTACCTGGTTTCCTGTCCAGAATTAGGTTAGCTTATGAGTTGTGTACAATGTGCAGCACTTAGCACTTTTCTTCTGTGACCCTTTTATTTGTGTGACTTACTTTACACAGGTTGAATTAAACAACTAAAAACTCTTCATAATTTGATGAAGTTCACAGAAGTGTAGCGAGAAGACTGATTTCATATGATAACAGAATAGCAAAAATAAGCTGTACCTACAATTATACTTTTATGACTTGAATACAATAAAAGATTCACTTCTGTTCGAGAAACATGCAAAATATACTAAATAATAACATAATTAAATTAATCACATGGCACCACTTACACCAAGTAAATCCATAAAGTTGGCACAGTGGGATCGGCTCCAACTTCATGGATCCATCAATCGAAGGGGAACAATTTCCGGCAACAAGATCGAGCAGTCTTGACTAAGTACCTTAAGCAGACGGGCATCCACTACAATTTGTTTTTATAATATGTAATAGTTTAAGTTTTGTTTTAATGAAATTCAATGTGAAAATATGAACAAAAACGGTTGTTAAGTTAATATATAGTGAAAACGAAAAAGCTCGCTTTTACTCAAACAACTTCAATGAAATAACGAAATGGCGACGAATTATTACAGTGTATTACAAAATTGTTGGAAAGAAAACATTAGAAAATTAAAGTAAATATTGAAATATTTGATGATCGTGAACACGTAAATATAGCACGAGTTGCCACATTCATTAAAACTTATAAAATGAATGGAAAAAGAGATACTCTTACATTAAACAATACCATCGATGGAGGAATATTTCCACCATCTAAGTCGTTATTTCAACACATCGTGTAGCACACCTCTGCAGCAATAATAATAGGAACAAAAGAAGAGAAGTTTTTTAGCTTCTTAACGTGTCGACCGATTTGTAGGATTCTTCTTTTGATGAGTAGAATATGTTATCCCACTGGTACGACCAAAAAAATTTATGAACTGGGTTGGTGTGCAGATAGGGCGTTACCCAATTTATTAATTCACACACCTATATGGAAGATTCTTTTTTATTGTATACAGGATGATCCCCCATTGCTATTATATGGAAAAATGTTGACCTAGCATTGGGGTGGGGGGAGGGGTAACATAACTCTGTAACGCGTGGACTGATTAAGATGATTATGAATGCTAGAGTATCTGTTTGTATACTAAAAGAAATTGTGGGTTGTGGTGAGAGTTGGTGTATTTGCGGCGCCTAGCTTCATAAGCCATAGACCGATTTTGATTCTGTTGTAAATGATGAATGATAACAAACAATTTGTACCTCGAGTGACAACGATGATTCTCTGACAGCGATAATTCTCTTGCTGTATAGAGTACGGTGGCTCACTAGGGTCATGTTAAGAATTTTCTAAGGTGAGCGTATGAAAGAGTGACTGTGACTAATTCCGTAATACGTTGTCGGATTTGGATACTTCTGTTTCCATTTTTTCAAATGCACTTCCTCTGAAATTGCCTTGTTCTTATGAGCAGCATCCTTCGAGTCGTATATTTGAAGACACTTAAATGTGAAAAATAAAGGATTTTGTTAAAGAAAATATTGTGAACCTCACAAAAAGCGCTAAAAAGCATTAAATAATTTTTAATTTTATATCTATTACGACACTTTGAAGTCAGTGCAAATTAAACAAACAAATCAAATACCCAACTACAATTGAAGATGATATATAAAACATCATAAGGAAGGACGATTAAATACTTTTGTTGTATTTGTTTGGTTTGTTTAATTTGCACTGACTTCAAAATGTCGTAATAGATATAAAATTAAAAATTATTTAATGCTTTTTAGCGCTTTTTGTTAAGTCGGTTCATTTTTTTATTAAACTCCTTTACTTTTTATTTTTAAGTGTCTTCATATATACGACTCGAAGAATACCGCTCGTACGAAATATGCAATATCAAAAGTTGCATAGGTAGTGCACTCTAAAGAATGGAAACAGAATTAGAAAATTCTTACCATGGCCCTAGCGCGCCACCATACTCTATACAGCAAGAGAGAATTATCGTAGTCACTCTAGGCACAAAGATGTTTTCATTTATCAATCAGGTAACGTATTCTATACAACAGAATCGAAATCATCCAGATCGATCCATGACTTATGAAGGTAGGCGCCGCCACTCCTTTTCCATATAGTAGCAATGGTGGATCATACTGCATACAACAGAAAAAATCATCCAAATAGGTATAATATAAGTACTCCATAAATTTTTGTCTTCATACCAGTGGGGTAACATATTCTACACACCACAATAATAATCAGTCTCATTATTACTTCTTCTCTAAGTTAAGACTAGACTGCTTTGCAGGGATAAGATGACGTGGACGTGTTGCAGTGATCCTTCTCAGTATTAACGTTGGCGCGATGGAAAAGTTCCGCGTTTTCTAGTCCCATTAACATTCCTGCTCTCACTCCAAGTATTTTTAATAAATGCAGCAATTATCCGTAAGCTTTATTCTTGAGAAACAGAATCTCATGCTGAAGCTCATTTCCTTGTTGCTTTGGTGCCTATGTTCTTCATCACTCCAGAATGTACTTAATTTACCCCCCATAAATTTTTAAACGTTACTTTTCGCAGCATTTATTTCCTCCATGCGGAGCGGTGTAAAAAAGATTTCTTTATATTAATCCTGGTACAAGTAGTACGTGAAGACAGGAGCAGCAACAAAGTGCGATAATAAAATTCGCAGCAATAAATTAAAACTTTGCTGTTATTAAACACGAGAGGAGCTTTACGTGAGCCATGTAATGTGAAAATTTATCTCACGAGCGTCGATTAGCAATATATTAAGATACTTTTACGGAAAATTAAATTAATGAAAATCCGTCCCTCTGCGCACCCAATATTTGTTCATATCTGAACACCTTCACTCAAGCAGTTATCGCTCTTTCAGAGCTTGCGATCTAAATAGGTGATAACAGATAAAGCAGCTTTAATTTAATAATATTAGAGAAACAGATATATATTAATGGAGTCATTAATATGCGAATCATACACGTGCTCATCCTCGCATTTATGTCGGATACAGTGGAAGATGTGAAGGCATCTGATATATTGTTCAGTCCATTATAAGTCAAACTGATAAATCAAATGGATTCTAGCAAGTACAACGTGCAGCCATAATGTGGAACATAAGCAGCTGGAAGGGCTCTACTTACCAACATGAGCGTAAATGGCACATGCCAATATATTGACTACAAATGTCCAAATCAATGATTATAGGGAGCGGGAGAAGCCATTCGAAACAGCATACGGCACCGGATATTGAGACCATGAGCCAGGGGAACACTGCTTGGAAGGAAACAGGAGATTGACGGCTATGGTCTCACGCGAAAAAGTTTCAATTGCCAATTTCGAAAATATGTTGAGCTTTATGGTTGTTGTTTTGAAAGAAAAATCGTCCCAGTACATGAAAACACTTCACATGGCTTGAGAAATATTATGTACCCAAAAACTTTGATATACATATGTACAATGTTATTCCATGGTATTTGTCGCGTAATTCGAAGTGCCCCCCTAAACAAATAATCCCTAGGCCGAGCTATAAACCTTCTCAACAAAGCGAGCAAAAAAATGCAACACTTATACCTTTAGAGAGGTTATAACGGTCACTATTTGTACCAGAATACCATTACTTCGTATCTCTTACTGCTATCAATGGGTGTTAGTTTTAGCTTAACTGTGTGTAAGAAAAGGTTTGCTCCCTCAATAATTTGATTAAAAATATGCAGGAAGCGATCTTGAAAAACTTAAAATGGCGCTTTGGGTAATTAATAGCACAGATTATGAATACCCACGCAAGTGGCGGTTCAAAAACCGGCACGGAGGTGCCATAATAAATTTTCTGATGTAATTTACTCTAATTGATAGGCACCTGACAAGATACCTAAGTGCGAAATAAATCTTTTAAAATTAAGGCCTTGTATAGTTTTTATGAAATTTTAATTACCAATCCAATGGTTTGGTAGTCTTAGAAAATATATTTTGGCAGAATATTCACAGTTGAGCTAAAATCTGGCACTTCAGAAAGTGTTTTGACAGAATTAATAAGTGTTTTAGTAAAAGAGTCTTATTCGAAGTGGTTTTTCTTTAAGAAAAAGTTAGTGAAAGTTCAAAAATTTAACATCTATAAAAAGAAAAAGGAAGAAAGTTAGTAATATATTTGGAATAATAGTTAATAGAGTAGCTGTAAAATTGTATTGTAATGTTATTAATATGTAATGACCTTTATTCTGTAAGTCATAATACAGTTACGGGATAAACACTGTCGATGACTCTCCTTGTGTTCTATGGATATGGTACTCCTCTCCGCCCTTTTTTTAATATTTCTTGTTTTTGTAATTAATCACCAGTATTACACAAGAAAAAATATTTAGTTAATGAAGTGGTATCTACACATTTTTATAATAGTTATTATCCTGCACTCAAGTGTGTTTTCTTTTATTGTTTGCACACACGGCAGTCTACCACTGCATAGTACATACATATGTAGTTTCATACCGTGGCCCATTGGATATATTAGTTAAATGAAAAAAAGTGAAAATGTAAATGTTGAATTAATGTGTCACTATGAATTATATTGGTCTTTATTTATTTGTGTGTTTCAATATCTATGTTTGGAAACGTATAATGTTCATGTGGTAGTTATATAAATACCCTGTGAGCTAAGTATGATGAATTGTAAGCAGAGGCCGTAATCATTACGAGCGAAAAGATTTAAATCATCTGATAATCATTAATTTCTAAGTCTTATTTTTTAAATCATGAATAATTATTGCCAGTTGAGTTTTATTTTTACGCTCGCGTGATAAATAAATAAAACTCAACTTGTGATTTTTAGTTTTTCACTCGATTGATAACTCTTATCAGTTGAGTTTTATTTTTTCACTCACTTATAAAACTCAACACTGCCCTATTAGGCCAAAAAGTCATTAATGTTAACAAAATTGAATTGCGATAGATTTTGTCCGTGAGGCAAAATTTGAAATGAAAAAGTTTTATTTTATTATTATTGTTGCTGGATCGATGACCTGGATTGAGGTACGCACCGAAGCGAAATGCCATGCTTGCCATCAGGCAGGGCGGAGTGTCCTAAGAGGCTCAGGAAAGTGGCTGAGACCACTGTGGAGGAAACACTTGCGCCAGTGTCTGGAGCAGCCTGCCACTAAGGTGTCTCAGGAACCACTCCCTGAGGTAAATCCGACGCCGGCTATAAACGGTGCTAGCCCAACAGGAGAAAAGACAGACTCTTCGGTCAAAAGTGGCAGTCAGAAGAAAAATAAAAAGAGGATAAAGAGGAATACGAAGGAAAAGCCTGACCAGGAGGTGATGCCGTCACCGAAGAAGGCAGTGAGCAATGGGAGGGACTTGAAGGAAAAGGCCATACCTTGCGATCCGAGTGCATCATCTGTGACACCAATGGATGCCACTGAAGTTCTCTCGGACGTAGAGGTTTTTTGCTCTCGGGACGACCGGTCCAACCCAAAGCGGCTATGAATCGTGTGGAAGTTTCATATCGATCAGTAGCCGCTTTGCAGTGGATCCTGCTTTGGTGGAGGTTCCGAGGGAGAAGCTCGCTCCTCGGCAGCCTTAATTATAAGAGTTCGGACAGGATCCTGACCATTCTCAGGCGTTATCTTAGAGATCCAGCCAAAATCCTGCCCCAACTGAAGCTCCTCATGGCAGAGGCCAAAAAGAAGGCCAAGTACAATGAGGTGTCGAGGTGTGAGTGCCTCTTCAATAAATTCTCGGGAATCCTTGAGGATCTCCAACTGGGCAGACTCGTATAGTCATTGTCTCAGTTCTTGAATGTGTAGGGTAATATCAATCAATGTCTAGAACAAAATTCAAACTTACAGAAGGGTTACACAGTTATTGCCACAAAAACTCCCCGTAGAGGTTCCGGTGTGGCAATTGCTGTGTCCTCAGCTGATGTCTCCTGTATACACAGACATCTTCCCAGGATTCGCGTTTTCCTTCGATGTCGTTAGCAAAACGCTAAGGGTAGTAAACGTGTACCTGCCGCATGACCAGGATGCTGCAAGGCAGGTGCTGGACTCAATCTTGTCGCATATTACGAACTTCGGTGGTAAAGTTATCCTTGGGGGTGACTTCAACTGCACAATCGATCGTCATTCTAGAGTTGAATTCAACTGACCCTATTCAGTCATAGTAACCTTGTGGATATCTACCGTTGGCTTAATCCAACGACCAGGTCATACACAAGGGTTTCCCAGGTCATACACACTCATAACCCCACCAAAAATTTCTTTGACATGGTATTAATCGCGGAACATACTCTACAAAATAAAAAAAAGGATCATGAAAATCGGTCGACGAGTTACAAAATTATGCCCGGTAATACATAAAAAAATAAATAAAAATACATGTCGAACTTAGAACTTTGTTGTTTTTGGGAAGTCGGTTAATAAATAGATCTGATGAAGCAGCAGTTCCTTTAGATACCCGAAATCTGTCCGCTAATTAACAATTACCATTTAGATTACGCCGGTGGATTATATGATAACGTGTCGGCCTTCGCCCCAAGTGCGAATCCCACTGGCGGCGATCCAAGGTGATTTTCTGCTGACAACATATTACGTTAGAAAAGGCCATTGGAGTTGCGTAGAAAATGTCGATGGTTCGGAATCTACTTTATATTTTAGGTCGACATGCACAAGTTGCCTCTAATCGGGTGAAGTTTTTCTGCCGCCCCATGCCCAACAAGGGGTTTCGAGAACTATAGAGAGATTACCTAATGCCCAAAGCATTATCACGGCAGTCTTTTCCTTAAAAGTTTTTTGACGTCTCTCGACTGGTTATATAGCAGCGTCTGAAATATTGGAAAATATCATTGAAACATAGCGATTCCAGAATATCAGAAATTTTTCGTTGTTTTAACAATTTTTATCTCAAACACGACTAAACTAACCAGGCTGCTACTCAGTCCCATTTATACTACTACGCTCAGCCACTTAGTTTTAAATGTTTCCGTCCTTCATTTTCACCTGACATATTCACCACAGGGCCAAGTCGTCCTTGACTTCCTAAATTTGACATTTGCTTTTCTTGATTTGTGGCCACTTGGGAAACGTGCATTATACAGTTCTCTATTTCCGTTTTCATGGTCAACCTCGTGCCGGTTACAATACTTTTAAATCGAAACTATTTTTGAACCGACTAACTTAATACAGTATTGCGGCATGAGCCGGTTCACATAGCCTTATGCAATTGAGTTGTGATCGAGCTCTCCAAAAAAAGGCAATACAGAATTCGATCTGATCTAATTATTTGAACCGACTGCTGATTATGTTCTTCCTAATATGGTTTAAACATACTTGGAAACATACGAAAATGACATTTGAAAATATCATTACAATATTTTGCACTCCGCTTTAAAGTTCTTCTTAGGGTTCCGTACAAAAATGGTAAAAAGGGGACCATTAAGATGCGACTTTGTCTCTCTTCCACAGCTGCTTATTTCTGCAACTACTTATTCTATCGACTTAAAATTTGGAAATTTTTGTTTTACATAATGCTTCCATCCATGGGGCATCATATGACAGGGCTTCATTTGCACATTATAAAATATACTTTAATTTGGTTTTATGCCGACTTTTAAAGAAAAATGTCTAAAAGAAATGCCGTTCCCTAAAGCAAAAAATTTGAAATAAAATATTACAGGAAAAATAAAACGTGTCTAACCCTCTGTGCTCGAGTCTGCCTCGCACTTGGCAGGAATTTTTTTATTTCCCTATCGTTAAATTTTCGAGATACGACGCTTCTGGTTTAGTTTATCCTTACGACCTCTTAAGAAAGATTTTAAATTGCAAGTGATTTGTTGGAAGGTATTCTCTTATTTATTACATAATATTATTATTAATATTTTTATGACTTTTCACTGGAGCCGCTGTTAGTAAATCTTCGTCAATCGTTGAGACAATATTCAATTCACTTACCATACACTACTATAAGGCCACTTATTCTAGCGTATGCGGACGACCTGTCTATATTTGTAACGAAAGATGATGCATTTCCAGTCGCTCGTAGGGTTTTCGAACAATATGAGCGATTAGCGGGCGCCAGGGTTAACCTAAGCAAAAGCCAAGGCCTATGATGTGTGGCGGAATCGTTCAGATTCTCCCCTCGGCATACAATGGACGAATACTTGCCTGAAATATTTAGGTGTATATGTGGGGCTCGATGGTAAAACATCTAATAGCCGCATGGCTTTGAAGAAACTCTCTGGAGCTGTGAATTCGTGGCGAACTAGACTGCACCCACTTTCGCTGAAAGGACGTGCAGTCGTTGTCAATTATTTGATTACCTCGTCCATCGTGCACCTGTTAAATCGGAGTGCTTCGAAGAAGACTTCGTGAAACTTTTACAGGCGAAGGTCGTTGACACCTTCTGGGGGGGAAGACGATGGGTCGCTGAAAGCACGCTCTGCCGACCAGTAGCGGAGGGTGGTTTGGGTCTTACAGACATGGTCGTGAAATTTCGTTGTCTTTAGGTATGGGCATTCCAACGAGTGTTCTGTCAAAGAGATAACTTAATTTCGCAGCTGTGGGTAAGTTCTATGGGGGGTAGCGGCGCAGGGGAGTACTTCTATCTGCTCTCGGTTCGCCCACCATATCCGCATGACTGGTCCCAGGATATGATCTCCACGATTACAACCTGGGGCAGAATAAGACCAACATTTCATTTGCGATGGAATGAACTTGGGTACGGGGATTTCTCAGCCATTCCGATCAGGTTGAACCCTGAGTTAGTAAATTCGGTGTTCAGTAATGCTCGAGGTGTAACGGCCGATACAGGACAACTCACAGTTCATGGAGACATCATTGATGCGTCTGGGAACACACTTATACACCCCCACACAACACAATTAAACGAATTGGTGGATACAGCACGAGAGCGTTTTAGTCGTCTCTCTACTAGGGAACCTAGCACTGAGGTAATAAACGCTTTCGTTATTAATCGACTGCCGCACACGACATTCAGTATACTCACTTCACGTAGGCTGCGCGAGCTCTTCGTAGGAGTAAATCCTACGGATACCTTAGGGGTTAATAGATGGCGCGCACATCTTGGGGTAGACTTGGGAGTAATGGGGCTATAACTAGCAGAGTCATCTATAGTTATCCGTCTAATTACAGAGACTTTGATGTGGCATTCAAACTGCTCCATTACAGCCTCGTGCATCCAAACCAGCTGTCGCATATCGATCGACGAATTCAAAGAGCCTGCACGGTTTGTGGTGGTGAAGAAATCCTGTTCCACAAATACTTCACATGCCCGACCTTGTGCGACATTAATAATCTTGTTCGAGATATGTGCCAGCATATCTGCCCGACATTCAGTATTACAAGAACGTCGTTTTTACTGGGGGCAAGGATATGTATCCAGGTAAATTGCTTGATAAGCCTTATCTTAGCACTTGCTAAATCGACAATTCATCTGTACTGCATGCGGATCAAGCCTGGTCAACAGCCCACTAACCCACAGTTTCACACACATGCACTTAAGCACCACTTCATTGCCAGATTGAAGAGGCGATTACGTCTAGAGTTCATGACAACGAAAGCCGGCACATTCAACTGCACCTGGCAACCTTTATCGTCGGTGCGGAACGGAAGCCTTATCTTTCACTGGGAATAACAGGCCGCAGACTTGCAGCAGCTTGTCCACGAAGCTTTTCTTCGCTTTGGTATTACTGCAAGTGCTGCGGGAAGGACAATTCTCACGTTGGAATCGTAGAACTGGGAGGATGATGAGAGCAATTTGCGGACGTCAATGACTCTGCAGACTGGTCCCGCGGGACTCTAATCGGTTCGAAATTTTTGTGCGTTCGTTTAGAACATGTTTGGATGTGTGCTCCCGGAGGACTAGAAAAGTGGCGAACGGCTCTACGGAGAGGGCATTTTCTTGGGAGCAGTGGTTCCCGAAGTAGGAATTTCGCCCGGTGCTGCATCTACCCTCTGGGAACACTCAGACAATCATGTTCTAGTTTGAATTTTCAGTTTCGGTTTATTTTGTTCGTTCGTTTTAGGTTAAGCTCAAGGTTTTGTTTCGGATTATTTTAAAAATTTTCCTGAACTTTTCTTAGAGCTGGCACTCGCTTGGAGGCATTTCAAAATTTCTTTGTATTTTCTTTTTTACAGGTTTTTGTCTTCAAGTTTAAGAGTCCTTTTTATTTAACCTATTTACAGTAACGTAGTCTATTGAGTCATTTTTTGTTATTTTCTTTTTGATCCTTATTACTGTGTCTTTTTAATGTTTATGTGATTTTTAGGGTAGCTAGTTTTTGTAAATTGTTACGCTTTATAACGATTGTGCCAAATAAAGAGCCATATATACATAAAAAAAAATTATTATGAAAGCAATTTGGCTTAATTTTTTTCGGTTAGCGTCAAAAATTTTTCTCAAAATTCCATTTTTCACTTATGACTTCAGGTTTCTATGTTACTATTTAATCTTTTAAATTGTACAACCCTTAAAACGATCCAAAACGTATATCTCTCGAACTATTAAAATTACCTTGTTATATAACGCACTTATCGACAGTTTCATTGTGAAGTCTCCATAAGATCTTAATTTTTTACCGCACCCAAAACCTTAGCTGATAGCTAATGGAAATAATTTTAAATGGGCTGACGAGCTACCGTTTCTACTCCTTGCAATTCGTTCAGCCACAAAAAGGACCTTCAGTGCTCACCTGCAGACCCTCTACATAGACAAGCGTTAACAATACCGGAGAAATATTAATCAAGGACCCAGATAATCTTCCGTCAATTAACGAACCCGAATGAATAAAAATCTCTTGAAACCTGAATTACCGTTTGAGTTTCCAAGTTCATTCTACCGTGCCATTTCTCTAACTAAACGTCAGCATATTAATGTAACTCCGCCAAAGGTGCGCGTTGCTACTATTTTCTTTAAAGCCCAAATTAAATAAGGTTGAAGGCCATTGCTGTTGATTTAAATCCGAATGTATACACTGCAGATCATTAGTAACTAAATAGCTCTTAAAAGGGCTAGAAAATAGAGAACTCATTTCAAGTGTAAGAGGTTTTCTCCAAAAATTTGAAAATTCGTTCCCGAAATGAAAATCCGAAGGAAGAATAACACTAATTGACAAGGGGATTAAAATACATCTCAGCAAATATAAAGAGATCCTGCAAAGACCCTTTATCTAATTCACTCATCGTAGAAATTAGAGCACTGAAGGACGGCAATAAAAACAAAGACTCATCTCTAATGATTGGCTAAGAAGCGTGAGTAGTCATCATTTACTTAAGCTCCTGTGAGATTTCTCTGTCTTTCGTACTTAATACCAACGAACTAAGAAAATTCCTTTTCCATGGTCGCTGTGGCTACCATTTTTACGTTTTTTGCAAGCTAAATGCAATTACTCAGCGCTTTCTTTAAGTTAAATGAATAGAAGGAAATTTTCTAGAATTTTTTCATGTTGGGAAGCTTTTTACACCTAATTATGTGCAAAGACTATGGGTTTGGTACTTTGCAGCAACGCTGGTGTTTGTTCTTCGTTTTTATACTGCTTGACCCCGGTGAATTCATTAAGAAAGTGGTTTTCCTTACTTTTCCTCTCTTTTATCGTCATTTTCCAGGCTTCCCTCCATTTGCTCACATACTTTTTAGCAATAACTTAAATGGTGAGAAATTGTTAATTACGCAAAAATGTTAATTTCTAAAATTGTACCACAAACTAGAGGAAATGGGTTCCGACCGGAAGGCCCCAACAACTAAATAAATGATTGCAAATTGTTAACAAGGGCCGCAGAAATGCCCTCAAAGCTTTTTCAAATTAAATCCTTTTTGCATTTAAAGAATTTGTACCACAATAAATGACTTAGAGCGTTATTAATATACTTAAGAATCCCTTCTTTGCTTAATTAGAGAAGGAAGTGGAGTTCATTTTGATTGCACACGGAAGAAATAGCAACAAGGCACTATTTTGTTCCAGTTAATTGTTTTTCTTCTGCATCAATATACGAGGACAAGTGTAAGTCAGCAAGTACTACATCTCACACTGCACTTAGTTGTGTAAACATTCCCTGCAGTTATTCAAAGCACTTGTCAAGCGCAATGTCCTCTAAGGACTACAAAGTGCATCTTTTGTTACGTCTAGAATAAGAAACTGACTGTAGCTGCCCTGGTGAATTTTTTACGTAATCGCGGAACATTGTTAAATCACCCACAAACAAGCCCGAAGTCCTAACGAATCTGGCATACCGACAGATGCTCCTTGCCGAGCTGAATTCTGAATATAATCACGTACACGTTTTAAGTACTTGGGTCTGGCTGTAGGAGGTAAACATGAGAAAACATTTTCAACTGCGGCAAACCCATACGCGCTGGCAGGCAAACACCTTCAAAACCTAATCCTGGTTCCCGGTTTTTGGTTATCATGGAATCGTATCAGAAGCACTTTCTGGCTTGAATGTAAAATATTAGGACTGACATCTCGATACGCTCACGCAATTTTTTATTGCCACCATGAATACCAGCAAAAACGAATAAATTGACGTTCAAGGATGTTGGTTGCAAATAAAAATTTGATGAAACAAGGAGAAGGCTGGTTACGACATCCAGAAACACGTGAATGTGCAGGATATAGAACCGAGGGTGTTAGTCCTTTGGGAGCTTACACAGGGAACATTACAGGCTTGCCATCATCTAAATTGAACACCATCCCAAATGTGTGCCTAATTAAGGGCTTTCACATTCAAAATAAGGGGGAATATTGTATGGATCACATTGCTGTAGAAAATTGTTTAATGTTGTTCAACTCTGGGTTTGATGAGAACATAATGGATCAAATAGGTTTGTTAATAAGAAGTAATTACCCTGGTAAAATACATGGAAAAAATAAATCCAACACTTGTTTTGTTATGCTATAGTCAAGGTAATATCAAATTTCCCAAAAAAAGGTAAAAATTATTATTTTTTTTTTCAAAGACGGATTCCTCATTATAAACTAAATTTCAAGCAGGATATTCAGGTACCGCCATCGGCGTGAAATCAGCATATTCGTTCAACATGATCAAGTACCAATAACAAGGGCCTATGACATATTTTTTGTCATATAACATTGTGAGGAAGATATCATTAACTTGATCACGTAACCTGATTCAAAATAAGAAAGGTCACAGGATATATGAGGCCACCAGAACCAGAGTGGCGCAAGTACAAAATGTTTGATTTTAAGATTTATAGGAAAACTTGATAATAAAAACAATCTAATTTCAAAACTAGATTGGCCCAAAATTAGTTTTAATACAATAATACACTTTTGGCATATTAATTATTTATCTGTCAGAAGATATGAGGAAATAGTGGCTCAAATCACTTGGTCTCTAGTTCTTTTTTTAGTTTTCGGCTCAAGTGACTTAGTCCACTTTGGCATTGGGCTTAGAATATAGAACTGAATGAAGTGCCCATGCTTGTACGTGTACTCGTACGTGTTTATGTGAGGAACAGGATGTGCAGGGTTGTCGCCTTAGTTTGAGATATGTCGAATTCAAATTGTAATCGCTAGTTCAGTCGAAATTATTCACGATATTATTCGAAATAGTTGTGAAAAAGATTATTTTAATAATTTAATAATTAAAGTGTTTTTAAAGGTTTTCTAAAAATGAGTGAGAATGAAGAGTCCGCTGAAGAGAACTTGCAAGGTGGGAATTTCAGTAAACATTATCTTTTACAGTAAGTACTTCACACATACATGTTTTCTATAAAATTACAATTTTTAAACAGACTTTCAGCAAGAACATACAAAAGCAAGTGACGAAGTCAATACTGATGGAATTGAGCTGAAAATACGGGGTATGTTCTTTAAGGGGGGAAGTACATGAAGACGTTTTCAAAAATCGATTTTTTTTATTGTCTTAATCGATAAGTATATGCTCTAAGAATATAATTCCAAAATTCCAAGAGCCTATCTCGAAAATTGTGAGAGATATGCCACTTGAAAGTGGTCGGCGCCGATCCGGGATCGAGGATCTCTGCTGCGCGCGTGATTCCGCTTACCGGATTTTTTTTCTGCTCTGGAATTTAGAGTGATGAATGCGACTTTGCTAAAGAGCGTTCTCGATGTTTTCAGTCCAAATACCGATTTTTCTGAGAATACCCCTCCCCTCTTACCTTCCTTCCCCTTATCTGCATCTTTTTCGTCAGTTTTTCAGGACAAACTTTAAACGGCGTTTTCTCAAAACCATGTTTTTCAAATTGGCGTAAAAGATTACAAAAAAACTAGTGAACCTATTTTCTTCATCCAGCACTCATTTTAAAGGGCATAAAAAACTACTCTAGATAGACTACGGACATAGCAAAAAAATCATTTTAAAACCATTTTTGACGCGAAAGTAATCAAAATTTTTGCCAAAAAAGCCAACTTTTTTTTTCCATGCCCGATTTTTATAGTTAATGTTCGAATTTCGAAAAGATCGTAGTCTATCTAGAATAAACAACCCACTCGAGTATAAAAATGTTTGCTTTTTTGATTTCAGATGAAAATTGCGGCCAGGAGAATTTACGCCGATTTCGATGTCAGCCGCGACACGAGTTACGAAACCCACCAAAAGTTGAATAATTTTTCATTTTTCAAAATGTAAAAAATGTTTTTTCTCTTCTTAAAACATTGCCCTAAGTACGTATAATATCGATTTCATGTGGACCTTTTTCATTTTCCCAAAAATAAATCCCAAAAAAGTCCTTTTTTTTCGGCCTCTTTATGTACTTCCCCCCTTAAGTTGCTTTGGTGATAGTTTTTTTTTAAAGTTTGGTACAATAGTTTCTTATTTATTTTATCAGATATACTCGGATCAAGCCCCCAAGAACCCTTTGAAGATTCAGGCACCGAGTACTGAGTATGTTCCAGGACATCGTAGTAGAATCACATCGCCAGATTTGCGAAACATTCTTGAATGTTCACCTAATGAAGAGAATCAGCCACTAACAAGGAAACAAGAAAACGTATGCGTAAAGAAAATACATGGAAAAAGAATGTAAGGAAAATTAAACGGTGAGAAATATAAAAATACTAAAGGTGTTCTTTTCCCACCAAAAAAAACATAAACATTGATTATCAATGTCCCTGTTCTGGAAAATGCCATGAAAAAGTTGATTCTGATAGGCGAAGGCAACAATTTTCCAACTCTTATGCATTAGCAAATTTTGATTTGCAAAGTTTATGAAGACGTTTTCAAAAATCGATTTTTTTTATTATATTAATCGATAAGTATATGCTCTAATAATATAATTCCAAAATTCCAAAAGCCTATCTCGAAAATTGTGAAAGATATGCCACTTGAAAGTGGTCGGCGCCGATCCGGCCCAGCGCGCCTGGGATCGCGGATCTCTGCTGCGCGCGTGATTCCGCTTACCGGATTTTTTTTCTGCTCTGGAATTTAGAGTGATGAATGCGACTTTGTTGTTAAAGGGTGTTCTCGACGTTTTCAGTCCAAATACCGATTTTTCTGAGAATACCCCTCCCTTCTTACCATCTCCTTATCTGCATCTTTTTCGTCAGTTTTTCGGGACAAACTTTAAACGGCGTTTTCTCAAAACCATGTTTTTCAAATTGGCGTAAAAGATTACAAAAAAACTAGTGAACCGATTTTCTTCATCCAGCACTCATTTTAAAGGGCATAAAAAACTACTCTAGATAGACTAAGACCATTTTTGACGCCAAAATAATCAAAATTTTTGCAAAAAAAGCCAACTTTTTTTTTCATTCCCGATTTTTATAGTTAATGTTCGAATTTCGAAAAGATCGTAGTCTATCTAGAATAAACAACCCCCTCGAGTATAAAAATGTTTGGTTTTTGATTTCAGATGAAAATTGCGGCCAGGAGAATTTACGCCGATTTCGATGTCAGCCGCGACACGAGTTACGAAACCCACCAAAAGTTGATTAATTTTTTATTTTTCAAAGTGAAAAAAATGTTTTTTCTCTTCTTAAAACATTGCCCTAAATACATATAATATCGATTTCATGTGGACCTTTTTCATTTTCCCAAAAATAAATCCCAAAAAAGTCCTTTTTTTTCGGCCTCTTCATGTACTTCCCCCCTTAAAGCAAGAACTTGTATTACAACGGATAATAACAAGCCCAAGAAGCCTAAGGAATTCAGTAGATTATACCACATATCTGTAAATGGACAGCAAATTCGTGTGTGTAAATCCTTTTTTAAAGAAGTTTTTCAAGTATCTGATGGACGCCTCACTCGAGTTTTAAAGAATAAATCAGATGGTGATACACCTCCCATTGACAAAAGAGGCAAACATATTCCAAAGAACAAAACCTCTGAATGGAAAATAAATGAAGTCAAGAATTTTATAAATACTTTCACAAAATATGATTCACACTACATTGTGATAACAATGAGCAGCAAAACAACATGAACTCATAGCAAAAGAACTTCATTTGAGAAAAGCAGAATCTGCAATGGAAAATTTTAAATTAGATACTTTAAATGCTAAACACTACCGTAATAGTCTTTGATTTGATGAAAGCGCTTCCTACACCAGTCATCTCAACTGGTAGTTGCTATTACAAGCGTCAATTATGGACTTACTGTTTAGGGATTTACAATGCTGGCAATGATGATGTTGAATGTGTCATCAAACACTCAGAGTTGTCCATTTATGCCGATGACATGAAAATAATCAAACATATCTCCTCCACTACCGACTCTCTTCTCCTGCAAGAAGACCTCGATTCATTCATCACATGGTGCATGAAAAACTTTCTAGAGCTCAATGTCTCCAAATGCCAGTCCATCTCTTATTCCCGCAAGCGTCTTACCACCACCCCGAGAGTCTATATGTTAACCGACGTACCAGTCCCTATCGTTACCTCTTTGTGTGACTTAGGAATAATCTGTGATAGTGAAATCAATTTCCGTTCCCACATTGACAGCATAATTAACAGAGCTAACTCCGCGCTAGGGTTTGTGAAGCGCTGGTCTAGAGAGTTCTCCAATCCTTATGTTTCCAAATCTCTCTACGTCTCCTTCGTTAGACCTCTCCTTGAATATGCCAGCCAGGTATGGTCCGCTACACAAACAACTCACATTAATAGGATTGAATCTGTCCAGCGTAGGTTTATTCGCTTTGCTCTACGTGATCTTCCGTGGGTTGACAGATTCAACCTTCCTCCCTATGAAAACCGTCTGAAACTGATCGACTTACAACCTCTAAGCAAACGTCGTGATGTTTCCGACATTCTCTTCATTTATCAATTATTAACTGGTGCCATAGACTGCCCCTCAATCCTGCAATCTTTACCCATCTATACCAATCCCCGTAACCTTAGATCCACTCCCCTTTTCCGACTCGATCGCCATCGCACAAACTACGGTCAAAGCGAGCCAATTACCAGGATGTTACGAAAAGTCAACGACCTTTCCTCTTTTGACTTCCATCTGAGTAAATCATCACTCCACAAAGCCTTATATCTTGACCCCGCCCATCTTGATCCTGATCGCCTACTTTAATTCTTCTTCCTTTCGCCTTCTGCCAGTTACCAATATATATAGCTCATATTGTAGCTTATACTTTTTATTTATTTATTCCTAATTAGTCATTTATTATATTCTGTAGAATTAGTATTAAGTTATAGTTTGTATTTAATTTTTTATTTTTGTATTTTTTATGCAATAGCTTGTATTAAGCTTAAATAAATAAATAAATAAAATGTATGTGAGGAATGAATCTATTACGTCTAGAGGACCCCAAGAAATAGGCTCCTGTACCTGTACCAAAAAACTAATAATGTATTCGGACCAATGTGGAGGTCAAAACCGGAACATTAAGATTGCTGCTTTATGCATGTACATTGTTTCAAGTCCAATGTATACAGTGGAACAAATTGACCACAAGTTTCCTACTCATCATGTGATAGAACCTTTGGCTTAGTAGAAAAAAAAATATATTTTTGTACCAGAGCACTGGAATGATGTGATACTGGCAGAATCCTTTTCAGCTTGGGGCCGTGCAACAAGATGATTTTATATCCACAAAAGCACTCGAATATAATATAACAAATAGGAAACTTAGTTTTGCTGGCAGTAAAGTAGAATGGCTTAAGATGCAGTGGATGCTTTACAATAAAATGCATCCATTTTTTATGTTCTACAAATACTCCAACAATCAAAACGCTCTTTTTACTGAAGTAAATTTCAACAAGAGGACTTCCCAAGACACTTCCAATTATCAGCTACAGGTTTTATACATAAATAGTAGAAAAATCAGCACGGAAAAAAAGAAGGATCTTCTTTGCCTCTTGGAATACGTACCACAAGTTTACTACTCTTTTTAATCGACTTCCCAAAAACAAAGTGGTTCTAAGTTCGACGTGTATTTTTTTAATTTTTTATTTTTACCGACCGATTTTGCTGATTCTTTCTTTGTTGGATAGACTATGTTCACCGATTGGTACCATGTCAAAAAAAATTTTGGTAGAGTGGGGTTGAAACCTAACTTTGTAACGCGTGGACCAATTTGGATGGTTCTTTTTTTGTTGTACAGAGTATGATCCCCCATTGGTAATAGGGAAATAATTTGGTAGTATGGTGGGGGTGAGGGTGGGAGAGAGAAGTGGTCTAACTTCGTAACGCGTGGACCGATTTGGATAATTCTTTTTCTATTCCGTAGAGTATGCTCCCTGTTTGATACCACGAGAAAAAGAAAAAAATGTTGGTGGGATGGAGGTGGGGTATGGGGTTAAACTTTTAAACACGTGGACGGATTGGGATAGTTCTTTCTTCGTTGTATAGAGTAGAAGACACTAAAAAGTGAAAAATAAAATAGTTTTTAAAATTAAAACAACTACAGAATCACAATTGAAAATAATACATAATACTACCTGAACGTTTCAGCTCATGGGATTATAAGAAATGACGATTAAATGATTTTGTTGTAGTTGTTCGATTTGTTTGACTTGCACCGACTTCGAAATGTCGTAATAGATATAAAATTAAAAACTATTTTATGCTTTTTAGCGCTTTTTGTGAAGTCGATTGAACTTTTTTTTAAAAACTATTTTATTATCATAATTTTCAAGCAAAAGAAATGAGCTGGATGGTGAAATAAGTGATTCTTCCGTCGAATATAAGATAAGTTTATTTAGGTTAAGTTCTATAAGTTTCAATAAAATTATAAAATAGTAAAAAGTTTTTATTTCAATAATACCATTGTTGATTTTTTTACATTGGCCCACATAGTCATACATTATACATATACACCAATACCTCACTTTGCGTCGGGGTTACGTTCCAAAAAAACACGACGCAAATTGAAACGACGCAAAGTGAATTAAGATTTTCTATAGCAAACCATGTAAAGATCGAAGATAGGTTCCAGGGTTACGAAAATACTACTTTTTAAAAAGAAAATTGAACAAAGTAAACATTTAAAAAACAAAAATAATATAAAATTTTATTACATACATACAAAAAACAAAAAAAAACGTATTCAATTAAAACAAAATAAACTATTCAATTAATTTATGAAAAACAAAATTAAAATTAATCACTGTCTGATGAGTCCATAGTGGCTGTTGTCGTAAGTCGGCTTTCTTTCACAAAAAATTGGTCCAATGTTTGCTGAACAGCTTTTTTTTCAACGTAAAATAAATTTCCTTGCAGCAATTGATATTCGTAGCTACCGCCTGGAACACTTTAAAACTCCTTCCGCTGTCAGGATCGTTTTTTAAAAAAATCTCCATAGCTTCGTCAATCAAACACATCGCTTTGGAAATTTGTTTGGAGGTTAAATTTTGTTCTTCGGAGATTTCTATTGAACGGTCACTGTCATCTTCTTCATTAGCAAATTGCAATTCCAGTTGCAATAGTTCTTCATTAGAGAATTCTTGGTTGTGCGAGGTTAGCAATTCATTTATGTCAGTCTCCTCCATACCTTCAAAATTAGACTCTCTAGCTAAATTAGAAATTTCATGACGAACAGCTGGGGTACCATCAACTTCTGCAGCGCATATTCGGTGAACACATTCAGGCCATATTTTGCGCCAAACACCATTCATGCAAGATGGTTTAACCTCCTCCCACGAATCGGAAATAATTTCTATGGCTTTCATAATGTTGAACTTTTTCCAAAACTCTAGCATGCTAGGCTTATCTTGTCCATCAGTCTCCATTAAAAGAAGTTTAAATGTTCGTCGAAGGTAATAACTTTTAAAAGTCGATATTACTCCCTGATCCATTGGCTGAATAACTGGTGTCGTATTAGGCGGCAAAAATACAAATTTCACGTTTTCTGACAACTCATCAACATAAACTGGGTGGCCAGGAGCATTGTCTACTAGGACCAAAGCCTTGAAGTTAAAGGTTTCCTTGTTGCAATAAGCTTTAATTTCTGGAATAGCACAAGTTGAAACCCAGTTTTGAAATAATGATGTTGTCATCCATGCTTTTTTGTTTGCTCGCCAGTGGACAGGAAGCAGATTCTTTGAACAACCTTTCATAGCTCTTGGATTTTCTGATTTATAAATGAGAAATGGTTTGAATTTGAAATCACTATTTGCATTACCACCAAGAAGAAGAGTCAGTCTATCCTTGCTAGCTTTAAATCCTTGCGCAGATTTTTCTGTTTTAGATATGAAAGTTCTGTTAGGTAGACGTTTCCAAAATAACCCAGTCTCGTCAACATTAAAGACCTGTTTCGGATCATAGCCACCTTCATGAATTAATGATTTTAACTCTGTCGGGTAGCGTTCTGCAGCAGTTACATCAGCGCTAGCTGCTTCGCCTTTAAGAGCAATGCTGTGCAGATTTGCTCGAACCTTGAATCTCTCAAACCAGCCCTGACTAGCTTCAAATGTTTCATTCTTGTCTGTATTACTACCACTAGCATTATCGTTGGATACTGCTTTACTTTTTATGTCATCAAATAAGCTTTTTGCTTTCGTCTGAATTACCATTTTACTTAATGGTATTCTCTGCGCAACTTGATTTTCAATCCAAATAGAAAGCAAGGACTCCATTTTGATCATCAAAGCACTCCTTGTACGGGTCATCGTTTTAGCATCTAATGATGTTGCAGATTTTGCAGCCTCTCTTATTTTATCCCCATCTCGATCTCTTATAGTTCTGACATTTGTTGTAGCCAGACCAACAGCCTTTGCTATCTCCACAGCCTTCTCTCCCTTATCAAATCGTCGCAGAATATGTAATTTTGTCTCCAAGCTGATAGTTTTTTTTTATTTTTGGTAATTCTACCAGCAGCGCCCTTTCCACTCATTTGGCTAAAAAAATTTCAAGTGTATGTACAAAAAAAATAATATAACTCTGCCAATAAATAAATTGGAAAAATATTTACCTTTTTTGTAACCAGAAACAACCCGTAAAAATTTATAAAAATTTATTATTCTCTTTTAAAAAAAGCACAACACACTACAGAATTGAAACTGAACTCTAAAATTAGCAAAACAAAGTGAAAATAAAACTGTATTAAAATTGCGTTGATTTTTAGTTAGAAAGGGAATCCCCGAGTTTTGATGGCATGTCGCAATTAGAAACAAAAGTGGTGCCATCTTTTAGAAAAAAAAGAAAATTTCAAAAAAAAATTAAAGACTCGAATCCAAAACAACGCAACCTCGAAAATCTAACGACGCACAGTGAAAATTAGTACTAATTAAGCAGCGACGCAACTTCGAAAAAATGCAACACGAAACGACGCAAAGCGTCCATACCATACCATAGTGGCCCATCTACAAAAAAAAAACCTAATATGCATTATTATGATAATTACTAATTAAATCTTCATATTTTTCATAATTACTAAGTGCACATGTAAACTCATGTGTAATATAAATTAATTAAGTACTCAGCACTTAAAATTTTTTGAAAACAATTGATCAATACTCGCATTATTGATATTTTCATTTTGGCCACTCTAGTTGTGGTGGCCTCATATATAGTGTTATTATGGTTTTATTTTCAAATTGCGCAAATTGTAGGAGTTGGCTTCGCTGATAGTAAGACATACCTGGGACGCCAAGAGCGAGGATTTGGCTGGCGCAGCCCCTCCTACAGGCAAAGGATCTACCCTGTGGGCACGGATAAAGCTTCGAATGGACAAAAAAAGCCAAAGGGAAGAACGTCCTTTTGCAATTGACGCAGGAATCATAGCTGCCCCTGGAAGAAGCCAAGATCAAATTACTTGACTAAATAAGGGAGGAGATCTAAGGAAACAAATACTGAGTCAGTGGCCAAAGCTTTTGCCTCGGAAGATTAAACTACGGTCTTGGTAGCTAAGGGCATGGCGGAAAGGACGGTACTAACTTAATAGAGACAGCGGTTGGATTGGGAGTTTAGGATAACTCGACAACCACGAATATTTATGGCTAGAAGCCTGGAGTGGACAGCACGAGGGAACCTTAGATGTGGATTAATCCTCTTGCATCGGGACTTAGTGCGCCGCACTACCAAAAGGGCGGAGACCTCTTATAACCGCAGTGATATTAAGGAGATTCCGGCAGCTCCCCTTCAGTAAAAACGCCTCTCTTTCTTCTTTTGAGCTTGTTGCCCCATTACAGATGCACAGATTTGTTTATAAAATGTAATTAAAGAGTGACTCAGCTACTTCATGGCTTATGCAAATGGTGCAAATAAATCTAAATCACAGCAAACTCGCCTCTGTAAATTTAATTCTCCTATTTAATTATAGAATTAATCCTTCTAACTCAGAAGGCGCACTTCATAGGCAGAAGCCTAGAATCAATTGACCTATTCACCAGAATATAACGTATATTGAGATGAATGAGGCTCCCACAACCCATGCAATAAAATATTAGTAAACAACAAACAAACAACAAAAAATAAAAATCCAAAACACGCCCACACAAACAATTAGGGGTGCACAGACAACAGAGATCGTTTCAGCAAATCCTTAGTAAGAGTCAGGTCAAAAACAGGACACATATTCACGGCTCTACACATGCGATTTATAGGCTCATGCATACCATAGTTAGACCGAGAGTGATCAACATGCAGTCCTCTTAAGCTATACGGGGTATGCCTGTAAGAAACCATACCTGCGAGAGTGCAAGAGTCTATGTTCAAGTTCAAAAGCTGGTGAATAAAGACTAGGTCAGCAACTCTACGTCGTTCTTCCAACGAGTGCATATTAAGCAATCGGAGGCGATCCACATAAGGAGGAAGCCTAAGTGAATCATTCCATGGAAGGTCTCTTAGTGCGAACCTAACAAAGTTCCACTGCACCGACTCAATGCGTCTGGAATGAACAGCATAGCAAGGTGACCAAACCTGAGATGCATACTCGAGAACCGGTCTAACCAAGGAGAAAAATAAGTGAATAAGGGTCAGTCGATCAGAAAACTCCCTTGACCACCGTTTAACAAAACCCAAAACAGAATTACTCCGAGACACGATATAGTTTATGTGCAGAGTGAAATCGAGTTTTTTGTCTAACTTCACACCAAGGTCAGTAACTGACTCAACACGACGAATAGTAGTTTCAGCAAAGGTATAATCAAAGACGAGCTGATTGGGGTTCCTACAGAATGACATAACTTCACATTTATCCAGGTTAAGCTGCAGGCCATTTGAGGCACACCAAACCTTGAAGGTATTCAAATCATCCTGAATGCAAGAAGAATCATAACTGTTTCTAACACATGAGAAGATCTTCATATCATCTGCATATATTAAGACTTTGGAGTGCCTAATCAGAGGAACAATGTCATCAATGGCCAGAATGAACAGCAACGGCCCCAGATGGCTGCCCTGCGGTACACCAGATGAAGCTCTAATAAATCTAGATAAAGTGTTACGGAAAGATACTCGGTATGACCTATCTTTTAAATAAGAGCGGATCCAGTCGAGCATCAAGGGCGGAAAACCCAGCTTTTCCAATTTAAGCATAATCACAGAGTGAGGGAGCTTATCAAACGCCTTGCCAAAGTCGGTGTAGACGCAGTCAGTCTGGAGACCTCGCTGGAAGGCAGAGATTATGTGGGATGTAAATTCAAGCAGGTTAGTTGTCGTCGATCTACCAGGCAGAAAGCCATGCTGATTAGATGAGATTAACCCCTTACACTGCCCAACAAGCTGCGAATATATAACAGATTCGAACAATTTGGGTATGCAGGAAAGCTTCGCTATTGGCCTATAATTAGTTATTAAGTTTTTATGCCCCTTTTTGTAAACGGGAATTATAAAGGAGCTCTTCCATAATGTAGGAAATCTGCCGGCTTGAATAGATTTGTTGAAGATGAGTACCAGCGGAGTGAGTAAGGCGTCAGAACAGGATTTCAAGAACGCAGGTGGAACACCATCAGGACCAAAAGAAAAGTCAAGTTTAAGCTCATTGATAGCATCCATGATAATATCACGTGATATAATGGGCAAGGCAATGGAGGCAGCGGGACGGTCTTGGATATGACCAAACTCATCCAGGGAAGGCACAAAGTCTTCTGATGAAAAGGCGCCCTCAAAAAATAATGCAAAGTTATCGGCTATGTCGGGTGCACTGCATTCAGAGGTTCCATTATACCACATTGTAGATGGGTAATTATCAGATCTGAAAAAAGTACGAGGATCATTATGCAAGTTATCGCGAACATTATCAAGGTATTCTCTGTATAATGATGAAGATAATGCCAAAAATCTGTCGTAGCAATCAACAAAATCACAATACGCTGACGTGTTTCTACAACGTAAGTAAGTTTTCCATAGTCCATTGTTTTTATTCTTAAGGCTCCGCAGCTCACTAGTATACCACGGGGGAGAATGACAGGATGGTCTCGACCGTTTGAGTGGTATACACGAATTAAACAGATCATAAATCTTATCATAAAACACGGAAACGCACTCATCGATATCGCTATCATCAAAAAGAGATGCGAAATCGATCGAGAGGATCCTGTTAGAGAGAACAGAGAAATCCGCCGTTTTAAAATCAAGAACGTATTGATTCACGTTGGGGTCGGCAGTATAAGAGCCATCGTAGCAAAACGAGATGAAAATGGGCGGATGCAAACTGTCGATAGCGGATAAGCTACGAGAAGCCGATTCGACTATAGTGTTACTCGAGTCAGAAGTAAAGATAAGATCTAACTGTCTTCCCATAGAGTTCTTTACATCACTCATTTGGTGTAAACCAAAGGAGGAGATGGCGTCAAGAAAAAGGGAGTCTCTAGCAGTAAGACAATTTAAGGGAAGGTAGTCATCGTCATCAGTGTTCAATAACCATTGAACATTGGGTAAATTAAAGTCACCAAGAAGAATGATTTCGTCCTCAGCGTTCGTCATATTATTAATAAAATCTAAACTAAGAATTAAAATGTCAAAGAGACTACGACCGTGTTCATCAACGCGGTTTGTCAAATTTGGAGGAATATAACAACAGAGCAGGTAAAAGTTCTTCTTAAAAAGAGAGAGCTTAAGAGCTAAGAGCTCAATTCTGAGCGTGTCGGAGAAAGAAGGAACATCAATCAAGCTGCAACCCAAGTGGGACTTGCATGCAACCAACACACAGGAGGATATTGATACCACTTTAATACAAGACCCTTGGTATGGGAAGAAATGATGCCATGGTTAGGTTAGGTTGCCGCATGATAGAAGCAGCCCACCCTTGCGGGCTGAGGTTCACACCTTAGTAGACATGGCCAATAGGAACAGAAAATACCTGATTCTAGGATATGACGCTGGTTAGGCCGAAGGATAATTAGGGTTAGGAGAATGAGGGAAGTTGAATGTGTTGTTTTTGCATTGCTGTGAGCTGGACAACATCCCAGATATGTGGAAATTTTTTTTTAATTTATTGTAATATTAAAAACTTGTAGGGAGACCTTGAACCTGCTTCCATCGCGAGTTGATCGTGCCACTCATCCATCGGTCCAATTTTACAGAAAAACTTCGTGTGGGAGATATCATTATGGATGCAGTGACTTCACTGAGATTGTTGTTGTTGCCACTACAAAAGGCTCAAGATAATCTTTTATATCTTGTATAGCTGTGACATTTTCTTCTGTGATGGAAGAGCGGTGCTTTTGGACATTCATTATATTTCATTTCACTTAAGATAATATTTTTGATAGAGCCTGTTCAAATTGTGGCATGAGCGCGGGGCATTACAGTGTGTGCTCACAATTGGGCTTTCACCTAGAATCCGGTAGCTGTGATAAGCTGACATTTTTGGAAAGAAAGTTAGTAATCACTGAAAATTTTAAAATGAATGTTTAAAAGCTGGTAGCATCTGGATAATATTGTGAACCTAAAAGAAAATTTGAATATAATTATTGGAATTTGCTGTATTTATTAAAGTTGCATCAAAGTGCTTGCAATATTTGAAACTGCCGATGAAAGCATGTGATATTTTGTCTCTTCTTTTTAGCTAATTTATTTAAATCTGTGGAAAACATATGTATATAGTGAGCCGCAAAAGTATTCGTACACAAGATCACTCTCAGTAATATCACCTTAACCCTTCTAAAGTAAAAAAAATTTTATATATTGTAGCCCAACAAATTCATAAATTAAATTCGAAAAACTAACGTCGCATATAAAACTCAGGTTGCAAATCATAGGGAAACAGGTTAGTTCTTGAGTGCGAGGCTTTCTAAGAATTTTTTAAATATTGCGGTGCATTTTCTTCACCGTTATCATTTATAACATAAACTTAGTAACAATGTATCGTTCAAAGTACTCTGAAACAACGTTTGCTGAGAGAAAAATCATAATTAATCTGCGGAAAAATGGTAAAATATACGCAGAAATCGGTGCTTTAGTTAAACGATTACGGTTTACCGTTCAATATATTATCCAAAGATTTAAAAAAGATAAAATGGTGGAGAACAAAAAGCGATGTGTCCATCAATGGGGTGATAGTTTGGGGTTGCATGTCTGCCACGGGAGTTTGAAAGTTACGCGTTAAAAATATCATAGATATTTTACGGAAAAAATTTAAAGCCGAGCACTGACTTGCTGAGATTAAGAAATGATTACTATTTCCAACAAGACAATGACCCGAAGACACAGCTCATATTGTGCGGGAATGGATTTTATACAACACGCCTCATACACTGCAAACACCCTGTAATCCCTTATCTGAACCAAATAAAATTTGAACTTAAAAAGCGTTTCAGGGAACATAATATCATTAGTAGTAAGAAACAAATTATCCATATTTTGCGAGATGCAACTAAAAAGTTTATGCAATCAATGCCTCAGAGATTTAATGCCGTTCATCATTCAAAGCTGTACCCAATGGAGTACTAAAGCAGTAAATATTTACACTTTAGTTAAATGTACGATTACTTATCCTGCATGAATTCCTTAGTTGGTAAAGTTAGCTTTTGTGATGAATTTTTTTTATTATTGTACAAAATTTATTTTTTATAGTTGTGAATGAAAGCTGGTAGTTTTATATTTATATTATATTGAGATTTTTTTCTTTCATTTAATTTAGGAATCTACGGATGATTTTATCTCAAGCAATAGTAAGTGCGAATAACTTTGCGACTTATTGCATGTATAATGAGGAAATCGAATCCAAAAGAGAACGTGAATGCGTAAAGAAGTGCAGATTGCAGCGCAAAGAATATAGTTAATCCCGGCTACTTCATGACGAGCTCCGGCTTGAATACACTATTTTTAATTTCCCTCAGACTAAATGAAGATTTTTTCAAGGTACTGTAATGGTACATATACCTAGCTATTAAGGGTAGTTAAGGTATGCTATTCCCACTGAGGAAGAATTTTCAGCTGTAATAAGACTTTTAGCGACTGGTGTTGAATAACAGAGTAGCAGCCTTTCGCCTTTCTTTCTGAAATTATTCCCAAAGTCTGCAATATTATTTCTAATCGATTAAAGTTTTAAAGTTTTATGTAAATATGTATTTGTGTGGTCTAAAAAAAAAGATCAGAGTAGATTTCTTCATTCGGTGACAGTTCCCACTATGCATTGCCCGACTTTAAATTAGTTCAGGGAACCCGGCTTATGATCAGATCCGGATCAGATTTTTCTTTTCACGGTCATCTGATCAGTTTCTGATCAAAGTACAGTACTCCATCCCTTGATCCGGTCATCTGACCAGAAATTGGTCAAAGTACAATACTATATCCTTTGATCCAGTCACCTGATCAGTTCCATATCAGAATCGAATATTAAAAATCTTATTACGGTTCCAGTACCGGTGTTTGAGTCAGAGTCGTATACGATGTCCTGAACTAAATCATAATACAGAATTTAATTTTTTATCTGCTCCATTCTATTCTATGTTATATTCTTTACCGAACAATCTGTCTTCAATTTTTTTCATATAAGGCGTGACGTTTTATAGTCACATCCGGATCAGGAAGCCTGATTTATCCCTAATCAATCGTCAGGCAATCGTGATCCGAATCGGACCCTAACCAGAACTAATTTCCAGTCGGGTGGTTCCCTTCATGGAAAACACATTTCTTTTGCAGCTTCCAAAAGGACCGAATCATTTATTATAACTGTAAGGGCTTAAATATCATAGTTTTTCTTGCTCTTTCTGATGCTCACTGTAAATTTATTTTTATTGATGTCGAACATGATCGGCGAGTAAGCAACGTAGGTGTTCGTAATCGCAGTGATTTAAGAACTATCATTCATAACGCAAATGAATAAATTCCAGGTGTGGAAATTAGGAATAACAAAAAGTTACCCTACGCTATCGTAGGAGATGACGCCTTCGTTAGAAAAACGTTCCCGTTCAATTCAAAAGAAAAGCTTAAAAATTATTTAATTTTCGTTTAAGTCATACAAGACAAAATAAGAAACATGATTTTGGTATTCTTTTGAACAGATTGCGAGTTCTACTGACTAAAATTCGACTGCGTCCCGAAAAGGTTAAAAGAATTGTCCAAGCTTCATATGTACTGCACAACTTCCTACTGCTTCAAAGCGAATCATACATGGAATCAATAAGACAATTCCATTTAGCAGAAAGACCATCAGAGTAAATGATACCGAGTCCATGAAGAAGTCAACAGATTGGGTTCCGAAAGTTGTAATAGGTATAGGTTATATATGTTACATTCAATTGGTATATAACTTTAGTAATTACACTTTTTGAAGCAAAGAAATAAAAAAACTTTTTATTTTTAAATTTCTTTTTATTCTTACAAATAAAAGCTTTCGCAAACTACGAGCGATCTCTGAGATGAATAAAAACAGACTGCTATTTCTAATTCTGAACTTTTCATTAGGTGTAAAGGTGCTTACGCCGCAAGAAGTGCGTTTGGGACCAACTGTGGAAAATGGAATATGATATTTTGTTTTTTTAAGAAAGTTGATAATTTTCTTTTGTCAAGTTGAAGGGAAGCCGTTTTCCGGTGGGAAAGGAAATTAGCTGAATTTGCGTTTGGGGTTTACTGGTTTGAAAAATAAGAGAATTATGTGGAGACATGATTTTAATTCGATTTGAACTTTTGTTTCCCTTATGCTATGTCTTCGGTAGTATGTTACAAATATTACAATTAAAAGAATTATTACATGACTTGTACTTAATGTGATTCCTTCGTGTATAACCCTTCTGCCTTTTACGCTTTCAATTATTTTTCTATTGTTCAAATGTTTAATGTGTAGGTCTTCTAATGAAAAGTTCATTACAATATTTTTGGCATTTATGTTATTAAAATTCGGTATTACAAAATTTTCGTTGAATACATAATTTTCATAGGTTACATTTTTGATTTCCAGTTTACAATTTTCGAATTTAATCAAATTATTTTTTGTTATGTTCATTTTGAACGTATTACAATGCTGAATCATCTTTGTATTTGGTATATTTTTAGTGATTATAATGTTGTTACTTATTTGCTTTATTTCAGTTTTATTGTTCAATCTAAAATTACATTGTGCGTTATTTGAGAGTAGTTGACATGAGGTTGCTACAATTCTTAGATTTTTCTCTAGCACAACATTTTCTATATTTTCATACAATTCCATTCCATTCGTTAAAAATGTTTTATTTTCTAAATCTACTTCAAAATTGTTTTTATTTGGTATTGGTTCAATAAAAGCTCTATAAATTTTATTATCTCAATAATTTGGTGACATTAATATGAAATCAACATAATCATTATAGCAAATTACAGAGGTTTTTATGTACATCATATCTTTAATTGTAATATTTCATTTTTCAATTTCTTCGGTCGTCAAAATATCTCTGCCTATAACTCCTAATCTACTTAACAATAAGTTTTCCTTAACCTTCCTTACTTGTTCTCTTAACAGTTGAATATCATATTGAATTTGGAATACATGTTGCATATTTTCTTTTTCTGCTGATTCCTTATTTATTTTATTAACTAAGTATGACAACTGATTGTTTATTTGTATTTGTTGTGTGTTAATATGCTTTGTTATATTTTCTACAGCTTCGTTGAAATTTTTATTAATATGAACTTGGTCGTTTTAGTTTTGTATTAATTCATGATTGTCTTTTCCAAGAGCGTCTAGTTTTTCTTTTATCTGTTTTTCGTCGTCTAAGTCCATTACACCTGTTATGTATTTTAATACCTTACCTACAATATTGACCAGACCTCTCTTATTTTTATTGTGAGGTACTAAGTTCTCTATTTCCTCAGCTAAAGACTTGAAATTATGCATCATTGCTAAATATTCACTTCTATTTCTAAATTTGTTTATATTATTCTCAATTACATCTAAGGCATTTATCCATGAGTTTAAATTAGTGATATGTAGTATTTTCTTATAATTTTTTATAACTGGTACTTCTTCGTCTCGAATCATCACGTATCCCTGTCCTTCGTTTAAGTTAAGAACTTCTATTCTATTATGTAGTATTATTATCGTTACTGTCACCTGAAATGGTACGGGTTTCATATTTGTATTTACGTTTAACTTGGTCTTTATAGTACTTAATTCCCTTCTCGTCTTTATAATAATCACCAAACGTTGTGTTATTCTTTAACTTTTTGTATTTTCGATACAGTTTAAATGCTTTTGAAATTACCTTTCTTGATTTTACGTACTGATGATTTTTATCCGTTAAAACTACATTTTCCCTATTCCTATTTTTTTTTCTCAATATATTTTTCTTTGCTTCTCTGAACCTTTTCGCTATTTTTTCGTAATCTTCTGCCTTAATTTTGCCATTAACAAAATCTAGTGGTCTTTTTTGAGTCGTCGAGTGAATAGTTTTATTATAACTTTCTAAAGCGTTCAAAACTAGGTTTGCGTTATATGAGTTATTTGTGCTGGCCTTTAATATTCTAATATATTCGTTTAGGGTCGCGTTAATATTGTAATATGTTCGTAATGGTCATCGTTTGAGTATACTGCAACGATACCCTTGGATGGCATGTATTTTTTCAGAAGCTCCGTCACACTGTATTCATTGAATGTTTTCAATTCGATGAGAAGTCTTCTTTTGCCGAATAGTTTTCGCAATTTGTGACAATTAACTTTGTCAGGTTTTTTTTTTGGTTTTTTTTTGTTGTTTTTTTTTATATGATGTTGCCAAAGCTCATGATGTTGAGTATGATTTGAGTTTTGAAAATATTTATTGGACTATAAACAATGGGAATATGATCCGAACTATCTTCTCTTGCACTATGAATAGTTGCTCCCGTTGAGGAATTATCGATACTTTGTAATTCGTCATTTTCTTTTCCTGTTTCATTAATTTCGTTATTATATTATTATTATTTCCTTTCTGGAAAGGCCATCGGCTACATTCTTATCCTTACCTTTGACATATTCAATGTCATAATTATATTCCCCTAATCTAATTTTCCATCTGTGTAATTTATTATTCGGTTCTTTGAGCGAACTTAACCATACTAAGGGTCTATGACCGGTTTGGATGAGACATTTTCTACCGTAGAGATAGGGCCTGAAATATTTTACTGCCCATACGATGGCGAATAATTCCTTCTCTATTGTACATTAATTGATTTCATGTGAGTTAGGCGTCCTTCTTGCATAGCCAACGGGGTGTCCTTCTTGTGACAATACAGCCCCTAATGCGTAATTTGACGCGTCCGTTGCTAAGGTGAATTTTTTGCTGAAGTCTGGGAATCTTAGTATTGGTTCTGATGTGATTAGAGTTTGTAAGGTTTCGAAACTTTTAACGTATTCTGGATCATTAATGTAGATTTTTTTCCCTTTTTTTAAATAGATTGTCATAGGCTTTGCTATATTAGAGTAATCTCTAATGAATTTCCTATAATAGCCTGTGATGCCTAAATATTTTATTTGCTTAGTGGTTTTTGGAAATTTATATTTTAATATGGTTTCAATTTTTTTTTGGTTTGGTCTTATGCCTTCGGTTGACACTACATGACCTAGGAATTCCGTTTCTTTTCTTAGGAATTCACTTTTGTCTAGTGGTACTTTTAAATTAACTTCTTTTAGCTTTGAGAATATTTTCCTTATAGAGTTAACATGTTCCTCTAAGCTAGTGGAAAATATTATTATATCGTCTAAGTACACTAAACATATTTTTCCTAAATATTCCGACAGGACCGAATTCATCAGCCGTTGGAAGGTGGCTGGCGCATTTTTAAGGCCAAAAGGCATGCGAGTGAATTCGAAGGGCCCTTCGTTTGTAGAGAACGCTGTCTTTTTAATATCTTCTTTTTCTATCTCGACTTGGTGGAATCCCTTTGCCAAGTCTAGAGTCGTGAAGTACTGAGCCCTCCCAATTTATAGAAAATATCCTCTATATTTTTTATCGGAAATTTATCATCGATCGTGATTTCGTTTAGTTTTCTATAGTCGATCACTATACGCCATTTTTGCTTGCCAGATGAGTCCAATTTTTTGGGTACGATCCAAATGATTGCGGAATATGGCGAGTTACTAGGACGTATGATGCCTTGCTTCAGCATTTCTTTTATTTGTTCCTTTACTTCGTTTTTGTGTACTTTAGAGTACCTGTAACTTTTATTTTAGATTGGAATTTAATTTCGAGTCTTAATAGAATGCTTTATTGCATGAGTAAAAGACAAATCGGTGCCTTCTTGGAAGAATATAGAACGAGACTCTTTTATTAATTTAATGCTAACTTGTTTTTCTTCGCTATTTAGGTGCTCCGTACTAATTTGGTCAACTAAACAATTGGTTTTTTGAAGGTCAATATGGTGTACTGTTTCCTCGTCTAGTGAATTAACTATAATTTCGTATTCTTCCTTGAATTTCTCAAAATACATTTTAATTTTAGCTTCTTCTGTTTCTAAGGTTCTATTTTTATAATTTAAATTAATATTGAGTGGTTTTAAAATATTATTTCCTATTAGACCGTCAAATTCGGAGTGAAATTTGTATTCTAAAAATTCTGCCATTTCATCCAGCTGGTTAAATTCTTTAATTCATTTTGATTTACTGTTTTTAGTTCAATGGGTTTTCGAATGGAGATTTGCCATTTAGGATTGCATACACCTGGGTTCACGATACTAGATGTTGCGCCGGTGTTAGCTAAAAATCTTAGTGTTTGAATGGTTGTGTTAATTATTATATAGGGTAACCCCGAATTTTGGAGGCTATTGACTGAACATTTTCATTTCTGTCTCGTTGTTCCTCAAAGTTATAATTACGCCTATTAGTCGTCGAACTATCAACGTCCACTGGTTCTACTGTATTGTTTTGATTGTTAGTCGTATTGTTGTGAGTTTCGTTTTGATAATATTGTCTGTGTCCGTCTGATCTAGGTGTCGCAAATCTCTGGTTTGGTTGGTACTGATACCTTGAACTCCTTTTGTTGTCATCTATATTTGAATTCCTTTTATTTCTTTCGTAACTTTTATCATTATTATTTCGGTAATTTTTGTAATTTTGGTTACTTTTATTTGTATTCTGATTGTAATTATTGTTTCGACCTACGTTAACCCTAGTGAAAGCATAGCCAGTTTCGTATAAGATTTGCATAGCGGTTTCTAATTTGTCTGGTTTCCTACAATATAGAAGACCTTTCATTGGCTCTGGTAATTTATTTTGGAAAATTCGGAGAGCTGTTTTGCAATTGTTTTCTGTTTCAGTTCGGGAATCGTTTTCAAATTTTGTTTTGTTATTTAGTCTACGTAACATGGCGTTTAGTTCGTTATAAAAATCGACACAATTTGTCTTAAATGTTAGTAATCTCAGTTTATTAAAGAGTTGGTCTACACTTAACCTATCTCCAAAATTATGAACAAAAATCTTTTTCACATCTTCCCACTTTGCAATTGAATTATTTATTTCTATTAACTCATGAGCTTTACCAATGAATCAACCTTTAATAACATCAAAAAATATCTTTTGGCTAAAGTCGTCATACTTAGATAATAGAGGATAAACTCTATCTACTAAACTTATAAAATTATAAAGATCACATCCATTACCATTAAAAGTAGGTAATTGATTTAAATATTTTATTGGATCAATGCTTACTTGTGTCATTATGTTTATTCTGTTGAAAGTTGATGGATTCAGATTCAGACTTGGATGATTGTTTGATCGCACGACCTCCTGACTTATTAGGTTTCGTGAGTTCCATTTATTTTTAAATTACTTTTTATTCTTATAAATAAAAGCTTTCGCGAACTACGACCGATATCTAAGATGAATAAAAACAGATTGCTGTTTCTAATTCTGAACATTTCATTAGATGCAAAAGTGCTTACGCCGCAAGAAGTGCGTGTGGGAACAACTGTGGAAAATGGAATATGATATTTTTGTTTTTTAAGAAAGTTGATAATTTTATTTTGTCAAGTTGAAGGGAAGTCGTTTTCCGGTGGGAAAGGAAATTAGCTGAATTTGCGTCTGGGGTTTACTGGTTGGATTTTTGTATGGGAAAAATAGGAGAATTAGGTGGAGACGTAACCTATATATTCCATGACAGATCTTCGCCATCAGAAGAGATGGAGAAATTAACAGCACATGCATGCGCTGAAGGAACCAGTCTGCAGCTGGGCACGTTCTCTGAGGCAGTTCTGAAAGTAAAACGCGAGGTGAGTCTCTGTTTGATATCATTACGTATACTAACCTATAAGTTTATAGTAAGGGCAGCAATGTAACTTTCATGTTTACAATCACGGATGAATTTGATGGTTGGAAATAGGTGCTAGATATCACACGTATATCATCAAATAGAAGCCTAAGGGTTGAAAATTGGATAGTTCCGGAGTGAACCTCAATCTCTGATCATCATTGGATGCTTTTCAATTTAAACCTGGAGATTGAGTCGCTTAAGCCCTTCAGGAACCCTAAAAAGACCGATTGGAAGAAAAGAGCCCTTCCTCCCTGAATGAATACTTGTTCGATCTAAGCAAGATCACTAGGGATATCTCCTACATCTGCTACAAACAGAAATAGTGGCACTCTTATAAGTATTGTCTCAAACTCTATAAAAATCCCTCAAAGCATCTTAAAGAGATGGATGGAGTATTGTGACTCGGTGGAAAGTACCAGGAAATCAGCCATATTCGGCAGAATACTTTCCAAAGAGCAAAGTAAACAGTCTCTATAAAAAGGACAGACGGCTCTTGGACACTTTATTCCACTGGAACCTTGGAGCTACCAATGCACACTTATTTATCAAACCGCAATAATGAAGGTCATCAGACGTCGCCGTGTAGATCGACAATTCAAATTACATCGTGGTGTGAGTTCCTTTCTCTGCGCTCGCGTGATAAACACCAGGTCTGGGCGGCATCTTACTGATAGTGACACATAAGGCATCAGGCATAGAGGTGCCATGGTTTATAGCGTTTTTCAGAGCCTGTATCTTACATAATCACTTTCCCCTTACATGGGGACGAAGTAAAGTGCATTTTGTCCCCAAGGTTGGAAAGCAAAGACACGGACTAGTGAAGTACTTTAGGCCGATTAGTCTGACCTCTTTTGCATTACAAAGACTAGAGCGTGACCTTGATAAATATCTGGGGAAAACTCTTTTAGGTGCAGCGATGTCAAAATCTCAACACGTATACTGTAAGGGAAAATACGTGAAGAGAGCTCTTAACAGGGTAGTACGCACAATTGAATATTCAATCAAGTATAAACAATATACCCTCGCTGCATTCCTGGACATAGAAGGAGTCTTTGACAATGTACGTATTGAAGTCCTCCAAGAGCTTGCGAAGCTCGGTGAAAAGTAATGTCTTGCTCAATGGTTAGCTGCTATATTAAAGGCAAGGATAATCCAAACCGAATTCGAGAACATTCCCTACGTGGACGATGTGGTGATACTGATATCAGGGTTGTTTCCCTCTGTTATCAGTAAGATTATGGAGGATTCCCTGAAGAAGGTAAGCAGTTGGTTTAAGAACTGTGGACTGGCTTGTGAATCCGGGGAAAACTGAGGTTATATTCTGCGTAACAATAACCAAAGTACCATCATTTGCCTTATCCAAATTAAACGGCCTACAACTCTTACTATCCTGCCGTGTCCTGGATATCAAACTGAACTGGAAGCTAAACATAGAGAAGCGGGTAAAAGGCGTGTATAACCATCTCTGTGCCAGATGTACCTTTGGTAAAATATGGGGACTGCGACCTAAGATGACACCATGGTTATACCCAGTGATGGTGCGACAAATTCTCACCTACGATTCACTGGTTTGGTGTCTTGTGATGAGTAAACTTATAACCAAACCAAGAATAGCGTTCTTGACACTACCGCTAGCATAACACAGAACTATGAAATTCTATTATATGAAGTTATATTAAATTTTATTTATAAGCAAATTAATTGAATTCATTAAGAACCCTAGTATTTCGCAGGATTTGAATTAATTTATAGTTCAAGTAGATTTAATAAATTAAGTGAATAATCGAGGAATACATTTCTCTTTTTCCGCTACACTGACTGTTTAACCACAACGAATGACGTTTAACAGCATTGTGACGGCGTTATCTATCATTTACTAGTTAAAATACATGCATTTACGTAGGAATGACCCGTAATGAACGTACCGTCACGGTAGTTAGGTAAAAGTTGAATAAATTTTTGCTTTGACGGCGTCATTTTACAGTTCTTGTTTTTATAACGTGAGCAAAGTTGTTCTTAGGTCGCGTCTTTTTAATTCTTTACTTAAAGAGATATAGAAATGTTTACAATTTGAGGAAAATCTAATTGAAAAGTTGTGTAAACATCCAATTATGTACCAAAAAAAACAGTACAGCACACAAAATTGTCGCTGCGAAATGCAAAATTTGGAATTTAATTGACGCTGGTTTTTCTTGCGACCGTAATGGCATCTTTTAGGTAACCAATGCGAACAGAGATGGCAATCCTTTAGGGACATACTTTGCAGAGAGGTAAAAAAACTTTATTTTCCATCTGATGCAGTTAGTGAAGAAGAATATCAGCACGACTGGGAGTTTTGGGAAAGGATTCCAATTCCAATCGAATACTTTGGTTTTTATAGCACTTAGAAAGTGTAAATTTCGCTCGAAAACCGACTTTTTACTCAAAAGTTCTACCAAATAGTAATTTTTTATTTTTACGGTCTGATTCTAGGTCATCTTTTAACGTAGTTTTCTCGGTCGTGTGAGTGGTTGCTGGCTTCTTCCAACGGATAGGATAAGCTCGCCGCCTCCAGGGTCAAGGGCTTCTGAAAGAAACTAACCGATTCTTCACTGCAATGTCTGTTTATTCAGTTCACTGGGTTCACAAGATTCTTTTGTCTTTCTCTTATAACTAGAGTCTAGGAGTTGTCCGTCTGTCAAGATGTTAGTCATACGAAAGATTTTGAATTTGTGGGTAGTAGCAGTGTTAGTAACAGTTTAAACTGTTTAGAATTAAGGCAAACTTATTTGAATTTTAGTGAGGATGAGAAGAGAAATGCTGTTAGGATTTTATCTTATAATATCGCGGGTTTACGCAGCAAATTGATTATTCCCGGATTTTTTAAATACATTAAATCTTTTGATATATTTTGCTTGTTTGAAACTCATGTACAGGATGGCAACTACGATATGTTTACTAAATATTTTGGCGGCTACAGTTTATGCTGGGTCAGCGCATCGAGGAATTCACGCTATGGTAGAGCAAGTGGCGGCTGGCTTCTTGGCATTAAAAATGAACTAGTTTCTAAGTCCTTATGCTGTTATTTATGGGCCAATGGCCTACCGTATATTAAATTAAAACACCATGCACATCACCTCCTTTTAATACCATCGTACATTAATTGTAACAATTGGGAAAATGATTTTAATGGCTTTGCCGAATGCATTGAAGAAATCAATAACGACAGCTTAATTATCCTTGGTGATCTTAATGCAAGAGTAGGGCAGGAACAATCATTATCTGATGAAATAGATCTAGGCCCATATGTTCGAAACAATAGAAAATCGTCTGATTTATTAGTTAATAATAGAGGAAAGAAATTTTTGGAATTGTGTGAGGAATATGGCCTGATTATTCTCAATGGCCGAACTGATGGGGATCTTGATGGTAGAATGACGTATATCGGCGGTAATGGGTCCTCTGTAAATGATTATGTAGCAGTGTCTGTTAGCATTATAAGTCAAGTAATAGGTTTTAATATTCCATTCAGTTGTGAGTTTCACATTCGAACTGCTTTGACGGGTGTGTTGTTAACAGTTAAAAGTTAATTAATTACTGTAAGATCTTGTTCGCAATGGAATTTGACAGGTTAGTAAAATTAAATAATTGTGAATACTGTTTTATAAAAATACTTGTATGCATTGAAATAAATATATTTATGATAATGGTGCAAAATATGTAATTTATAGCAATTTTAACTCTTTGGTTAGAGATAAGTTAAAAAATTCCCATTTGTTCAAGTTAGTTTTAACTCTCGCATTTTGCTATACTATTAAGCTGAAAAATTATCTATATGTTTACAGCCTGCTTTTACACAATGTATAAAATTTTGTTTCAGAAGACGTTATTTTGGTTCCATATAAGGAAATTTTTCAAATGTTCATTGACAATAAAATCAACACCGATCAGCAATCGAACAAATGCAAAAAAAAAAAAATTTATGATTACTTTATTAATCGATTTAAACTAAAGCCATCTGAAAATAATTTTAAAAAGAAAATATCTACTGTTGTGAACACATTTTTTATGAATTTTATGAAAAGATGGGTAGACGTTTGTCGTTCTTATAAGAGATTCACCCGAAAATATAGTTCATGGCTTGACAATGGGTTACTTTCTAGAAAAAGGAATGCTGCTCAGTTATTAAGGTAGCTACAGAAATTTCGCCCAGTAGACCTTCTTAAATACAAAAAGCGTATATGTCGTCTTTACAACCAAAGCGGTAAGAAGTGTTTAGCCCAGTTGAAGCATTAGCGCTTATAATAGACCTTAAATTGTCTAGAGAACAATACAATTGTTTACGAGAGCATAATTAAAGAAAAGGCTATAATATTTATCCTTCGTACCATCGTGTTCTTAAATCCAAGGAAGCTTGTTATCCGGAAAAGGACGCAATTATCGTCACTGAGACTTCTGCCGAAGTTAAGGTTTAGGAGCCCCGAGATTGTACTGTGGAAAGAGCCGGTATTTTCCCAATTTATTATTCAAGATTTATCTTTAGAAACCATTGAAGCTATTTACAAATGGGTCATGGATGGATCATCTAGGCAAAACCGATACAATCAAAGATTTTTAAACGACGATAATGAAGCAAACATAAAAGATTCTAACGTAATGCTTTCATCTTTAGTACCAATTCAAATATATGGACTAATGAAACATCTAAGTGAAAAAGTCATCCTCTGGCAAAATCCGCGAGCCTCTTCTAGGTACTGTCGACCTACTCATTTTCAGTTTAGGAAAGAAACTGTGGATGTAACTAAGCAAGAATTTAACAATATCTAATCTAAGATTGATAGCCTTCATCCTTCGCAAATAACAATGGGAAACTTAACGTTTTTTATTAAGCATTAATTATTAATGACAATGGTCGATTAAAAAATTTACAACAGTTTAACCAAACTTGTTATGTTTACGGTGCTACTCCAAAAAATATGAACAATTTAAAATAATGCACAAAAAAGTACCAGATTTAACTACTTACTCATTCGGGCTATCGACACTACATGCTCATACACAGCCCGACGATTTTTTGAAAATCCGAAAAAATCTTCAGAAATAACTGAAATTGACGCTTAACAATTATCCCAGGAGCAGTCTCATGTGGATATGATATCAATATAAATAAATTCAGATAATATCTATAGGAAACAGCTGAACTATATGTGCGATTGTATAATTGGTACAAAATACCTGCTTCTCTTCACAAAATATTACTTCATGGCGCTGATACTATTTCATCTTCAATATTGCCAATAGGACAGATGTCAAAAGAAGCCCAAGAGGCACGCAACAAAGATTACAGATACTTCCGAGAACACAACACCCGAAGTGCCGTACCACACTTGTCCTGCTTCATCGCAGTTTGTTGGAGAGAGGGCGTGCGGGGGTGTATAGGGAAATCCGCACGGAACTTACCTATTTATCGTCGCATCGGCACGCATACATTCAAAGCAAGGTTTATTTGGGTTCGGAAACTGCTTTAATGTTACCACTACATACAATAAATTGCGTGTGTTCTACACAAAATCCGACACAAGTGTGGGCACTCGTGCGGACTTCATCGCGCGGAAGCAGGACAAGTGTGGTACGGCACAAAAATGTTCAAGAGTTGCCACTAATGAAGACGTGCTTCATCACCTGCTCATTTCTTCTGATCCGATTACGGCTGATTTCAGAACATCTCAAAAAAAATATATGAAATTAATATCTTCATTAGTGCCTTGCACCGGGAAACTCGCCGCTGCAAGGCTAAACGAGACAACGGGGGAGCTTTCCGGTTCAAAAGTGTCCTATACCAGGAAATTCGCCGCTATAGGAATGAGTGAGGGTGCCTTGCACCGGGAAACTCGCCGCTGTAAGGGTAAACGAGACAACGGGGAACTCACCGGTTGAAGAGTGTCCTACACCGAGGAACTCGCCGCTGGAGGACGCGCCGCTGTAAGGGAAAAGGAGACAACCATAGCACCCTGAAAGAAACTTTACCGCCCTAGTGGCTAGTCGGTTTAGCCACTTACCAATTTCCTTGTCTGATCCACTCGGTGCTCTTGGCTTGTGTGCTCGGTTGAGCTGGTCGACGACGACTGACTGATCCACGGTAGTCAGTCTTCTTTATATGGTTTCCTTACCTCGTTGAGCTCTTCCTGCTAGAGCTGCTCGGCGACGACTGACTGATCCACGGTAGTCAGTCTTCTCTAAATGGTTTTCTTACCTTGGTTGGTTGCTCCTCCGTGAGCTCTTGCTCCTAGAGCTGGTCTGCGACGCCTGACTGAGTTACGATATTAGCCTTCCTTATATACTGTCAGGGGGCTCTGGTGGCATTCGAAATTCTTAATTTCCCACGGTGCTATTGGGGAGATATGGTATTTTACCGCTGCGGGGGTATGAGATTAATGTGGTTTAACTATAATATATTAATGTCCCGCGGGGTGTGGCGGTGCTTAAAAACTCTTATTCCTCTGTTGCTGTTGCTAGGCTTAGCCCCCTTCTGTTAACATTTTTTTCGGACTTTTATGACTTCGTGACGGCTGTGAGGAGCGGCAATTGATGTGGTTTAACGATATTAGTGCCGGAGGGGGTCTGGCGGTGCTTAAAACCCCTTATCTCCTCCGGTGTTGTTGACAGGTTTTGTAACTTCATTACAACCCCCTCTTTCTTTCAGGAGAGAAAAAATGGTGGCGATGTCCATAGCTTTAATGGGGTTTTTATTCAGGTCTCGTAAATTCATATTCATATAACTGCAGTTCAAGAAATATATAAAAAAAATATAAAGGAAAACATAAAAATTCACCAAGTTCAGGGGAATGACTGGTTTTTCCCTTGCCGGCTCTAGATCCTCGGGGTTGTCTCGTCAGAGAGGCGAACATAGACGGGCTCCTCTTGGAAACGCAGTTTTCAGCGTCTGTCGCTTCGTTTGGTTCCTCGGACTAATCCCATACTGGTGTTAATTCGGAGCTCTCGGGGCCGATTCATCAGGTACCGCCATCGGCCCGCTGCCTCAATGAAGGGGTTGTCTCTAGTCGAGAAGACGATCTCCGTTGGTCGTGTTGCTAACGGGGGCGGGGGGCGACGCTCGACATCTACTCTGGCACTGCTTGTGAAGGCTTGGGTCCTTGGTTCTGGGAGGCTAGTGGTGGGATGTTCCGTGGCGGTGTTTGGTGAAGTTCGACGGGATTTGGCGATGGTCTGAGTATAGTGGACGGCGGTACTTGGACTGCAGGCGATGATGCTTTGGGTCCCTTTTGGACTCTGCTGCTGGGATGGCTTCAGTGGATCGGTCCTCTCGGCTTTAGTTTTCGGTTGGGTCTTTCTTAGGAGTCTGCCCTGTTGGTCCCTTTTTATTGGCCTGGCCGGTCTCTAGTGGGTGTGTTGAGAGGCCCTCCCCTGTTGTCGGACTGGTTTCTGATGGTGTTGATGTGGGCGGCTGCGATTCGGCGGCCAGGACTGGCCTTGTTACCTTTGCGCAGCCGACACTCCTGTTGGTCGGGATCTTTGGTGGCATTCCACGTTTACGGATCATCGGGTCGTTCATGGATTCGTTCAGGATGCCCTTCCTCGATGTGCTCTCGGTAATAGTTTCTGTATGATTGATTGGTCTCGGTTCACGGTTCGTACTGACTTGCATGCGGGCAGAAGCGATGTACTGTCTTAATTCTTTTACGTGAGTGTTGCCTCTGGGTCTCTCTTGGAGGTCCGTGATTTCCTCGATTACGGGTGAAATAACGTTCGTGACTTTGTATAGGTCATTGTATTTGGGCCCCAATTAAGCGGAAATATGTTTGTGTGCGGAGGAAGAGTGTCTCTCCATTCGTAGAACGAAATCTCCCACTTTTGGACACTGCGATCTCCGCCTGAGGTTTGTGATGGAGCCGCTCTTTCTCGAATGCCCTTCCTAGGTTTAAGTTTACTATCCCCTGTATCTCCTTCAATTTCTTCTGTTTTTCCATAGGAGTGGCGCATTGGTGTCTGGCACAACCGTTTATCTCGGCGAAGATTGACTTCGGGGCAATGGATTCTCTGCCAAAATTCAAGTATGTCGGGGAAAATCCGGTAGTTTCACTCTTACTAGAGTTTTAGGCCAACATGAACTCTGGCAGAAGCTCGTTCCACTACTGCTGGTTCCTGTCAACGTACTGGGTGACCATCGTTTTGATTACTCGCTTTCTGTCCATTGTGAATTTGGCTTGGAATATGACTATCATGGTGTTTCCCTTTGACGACCTGGGGAACGGTGCCATGAAGTCTATGCTGACGGTGTCCTATGGTTCGATGGTCATTGTCATGTGCATTTCACCGGCTGGTTTCTGTTGAAGTGGTTTGTGTCAGAGGCAAGAGTCGCAACTCCTCACGTACTGGGCGATGTCACGGAACATTCCTGGCTAGTAGTAGTTTTTAGCGATGCGGTAGGTGGTCCTATTTACTAATCCATGTCCGGCGGTGGGGCTGTCGTATTCTGCTTCATTACCCTCGTTCGGTACATTTTTGGTACTCAAATCTTCCAGGAGTGACTGGTGTTGTCGTCTGGGTACCTGGGGTATGGATGCATCGGTATAGCTGGTTATCTATAATGGCGTAGTCGGGGTGATCGGCGGTATTTTTTTCGTACGTCTTGGAACCTTCTTATGTACCAGTTATATATATTTTGTGCGTTGAGGATTGGCTGTGGGGACAGGGCATCTGCCACGATGTTTCATTTTCCACTTCGGTACCGGATCTCGTAGTCGAACTGTAGGAGCTCTAGGGCCCATCTCACTAATCGACATTTTATTAAACACAACTTAGTAACTTTATGAATTATTGTTATGTTATTATACTCACTTTTAATTGAATTCAATATTTCGGATTAAGCAAAATGTTTCACCATGTCCACAGCGATATTCTTCCCTAGGCGTAAGTGGGATACAAATTCTCTGTAGAGAGACTTCCCATAAGTAGTGCTCAAAATGAAGTCTTCAATTACAGCCCTTGGTTGTGTGCTACCACGTTGAAATTCTGAATCAACTCAAGAGCTACACAAAATCATAATGATATTAATATTACTCAATTGAAAATAGACTTTAAAAATAACGAGGTTAATTATATTAATGAAGTATTTTACTAACTCGGAATTACAAATGATTCAATAATGATTTCCATCTCATTATTACTATCAGACGAGTCACATAATTTCCTGCATTAAAGGCGGCAAGATAATATCCTCTTTTTAATTTTCCATTTTATTTGATATAATAACGAAATTGCATTAATCAAACGTAGTCAAAACACATTCTGTTAAACGACAGAAAATTACACCTAAAATGTTTGTTTCGCTGACGTGTGGGGCAAATTTCTACACTTTTGATAGCACATTGTTTACACTCTGCACTACTTCCGCACTTTTCATGCAGTGAAGTGTAGTAATTGACGGCGTTACATCTGCATCCTACGAAATAAATGCCGGTGTACCTCAGGGTTCAGTTCTTTCACCAACCTTATTTCTTCTTTTTATTTATGATCTCTCATCCCTTACTCTCAATCCTATTCATAGTTTTGCCGACGACAGCACCATTGATATCGCGTACTCATTTGATTCTGTAATGAATTCACGTGGAAATGCTACAGAAGTCAATCGGGAACGCATGTTTAGATCATTAAACAACGACATTTCTATGGTCCTCGCTTGGGGGAGAGCAAATCGTGTTACGTTTAATGCATCCAAAACTCAATGCTGTTTAATGTCCCTTAAAAAACGCCCAGTTCAACCCCAACCCATTTCAGTCGACGGAGTGAATATACCCAATTCACACTCCCTAAAGATCTTGGGTATTGAGATATCCAGCAATCTTAGCTGGACTGATCATATATTTGCAATCGCTAAAAGTGCCATGAAATGTTTGGGTTTTCTACAGAGATGTAAGAAATATTTCACCCCACCCGACTTAGCGTTGATCTACAAGTCCCACATTATGCCTAGACTTGAATATAATTCCCATATTTGGGCAGGGGCAGGACACACCGCATTGTCCGCGTTAGACAAAGTTCAGCGTAAGGCTGTTAAACTTATTGGCGATTCTTCAATCTCTGAGGGCCTTGACTCTCTGGAGCATCGACGGAATGTCGGTTGTCTCTCACTTTGTTATCGCTATTTCCTTGGCCATTGTTCTAACAAAATTGCTAGCCTGATTCCTTGTAGACTCATTACAACGCGCGATACAAGATCTACAAGTCGCTCCCACCCCTATACTCTCCAAGTCAAATTTGGACGTACCGTCAAATCTCCTTACCCATTTACCTCAACCTTAATTCCTTTTCTGCCAAGGCTGTGCTTAAGCATCATAGGGCATCCCCTGAGCTTTGGCAACATCATATATTTAAAAAAAAAACCCCAACCTATAGATTAATATCACCATATCACGTTTTATATTTTGTAGGACTGAGTTTTCGATCCTTAGATCGATCATTAGCATACACAGATTGAACTTTCCACGTAGTCACGTACTTGTATAGATATACGCAGCACTAATGTTGCACAAAACGTCACCCTAATAGCCACAGACACACTGCCATTAAAGCATGTCGGTGACGCGAACTGACAAAATTTTACCCATCCAAAATGCGTCCAACGTGCACATCATACAGTTTAATATTAACATTTCGGTGACGCGAACCCATAAGATTTTCTTCTCCCAAAAATCGCTCAACGCCGCTAAAGAACTTTTCACTTCAAAAATTAACAAAAAAAAATACGTGTCGAATTTGTTTTTGAGAAATCGGTTAAAAATATTAAAGAGGCATTCAAATTAAGAACATTGATTTTGACAGGTATTACCTAACATTTCTTATGTTTTCGCAAAGCCATTAAACGCGGTTAAATGTCGTTCAACATAGTTGCAGGGTGGAGAACGTATTAGATTACACGGCAGCCAACAGCACCAGCGAGTGCACAAATATTTTTTTTTCTTTGATTCGATTTAATTACGTATTGATTTTCATACCATATATCAATTGTATATTAAACTAATTTTCAAATTCAAAATATAAATTTATTTATACTTACAAAATCTTAAATTTGCACGCTCGGCTGCTAAGCCCATATGGCGCTTACTAATTTTCAATTTACTCTTACTTACGCTGTCAAAGTAGCCAATTGCGTAGCAGCAAGTGTTTGTATCATTTTGTAATCTATACACAATCAAATATCTAAAATAATTTGAATGTATTATTTATCTTATTTGATTTTAAACATTTTTTGTTTGTATAAGTTCTGTGACTGTTTCTGTTCTACAGTTTATAATAAGGTTTGTTTCTACCTTTGTAGAGTTTAAAACAAATAGAATTTGAATATAAATTTGAATTTTTACTCAGATTTCGTTTACAATTGCCGAAAATTTAATATCCGACTTCTTTTAATAAAACGTTTTATGTATCAGCTGTGCAAATATGTAGAAAGGTTGCCAAGTTTTTTTTTTTTTTTACAATTCGTTAGTTCATTGTCCTTTCTGACTTTTACTTCTGGACCTTTATTTATTTTATTTTAGTTCATTTTTACTTGCGTATTGTTTATTGGCTGTTTGTCTATTTATTTATTTTTCTCTGTTTCATTCTTGTTTTTTGTTTTTTTTTACCTACTCGTTTCTTTCGTGTCTGTATCTATTACTTATATTTATTCGGTCCTGTCTTGCTTTTTTCTTGTCTTCTACAATTCGTTAGCTCATTGTCCTCTCTGACTTTTACTTTTTTGACCTTCATTTATTTTATTCTCATTTATTTTTCTCCGTTTCATTTTTGTTTCATTTATTTATTTATTTTTTCTTGGCTCTACTTCGACCATGGTTGTCTGCGGTTCCTGTTAGGGTGAGATAGTCCTGGATGCTGTTGCTTGCGATGGCGTCTGTGGCCTGACTTTCCATCAGGACTGCTTGAAGCGCGGTACCCGATCCTCGCGCCCCTCGATATGTAGTGAATGCTGTGACATCAAACCTTGCCATGTGTTGAGGCTTGTCAGGAGCATGATGGAGGCCCTATCTGGCGACTTGTCTCTTGTCGCTGACAAGGTTGGATCTTTCGCGAATCGCTGGGGGAGCTTGGAAATATTGTCTGATGACGCTACCTCTCTGGCGGCCAAGATGGATAGATTGATTGGTTCTGTGGACTCTATCGTGTCCAATTCGGGTGTTCTTTTGGAGAAGTCGCATGAGATTTCCTCCCGCATATCGTTATTGTCGGGTTCTCTGGACGATGTGCACGCGGCGATTGCAAGCCCCAGCCCCTGCCCAGTTCCTCTTGCGGGTACCTCTTCCATCACCCCAATATTTGACGATATTAGTCGCGGGGTCAAACAGGTGAAGTGTGATCTCGGTGCTTGGTCCTCGGTCGTTTCCGCCAAATCCGAGCTGCTGGGTTCCATTGCCTCTGATGTTAAGTTATTATCTACGCGGTTCTCGATCCCTCCTAATCCCTCTCCCCCGGACGCGTCCCGCATTGGTCCTCAGCACACCTCTCCTCACCTTCCCATTGGTTGCCCTTCCCCTGCAGTCGTGAGTGCCGCCTCTCCACTTGTTATTCCTGAGCTGCACGGAGTTGTTTCCAACGGTCTAATGCCTGACCCTGTTCACCTTGAAGACTGCACCGCACCCACACTAAGCCGTACCAGACGCCAGCCTTCTAACGTTTCTCGGGCACCCCGCAGGCGTAAGCACCGCAACGGTGCCGTTACTGGTCAGCCCGCTGTTGCTGTTGTCGTGGAGTCTCCAGACATGGTCCCCTCTCATAATTCGGGGGTGAGTGGCCTTCCACCTTCTCAGTCTGAGGTTCTTATTGACCCCGCCTTGTTGTCTGAACCTCTGAACAACGGCCCCATGGATCGCCCTGCGCGGGCTGGAGTGGGCGACTGTTCACCTTTTCGTCCTGCTGTCACCGCACTTAGACCAGCACAGCGGCCTAAATGTATCTTTGTATCCAGGGTCCACCGGGATACTCTTGAGGGCGATATTGTCAACCATATCTCTCTTCAAGCGGGCGTTCCTTGTGATATGGTTGCCTGTAGACGAATCAGTCCTGCCAACGGCCGTTCATACACGGCTTCCTTCAAGGTATTTGTCCCAGAGAGCGCCTTCCTGGCGGTTATCTCTCCAAGTATATGGCCCTCCGGTGCTATCGTTCGTGAGTTCATCCCGAAGCCCCGTGTGGCTCCGACTTCGCAGCCAAAAAACTTGCCAGGCGGGTCTCCTTCCATTATGCCAACGTGACCGGGTTGCGTTCTAAAACCGCGAAGCTTTTCTCCTCCTCTCTTGCGTCCAATGCTGACATTATCTGCCTGACTGAGACCTGGCTGTGTGCCGGAATTGTTCGGCCCTGAGTTCCAGGTCTTTCGTCGGGATCGACACTTATCTGACCCATGTTCACCTGTTGGTGGTGGTGTTCTGTGCGCGGTTAGGGGGGTCTCCCGTGCTTGGTCGTGGACATTTCGGCCTCCCGCGATCTTGAGCTCTTATGCGTGGTTCTAAAATTTCCCACCAGAAGCTTATTTGTCCTAACTGCATATGTTCCCCCTTGTTCACCCTCCACTGTGTATGAGCTGCTTGCGGCATCTGTCGACAGTATGTCAGACTCCATGCTTCCCTCGGACGACCTTTTACTCTGTGGCGACTTTAATTTGTCCTGCATTGGTTGGGCACGTTCTCCTGACGCTGATGGTCTCTTACCCTCGTTCACGTCTGCTCCCCAATTTGCTTTATCCTTTCTGGATTCTGTAGCCGCTTCTAACCTGGCTCAATGCTGTAACATTACTAATGATTCAGGCAGATTTCTGGACCTTGTGTTCTCGTCTGACCCTGACTGTACGACTGTTATGAGATGCCTGACCCCCTTGGTTCCTGAATCAAGTCACCACCCCGCGCTTCTGATTGTCATGTGTTTCGACACCGCTGACACGTTTCCCTCCCTGTTAGGTGACCTCTATTTTAACTTTAAACGGGCTGATTTCATGCCCATGAATAACTGGCTTCTTTCTTGTGATTGGTCGAGCGTGCTGGGGCAGTGTGATGTCGACCTGGCTGTGAGCGCTTTTTACGATGTCCTTTACGCTTGTTTTACCCGATTTGTCCCCATCGGCACTTCTCGATCGGGTTCACCACATTTGTTTCGTCCCTGGCTTGACGGTACCTCGCGACACCTGAGGAACTTAAAGAGCAAAGCTTGGAAGAGGTTTTGTGCTTCTGGATGCCACGATGACTACTTGGTTTATTCTGATCTCTGCCAGCGTTTCTCCGCTCGGATACAGGACTCCTACGCCGAGTATTTGTCTAACATGAGAGCCACGCTGCGTTTCGACCCTAAACAGTTCTGGAGGTTCATCAATTCGAAACGTAATTGTGACGCTTATCCTTCCTCCTTGAGGTACCATGACTGTGAGAGCGATGACCCGTTTACAATTGCTAATTTCCTCGCGGAATTTTTCCGAACTTCTTTCTGTGATTCCACCTGTGATATATCCACCTCTGACTTTGGCCATTTGACGCGGCTCCCGCCTACTTCCCTTTAGTCTAAGGACTTAGTATTTGACGACGCCTGTGTTGCTGAACATCTATCTAATTTGGCAGACGGCTTCTCGAGTGGTCCCGATGGTATTCCCGCTTGCTTCTTGGAGAAATGCCAACTGCCTCTAGCTGGTGTCCTCTCTCTGGTTGTCTCTTCAATTTGTCCTTGCGTTCTGGTCGCTTCCCCGAACTTTGGAAGACCTCGGTTTTGATCCCGCTCCATAAGAAAGGAAGCAAATCTGATGTTTCCAACTATCGACCGAGTGCCAGCCTGTGCCATACTGCGAAGGTCTTTGAGTCTCTCGTCAGCGACATACTCCGATTTCACTGCAGTCCTTTTTTGCGGTCTTTCCAGCATGGCTTCCTTAAGGGTAAATCGACGACTACGAACCTTCTTGAATTCGTTAACCATTCTCTGCCGATCATCGAAGCGGGGAGGCAGGTGGACTGCGTATTTACGGATTTTAGTAAGGCCTTCGATAGGATTGACCATGGAATCCTAATCTATAAACTGTCTATTCTTGGGTTTCCTCATGGCTTCGTGGATTGGCTGTCCTCTTACCTGTCTGGTCGTACACAGCGGGTCCTATTCCGTGGTGATCTTTCCAACCAAATCATTGTCACCTCCGGAGTGCCTCAGGCCCCCTCCTGTTCATCATATATATTAATGATGTTTCGCTTCTGCTATCGCATAGCAAAATTTTGTGTTTGCAGACGATGCCAAGATTTTTCGCACTGTTACCCGCGAAATAGACTGTGGTCTCCTGAACTCTGACTTGGCTTCGTTCTGTGATTGGTGTTCACGCAACCGCCTTCCGTTAAACACAGACAAGTGCACCGTTATGACCTTTTCCCGTAGAAGATCTCCTTTCCTCTTCGACTACACTGTCGATGGTGTTGTCTTGGGTAGGGTGGACAGGATGAAGGACTTGGGCGTGGTCCTTAACTATCGTCTTTCTTTCGAGGATCATGTGGACTCGATCGTTGCTAAGGCTAGTTCGATGCGGGGTTTTGTTAAAAGATGGTCTAAGGAGCTTGATGATCCCTACCTAACCAAACTTCTCTACTGCACCTTTGTTAGGCCATTTTTGGAATACGCTAGCCCTGTATGGTCCCCCTACTCTGCCGTGCACGTCAACCGCGTCGAGGCAGTGCAGCGTAGATTCCTTAGGTTTGCTCTCCACGGACTTCCATGGATTAATCCTCTGCTTCTCCCCTCCTACATCGATCGTTTGTGTCTGATTTCTCTCGACACCCTCGAAAAGAGGCGCAATATTGCCAAAATAGTATTTTTGTTTGATATATTGCAGGGAACGATAAACTCACCCGAACTACTGGAGGCGGTTAATATCTCGATCCCGCAACGCTCCTTAAGAAATCGAGAGTTCCTGCACGTCCCTGGTCATCGAACTCTATATGGGATGCACGAGCCCATCACGTCGATGTCTCGCCTCTTCAATCAACATTTCACCAACTTCGACATGGACTTCTCTAGGCTGCGGCTGAAGGGCTTACTTAGGCAGTGCCTAAGCTGATGTGGGTGATTTGAAAATTGTTGATTGCTGCCCCATAGTTATTTTTAGTTTTAGTTTAATAATTTATATATACTGCTGTAATAGTCATTTTGGATGAATCTGTATTGAACAAATAAACAAATAAACAAAAAAGTTCTCGTTCCTATTCAATAACTACTCGAATTCAATAACTCAAAATATATTCCCGAAATATTTTGCCCCATACATTTCCGTAATCACCATCAGAAATTATCGAAGCTTTTTGTCAGATTACGAGGACGAATTGAACAAGCTTTTATTATTTATTTACCTTTTTATATATTTTTCCTATTTGAACTTCCACCGACATCTATTTATTAATCTAAAGCTAAATTACCGACAAAAATGGGGCATACAAATAGCAATCAAACTATACAGAATATAGTAATATCTTTTCATTTGGCTGGTAAAATTATTATGCAAATGATTTTCCGTAATTTCCATAAAACTGCTCTTTTCGTTGGTTGGGGGTGTAGAATTGAATGGGGACAATTCGATCACTTACGCTTCGCGTGTTTGAGTGCTTTAGTTGGTATTAAACTGTACGCTGTGTTTTTCCGCAATGGTAGATTGGATAAAAATAACATTAACTCAAAATTCCACTTCTAAAAATTCCTAAAAAATGGAGTCATGTATTTGTGTCTTTAATCGAGTAGCAGAACTTTGCTACATATTTTCTTCTGACACTGCAATAATATTGCATTGAAAGTAAGTGCAAACACGCTTTTGTCGCATTATAACGCTTTTATTCGTATCACTTTTTAATACGCATATTATATAGGGGAAGAAATATAAACAATAAAATGTATTACCTGTACGGCGGAGGGCCCGTGCGTTTTAAATGTACCGCCGGTATCTACAAGATATCTTGATCGGTATAAATAGGCAATTGTGTGGGCTCAACGTTCATGATAATGCAACCCTCTAGATTTCCTCTGTTATGATTATATCTGAGCCACTCTGATTCTGCCAAAGGTGAATTTACACTTTTACACTTTGAATGTGCAACGCTAGTGATTAATCCGCAGTGATTGTGAAAGATGAAAGGTGGAATGCGTAGTGGTCAATAACGTCAGAATGCCGCAGATAACTATGTTTAAGAACTTCTTCTTAAACGTAAATCTACGTAAAATACGTTTTTGTATGTAAAATTTTTTCAGCCGTGCATAAATCGTGTAGAAGTGCAACCAATTTAAAATGACTTCATTATTGGTGTCAAAATAAGTAAGCACTAGCAGCGAGGACGAAATAAACGAAGAAAAGTAAATATTAATAATTAATGCAAAAAATTGATAACAAATTAAAAACTAAATTTTAACGGAAACAAATCGGGGTCAGGCAGGCATATAAAGGTGCAGCCAGTTTTGCACAGAATGCAGTAGAAACAAGACAAGTTAGGTGCAATAGAGGAAGTTCAATAAATACCCAAAATAGCGAAGTATTGGCGTTTTTAAAGAAAGAGTCAGAAGCAGAAGCCTACCATATTCGTTACAAATTACTCCACGCTACTGCTGACTTCTCCAGCCCGCTACGGGCTTCATATTTGCTTATCTTTCAGATTTTAGGCAGAACTTATACAGTTTGTTGTGAACTAAAAATCTATTGACGTCCTTTACTTCAAAGAAATGAAATTGAAAACAAACCAGTTAATTGACTTTTAGTTTTCAACTGACTAAAGTAACGCTCACAGCAAATGACCAACTCTTAACAAGTTACATGCTGCACACCCATAGAGCAAACAAAGTGAAAATCTCTTCCCCAGCAAGATATCTAAATGTAAATTAAACAAGAACTTAGTAGGTACCGACATAGGGGAGAGGGTTGGGTTGTGAACCGGGCTAGGTTGTAAACCATCAGCCTTTTTTCCCCTAATTGACATGTATCGCCATCTGTCTGTGTTAGTTTGTATTTTGACATAAGTCAGTTTTTGTGCTAACACCGAAGTGTATACATACATACGTATTGCTTATGCCAGCTGAAAACGTCGTATTGAAAATCGATTGCGAAGTTTTTTTGATTGTTTGTAAAGTGCTATGCGAGTGACTGAATTCATCCCAAAAAGGTGAGTTTAATGTATATTTATTTAGTGTTTTGATTCTATTTTACGATCCAATATTTGGTTATGTCGAATTAAGATTGTAAGTGTTGCTGTTTTGACGTTTCCAAAATTGCGTTATGGCTGGGCTGTGAACCAGCCTTGTGGCTTGGTTATGAACCATCCGTTTTTCATACTAGATTTTTACTAGAACTGTCAAATATCGTCGGATATATTAGAATTAAGTGTTCCTATGTCATTTTACTTGATTTGTAAATTAATTAATTTTACATTCATTTGAATTTTAAGCCATGTCAGCCCTAAAAAAACAACGGTTGCCTAAGTGGCGTCATTACTTGTCTTCATTACTTTATTACTTTTACTACTTGTCTTTTACTTTATTTTGCCTCTTAAAGACTTGCGAATAAATAAAATTTTTTCTTTCTATAAAATTATGGGTGTTTTACTACCTATTTTCCGACTTTTATCGGGATTTGCCAGATGGTTCACAACCCAACTACTTCTTTGGAAGAGCCGAAAATCACGTCCTTACAGAATTGGCCGTAGACAGTTACACTTCAATCAAAACAGTAAACTGTCTGAATAAAAAAGTTGCGTTTTATGTTCACCTTTCCAACGGTATCTTAGATTCGTTGATATCTTTATTCTATAAAAAGTTACACTACCAAAAGAAAACCCGGTTCACAACCCAACTCACTCCCCTACATATATAATTTTAATTTATTCTTTGTAACAGGTGAATAGCGGTTTTGTTAAGAATGAATAAGATTTACTTTCTGTACATTTCCGTTTTTCAATTTTAGTTGGAAAACAAAGCACTTTATTAAGCTTGAAGAAGTACACAAAAATGGACCCATTTCCGTCGTGTACTGTAGAACTGTATTAGCGGCTTCTTCTCGTATTATAAAATTGGGAAAAAACAAGACAAGCAAAAAAAATATTTTGCGTAATTTCCCCACATTTAAATATTTAAGTCATCTAAATTTTTCTATCAGTAACCAAAGAGTTTGCTCCGCTACTATTCTTGTTTTACTATGTCGCAATTTATATAAATGTTGCCTGACAGTCAAATATCCATTAGCACCGGTGCAGAACAATTTTATTATTAATTATCAAAAACTTTTTTTAAAGGACTACTACTCCAGGCGTGGGTATCGTAACATCTTCCTGGTATTCCAAAAAGCGTCCCTATTGATGAATTTACTATCGCTTACAATCTAAAAACGGCCAAATTAATACTCAGGAGTTTCAGCTAAAATTGGTTTTATATAGAATGTACTTATAAAATAAGCAATGAGCAAGTCCTTTTCCTGTTGTAATAACTGTTGGGATCTTCCACCGGAGTAGGAATGATTGTATGGGTGCCAGTAAATGGAAATGAGTTTTCCTGAAGAGAGTCGAAATCTTCTATAACTTTCTGCATTTTCCTTTGCGATGGCATTTGTATTAAATTAGATTCATATATGTTAGAATAATACACAATTTCATAATTGTGTTGTAGGCCCATCCTTTAGAGACATAAAAATTATCGTACATTTTCCTGAAGGTGTTTTGATTTGCCAGTTTCCATATGGTCATATATATGCCCAATTCTAAAGGAACAGGTGGTGGACCTGGCAAATATATTTAGTTTAAATGTTGAAAATCTTAAAGATGATAAATCCGTGTCTCTTTTAATTAATCGTTTGCAAATAATTTTATCAGAAGATATACCAGACATACCTGCAACAAAATTGTCAATGTCATCCTCTGACGTATTCGGATGTAGTTTCGATAAATGCAACCATTTAAAACTGATGACAACGGCTAGACTTTCAGCTGGAGCTGCTGTGTTCAGAATACGATGCCTTTTACGGCTAACCAAAGACCAATTGTTATTACCTTAATCATCAACCTGCTTCTCATTGCACTGTATGACTGGAGAAGGTGAAAAAACCTCAGGAGTATTAGGAACAGAAAGCAAGATATTTTGTGCAGAGCCCGAGCTCAACTCCACTGCCTCAGCACGATAATCTGCAGAGTTTTCATTAGCATTGCTAGAAATATGCGACACTTCTTTACTTTTAGATGAAACTGCATTCAAATCACTGGAATTTGATTTTTTGTGCGTATTTTCAGATAACGACAAGGCTTTTTGTTTGGGAGCAATAATTGCCCTTGATGTTTTGAATTTTAGGAAAAATGATCCTCCGAGTATTTGTCAAGGCTACAACAACGTCCCAGGTGGACTCGAAAGCAGCCCAATTTGAAAGTTGACAATCTCGTATTGATAAAGGACGAACAACATCCACCAACCAAATGGGCACTTGGTAGAGTAATTGAAAACCATTCCGGACGAATTGATTGTTACTCTTCAAAAAAAAGGAATCTAAAATAAAGAGTCTAATAGCAAAGATATCCCTGCTACTTATCATTGGTCATGAGCGAGTCTGCTGATCCAGAAAGAATAGGTGACACATCCAAAAATCAAAAAAGGCAGAAGAAGACATAAAATCAACTTAAGCATTTACATCAGTTGTCTCAGGTATGTAATATCGTCTTAATTTCCAACATATTCAGAAAGGTCTCTTAAGTTTAGTAATAGATACCAAACATGGACGGTTGAATGCATTGTTTACTACACCAAAACAACTTCGTAAGCAATTGCTAATCATAAAGGAGCTTCTGCCACTACATCTAAGCGTCCCATGAAATGGCAGCTCAACTAGTATATATATATATATATATATATATATATATATATATATATATATATATATATATATATATATATATATATGCCTTTGCTTAGAACAGAAATCTACCACTTGTATAAATAAGTCCGAATCAAGGACTGCATGCACTTAAACTCTATCAACTTATATGTAATCTGAAACAACCAATATATATGTACTTGAGTTACTAAACCCCCAGAAGAAGTTGTCACCCTCCTACCAATTACGTTCTAGACCTGCAACTTTGCAGTGGTACAAACTGCATACTCCAAGTACGTGTATGTACACTATGGAGGACGATAGTCAATTAGTTGTTTATAAGCTGCTTATCACAGAAATTAAGAGCGATGATCTAGACAAACTACATCTGGCAATCAAGGAGGAAAAACATCAGATAAAGAAACTTCCAAACCTAAACAAGCATGTTGGCGTATACTCTCTGATGGCAAGCGTATAGCGGAAGCGTAGAAGGAACATGATTATTAATCTACCTCAACTGACACTAAGAAGACCAAGGCCGCAAGAACAATTCAGTGTTATGTTGGAGGAACCTATATTGAACAATCCGAGGCGGGAGAATGTATAAATTCAAAACTAAATAATTATATTTTTATCTATTATGCTGCTTAACGCGTAGGCCGATTTGAATGATTCTTCTTTTGATGTGTAGAATATGTTGCCTTATTGGTACGACGACAAAAATATATGGAGTGTGGTGGGGTGGGAAGGGGTCGGCTTACGGCAAACGTTGAAGGAGGGGCGGTGCCTATTTTCATATGGCGTAGACCGATTTCGATGATTTTGATTCTGTTGTACAGAATACGCTACCTGATTGGTAAATTGTAACATCAGCCCAACGGAAATTATAGCGATTCCACAGGCCCCATCGCATAATATAACTGGAGTTACGCAGGATACCAGCTTATAGGTATACCTTACCAACATTATCGTTAGTTGAATACGAAAATCACCTAGTAGGTACATGCCAAAAATCCACGAGCTTCAGGTAACATATTTTTTCACTTACATTTGTTCGAAAAACACAAAAAAGAGAACTCGCTAGTTGAACTCAGACTCCACTAGTAAAAACCAGACAAGGTGTGAATTTCAGTTAGCACCCCTTCGCCCGGTATTCACAAGCGTCCCCACGTCAACGTCATTCTTGGACCGTCCGCGATCATACCCAATAGCAACATTATCACACATAACACTCGCGGTTGCAACCTAAACGTGTAATAGGTGTTTACCGCCTATCATACTTACCAACATTGCACTTGGTATGACAAACATTTGAATTCGTCGTTTGTTTATAAACAAATTTTAAACCCGATTTTAACTACATTTAGGCATTTGGCCAACATTAACGAAGTCCAGCTATACATTTATAATTGGTTACCGCTTGGCCAACTTGTAAACGAAAACAATAAATAAAACGCCCAACACAACAACAGCTTAAATAAAAATCATAACAATATACAATAAATAAAGAGACTACCCAACCACAATCAAAGATAATATATAAAACTATCTAAACGTTTCAGCTCACGGGATCATAAGGAAGGACGATTAAATACTTTTGTTATAGTTGTTGGGTGAAGTGTTAGGCGAATAGAGCTCCTTCTTAATATGGGGCGTAGTACCAGAGCCCTTAACCCAAAAACTTCCTTTTGTATCTGAAATCTATTAGATACATTATATTTCAAACTAAAAAAAAATATTTTTTAATTTTATTTTATTTAAACTTTTATTTTAATTTTAGTTGTTTTTAGATCGGCAGATCTGGTTATACTAAAAATCTATTTACATTTTTTTGTATCCTACTTTACATTTAATACATATATAGTTTGTTAAATATTTTCTCTGTATTGTGTACAGTATTTTATTGTCAATGAATAAATGATTATGATATTTTTCAAAGTGTTTGTGTTTCACACTATTCAAAATTTATCGAAGTGTACAGGTTGACTAAAATATATTTGACAGTACAGTCTAATTGGATATTATTAAAGTGGATTTGAATAAAAATATTTTATTAATAATATAATCAAACTTAAGAAATTTTAATAAAAATTAAAAATTAAATTTGTAGCAACTGCTACATTACTCACCCCTCAGTGAAAACATCCATTTTAAGTGAATCGTAAAATTAAGAATATAATGAATAATAAATAATATTGTTAGTAATAAAAAGTTATAATTGAAATTTTACTTTCTTTTTTGGCTTGTTTTTGATTGGTGTAATTGTTTGTGCTGTGTGTTCGATAAATGCTGGTTTTAGTCTGTCAACTGAAATGTTCGTTGCTTTACCACGGCAGTCTATTTGATAATATTTATCAAATTTGTTTAAAACTTTGAAAGGACCTTCATATGGGTTTTGTAGAGAAGATTTGCTTCTGTAGATTCTAACAAAAACAAATTCTGTATCTTTTAAATCTTTAGGTACGTAGATTTTAGAATTTTGTTTTCGAGAATGTGAGGATTTGAAGTTATTTATGCAAGATCTGATTTTACTTAAGAAATTTAATGGATCTTGAATTGTTGTTAATGATAAATTCTCCTGGAACGCGAAGAGGTTGTCCATAGACAAGTTCTGCTGGAGAACATTGCAAGTCTTCTTTAATCGTGGTTCGGAAACCTAAGAGGACTGCAGGTAATTGTGTGACCCAATTATTTTGGCCGTCACAAGCGCGTATGGCTGCTTTTAATTGTCGGTGAAATCATTCTATCATTCCGTTTGATTGTGGATGATAGGGAGTAGTGCGGATTCGGTGTGATCCTAAAATTTTTGTAAATTCTTCGAATAATTTGGATTCGAATTGAGTACCCTGATCTGTGGTAATTTCTAGTGGAATACCAAAACGTGGAAAATATTGTTCATATAACGTGTTGATAACTGTGCTTGCCTGTATATCTTTGATTGGATAAGCTTCTGGCCAACGAGTAAATCTATCTATTATTGTTAGAATGTAAGAATATCCATTTGAAGACGGTAAAGGACCTACCAAATCTAAATGGATATGTTCGAATCTTGCTTTGGGTAGTTCGAATTTACCAATTTCTGATTTCGTGTGCTTGGTTATTTTATCTTTTTGGCAATTGACACAATTTTTAGTCCAATTGTTAATATCTGTATTCATTCCAGGCCAAAAGTACTTAATAACAACAGATTTTCTTGTTCTAATTCCTGGATGAGATAAATTATGAATGGTATTAAAAATAATTTTTAGAAGTTCTTTGGGTATATATGACCGTGAATTTTTAGTAGAAACTTCGCACCAAATGTCAGACTCAGAAGTGTTTAATTTAATTTTTACAAGCTTATATTTTGAATTATCTGGTCTGTTATGTTGAGTTATCAAAAGATGTGTAAGTTCTTCGTCACTATTTTGATACCCAGCAACAATTTTTAAATCAAATTTGGTATTGTTATGTTTTGAATGTTCGAAATTTTCGTTAGAAATTCTAGATAAGGTATCTGCTACTGTATTTAATTTGCCTTTGATATGTCTGATATCGGAGGTAAATTGGGTTATGTAGTCCAGATGTCTAGTTTGTCTTGGACTTCTTTCTGTTTTAGACCATATTGCTGTTATGAGTGGTTTGTGGTCTGTAAAAGCTATAAATTCGCGACCTTCTAGAAAATGTCTAAAATGTTTGATGGCTAGATATAATGCCAAAAGTTCTCGTTCGAATGCTGAATATTTGATTTCTGCTGCTGCGGATGGGTTCCCAATGGTTTGCATTAGATTGTTGGAGAACTGCACCAACAGCGCTAGCAGAAGCGTCTACGGTTAAATTGAATTTTGCATTTTCAATAGGATGAATTAATAAAGTTGCTTTTGAAAATTATTGTTTAATTTTATTAAGTTGTTCTTCACATTCTACTGGGCAAGAAAAATTTTTAGCGTTATTTGGTTTCTTTTTCAGAAGTAAGGCCAAATGAGTGTGAATTGGGTTTAATAATTTGGCAAGATTTGGAATAAATCTATGGTAATAATTAACCATGCCTATAAATTGTTAAATTTGTTTAATAGAATTTGGAGAAGAAAAATTGTTAATAATTTGAACTCTGTCTTCTGAAGGTAAGATCCCTGCTTTTGTTATTTTGTGACTGAGGAAGTCCAAAGTTCCAACTCCGAAAATGCATTTGGATGGATTGATATTGATTCCGAAATCTGAGAGTTGTTTAAAAATTTGGTTTAAATGGTTTTGATGTTCGGATTCAGATTTGCTGGCAACTAAAATATCGTCAATGTAGACAAAAGCGAAATCTAAATTTTTAATGATTTGGTCCATGAATCGTTGAAATGTTTGTGCAGCATTTCTGAGACCAAAAGGCATCCTTGTAAATTCAAATAATCCGAATGGAGTTGTAATGGCTGTTTTGTGTATGTCTTCTTTAGCCATTGGAATTTGGTGGTAAGCTCTTATCAAATCAAATTTTTCAGAAAATGGTGCAACGGTTTAAGTTCATTGAAAAATTTTGTATTTGTGGTAATGGGTATCTATCCGGAACCGTGATTGCGTTGAGTCTACGATAATCTCCACATGGTCGCCAATCTGTAGAATTTTTCTTTGCTACTAAATGTAGTGGAGAAGATACTGAAGAAGATGATAATTGGCACCATGTGATCAAATTCTAATTTTGCAATTTTGTATATATGTCCATCTAAACGTCTTGGACGAGAAAAAGGAAGTAGTGCTTTAGTTCCTATTCGATGTACTACGTTATGTTTAACTGGAATGTCATAACGAGGTGGTTGCGTTAATGTGGGAAATCTTTGCAAAATTTTACCGCACTCATTCCTGATTGCGTTGTAACGAGGAGTTGCGGTATTTGCGTTTACCGTGATTCCACTAACACTTAATGTTGTTGTACCGTCGAGTAATCTTTTGTTTTTAAATCGACCAGTAAATTAAATTTTGTTAAAAAGTCTGCTCCGATGATGGGCTTGTTGACATTAGCAATTATAAATGGGAAAATGAATTCTCTCCTAAGACCGAAATCTACTTTAAGTAGTTTTGTACCATAAAGGCCATTCTACATCCAAAAGTTCGGCTTGGTCGTCGGCGTGGTCGTGGGCTTCCCAGCTCAACTCAACGCTCATATTTCTACATTGGAAAAGTTCAGCGTGATTTTTGACAGGAAACATATGATCGGAACGTCATTTAAAGTCACTTCATTTTGAGTTTGAAATTTGTATGTTAAGAAAGTAGCAATAATATGGAAAATATAGACATAATTATTATAGTGTTCAAAGTTTTTATAGCTTTTTTAGAATTAGTTGAGGCAACCGAATCGGCAATTTGGACTAAGGAAATAAATACTGTTGAAGAACGTAGGTTGCACGGGTTTTTCAGCACGGCGTTTAAAATAATTAAGGAAAGAGATGAAGAGGAATTCAGAAAAGTAACTAGAATGGGAGTACAACAATTTGACTTGCTGTTATGTCTGCTAAATGAAAATTTAAGCGAGAACTCAAACAGAGAACCAATAAGCGCTGAATGCAGATTGGCTTTGACATTACTGTAAGTATTAATGAATTTAAATAAGCAAAATTAATTAATTTTATTATTATAGGTACCTCGCTCATGGAGCACCACGTCGTGTTTTAGCATGGGCTTTCAAATTGGGTCCTTCAACTGTCGCTAAAATTACATTAGAGACATGTGAAACAATCTGGATATATAGTATATATTTATCGCCACCTTGTGAAGATGAGAGGAAAAGGATAGCTGAGGATATATATATTATTTCCGGAATGCCTAACTATGTAGGTGCTATAGATTGCAAACATGTCAATATAAAGTGTCCCCCACGAGGCGGGTCACTTTATTACAATTACAAAAAGCAGCATAGTTGTGTCCACTTTGGATAAAATACAAATGAAAACCATCGCTTCCGAAGATGTTCTATGAAAGGGCTATAGCATATTCTTCAGAACTGCCAATAAAACAAAAGGGAATTGTAAAGGTCAAAATGGATTGTGAAAATTTAAGGTGTCATATACATAGCTAGTGATATTTCATTTTTATTAACAAAAGAGTAAGTATTTCGATATCTTGTATTTGTTCCTTTAAAACGATGAACTTTGCGGGAACTCTCAGTAAACAAAAATTTATTACAAAAGATAAACTAGGGCTTCACGATACTCGAGATAAATCTCGCTGCCGGTATCGGTCTCGACACGATACCGAGACCGGCAGCGAGACCAATATCATTGGTAACAGTACGATACCGAGAGCGAGATTGAGGTGACGAGAGTGGACGAGATATTAGTTTTTATCATTTTATTGTGGAAAAGTTTTTTTAGTTGTTTCAGCTTTTATGTCGCTCCGAAAAACTCTAATTGTGTGATTTATGGGGCATTTAAGTATACACTGCTCTCCCCAATCTTCTTTCTACATTATTTCCTTCTTCAGATAATTGCGCAATAGCAAACAAGAGCCTTTGCTACCTTATTTTGACTATGGAAATATGAAGAAAATGCATATATACATAGATATATCACTTGTCCTCGCTCCCCGTTATTCCACCGAAATACCCTTTTTTTATCCTGCCGAGAGCGAGATCGCACCGAGACTGGCCTTTATCTCGCCGAGATCGAGATCGAGAGCGAGATCGTCTTCACCTTGACGAGACCAAGACCGAGATCTGCCAAAGTCTCGGTCTTGTCTCGGTGCCGTGAAGCCCTAAGATAAACATACTCGTATGTATGAATTTTAATGTAAAATTTGGGGATTAGGCAACACAAATGCTTGGAGTAAGAGGAATTTTTAGTAATTAATTTGCTTCAAAATAAAAAACCTATTTTTGTACTATTTGTATGATAAGTAAGTATAAGGTAAGATGACACTGAACACCTTTGGAGTTTAATTACCTAGAAAGCCTTCTCTTCCAATAAAGGCCTTTTCGTAAATACCATAAGGACCTTCCAAAGAAGTCCTTCTCTGTAACAATATAAGAACCTTCCAGGGAAGGCCTTTCCATTAATAGCAAAACAATCTTCCAAAGATGGCCTTCGCACTGCGGCATTGCTCCTTCCGAAGAAGCCTTTATATATGCATGGCAGAAGCTTCCATTATCTGCAGGGTAGCGATGCACATCTAAAGTGTAATAGTGTAAATTCGCCTTAAGATGGATGGAAAAATGCATATAGGTTGGTGCAAACCGACGCAGTAACGGTAGCGGTCCAAGTAGCGTTAGCGGAATCGGTATAACGCGCATCATGATACTTAATGATACATCACCAGCCGAAAGCGATATGCCTCTACGGTACGCGAACGATTCCTACTCAATGGCTGACTCTAGATAAATATTTCAGAAGCACCTTGTCATTACACAATTTTAACTGAATTATAAACGCATTCGTTTTGCGGTTTATAGCACATCGGCATTTGAAAACTACTTCGGCTGAATTTGTTCTTTGTGCAAGTAACTTTAACTCAATGGAAAACACATATTATAAATTCTTCATACTTTTTGTGTAGAATTCGTCAACTTCAAGAGTTTTCTCTAGAAACTCAGCAATTCAGAAATATACAGATGCAGAAATTTTATGAATACGAGACAACTTTAACGTTCATTAGCATGCACAATTTTTACTCGACACCAGGTACAAAGTTATAGTTGTCGAGTTAATAACAAGATTATATCGCGACTGAGTCTTTCAAGTAATCTAAATTGTAAATGGAAATTTAGTTGCTTTATTCTGAATCCTATTTCATTTGGAGCTCCTAATTTATTCACTCATATTATTTCACTTGCTCTTGGCGTACGTGTGTCTACATGACTGCATGGATAGCGTAATTTCGACTTTGCAGCATACCGTTTTATTAGAAATTAAGTTGCAATAAAATTATAGTTTTGAATTAACGAAAGTTTAGGAATTTTTTCAATTTTACTTTAAGTAATGGAGTTCTCTAAAAGTTCAACAACATACATAATAGTGGCAGAATCAATTTGTTGGCAAATTTTATAATTGAGATTTGAGGAAACAAATGCAAAATTCGGTGGAGTTTTTAAAATATGTATACAAATTTAAATAATAATAGTTCTAAAGTACCTGATCACGTTTAGGTAGGTATTTAAGGTGCGCCCAATCTTCGCGGATCTATACGCTTGTAGCGACTCAACAGAAGTTAGCCGCACTTCCTCTGCTAGAAATCTACTTGTAAATATATTTCCTTTAAATTTTCTCAGCAATCCTGGATATAGCTAAAAAGCTATAAAAGGAAAAACAAAAGGAAGTTTGAAAAAAACAAAAGGAAGTTTGAGTTTGTCTAATATTTTCATTTGATAATGTCTTGAATTAAAATAACTTAATAAAGTCTTAAAATTTTAATTAAATAAAAATGTCACTACTTTAATTAAAGAAACTTTAACGTTTCTACCAAACGACCAAATATAATAATTTAACAATTTCACCCGGATGCAGTCAGCAATAAAGTAACAATGCAGAAGGACTACGGTGGCAGTAACTTCGATAGGGAAGGATGCCATGCAAAGTCATCAAGAAGACATTAATGCAAACTAACCCACTATCAATAGGGATGATAACAGCGTGACCTCCAACAAAAGGGCAGGTTCTGACAGCTCCACATTGGTGACCCCGACATAGAAGAACACAGCCTGTCAACAAGATTCATCATATTTGTAAAAAAAGTCCAGATTAGATTAGATAAGTTAAATATTCTTAATTACCAATTGTTAATTTTTATTGTGATAATAAACATTACACTACTCTTTCTCCACAATTTATATTTATTCAAAAGAATGAACCAAAGTTTGTAAATTCAAATTATGAAAGACGGTTCTGGCTCAGTGCATGCAACACTCCTGTCGCCAGCTCATCACAGCAAATTCCAGCTGTTGCTGTTAAACCAACTCCTTTCTGGAGAAACAATCCGGATTTGTGGTTTAATCACCTCGAAGCACAGTTCGAATCAGCAGGAGTAACACATAGCAAAACCAAATATTTCACGGTAATTAGTTTATCATTCGGCTTGTTAGTGACGTTGTGTCAAGCCCTCCGGCAAGCGATAAATATGAGAAAATTAAAGATGTATTGATAAGCCGCTTAGCTGTAAGCGAGAGTCAAAAACTCAAACAGCTCTTAACTGAACTGACTTTGGGGGACTCTCAACCTTCCCAGCTATTACGCGAAATGCGCTCTTTAGCACAATCTAAATTAAACGACAGCGTCCTCAAATCACGTGGATGCAAAGACTTCCAGGGGGGTTATTCTCTATTACGATACTAAAATGCTTACCATTCGAAAATGTAATTCGAAACTAAAATGGTTTCGTATTCTTTATAACATTATTGCAAACTCTATTCTTACAAGAACTAACTTCCATAACTTTATCAATCCAAATGTCAAATTTATTTCGAAGTCTGAATTGAATTGAGTAACATTAAAAGAATAATGGTTCAAACTATATATATAAATGGACTCTGTGTATATGTTTTTGAGTAGCAGTGATGGCGTGGAAGAAAATATCGCTATCACACGACGGAAGTTCAGGGACAGTTCAAATATTTTGGATATTCCAATTACCATGTAAAATTATTAAGTAGTTTTAGTTGAATTTTTAGCAAATATCTTCCTAGTTTCAAGAAATTATTTTGCCTGTCAAAAGAGGCGTTTTTAGATGTTATTAACTGATGTTAAACATCCTTTACGGGTTACGCACATTCCCCCAATTTGAAGCTTGGCATAACCTTAGAATAGATACTTTTTAAGATTTTTGGCACAGGGAAGTTACCAGTGTAGTCAAGGAATATCTAGCTCCCGTATGCCAATCAACTGTTTCCAGAATATTAGAGGAAGTGAGCACAATGCTGTAAAATAAATTGTGCCCCCAAAAGATACAGGGATTCTTATTTTATCTACATTTTATGCGCCGCTCGATAACAAACTTGCTTTCGAGTACAAACTTTACAATATTGTGACATTTTCGAGTGAAATTCTGGTCAGTTTTGTAATAGAGAATACCATTTTGACAGTTTGGTAAAAAATTCTCACAATATTGTAATAGAGAACTAGGCCCCAGGTCACATGCAAGCCATTCTTACTTGTAATACAAGTACATTGGATGAGTAAGCCGCATGTGCCGACAAAATAACTGAAGTCAATTTCAAAGCAGAAATTAATAATATAGTCGACATTTTGACTAAACAAGTTGCTCAACTAACTAAATTATTTGAACAATCCATTTAAAACAGAAAGTCTTCACGTGAAAGAAGCCTTTCTCGAAATAGGTCAAATATCAATTTACACCAGACACAAAATTCTAAATCCAAATTTTGCTGGTAGCAAAGCCGATTCGGGTCTTAAGCTCGTAATTGCATAGTTCCTTGCAGTTTTGCTAAATCAAACGAAAAACCGGCAACAAACTAATAAGTCCTCCTCCTTTGACGACAAGGGGGGAGAACTCAACCAATAGTCTTCTATACATATTTGACAAAACAACATCCAAACAATTCTTGATAGACACAGGTGCTGATTTCTCAGTCATTCCTGCAAACACATTAGAAAAATTATGTATTTCAAATCTGCAATTAGTTGCTGCAAATGCATCTGCTATTAAAACCTTTGGTGAAAAGCTTCTCACGCTCGATTTAGTACTCCGTGGGTCTCTCCAATGGCAATTTATCATTGCTGTTGTCACCAAACTATAATCGGAGCAGACTTTTTCTGCCACTTCGAGTTACTGGTCGACACTTAAAGAAAGGCAATCATTGACACTAAAAGAAAGGCAATCATTGACCCTGTAACTAATTTAAGATCAACAGGTCGAATCTTAAAGGGACTCTCTTCAGTGTTATGCGGTGCACTTGATGATCCTAACTTTAAAGAGCTTTTATCTAAATTCAAATCCATTTCAATTGATACGGGATTCATTAAACCAGCATGTCATGATGTTACTCACCACATAATAATCCAAGACCCTCCCATAGTCTCTAAAGTTCGCAGACTTTCACCAGAGATGTTAAAGGCTGCTAAAAAATAAATCGAATTCTTATTAAAACAAGGAATCTGCAGACCTTCCAACAGTTGCTGATCTTCACCACTTCACATGGTTCGAAAAAAGAACGGTGAATAGAGACCATGCGGTGACTACCGCAGGCTCAATGCCCGAACTGTCCCAGATCGCTATCCCCTTCCGCTAATACACGATTTCACCTATCACCTAGAAAACTGTGAAATTTTTTCAGCTTTAGATTTGGCTAAGTCTACCATCAAATCGCAGTAGAACTTAATGACATTCCCAAAACTGCAATTTGTACACCGTTTGGACTTTTCGAGTTCACACGTATGACTATCGGTTTATGCAGTGCTGCTCAAACCTTTCAAAGATTCATACACGCAGTCTTACAAGGTCTACCTTTCTGTTTTGTTTACCTTGATGAAATTTTAGTCGCCTCAAATTCTCTTCAAGAACATTATGAACATTTAAAAACCATTTTCGAACGTTGTCAAACATTCGGCCTTATTTAAAACGTCGACAAATGCGCCTTCGCCAAAACCGAATTGAAATTTTTGGGTCATATTGTTTCTGCTCAAGGAATCAAACCACCTCCAGACAAAATTGAAGCCATATCTAAAATACCTAAACCAAATACGGTCAAAGAACTACGAAGATTTGTGGGAATGGTAAACTTTTATCGCAGATTTTTACCTAAACCCAGTCTTCATTAAACAAGTATCTCTCTGGATTCAAAAAGGAAGGATCCAAATTAATTAATTGGTCCAGTGAGTCCTCAGATGTTTTTGAAATAAGCAAAAAACACCTAGCCGATGCAGCCCTTCTAGCTTTTCAATGACGCGCAATGTAAATACAGCGCCTCCGACAGAGAACTGCTTGCAGCATATAAAGCTATCAAGTATTTCCGTTTTCTTATAGAAGGTCGAGTTTTTACTCTGTATACAGATCACAAACCTTTGATTTTCGCCTTCAAGCAAAACCCGGAAAAAGCTTCTCCGCGTCAACTACGTCATCTGGATTTCATTGGCCAATACACTACTGATACCAGACATATTACAGGATCTACTGATACCAGACATATTCCACGATCCCAGAAGAAGTCCATATCCCGGGTACTATTGACTATGAGGCAATAGCTGAACTACAGGAATCAGATTTCGAACTTCAGCGCCTCTGTCAAAATTCCAAGTACAAATTCAATAAACTCCCAATTTTTGGCACTAACAAAACTATCTTTTGTGAAATCTCTGAAAAAGGTTCTAGACCATTTATCCCCAAAACATTAAGAAGAAAAGTTTTTTATTCCGTTCATGACATGGCTCACCCTGGAATAAGAGCAACAAACAAAATGACCACGGGAAATTGTTTTTGGCCATCCATCATGGGCTAGCGCTTTTTTGTCTTGCCAAAGGAAAGAAAGATTCGAAACCATTCATATCGACTTCGTAGGTCCTCTGCCAATTTTACAAAATTACAAATACTGTCTGACCCGTACAGATCGACTTACTCATTGACCTGAGGCAATTCCCTTAACCGACATTCATGCAGACGCACTTTTTCGTGCTTGGATAGCTCGATTCGGCGTTAATAAAACTATTATTACCGACCAAGGTGCCCAATTCGAATCAACACTATTTACTAAACTATCAAAATTATTAGGATTCAACATAAATAGAACTACGGCATACCATCCACAATCTAATGGATTCTTAGAGCGATGGCATCGAACTTTAAAATCTGCTCTAATGGCGAACAAAGGCAGAAATTGGGTCAAAATTCTTCCAAGCATTATGCTGGGTCTACGTTCAGTGTCCAGGGAAGATTTTTCAGGAGCTACAGCCGAATTAGTATACGGTCAAACATTACGCTTACCTAACGATTTCTTGACAACATCAAATTTAAAAAAATCTCCCGTCGAATTCATCAATTTCTTGAAAGAAACAATGTCCAATTTGGGACCGGACGCTAGCCACGCCTCTTCCAAATTTTTTAATTTTAAAAAATTGGATACCTGCTCTCATGTTTTTGTAAGAAACGACGCAGTACAGGCATCTGTACAACCCCCTTATAATGGACCCTTCAAAGTTATTAAACGTTCCGAAATTTTTTTCTCGGTCAAAATAAAAGATAAAGACGTCAACGTTTCTCTAAACCGTTTGAAACCTTGCTACAACAGCATTCTCAACCCGCGCGATACTTCATCAAATAAAACTACACCGAACATTATACGAGAAACTCTTCAGCCAGCGCCTGAAGAATCTGAACAAAATTGTCAGCACGAAAAGTTAGAGCCAGAGCCTTTAAGAAGTGACACTTCAACTGAAAATCCGAAATATCACATCATATCAACTCCACAAAGAGTAAAATTTTTATCAGACGGAAACATTACCCTACCTAATCGAACTACCCGCTCTGGTCGAGCCACAAAACCACCTATTAGATATCGCTAAACCTTTGGTTTGACTGGCAAGGGAATGTTGTGGTAACTCTAAACAGCCACTGCATAAATTCTTAGTCAAAAATGATAAAAAAAAATCAATGTCTATGTTTCATTTTTCGTTACATTTCACGTTTTAAATTTTACTTTAAAATTTCTTTGTTTCGTTCTAACATAATAAACGTAGTAGACCATTCAACACATTTTTGACTCTTTCATACAGCTAGAAAATTTTGTTTTAGAGTCTAGTTCAAGGTGCACATCCCCTTTTGAAAAATAATATTAAAACTAAAAATGTTAATTGTTCTCTTTTGTAAAAGATAAAATGTAATGTAAAACTAAAAATGTTTACTATTCAGTTCGAAGTTTTAGTTGGTCAAGTTTTGTAGAGTACCAGTAGAAGAATTCCTGGATTGAGTTGAAACTTCGCTGGTGTTCATTTGTACCAAGATTGCTGTTGGTACCGCTTGTCCAGTCATACTTGAAGTTACTACCTATAGAAGTATACCTAGATCAAGACTGAACATCTGCTGACTGTCCATTAGTATCAGAGATTATTGTCAGTTAATTCTTCAAAATGACGTGACTAAACGAGAACCAACTTCTGGAAATTGCATAAAATTTATTAAATGTCTTAGCCTTTGGATGTCCTACTTTAGGAAGATGTGCCGTGTGCCAAGACTCCTTTGGTAATGGGACTTCAATATTAGTCTTTGTAACAATAGATGGTATCTAGTACTATCCAATGTATACGGAATTTCAATAATAAACAGATGACAAAAACATAGTCACACCTGTGACTAACTGTGAATATATTAGGATTTCATCTTTCTCACCGCAGCTGATAGCTACTACTATCTTCTGTACAGAAGAGTTCAGCAAGCAAGAGATGACAACAACCTTGTCACACATTGTGACTCAACTTTGAAGTTTTCAATATTCATATATCGCCCACAACAGATGGTACATAGCTGCCACATTGGTGACCCCGACAAGGAACATCACATACGACTTGCGGCCCCAACCCTTACAGCAATTGCATCAGGATGACGACATACCGCTGCCTCCACAGCAAGTACAATAGAAGGAAGACACACCGCTGCATCCGCAGCAATTACATCAGGAGGACGACACACCGCTGCCTCCAGCACGATTTGCAGCAGCACCCACTACAAAACCAGTGGCAGACGACTTGCTGCCTCAACCCCGGCCTGCAACAATTACAGGACTACACACCGCTGCCTCCACCACGATTTACAGCAGCACCCACTACAAAAACAGTGACAGACGACTTGCTGCCTCAACCCCGGTCTGTAGTAATTACATAAAGAGGAAGACGCGCCGTAACCTTCATCCAGGCCTTCAGCACACTAAGAGGACGACACACCGCTGCCTAGCCAAATTGACAGAGTCTATAATCCGGCATCAACCCAACTAATATAACTTCAAGTAGCAGTGCCCACCACCAAGGAAATGACACTACAAAGGCGTCCAAGTTACCCTGTAAAGCGGAGATTGCAGTTGAAGAGGCTAACACGCGTCCTCTTACTGCAATTAGCTTTAAAAGGATGTCCTTTGAAAATTCACCTAGATACCGCATCAATTATCATCAATCAAGCTATAGAGAAAAACCAATATAGTTATGTTGGTAACTTCGACTGCGACAACTAAAGATCTTGCAGCCAATCATGCAAGTATACTACTTGCGGAAACAATATATCATCATTATCGTTGAACCTAATGTGCAACTGGCAGGGGAGTATTTTGGCGACGCAACAGAACTTAGCCGCACTTCCCCTGCTAGAAATCTACTTTGAAAATATATTTCCTTTGAATTTTCTCAGCAATCCTGGATATAGCTAAAAAGCTATAAAAGGATGACAAAAACAAATGGTAGTTTGAGTTTGCCTAATATTTTCATTTTATAATGTCTTAAATAGAATTAACCCTTCTAACTCAGAAGGCGCACTTCACAGGAAGAAGCCTGGAACCAATTGACCTATTCACCAGAATATAACATATATTGAGGTGAATGAGGCTCCCACAACCCATGCAAAGAAAAATATTAGTAAACAAAAAAACCAAAACACGTCCAAACAAAACAATCAGGGGTGCATTGATAACAGAGATCGTTTAACCAAATCCTTAGCAAGAGCCAGGTCAAAAATAGGACACATATTCACGGCTCTACACATGCGATTAATAGGCTCATGCATACCATAGTTAGACCGAGAATGAACAACATGTAGTAAAGGCAATCTCCTTAACCTATACGGGGTATGCCTATAAGTAACCAAACTTGCAAGATACCGAGAATCTATATTCGAGTTCAAAAGTTGGTGAATTAATACGAGGTCAGCAACTCTACGTCGTTCCTCCAACGAGTGCATATTAAGCAATCGGAGGCGATCCTCATAAGGAGGAAGCCTTAATGGATCATTCCACGGGAGGCCCCTTAGTGGGAACCTAACAAAGTTCCGCTGCACCGATTCAATGCGTCTAGAATGAACAGCATAGTAAGGAGACCAAACCTGAGATGCATATTCGAGAATTGGTCTAACTAAAGAAAAAAATAAGTGAATAAGGGTCTGTCGATCAGAAAACTCCCTTGACCACCGCTTAACAAAACCCAGGACTGAATTACTCCGAGATACGATATGGTTTATGTGCAGAGTGAAATCGAGTTTCTGCCTAGTTTTACACCAAGGTCAGTAACGGACTCCACATGACGGATAGTAGTTTCCGCAAAGGTATAATCAAAGACAAGCTGATTGATGATCCTAGAAAAAGACATAACTTCACATTTATCCAGGTTAAGTTGCAGTCCATTTGAGGCACACCAAACCCTGAAGGTATTCAAATCATCCTGGATGCAGGAAGAATCATAACTGTTTCCAACGCATGAGAAAATCTTCATATCATCAGCGTAGATTAAAACTTTGGAGTGCTTAATTAGAGGGACAATGTCGTCAATGGCTAGAATAAACAGTAAAGGCCCCAGGTGGCTACCCTGCGGCACACCAGATGAAGCCCTAACGACTCTAGATAAAGTAATACGGAAAGAGACACGGTAAGTCCTATTTTTTAAGTAAGAGCAGATCCAGTCGAGCAACAATGGCGGAAAACCCAACCTTTCAAGCTTAAGCATAATCACGGAGTGAGGGAGCTTATCAAATGCCTTGCTGAAGTCTGTGTAGACACAATCAATCTGGAGACCCTGTTGGAAGGCACAGATAATGTGGGATGTAAATTCTAGCAGGTTAGTTGTCGTCGATCTACCAGGCAGAAAGCCATGTTGATTAGATGAGATTAACCCCTTACATTGCCCAACAAGCTGTGAATATATAACAGATTCAAACAACTTGGGTATGCAGGAAAGCTTCGCGATTGGCCTATAATTTGCTATGAAGTGTTTTATGCCCCTTTTTATAAACAGGAATTATAACGTAGGAAATCTACCGGCCTGAAGAGATTTATTGAAGATGAGTTCCAATGGAGTCAGTAAGGCATCAGAACAGGATCTCAAGAATGCGGGTGGAACACCATCAGGACCAGAGGAAAAGTCCAGTTTAAGCTCCTTGATACCATTCAAGATAATATCACGGGATATTATGGGCAAAGCAATAGAGGTAGCGGGACGGTTTTGGATATGGCCAAAATCATCCGGGGAAGGCACAAAGTGGCCTGGTGAAAAGGCGCCCTCAAAAAACAATGCAAAGTTATCGGCAATATCGGGCGCGCTGCAACTTAGAGGATCCATTATACCACATTGTAGATGGATAATCATCAGTTTTCTTCTTCAAATTTACAAATTTAAAAAAGGCACGAGGATCATTATGCAAGTTACTGCGAATATCATCAAGGTATTCCCTGTATAAGGATGAAGACAACGCTAAAAAGCAATCATGTCAATATACGAATTCTGAATAAGCCGACGTGCTACTACAGCGTAAGTAGGTTTTCCATAATTTATTTTTTTTATTCTTAAGACTCCGTAGTTCCCTAGTATACCACGGGGGAGAATGGCAGGATGATCTCGACCGCTTGAGTGGTACACAGGAATTAAACAGATCATAAATCTTATCATAAAATACAGAAACACAATCGTCGACATCACAATCATAAAAAAGTGATTCGATTGAGAGGATCCTGTTTGAAAGATCAGAGAAGTCCGCCCTTTTAAAATCAAGAACGTATTGATCTACGTTGGGGTCAACAATATTAGAACCATCGTAGCAAAAATAGATGGAAATGGGCGGGTGTAAACTGTCGATAGCGGATAATTTGCGAGAAGTTGGCTCAACTATAGTATTACTCGAATCGGAAGAAAAGATAACATCTAACTGCTGCATAGAGTTGTTTACATCACTCATTTGGTGTAAACCAGAGGAGGAGATGGCGTCAAGAAAATGGGAGTCTTTAGCAGTAAGACAGTTTGAAGGAAGGTAGTCATCGTCATCAGCATTGAATACCCATTGAACGTTGGGTAAGTTAAGGTCACCAAGAAGGAAAATTTCGTCCTCAGGGTTTGTCATATTATTAATAAAATCCAAGCTATGAATTAAAATATCGTAAAGACTCCTTTTGCATGTCCATTTGCATCAGCATAGTTTGTCAAGTTGGGAGGGATATAACAACATAGCAGGAAAATGTGCATCTTCCCCAGAGATATCTTGAGAGCTAAGAGCTCGATTGAGAGTGTGTCGGAAAAAGCAGGCATATCAACAACGCCGCAATCCAAATGCGATTTACATGCAACCAGCACACCGCCACCACGAGCCATAGAGTCAGAGTATCTATCCTTACGAAAAATCTGATAGGACTCGTCAAGAATTTCTACATCGTTAAAACCATTATGAAGCCAGGTCTCGGTCAGAGCAATGACGTCGTAAAAAGAAGCAAGAGAAGCCTGAAATAACTGGCTTGTTCTTGTTCTTAATCCCCTTACATTTTGATAGTAAAGGGATAGCGTACTTAGTTTTTTTGGTTGTTAGAAGAGGTTCTGTTTTGAGTGCTTCCCGCGACCCTACGACGGGGCACAAACTCATGTGCAATGATATTTTCGGGCCAGAAATCGGGGGCAGACATAATCTCAAAAAGCTCAGGCGAAGATATCAACTTAAAAGACGACATGAGTCCTTGAGAATGACGAGATCCTAGAAGTTGACAACGGAGGAGTGCAGAGTCTTCAGCACCACTCCTCTCTCTCACGTAGCCAATAACGTCGTCAAGAGAAGTAGATGGATCAAGTCGGGAAACAAAAAAGGACCGCGGTGGTTGCGCAATCCTCAGAGTGAAACCCTCATTTCGAGACACATTAATAGATCTTAATGGAAATGTGCCATGCGATGGGTGAGGATTAGACTGAGAGGGGGCGGGAGATATGTTCCCAGCTGGGTCCGATGCAGGGAGGGGGGGAGTAGAGGAGGTACAAGTGGACGAAGCGGCAGCGCGTTCTTCGGCAGTCATGCTCGTGGGAGGCCCAGCAGCATGAACAGCAGCCGTAATAGGAGGTTTCGATGGTTTTGCTGAAGAATCATCGTTGGGAGATGGGCTAACAGGGCCATTGGGTACTCTAGGACGCCGGCGTCTCGAGCGAGACCCAGACTGTTTCTTAGAGTCATCATGCCGAGGGACATCTTGAATTAAAATAACTTAATAAAGTCTTCAAATTTTAATTAAATAAAAATATCACTACTTTAATTAAAGAAACTTTAACGTTGTCGACTATAGAGCCGACCAAATATAATAATTTAACAATTTCAGCCGGATACAGTCAGCAATAAAGTAACAATGCAGAAGGACTACGGTGGCAGTAAATTCGATAGGGGAGGATGCCATGCAAAGTCATCAAGAAGACATTAATGCAAGCTAACCCACTATCAATACGGAGGATAACAACGCGACCTCCAACAAAAGGGAGATTCCGACAGCTCCACACTGGTGACCCCGACATAGAAGAATACAGCCTGTCAACAAGATTCATCATGATAATGTTGATAGATCTTCTTGATAACACTTGGTGGAATATATTTCTCATTGTGAAGTAATTTTAATAAAAACACTTGTGTCGATTCCACAAAAATAATGTTCTTTATTTTAAATTAAATAGTTACAGAAACCTACGCGTTTCGTCCTGTTAAGACATCTTCAGGGTCTATACTGAATACCAACTAACTGCTAAATCTGCGAGAGAGTCTAAACCAAATGTGCGTACATACGAATTAGTATTAACCATGCTATAAGTGTGAAGTATATACAACAACATACATTCATATTTTTACTATTAAAATTTTATTATATTTGGGTTTAATAAGGGGCTATTGTTACAAAAATCTAATTGATCATTAAATTAAATACAACCGTCATCTTTCGCTTTTTTAATTTCAAAAATTTCTAATTTGTTTAGAACAGTACCTCGTTGGTTCTATGAAGCAGCTTAATATTTTCAAGGTTACATGTATGACCCGTAGATTTTAAATGTTTGGCGAGACCCGACATTGGATTGTCGGATCTGGAGGAAGTGATGTGTTCATTGAATCTAACTTTGACAGATCTTTTTGTTTTCCCTATATATAAACCCAAGCAATCGCTGCAACCGATCTGGTAAACGCCGCTCTCATCCAGGTTATTTCTTTTTAACCCAATTTTATTATTACATAAAAGATTTTTTATTGTTTTTTTATTGAAAAAGGCCGGGTTTATATTGGTTTTTTGTAACGGTTTCCTGAGTCCATCACTTAATACCGGAATATATGGGATTTTTTCCATTTCTTTATTTGATCCTTTTCATCGGTTGTAGGAAAAACTGATTCTAAATTTATTTTATTTGGTTTTTTGTTAAGTAGTCGGTAGATAATTTTTGCATCGTATCCGTTCTTTATAGCAACATTTTTTATTATATTTAATTCTTTTTTTAAATTAGCATTACTGAGTGGGACAGAGAGAAGTCTATTTATAAATGAATGGAACGCTGACATTTTTATGGTCCAAGGATGTAAAGATATGTTGGGTATAACCACGTCAGAATAACTTTCCTTACGAAATATGTCAAAGTCTAACTTGTTATCATTTTTTATATTAATCGTCAAATCTAAAAAATTTAAAGACTTATTACCTAACTCTACAGTGAATTTGATACTGTCGTCAATTCTGTTTAAAAAATTATTTAAAAAGAACATCAATTGTCTCTCCGTCCCCGTCCAAATACAAAATATGTCATCTACATATCGAAACCACGTCATTATATACTTAACTAATTGGTTGTTGCTATTAAATATAACTTTCTCAAGACTATCCATATAAAAATCTGCGCAAAAAGGAGAAAAGGCCGAGCCCATAGCAAGACCGTCTTTTCCCGTTGAAACTGAAATAATTTTGATTAATGCACAGGTCCACCAGATCAATCAGCTGCCGCGATCTCTCAGGATTTTTAATTTCATTTTTTATTTTTGTATTTAAAATCGTAATGAGTTTTTTTAAAGGAACCGAAGGAAATAAACTGGTGACATCAAATGATACCAATTTGCCCGACTTGGGAATATTTAAATGTTTTGTTTTATTTATTAAATCTATTGAATTTTTTATAACGTATTTAGGGGTAAAATTAATAAGCTTAGGAACAATATCACTAAGTTTTTTACACAATATTTGTGATGGCGCGTTGAAGGAAGACGAAACTGGCCAGAGTGGAATATTATTCTTATGAAGCTTGGGCAAACCGTATAAAGTTGGTATCGTGGGGTTACTGTTCTTCAAGAAGTATTTTTCGTGTTGATCAAATATTAAGTTAGAATTATTTATAGCACTTATTATTTGACGGTTATATTTTCCTGTGGGATCAGTAGCTAGCTCTTCAACATTCATGCTATCTAAACAATCTTGCATTTTCTCTAAATAGTTTTCCCTATTTAAAATAGTTATAGAATTACCTTTATCTCATTTAGTTAAGATTAAATTATTACATTTAAGCTTTTTTCTCATATTAGCTATAATTTTGTCATTAGTTTTGCTATTTTTTAATCTGCTCTTACCTACTTCAATCAAACTAGCACAATCAAATTTCTCGCGTACATTTTTGTCCGGTAAAGCTGCGTGTGTGGATGACCAAGTCCAAAATATCGTCTTGTTTTACCTTCAGAGCTGGAGCATAATTGAGTCCAAGTTCCAAAAACTTTTGTTCGGTGGGAGTAAAGACTGCATCCGATAAATTATTAACTCTGGGAAAAAATCTTGCCTCATCAGACAGTTGGGGAACATGACCATTGGAACTGTATCGCTGAACCCGTAAAGCGTTTAACTTCGATCTCTGCCGTGAGTACTGTTTAAATGACACACGCCGAGCCTTCTCATTACATTTCTCTCGTATTACATCAAATTCAACTGCATGTAAGAGGTATGAAGAGCTAGCTACTGATCCCACAGGAAAATATAACCGTCAAATAATAAGTGCTATAAATAATTCTAACTTAATATTTGATCAACACGAAAAATACTTCTTGAAGAACAGTAACCCCACGATACCAACTTTATACGGTTTGCCCAAGCTTCATAAGAATAATATTCCACTCCGGCCAGTTTCGTCTTCCTTCAACGCGCCATCACAAATATTGTGTAAAAAACTTAGTGATATTGTTCCTAAGCTTATTAATTTTACCCCTAAATACGTTATAAAAAATTCAATAGATTTAATAAATAAAATAAAACATTTAAATATTCCCAAGTCGGGCAAATTGGTATCCTTTGATGTCACCAGTTTATTTCCTTCGGTTCCTTTAAAAAAACTCATTACAATTTTAAATACAAAAATAGAAAATGAAATTAAAAATCCTGAGAGATCGCGGCAGCTGATTGATCTGGTGGACCTGTGCATTAATCAAAATTATTTCAGTTTCAACGGGAAAATTTATAAACAAAAAGACGGTCTTGCTATGGGCTCGGCCTTTTCTCCTTTTTGCGCAGATTTTTATATGGATAGTCTTGAGAAAGTTATATTTAATAGCAACAACCAATTAGTTAAGTATATAATGACGTGGTTTCGATATGTAGATGACATATTTTGTATTTGGACGGGGACGGAGAGACAATTGATGTTCTTTTTAAATAATTTTTTAAACAGAATTGCCAACAGTATCAAATTCACTGTAGAGTTAGGTAATAAGTCTTTAAATTTTTTAGATTTGACGATTAATATAAAAAATGATAACAAGTTAGACTTTGACATATTTCGTAAGGAAAGTTATTCTGACGTGGTTATACCCAGCATATCTTTACATCCTTGGACCATAAAAATGTCAGCGTTCCATTCATTTATAAATAGACTTCTCTCTGTCCCACTCAGTAATGCTAATTTTAAAAAAGAATTAAATATAATAAAAAATGTTGCTATAAAGAACGGATACGATGCAAAAATTATCTACAGACTACTTAACAAAAAACAAAATAAAATAAATTTAGAATCAGTTTTTCCTACAACCGATGAAAAGGATCAAATAAAGAAATGGAAAAAAATCCCATATATTCCGGTATTAAGTGATGGACTCAGGAAACCGTTACAAAAAACCAATATAAACCCGGCCTTTTTCAATAAAAAAACAATAAAAAATCTTTTATGTAATAATAAAATTGGGTTAAAAAGAAATAACCTGGATGAGAGCGGCGTTTACCAGATCGGTTGCAGCGATTGCTTGGGTTTATATATAGGGAAAACAAAAAGATCTGTCAAAGTTAGATTCAATGAACACATCACTTCCTCCAGATCCGACAATCCAATGTCGGGTCTCGCCAAACATTTAAAATCTACGGGTCATACATGTAACCTTGAAAATATTAAGCTGCTTCATAGAACCAACGAGGTACTGTTCTAAACAAATTAGAAATTTTTGAAATTAAAAAAGCGAAAGATGACGGTTGTATTTAATTTAATGATCAATTAGATTTTTGTAACAATAGCCCCTTATTAAACCCAAATATAATAAAATTTTAATAGTAAAAATATGAATGTATGTTGTTGTATATACTTCACACTTATAGCATGGTTAATACTAATTCGTATGTACGCAGATTTGGTTTAGACTCTCTCGCAGATTTAGCAGTTAGTTGGTATTCAGTATAGACCCTGAAGATGTCTTAACAGGACGAAACGCGTAGGTTTCTGTAACTATTTAATTTAAAATAAAGAACATTATTTTTGTGGAATCGACACAAGTGTTTTTATTAAAATTACTTCACAAGATTCATCATATTTGTAAAAAAAGATCAGAGTAGATTAGATAAGATAAGTATTCTTAATTACTAATGGTTAATTTTTATTGTGATGATAAACATTACACTACTCTTTCTCCACAACTTGTATTTATTCAAAAGAACAAATCATTAATTTGTGTCAATAGGGAGGATAACAACGCGAATTCCAACAAAGGGGGAGCTCCACACGCTAAGAACGCCGCGAAGAGAGCAATGCTGTGTCTTAAGTATTCAAAATTCCTCAAGACGAGGAGTTACTTCCGCAGCAGCCTGGGAGAAAGTCTCACTACGAAAGTTGACTACATATTACCAATTAGAGACAGTTAGTTCAAAGTAGTAACACCAAACAGACTACGTGGACAGCCAAGCGGTTCTAAAATTTCTAGGGTCAAACGAATTTAAATTTAAAACCAACGAACAAGAATTACATAGAAGCAAGACTCAGTGAAATTCCTAATGAGAAAAGGATTACTACTACGAAATGAGTACACTACATAGATAAAATTAAACAAAAAAAGCAAACAAATCAAATATAAAGGAAAAATATATCTTATATGGAAACAATACCCATGTAAGAGAGAGAGAGAGAGAGAGAGAGAGTGAGTTATATACACTTTTATCGAAAAGGAGAAATGTTTGGCATGTTTAATTAGCAAGCACGTGTTGTTCCGCTGCTTGATGCAAATGTGTTAGTTCTTTATAATCCGTATAAAGAGCAGCAAACAAATTTACATTGGCTTAAGTTGCCGCGGCGTGCTGCTTTGGTGTTGGTGATCATATGGAATTGTTGATGGTAATAGCTCTTATAAAAATATTGTTCTTTTTAGCAAAAGATGAATTAAAAATAACAAAATATTTCTTGAACATACTTAATACTTAAGACTACAAAATGCGGTCTCTCGAAGTAAAATTTGCCCATCATTCTGCCAGTTGTAATAAGTTATGTATGCCCAAAGCATCTCTACTCTAATCGAACTGGCCTGGTTGATTAAAGCATATTTTCCGAAATCAAAAATTCAACATAGGAAAATATGTTAAATCTAAATCATTTACGTACAAAATCAATTTATTTACATACATAAAAACACTTTTTTTCAGAAAGTAAAATTACCGATGAACAAAAATTTTGCTCCAACATGCCTCGAAATCATAACATGAACCGAAACATTTCCCCTTCTTGCCGGTCGGAATAAAGAAATAATTACGTTTCAATCTGTTGGCCAGAGAAACAAGCGTTTGCTTTATCTAGAAGATTTATATTTTCTGCCCTCGTTTTGCATATAAGCGCTACCAGGGCTGAGTGAAATAAATGTATGTAAGTTCAGCTCTGGTATTTCATGTTGTAACGAAGTTAGCTAAACCTGTCCACAGCACCGGAGGAGAAAAAGGTATTTGAGCCCCGCCAGACTCCCCCGGTACTAAAAGAAGTTAACCTGGATTAATTTCCCGCTCCCCGCAGCCGCCACAAAGTCGGAAAAGGCCACAAAACCTGTTAACAGCAAGTGACAAAACCTGTCAACAGCAAGGCCAGAAATAAGGGTTTTTAAGCCCCGCCAGACCCCCCGGATACGAGTATAGGGAAAATTCACCGAATTTACCACGCCCCGCAGTGGTAAAATACCCCTTTTCGCCACAAACACCGTGGGAAAGTCTGACTACCGAGTGCCGCCAGAGTCCCCTGGCACTATATAAGGAGGGCTCACACAGCAGCTCAGTCAGTCGTCGTCGACCAGCTCTAGAGGTAAGAACAACTGGGAACAACCGAGGTAAGAGAACGAAACCGCAACCGACCGAAATATAAGGAAGGCTGACTACCGTGGACGAGTCAGTCATCACCGACCGACGCAGCGAGGCAGATCACTGAGGAGCAGCAAGGTAATAGTTTTTCGTTTTAGGGAGATCCCAGTATTTGGGCTATATAGGTGGGCCCCATGCCGGATCGCCGGCAGTTGAAGACCAGCCTTCGGACGGACACCACGGCCAGCACGGAGCTCCCTACGAGGTGGTAAGATATACACAGGAAGATTTCGCCCGGAAGCAAGGCAACCGTCCGTTCGTCATACTACGCTCCAGGAAAGAGGTCAATCCACACGTCCGGAATAACCCCGATATACTAAGGGAGACAGAAGGAGTAGCACGACCGCCGTATACCCCGTGAGAAGGAACAAGTGAAATATCGACACTTTAGAGTATAGGATAAAAAGTGAATTGTAAAGATAAGACAAACCTATTGCTATCACATTTTTATAAAAAGGAAAAATTATCTATTTTGTTACTTTTTTCCTCTTAGTGATTGCACGCACACAAGAAGTGTTTTTTGCTTTAAAATTTTGCGAGGTTATCGAATTTATTTGGGGAAAACTGCATGACTCGTACTTCTATGAAATACTTGTTCGTTGTTTAAAACTACGCTCAACAGCTACAGCACCGTGAAAAATCTCAGCACGAATAGAAAGGTGCAACCCTGTTGTGTACCAGGCCACAGTGGTGTAGCTGGGAACGAAGCGGCTAATGATCTCGCCAAGAAAGGGGCTGAATTGGAGGCTCTAGAGCAGTGATGTCCAAACTCACACTATTTAATGTGTGGAGTGCGTAAAAGCTTCAGAAGCATTTCGTACTGTATCTTTAATTTCGAACCTTAAAATGTTTGCGAAAGGTTGTATATATTAAGATATTGTATAATTGCTTATAAAACAACTTAAATATGAAGATTTTTTTTAACTTTGGCATACTTTAATGATTAAAAACGCAAAAACAGTAAACCGAATACAACCAAACAAGTGCATATACGAATTTAAAAGCTCAAAAGTTCACTTGCCCGCGGGCATAGTTTTGGACATCACTGCTCTAGAGCAGTGGTGGCCAAACTCACACTACTTAATGTTAGGAATGCTTAAAAGCTTTAGAACCATTTCGTACTGTTTGTTTAATTTAGAACATTAAAATGTTTGTAAAAGGTTGTATATTTCAAGATATTGTATAATTGCTTACAAAACAACTTAAATATGACGATCTTTTTAACTTTTGTATGTTTTAACGATTAAAAAACGCAAAAACAGAAAACCGAATGCAGTCAAACAGTGCATATACGAATTTAAAAGCTTAAAAGCTCACTTGCCCGCGGGCATAGGTTTGGACATCACTGCTCTAGAGGCAATGCAAATACTACCTCCAATACATGTCGAACACCTCAGTGCCGACTTGTTGGACCGTACGAAGAAAAGATGGGAGGGGACCAAAACGTGTAGAATCACGATAGTCATTTGGAAAACCTATGATTGTAAGAGAACTGACAGGTTATTTAGCCTAATCAGGGCTTAATACAGAACTGTAGTAGAATAACTTGAAATTTTGGAAACTTGTAATTAATATTAAATAAATAAAATAGCAGCTAGACAATAGACATCGCACTACGGTGAAGGTCCAACCAAGTAAAACCTCTATAGGTAGGTCTCTAGCCAACTGCAACTTCTTAGAACGGGGAAATTTTTTTTAAACTTCTTAAGTTCTTCTTTTTAAAGGTAAAACTGACTACACTAAAAGTGCTAAAAAGCATAAAATAATATATAATTTGATTTATTTAAGGACATTTCGAAGTCGGTGCAAATTAATCAAACAAAAGTCTTTAATCCTCCTTCCTTATGATCCGGTGAGCTGAAATGATTAGGTAGTTTTATATATTATCTTTGACTGTGGTTAGGTAGTTTTTTTAGTATTTAATTTGTACTTATTTCAAAATGTGGTAATAGATATAAAATTAAATATTACTTTACGTTTATGGCAAAACAAAAATCAAAATTTGATATTATCTTCTAGAAGTCAAAAAAGTATCGGTAAAACAAGTTGTAGCCCGATTGAGCGCTCCATTCCCGAGTTCTGATTTTGTAAAATTGCAAAATCGAGAATTATCGAAAGTCAGGCGACTTTCCATTATTTATAGCTTGGACTGAAATAATCAATTCGGATTTCCATATATTAATTTTAATAGAAAATTTCCCGTTTTTCCCGATGGAAATAGGAAAAAAGTCGGCCCATTTAGGATCTACTTTTTTGGCAACATTTTGAACAAAACCGACTTTGGACATTTAAATTTTTTTTATCATTACTCGATTTCTTGATCCAAAAACTTCGCGGTACCAAGTCTTCAGAATGGGTCTCAAAAAGTAAAAGAAATCCGCTTTTTCCACTTTCGAAGAGTAAAGCTCTGCTCTACTAATGATTGGGAAACACAATAAATACCCTTAGTGAACGGGGGATGCAACGACTGAGTAAATTACTTCTGATTGTCTATTTATGGTATAAAATAGAAAAATTAAGATCTTTGCAAATCCAAAAAAAGGTCGCATTTCCTTTCCTTTTGAAGACCCACTCTGAAATTTTGATACCGCTTAGTTTTTAAATCAATAAATCGATTGATGAAAAAAAAATTTTTTTTGGCAGCAAAAAGAAACAGAAGTGGATCCAGAGTGTACCGACCGTTTTACTATTTCCATCGCAATGAACTGTGAATTTCCCATAAAAATATGTTTGGAAATCCGAGTTCATTATTTCAGTCCGGAGCTATACAAAATGGAAATACGTCTGATTTTCGATAATCAGCAGTTTTTGCAATTTTTAAAAAATCATAACTCAGAAGTGAAGTGCGCAATCCACTCAATTCTACACACATTGGCAGCTTAAGAAAAATAAAGAAATTATTTACACCATTTTTTGGTCAAAAACAAAAAACTAGTGAATTTTTAATAAAAATATGAACAAGATTAATGCAAAAGATAACACAGTTAAACCTGCAAAATTTTTGCTGAGCGAAGAGAAATAAATCTGACAATATCGATTTAGCCAACTTAACAGCTATTATCCAAAGTTATTAAAAGGAAGTGTAGGGATTTTCTTAATTCCGCCAAAACTCCAAGAACTAAGGCCAACAGTGACTCAGATTAAACTACCGACGTTGTGGAATAAAGTGATTTATCTGATATGGATAAAATACTCGACGTCGTAAACATTTTGAGGGATTTTTCTGGTAATCCAGGACAATTTAGTGCTTGGAAATAAAGTGTTAACAGAATCATAATCTATGGACATTTTAAAAGAACACCTAAATATTACGACATCTTCAGTGTTATTCGAAATAAAGCAACTGTGTAGACATTGCACTAGAATCGTATAACATACCATTAAATTGGGAGAAAATTACCAAGTGTCTTATCTTACACGACGAAGATAAGAGGTTCCTAGGTGTATTGGACTACCAAATCACCACATTGATACAAAGAAATTATACGATTCCCGAAGAAGTACATTATCATCTTTCACTAATTCTCGATGAACTTTGATCATTTGCAGATAATTCAGGAATTTCTGAAAATATTGCTTTAAGCATACCGCGATAAAGGGTTAGATACCTTTGTAGCAAGTCGACTTCGCAGCATATAGGAACCGATAGATCTCCCTTAGGCAATTCTCTTATGTCTTTAATTACAGAACTTGGATTAACACAGACATAGAGTCATTAGAAGGCCGTAACCTCAAACATTAAACCTTTTCCAGACAAAGAATAACCCTCATCAAAAGTGCCCAACTTCAATTCCATTGTCTGGAACCAATTTCTACCCGGTGTCTATTCCCTCAGGAAGCACAAAGAAAACACTATAGCAATTACCCTTTACCTCCTAAACCAAATCCTAAACCAAAACCTACAGATATAGATCAGTCTTTGCATCCATGCGCTGTGTACTACCACAACCCCACCTTAAAAAATTTTGACAGAGTAATCGGGGAACATACTCTTCCCACATTATGCCCGATCAAACATATAGAAGAATAAAGAAATTCGCATCGAACTTATAATCACTCGTTTTTGGGAAGTGGGCTAAAAACGAAATAATGTTATAAAAATCTTCCTTAGTTTGTTCTCAGATCCCGATTGGAAAGTAGTATAAGATCAAGGTAGAAATCCGGACCTCCACTAATGATCCCATTTGTTCAAGATCCTATCCGTACCACATATGTATGTATGTTTAATAGGCGAAAGACAAATAAGCCAATTGCCGGAAGTTGAAATAATAATGCCATAAAATCCCAAAAAAACATATGCTTCCAGACAATAAGGAGAGGGAGTTGGAACAATGCGTTGAGCCGCACGGCACGACCACAATGCCATGGGTCCTGCGTTCGAGACCAGATGACCCCGTGAGCTTGTATTAAGAAATTAAAAAATAATCCACTTCTTCTCTGGGCTTTTGTCTAGCTCGCAGCAATGCGAAAACAAGACTCAAGTTTCCTCACTTCCCTTATCCTAATTACCTCAATCCCGGATCATAAAATTGGCTTTCATCAGATACCACTGAGGTAATCTGACAACGAAAAAACGGCGTTTTCTGTGAACAGCGGAAAATATGAGTTCGCACGCCTACCATATGAACTAAAAATGCCCCTTCTATATTTCAGTGAACTTAAGATGATATCCTGAGAGATCATATAGGAATAAGATGCTACATCTAAATAGATAATATTATAATATTTTGAAAGGATGAAATTACGCATTTTAAAAGTCTTGAAATGGTATTTAGAACATTAGAGGAGGCAAATATGAAATTTTAACTAGATAAATGCGAGTTTCTGCAGAGGGTAGTCGAACTCCTTGACTTTGTCATTTCGCGATATGTAATCAAAACCAATCTTAAAAAGATCCAAGCAATAGCTGAATTACTTGTCCCATTCCTCGGAATGTCATGTTACTACCGCCGTTTTACAAAAGACTATGCTAAGCTGGCAAAACCCCTGACATCCCCCTTAAGAGGCGAGGACAACCATGTGTCCAAAACTCTCTCAAAATTTAAACCTATTCATCTAAACGATGATCCGATCTCAGCACCTAATGTCATAAAAATTTATGACTATGCTTGTGGGATAGGAGACACACATATTCGGCATAGTTCAGGCGCAAAAGGTAATTAAAGAGTTTCCTCGCGATACGTAGTCGTCTGGGGCGCTGTACAATAAGTTATTATTGACGATCACGAAAAGCAAAGGCGACAGTATGCATCCTTATCTCACTCCATTCAGCACGTGATTGTGCAAGACGTGACATGATTATGAGGGTAATAATTTTTTCTGCGATGCCTCTCCTAAAGCTGCTTATATATATTAGCGATCAACGCTGTTTAACGCCTTCTCAAAATCGGCGAACTTAAGATGTAAAGGGGACCTCCATTCGGCGGATTGCCCGATGATAATTCGGAGGGTGTTTATGCGATCGCTGCAGGAAGAACTCTCTCGAAAGCATGCCTATTCATCACTAAGAGTGCTCTCGATTGTACTCTTGATTCGCATTAAGATGATTTTAGCAATCAAAGCCAGTTAAAAGACAGATATCGCGAGAATTGCTCCTCAGGTCGCCTTTTTTGGGTATCTTCACAATTTCGCCGTAGCAATAGGATACGCCTTAAGTAGTTGTACTGATATTCAATCAATGCCTGGGGCCTTACCGAGGTCCATCGACTTAATTGCATCAACCAACTCCAATCTTGTCGGAGTTCTGGTGTTAATGATGGCCGCAGCCGGCGGGTACTCAGGCACGTGTGAATCTCTTATATGTATACATACTGAATTATCTTACGGTCTTCCTAATGAATTTTGTATAGAATTTATTTTCACTGCGATACTTCTAATTTCATTAATGTGATGTATCATACTTTGTTTATCGATAATAGTATTATGGATAATGCATATTGCCTTTACGATATCGTCTGATAATTCAACATGGGCGTCTATTGCTTTCGCTAATATTCTCCATATGGAATATAAGACAACAAAGGCACATTCAATTGTTTGTCTAGCTCTAGAAAGTCGTTTGTTAAAACATTATTGTCCATCATCAAAATTTAAACGGTTGTAGGGCTTTAGGAAATGTTGTAGGAGAGGATATGCTTCATCTGCTATAAAAACACAATGAACTGGTTCTAAAGTAGTTTAAAAAGGTTGGTTATCTGGAATTTCTTATTTATTCTCTTGCATTAATGAATGCAGTCCCGATGGTCTGAATGAGCCTCAGTCACTCTGTTTTCCGTACCCACCTACATCGATCATTATAAATTTATAATAAGCGTCAGCTTGTGATACAATAGAGTGAAGGGACTTATAGTTATAAGAGCTCGAACCGACGTGTTTGGGACAATTTATTCGTACGTTCTTTGTATCTAAATGTATCTATTTTTTAAAGTTCTTCTGCCGTTTTAAGAAACATTCTGTTTTTGGTTTTGGCATATGTGTTAGCTGAAGCGTTTCCCCGGTTCTAACGGAACGTTGGAATCATTGTCTTTAAAATTTTGGTGAGTCCGAAATCGTCGCTCCTGATATTTCAAAGGCTTTTGATAGATAGGCATGCTGCCCTTTTGGCCAAACTTTAAACATTTGGTCTGCACCTTACCCTCGTTAAATGGATAGAGAGTTTTTTGTCAGGCCGTTCAATTCGTGTAGTAATTGACGGAGTTACATTTGATTCCTACGAAATAAATGCCGGTGTACCTCAGGGTTCAGTTCTTTCCCAACGTTATTTCTTCTTTTTATTAATAATTTCTTCTCCCTTATGCTCAATCCTATTCATAGTTTCATAATAGGAATAAAAGATGAAATAATTAAGACATGCAAGAATATAAAGAAAATGTACCTAAAGCCGCATCAAAACGTACAGCTAATAGCAACATACCCTAGTAGGTGATAGTGATCTTAGGGTTACTATCAGAGAGATTCTACACCTAGTGCAAAATACCTCAAATGGGATACTATACATATGTAGGAAAGGAAGACGGGGGTCTAGGATTTCCGAAATTGGAAACAGATGAGATAATAAAAAGTATAGTTGAAATAACGAAAGTCAAGAAAACCCTACAGAAGAAGGGGACTCTATATGGCTTAGTCCAATTTAAATATAATTAGAAAAGTAAAGAACTGGAAGCATGGGCTTCCAGGTGCCTTAGAGAAAAGCTCTGCATGTTTTTAAAAATAATATTGTTAGTAATTGATGGCTTGATAAGCCAGAACTACTAAAGCCCTGTAGATACCTTGCATGTAGGAAGAGAAAGGGAAGTACAATTTAGAAGGTGTGGAGCAATGACAGAGACCCTTGCCCACTTTATTGGCCAATGTATTCATATTGCAACCTTAATGGGGCTCTTCGGGCTCGGCGGATTAATTAAGACACTTTTTCACAGTCAAAAATGATCACAATTTTATTCATTTCACTTAATTAGTTCACTTCACAATTTCCTTTACACGTTTTATTCACAATACAATAGGTCGTCTTCAAAAACGTGTTCCATAGCTTCTTGTAGTAACGCTCCAGGGCATTTTTGTTTCCATTCGAAGGTAAGGAACCATTAATTAATTCCCCCTTCAAGTCTTGAACATGTAAGTCCTTCAATTTGCGACGCACATTTAGATTATTCGCTGCACTATTTAACTTTAATTTCACAGTCAAACTTTTTTTCCAAGCTCAGTTTTTTTTTGTCTTTCTTAATTAATCCCGCTTCTGATACCAACTGTAATGTAAATGGGGCTCTTCATACTCGACGGATTAATTAAGACAATTCTTTTACACGTTTTCTTCACAATATAACGTTTCACTTTTACAATTAGCAGTTATCACTTCATGGGTTCCACCCCCCCTCTCCCACCCCATCACCACCAACAATTTTTATTTTCTCGTGGTATCAACCAGGGAGCATACTCTACCCAGAAGAAAAAGAAATATCCAAATCGGTCCACGCGTTACGAAGTTAGATTATTCCTCTCCTCGCCCAACACCCCTTGGTGGGGTGTTCTATTAACAATGGGTGATCACACTCTATACAACAGCAAAAGTACCATCCAAATCGGTCCACGTGTTAGAAAGTTAGGTTCTAACCCCCCCCCCACCAGCAACATTTGTTTTCTCGTAGTATCAACCAAGGATCATATTCTACCCAATAAAAAAAGAATTATCCAAATCGGTCCGCGCGTTACGAAGTTAGACTACCCCTCCCCCCCACCCACACCCACACCTTTCACCAGAGGACCAAATTATTCTCCTATTAGCAATGGGGGATCATACTCTATTCAACAGAAAAGAACCATAGAAATTGGACCACGCGTTACAAAGTTAGGTTCCACCCCCCCCCCCCCCCCACCATCCCTCCGAAATTTGTTTCGCCTGGTATCAACCACAGAACATACTCTACCCAAAAAAAAAATTATCCAAATCGGGCCACGCCTTACAACGTTAGAATACCCCTCCCCAACCCTAGGCCAACATTTTTTTCTTCTAATAGCAATGGGGGCTCATACCCTGTATAACAAAAAAAGAAACATCGAAATCAACAAAGTTGGGTTTCACCCCTACCCCCACCCTACCAAAAAATTTTTTGACATGGTACCAATCGGTACCAACAAAAAAAGAATCATCAAAATCGGTCGACGCGTTACGAAGTTATGCCCGGTCAGACATAAGAAAAAAAAATTTAAAATTAAGAAATACGCGTCGAACTTAGAACCGTTTTGTTTTTGGGAAGTCGGTTAAAATCAATAAAAATACGCGTCGAACTTGGAACCTCTTTGTTTTTGGGAAGTCGGTTAAAAATAGCCCAAAAGCGCCCAGCAAGTATTAAAAAATCGCCCAAAAAGTGAAAAGTCGCAGAGAGAACAATTTTCTCGCCCAACTAACGGCTCAAGTAGCCCAATCGGCGAGAAATCGCCCGACTTGGACTCTGCTGAACAATACCATACTTTGTAGTAGGGCTATCCGTTCACACAAAGTACTCATTTTCAATTGAGTGGGTTACGGTCGGTCTAGAGGTATAATGTCTCCTTTAGACCATTTTAGCTTTTTCCCTTATCTATCTATTTTAACATTCGTTCCACATTCATGCTATAAATACATTCATTCCATTAGATTAAATATTAGCTTACATATTTTAATTATTCATTTAATAAAACAGTCGCTCCACTAACTAAATATATTGTATATTATATCCTATATGTTCGAAAACATAATACTGCATTACCTTATATGTATGTTACATTACCATATATGCTACTTTACCCTATGTCTTATGGATTATTTGTATCATTATAATACATAAAAGTATGATATACCTCAATACTACTTCTTAGTGCCATTAAGAAGATAGCTAGGAGGGACTTCCTTGACGTTTTGCCTGTCACCTTTAGGGCTAGTATGGTATCCTTCGCTATTGCCCACCTTGTTCCTATCACTATTGCAAGAAGGCTTTATCTCTGTCAAATAAAACTCACGTGGTCCAATAGTGGTGTATACTTGCTTGTTTTCTCCAGTCTCCCATTCTCGAGGTAATCCCCATCACCTTGGCGGACTGTTACGTCGACAACTTGGACCCCTTCCCGGCTTTGTATCACCACTTGGTGTGGTGAAAATGAATAACGAGCTGAACTTTCTAGAATTAAGCTACGTAGTATAAGAGCCTAGTTATTTGGTTGTATTTCAACCCATGAAGTGATAACTGCTAATTGTAAAAGTGAAACGTTATATTGTGAAGAAAACGTGTAAAAGAAGTGTCTTAATTAATCCGTCGAGTATGAAGAGCCCCATTTACATTACAGTTGGTATCAGAAGCGGGATTAATTAAGAAAGACAAAAAAAAACTGAGCTTGGAAAAAAAGTTTGACTGTGAAATTAAAGTTAAATAGTGCAGCGAATAATCTAAATGTGCGTCGCAAATTGAAGGACTTACATGTTCAAGACTTGAAGGGGGAATTAATTAATGGTTCCTTACCTTCGAATGGAAACAAAAATGCCCTGGAGCGTTACTACAAGAAGCTATGGAACACGTTTTTGAAGACGACCTATTGTATTGTGAATAAAACGTGTAAAGGAAATTGTGAAGTGAACTAATTAAGTGAAATGAATAAAATTGTGATCATTTTTGACTGTGAAAAAGTGTCTTAATTAATCCGCCGAGCCCGAAGAGCCCCATTAAGGTTGCAATATGAATACATTGGCCAATAAAGTGGGCAAGGGTCTCTGTCATTGCTCCACACCTTCTAAATTGTACTTCCCTTTCTCTTCCTACATGCAAGGTATCTACAGGGCTTTAGTAGTTCTGGCTTATCAAGCCATCAATTACTAACAATATTATTTTTAAAAACATGCAGAGCTTTTCTCTAAGGCACCTGGAAGCCCATGCTTCCAGTTCTTTACTTTTCTAATTATATTTAAATTGGACTAAGCCATATAGAGTCCCCTTCTTCTGTAGGGTTTTCTTGACTTTCGTTATTTCAACTATACTTTTTATTATCTCATCTGTTTCCAATTTCGGAAATCCTAGACCCCCGTCTTCCTTTCCTACATATGTATAGTATCCCATTTGAGGTATTTTGCACTAGGTGTAGAATCTCTCTGATAGTAACCCTAAGATCACTATCACCTACTAGGGTATGTTGCTATTAGCTGTACGTTTTGATGCGGCTTTAGGTACATTTTCTTTATATTCTTGCATGTCTTAATTATTTCATCTTTTATTCCTATTATGAAACTATGAATAGGATTGAGCATAAGGGAGAAGAAATTATTAATAAAAAGAAGAAATAACGTTGGGAAAGAACTGAACCCTGAGGTACACCGGCATTTATTTCGTAGGAATCATATGTAACTCCGTCAATTACTACACGAATTGAACGGCCTGACAAAAAACTCTCTATCCATTTAACGAGGGTAAGGTGCAGACCAAATGTTTAAAGTTTGGCCAAAAGGGCAGCATGCCTATCTATCAAAAGCCTTTGAAATATCAGGAGCGACGATTTCGGACTCACCAAAATTTTAAAGACAATGATTCCAACGTTCCGTTAGAACCGGGGAAACGCTTCAGCTAACACATATGCCAAAACCAAAAACAGAATGTTTCTTAAAACGGCAGAAGAACTTTAAAAAATAGATACATTTAGATACAAAGAACGTACGAATAAATTGTCCCAAACACGTCGGTTCGAGCTCTTATAACTATAAGTCCCTTCACTCTATTGTATCACAAGCTGACGCTTATTATAAATTTATAATGATCGATGTAGGTGGGTACGGAAAACAGAGTGACTGAGGCTCATTCAGACCATCGGGACTGCATTCATTAATGCAAGAGAATAAATAAGAAATTCCAGATAACCAACCTTTTTAAACTACTTTAGAACCAGTTCATTGTGTTTTTATAGCAGATGAAGCATATCCTCTCCTACAACATTTCCTAAAGCCCTACAACCGTTTAAATTTTGATGATGGACAATAATGTTTTAACAAACGACTTTCTAGAGCTAGACAAACAATTGAATGTGCCTTTGTTGTCTTATATTCCATATGGAGAATATTAGCGAAAGCAATAGACGCCCATGTTGAATTATCAGACGATATCGTAAAGGCAATATGCATTATCCATAATACTATTATCGATAAACAAAGTATGATACATCACATTAATGAAATTAGAAGTATCGCAGTGAAAATAAATTCTATACAAAATTCATTAGGAAGACCGTAAGATAATTCAGTATGTATACATATAAGAGATTCACACGTGCCTGAGTACCCGCCGGCTGCGGCCATCATTAACACCAGAACTCCGACAAGATTGGAGTTGGTTGATGCAATTAAGTCGATGGACCTCGGTAAGGCCCCAGGCATTGATTGAATATCAGTACAACTACTTAAGGCGTATCCTATTGCTACGGCGAAATTGTGAAGATACCCAAAAAAGGCGACCTGAGGAGCAATTCTCGCGATATCTGTCTTTTAACTGGCTTTGATTGCTAAAATCATCTTAATGCGAATCAAGAGTACAATCGAGAGCACTCTTAGTGATGAATAGGCATGCTTTCGAGAGAGTTCTTCCTGCAGCGATCGCATAAACACCCTCCGAATTATCATCGGGCAATCCGCCGAATGGAGGTCCCCTTTACATCTTAAGTTCGCCGATTTTGAGAAGGCGTTAAACAGCGTTGATCGCTAATATATATAAGCAGCTTTAGGAGAGGCATCGCAGAAAAAATTATTACCCTCATAATCATGTCACGTCTTGCACAATCACGTGCTGAATGGAGTGAGATAAGGATGCATACTGTCGCCTTTGCTTTTCGTGATCGTCAATAATAACTTATTGTACAGCGCCCCAGACGACTACGTATCGCGAGGAAACTCTTTAATTACCTTTTGCGCCTGAACTATGCCGAATATGTGTGTCTCCTATCCCACAAGCATAGTCATGTAGCCCAAATGTCCGAAGCCCTTAATTAGTGCCAAAACCAAGTTATGAGCTTGGAATTCAGGAGACAACATGGAATTTATCCGGAAGAGCAAGAGGATTAATTTTGCTATCTCGGAATCATAGTTACAGGAGGCGGCGGAGCTGAAGCTGATATACAGGCTCACATCAATAACGCGCGAGTTGATCTTGCTGAGATATGGCACAATAAGAACATATCCAGACCCACAAAACTACGGATCTTCGAGTTGAACGTAAGATCTGTTCTATTGTGCGGCTGTTCAATATATGTAGAATGTGACCTGTCAAATAAAATATAGGCTGCAAGCCTTTGTCAACCGGTGTCTCCGGCTTATCCTTAACATTCATTGGCCGTAGGTCATTACCAACGAAGACCTACACAAACTTACAGGCCAAAACGGGATAGACACCAGTATTCGCAGTCGAAAGTGGAAATGAATAGGCCACACATTAAGAAAAGAGCCAAACAACATCGCACATCAGGTTATAGATTGTAATCACCACGGAATCCAAGGAAGACGCCGAATTGGATGATCGCGGAACTTATGGAGAAGATCCATCAAGGGGGAGAGTGCCCAGATCAAAAAATCGTGGCGACAGTTGAAGGCGTTGGCGCAGAACCGGACTAGGCGCAGAGTCGGTGTAATAGACACCCTATAACCTACAAGGGGTTAAAGAAATCAGAGAAAGAAAAAGAGAACTGATAAGGAGTAAGGCGTACTCGGTGGTTTACTGTGTTATGTTTTTGCGGTGATGCGTCTTCTAGACTCTGGGGCTCTGGTGGACCAGAATGGAAGTTTATAGAAGAATGGGACTCAGTGTAAGAAGTTCAAAATTGGGAAACGTGACTCTTGCTAGTGGAAATAGTGTGAGCATCCTCGGCGTAGCAACTCTCGCGATAGAATTGGAAGACCGCGTGAGAATTTGTAAAGTTTTGGTAGTCAGTACAATTCCTTATCAGATTACATTGGGTGTAGATTTTTGGAAGGTAATGGGAATAACATCAAGTTTATCTAATGACTCATGGATATTTCCCGAAGTATTTTCACCGAATCAGTTCGCGTCATTTGAATGCAAATCAAAATTAACGTCAGAGCAGCACGAAGATCTTGAAGAAATCATTAGGGAAGCTGAAAATAAAATGGTAAAAGTACAACTGAGGTTGAACACGTCATTCAGACAGACTCGCCTGTAATAGAACAGCGATATTATCCAGTGTCACCGGTTATACAGAAAGGAATCGACGGTGAATTGGATAAGATTCTTAAGAACGGTATAGTAGAACCATTACACAGTACTTCAAAGTTGCGGAACTTAGGGGTTCTGTGTGAATTACCGTAAACCAAAAAAGGTGACCAAAAACGACATGTACCCTATGTTTTGGCTACTTTAGATAAGCTGAGAGATGCAAAAGACATGACGTTATTGGACGTCAAATTGGCATTTTGTTAGGTCCATACGGCAGAAGCTTCCAAGTAATTTACAGAACTTACGGGTCGGGGAATATGTCTATTCCTATTTCGTTGTCTAAGTAATTCACCGACTAGTTGATAAATTACGAGACTAGACTATGCTGAACTTCATAAAGGGGGACTCGTAAAAAACTGAGAGAACTGCGAATGTTGTAGAAAGTAAATTCACTATCTAGGATATTTAGTCGGGGAGAACGGTCTCCAGGGTGATCTAACAAAAAAGAGGTCCGAAGATTCATAAGGATGGTGGCATGGCATTGTAGTTTCATACTTAGTTTCTTCACATTAATTGCGCCTTAGCTTTTTGTTTGACATTTTAAAAAGAAAGAACGATTCTACTGATTAAATATGCAGGAGGATGTGGAGGACTGTTGTCGAAAATGTACTGTTTGTGCCCGTAGCAAAGGATCGTACAACAAAACAAGAGGCGCGATTCAGCAATACAACGTTGGAGCACCATCTGAGAGAATCCCGATTGACATTGCGTGGCCATTTCCAGAGTCAGATCAGGGAAACCGGTACATTTTAGTGGTAAAAGAAAAAAGATGGTAACAGAGAAGTTAGTAACAAACAACGATTTGGCGTCCCCAATGAGCTTCATTCCGACCAAGGACGAAACTTTGAATTTGAAGAATTCCAGAAGGTTTGCGATATTCTTGGGATAAGAAAGACGGGGACAACATCACTTCATCCACAATCTGACGGGATGGTTGAGCGGTTTAATAGGACAGGTCGAACATCTCAGGAAAGTAGTAGATGAGCATCAACGGGATTGGGATAGCTACATTTCGACATTTCTTCTAGATTATCGAACAGCCGTCCATAACTCAACAGGACAGACACCATCTAAAATTGTGTTTGGAATACAGATTCGACTGCCCAGTGATTTGCAGTTCGGAATACTTGTAAAGGATGCTGAATCCATTGAAAAATACATAACCATACTTCGGAAGCGTCTCGCAGGAATCCATCAACTGGCAAAAAAGAACCTCAAGACATTCAGTGACAGAATGAAAACACGATACGACATCAGAGCTAATTCTAGTGGGGTCAGGGAAGGAGACCTCGTTTGGCTTTTGAACCCACGGCGATGTATTCTACAGGTTACAGTGGGGACCGAAAGACAAAAAGGAGATCGAGCACATTTACCGCTTAAAGCCATACCAAGGAGATGTTAGGGACAAACAGTTTTAAGAGGGGGGCAGTGTAACATGCACAGGAGTCTGGCATAGGCTACGTGATGAAAGCGAAAGTACAATGTGCATGTCGCGAATTTCGGAAACCAGAAAAACTTGAGATCATGTAGAAAATCAAGGCCTACTCGAACTTGTGGTGACTTAGTGTAGCGGAAATGAATAACGGAAATTTCTAGAACTAAGTGGCTGTACTTAATAGAATTAAGCTAAGTAGTATAAATAGGGCTGAGTAGCAGCCCAGTTAGTCAGTTGTATTTTATCCAGTGAGGTGGTAAGTGTTAATTATTAAAGTGAAACGTAATATTGTGAAGAAATATTGTCAAGGAAATTGTTAAACGAACTAATTAAGTAAAGTGAATAAACTTGTGAATACTTGTGAATAAAAATAATTGTCTTAATTAATCTGTCGATCCCGAAGAGCCCCTTTCACGTTACAATACCTTATCTGCTTGTCCGAGTGATATCGAAATATATTGTACTGATAATTTATCGAAGACAGTGATGAAACTGATATTATTACACAAAACGGCAAAAAAGAAATGTGAAGAATATTTTAACCAATTATAGAACTATCGCAAAGTTATCTTGCAGACCTAAATTGTTAGTGTATTCGCAGCTTATGGAGCGTTGTATTGGCTTGATCTCTCCCAATCAGCACAGGTTTTTGCCCGGTAGATCAACGACTACTAACTTACTTGAATTTACCTCCCACATTATTTCTGGCTTCCAGCCAGGCATACAAACTGACCGCATATACACGGATTTCAGTAAAGCCTTAGATAAACTCCCTCACTCCCTAATTATATTTAAACTCGGGAGGCTGGGTTTCCCCCTGTTCTTCTCCACTGGGTTTCAATCTATCTAAGATACAGGTCTTATCGTGTGTCGCTCCGCGGCTCTATCTCTAGAATCTTCAAGGCTTCATCTGGTGTACCACAAGGTGGTCATCTCGGTCTTCTACTATTCGTTCTTGCCATTGACGACATTGTCCGTCTGATCTCGTACTCTACTGTTCTAATCTACCCTGATGACATGAAGATCTTCTCTTATATTAAGGATGGTTGGTGGTGACGCCGCCCTTATTCAAAAGAACTTAGACACGTTTCAGGCGTGGTGCGAGCATAACGGCTTACAGCGACCGCCTCCAGAAAAAGCGCAAAGTCGCTGACTTGGTGTTTATTCACCAGCTCTTGAACTCTCATATAGACTCAGTCTCGCTTGTTAGCATTATTTCCTTCAGACAGTCCCAACATAACCTTCGAAGATCGCCTTTGTTGCATGTTGAACCATCCAGATCGAATTATGGCATGCATGAACCAATTAATCGTTTATGAAGAGCTGTTAATTCTTGTCCTAATTTTGATTTAACTTTGTAAGGCGTTGTTTAAGAACTATCTATTTTCTGTGTTCCCGTGACTCTTTGTTTGTATGGTGTGTTGCTGAGGTTCCTTCCTTGCTTGATTTATTTCTGTTCCTTTCTTTTTGTTTGTTTTTGTTTTCCTCTGCATGCTGGTGTGGGAGCCTCATTTCATCTTTTTGATGAAATAGGTCAAGTGTTTCTTGGCTCCTTGCCGAAGAAGTGCGCCTTCTGTGTTAGCAGGCTTAGTTTTAATATCAAATCTAATAGTAAAAGTTATTTTGAAAATTGGATTCCTTCCTTGGAGGATTATTAAAATATTTCGGGTGTAAATGTAGAATTAAGTGATGCACCGAACATCAGTGACGTAACGAGTTTACTTTTAGATAATGAATTTTTTGAGTTAGTTGTGTCTCAAATCAATTTATACCACTGCCAAATGAAACAATTTCACAAAAATTGTGCTAAAACTTTATCATCGACAGAAGTTACAACTACTGATACGAGTTATTGATATTGATGGGACAAACTAAGAAATTACTGGTCAATGGACCCTTTGGCTGAAGTACCAAAATTCCCTAAAACTATGAACAGGATAAGGTTCGAGCGAATTCTTATAGTTTTCCGTCTCAGTTATAATGCACAAAATACATCTAGTGGAGACAGTCTCTGTAAAACTGGGCATCTTCTCTATTACATTATTCCAAAATTGCAATCTCTGTTTGTACCTAAACAGCATTTATCAAATGATGAAGCAATAATACCAGAGGACGTATGAGTATCAGAACATATAATCCGGAAAAGATAACGAAATAAGGTATTTTAATGAGAATTCTTTATGAAAGTGAGTCTAGGTACATTTGCAACTTTGAGATCTATTCCGGTGAAGGAAAAAAGATTCGTATCTTGGTTATTGGAATCATGTATATCAAGATAATAGCAGCGTTTCTACAGCTGGTATATTATTATAAAAGAAAACACTTGTTTGTGGTAGCATACGGGAGAATTGTGGGTTGCCAAAGGTACTAATAGAAAAGTACAAGAATCTTCAGAGAGGGCAAATGACTTTTGCACGGAAACGACCTATTCTTCTTCTCACATGGAAAGCTAAAAGGTCAGTGCGAATGATATCAACTATTCATGATGCGTCTATGATATCAGCTGGAAATCGAAATAGAAATTTCACGGATGATATAGTTAAACCAACGTGCATAATAGAAAACAACAAACACATGAAAGGAGTCGATCGTGCCGATCAGTATTTGGCGAACAGAAGTATCTTTCGAAAAAGTATAAAGTGGTCTAAAAAGTGGCATTCTTTCTGATGAATTGTATTTTGTTTAATGCATACAAAATTTACACTCACAAGTCCCAAAATAAACTAAGATACAAAAAATTGTTTACTACAAGTTACTAGGGAATGGATTGCTGTAGATTCAAATGAATACAGCACACTACCTGGCAGTTCTCCTCGTACTTCTAAAAGGGCTCCTTACAAAGATTCACCTTTCAGGAAAACTAAACGACCACCTTTTAGAACAAATAGTCACTGGTGTAAAAACAAATCCAACTAACATTTGCAGAGTATGCTATTCAAAAGGAGAGCACAGAGAAACGAGATATATCTGCAAAACCTATTCACCTATACACGTAGGTGATTGCCATACAGTTCATCACCCCAAAAAATTTTTTTAAAACTTATATAAACAAATATGGCCAAAGTTTAATTTCATTTCATTAAGTATAAATAAAGTTTATTGGAGTTTATTTCAAATGTTTTGCTTTCACATTCATTTAGGCAATATAAGCCGGTGACAGTTTCTGTGCAAAATTGCCGATCAACAGTGCGTTAAGATTTTTAACCCTATCAATTAATTGTCTAGAATTTTTAATGCTATGACCAGGTACAAAATTCCAATCTAATCCAAAACTATTTCTCGATATTTACATATATATATATATATATATATATATATATATATATATATATATATATATATATATATATATATATATATATATATATATGTAGTACTGGGAAGAAAACGCATCATCAGGTTCTGGTAGAGGGTAGTGGAATATGGTGGGGAGAAAATGTGATCTAAATTTTCCATAAGTAGGAGTGATTTGTCATTTCTATCGCATTTAAACTCGAAATTTCAAGGTGATAAGGTGCAAGTGATAAAAATGTATACTCACGCCTCATTTAAGTAAAATTCAGAAATTTCAGTTATGACTAGAGAAAATCTGTCTACCCCTGCAATTAATGAAGGTAGAAGATGTGCTAAGAGTATAGTGGTGAGACTTTTGAAAAAAGTGGAAGTTACTGGCAGTGCGGAGCGGCAGAAAGGATCTGAATGGCCGAGAAAAACAACTACTGTGGAAGATCGCTTCATAGCATTGCGGTCTATAAGAAATCGATTTACAATCGCAATAGACGTGAGAAGACGGCTCCATGCAAGTAGGAGCTCGGTGCAAAAACCGCGCTTGATGCCATCTGCTAAAGCTAGGAGGTTGAAATGGGGAGCATCAAAATTGGAATGAGAACTGGAAGAAAGTAATTTTTCAGATGAATGAAAATTTAAGCTCCACGTTCGACTCGGTCAAAATTGCCTGCAGGAAATACCAAATAACACGGAATGTGTTCTAGTTTAGGGGCGCTTAAGTAGTAGAGGTCAAGGGCATTTAGCTTTTATTGAACGAAACTAGAAAATCAAGAAAATATTACAAATCAAGAATAACATTGAAAATCAAGAATACATTTGTGAATCCAAATAATGTTCATACTAATTAATATCTTTTGGGTTTGTATACTATAGGTCTTGGAATACTTGCAGGAGCAGAAAATCCCGGTGTTGTACTGGCCACCTTATATTAGCTAAAATTAAATATGAAATAAATAAAAGCAGACTCGCTAGTATTTCAGAATTTCAAAAATCTACTAAAGCTGCGTGGAATGAAATACCAGAGGAAATGTTCTGCATTCTTGTCCAATCTAATTCCCAAATAATCGATATCTGCCTCGATAAGGCAATTCAAGATGAAAATTACAAGCAATCTACATTACCGAGCTAGAAAAATGTCCACAAATTATAAATGAGCTGAATTCGTTCCTCAAAGAGAATGCTATTAAATCACATCCTTTGTTCACTTACCTCAATCATGAAGTAATGCAAGCTCAGGATCTGCTGGATAATTTAAAACAACATAGACCTAAAAGATTACTAAATAAGATAAAACTGATTAAGGAAGAATAAATCAACATTAGGTATGCCATCCATTGGGCAATATCAGGCGTAATAAATTCAATGATATTATTCAAATCATAAACAATTGTAAGAATCTTAATTTTTTTTATAAGATGTGGTCAAAGCCCTTTGATGCGTTAACATCCGGAAGAGAATTAAGGAAGGGAATTAAGGAAACTTGAATGTTTTGTTTTTTGCATTGCTACAAGCTAGACAACAGCCCAAAAACGGAGTGGATTATTTTCATTTCTTAATAAAAGCTCACGGGGAGACCTGGACTCTAACCCAAGACCAATGGCATGGTGGTCGTGCCGCCGCAATGAATTGATCCAACTCCGTCTCCAAAACAATATCAGTAATTCTACCTGCATACCAAACCTACTAAAAAGTCTTAAATCCACAAGCAACAAGGCCAATAATCACACCTAGAGTAGAAGAAATATTAGAAGGAACTTTCCTTCTGAACCAGTACGACATCAACATAAAAGACATCCCCACATCCTTAAAGGAACGTTTTTAATTACATTTCACTATGCTGGTCGTAATTGACGGCAGACAATTTATCTCAAAAGAAGCATCAACCCTTCAAACACTTCCTACCATTTTACAGCATACACCAGAGGAGAAGAAACATCGATCAATAATACGCGGGAAATTGAACTTTTACGCAATTAAAAGAATACCCATTAGCTAATCAGTTACGGTTTGATCATCACCATCGGAATTATACTAATCACAACAATCTTATCTAAAGTAATAAACAGGAAAAATACAACAATTTTCATCCAACAGGAAAACGAAACACTTGCTCATCCTGCAAACAAATAAAAAGAAAGGATCTTGTAATTAGACTTTTAAGTAGTCAGTGCAAAGAAAACTTTGAATAAAGTAACAAGCTATTTCGCCCCACCTTACCTGCGAAGTTTGCAAAGGGAAAGATATGAAATACATTAGAGTTGATAGAGGTTTATATAGTTTATAGATTTTAGATATTAAATGAAACATATAACGTTTCCTCTGACTACTCCAGTACAGGTTTTTTATAAATCAGCAACCTTCCAACGTACAGATCCCTCGGCGCGAATCGCACTTGGGCGGAATTTTTTTGCTTTATGGAAATGCCAAAGCTCAGGGGATGTCCTATGATGATTAAGCACAGCCTTGGTGGGTAATGGATTACAGACCGGAATAATAATAATAATGATTTAAAATTATTGCGACTCTTTTTTAGGACCATAATGATCTTTCAAGCCTAATATATTGTAACGTGCACTGTATGGTGGCATAGGCTACGTGATGAAAATGAAATCAAGTTGTGCAATGCGCATGTCCCAGACTGCGGAAATCAGATAAACTTCAGATGATGGTTTCCCAGTCCGACTCGAATCTATGGTTGAGAAATAAATAACGAAAATTTCTAGAACTAAGTTTCTGAACTTTCTAGAATTAAACTAATTTATATAAATAGTACTCAGCGCTTAGGAGCTTAGTTCTTTAGTTGTATTTTAACCAGTTAAGTAAGAAGTATAAATAAGTATAATGTGAAATGATATAATGTGAAGAATAATTATCAGGAAAATTGTGAAACGCAGTAATCAATGAAGTGAATAAAAACTGAACATTTGTAATTGGAAATATGTGTCTTAATTAATCCGTCGAGGACGAAGAGCCCAGCTACATTACAATATATATCGTAAAAATTTAAGTATAACAATTACGAAAGTATAATTGGTTCTTTAAATCTTTAATTGCAGCTAAATAATATGCTTAATTAGCAGTATTAAGATTCTTTGTATATTGTAAAGTGTTCATAATACTTAGAAACATGTTAAGGTACTAGAGCAATTTTTTAATAAGATTCAGCGAATGGAAAATTCTTGCAACTAAAACGTGATCTAGACGCGTTTCATTCATTCTTTGTAAAAAGCAAGAATCCATTTAATACGAATTAATTTTCACAGAAAATTACAACCTAGTTAACAAATATTTCTCCCTTTTTAATAGCTTTTCAACATCTGGATGGCGAAAATGAATGCGGGTAGAAATTACCAGAAGGAAATTTTTCAGGTCAGGATTTTAGAATGGTTCAACTACGTGCCCTTTAGGATTTCGCCGGAGACATTATGCTAAAGAGATGGATTCGACCATGAATTTTTCATTAAAAGGCAAAACGGTTAAAGTCGTTTAAATGAGGTTTTAATTTAAGGACCGGCAAAGCATATAAAAACTTTATTCTTGTTTCAGATAATACCAGCCACTACATAACGTTTAACGCTATGTAGTAGTATAAACAAGGTGAATGCCGTAAGTACTCAAACTTTTGGAGGAATGCAGATAGAGATAAAAACAAAATATTTTTCCTTTCTCAGATTATGCACACATCTGTGATTCCGTATTTGGGCTTAAGTGATGCATAATTTTTTAATTTAATGAATATGTTTCCAACAATTCATTTACTTACGAAAATCATCAAATAGCTGACTACATACAACATGAAACACCTGAAAAACTTATAACTTAACCTTATCGAGCTGAGTATTCACTATGAATAAATATGAAAATCCATACGATCGGAGTGCAGGTTAAACAAGTGAGACATCAATTAGACAAACTCCTGAAAACCATAGTCAGTACGGTGAAGAGCTACCTGTAGAAGGTTGTGACCTCTCAAGGAGCGCACCAGGCCCACTGAGATATATGTTTATAATGGAGTGACTGGTGCTCCGAAATTTGTTAAAGAAAATGGTATCACTTTCCGCTAGTTGTCCATTTTTGTGTAAGTATACTTTTTACAACCCGGTTTTCCCGGTTACTATATTCACAATCATTTTATATCTCTTTCTGGGCAAGCACTTTACAGATTGGAACAACCTTTTTTTGTAATTTATTTCAGTAATTTCAGTGATTTTTACATTTTCCTTACAACAATATAAAAGATTAAAATTAAATATATCATTTCGTGTATATTTTGTTATTTTATTCTGCTCGCAACAGCTACAAATTCACAGTAAACATTGGAAATTAAAATTGGTTTTCCGGGCCCGAGGAATTGAAAGAAGCAAGGAGCTATGAAACGAAAACAGTTCTGCCAATATCGCGTCTTTTTTCCAGAGAATCCAATGAGGTTAAGTCGGTAACGATTCGAAAGAAGAACAGGAGGTTCGGTCCAAGCAATACTGCGGAGGGCGAATATTAAAAGTGCGGTCGATGTGTACCGCGTGGAAAGTGGACCAAACAGAACTATCCTAATTAAGAATTGACATAACAAGGATGTAGAATAAAATCTTCGCAATGTATGGGTCGTTAAATTCTCTGGATCATGTTTTTAAATATGTTTTATAGCGTCGACATATCTTTAAACGAAAAGCCGAACTGATTCAGACGTCCAAGTCACACTTTTTACATCAAAAGGACATCGACGTGCACTTGTTGAAAGCTTAGAGATTAATAGTGCATCATCTGTAGAAGGCGTGGATATCAGAATTTACCAGTTAAGCGCGTTCATTTAAAATGTGAAAATGCTTCCCTAAAGTCAGTAAAAATACAATTAACGTGATTACCAGTTTCAACAGCTGAAATACCGAAACTTGAGAAATTTAACAGGGTGTCGCAAATCAAATTGTTCCAATACGATAAAGACTTTCAACGGTTCTTTAGGTAGAAACTTCAGCCTTACTACTGTTTTTATGAAATGAACGGAAGCATTACACAGAGTTCGCACGCCCCCAAAAAAGTGCCCAAAGATGAAGAGCTATAAGAATTTAGCTTTTCTTTATTAGAAACGCCGATCATATAAAGAAATTGTAAATAGTTTAAATAGTGTCTTTTAGTGCTCCTGACTTAAGTCAGAGCTCGGTCCTATATAATTCCGCTTCTGGCTATGACAAGAGCATAATTCTCGAACCAACGGTCAGTATATATTTTCCCCTGGAGCAGACTATATCCCTAGGAACTTTACATCATCGATCTATATATACAACGGCTCCTAGCTCTGAATTAACTAGCTCACCTAATCTCCATAAATGGCGTTTGCCTAGTTGATTACCTCACTCTCCTATCACAGCAAGTGGTGCGATTCCTAAACAGCCTAGCTAATCATCCTTGGCTAAAGGACAACTAAAATTAACCTCTTCAGAACGTGGGCTAAGCATAAATAAACATTTGGCGCAAGTATCGAAGGCGTCGTCTGATCCTTCTACGAATTCAACACCCCAATACCTCGATCCAAGACTTAAGGATTCTTCAATTCTAACAACTACTATGGAGCCTGGTTACCATATCGAACAGAGGAATCAGCCGGAACTATATGCTTCAACTTCCATTAATAGCCCAACGAGACAAATTAGAAATGCGTTACAGGCCGTGATGGGGTCTGTCGATCCAAGTAGAACACGAGCAAGTAGCCTACGTCCTTCGCCTAATGGGTTTCGTCAAGGAACCTCGGTTGGCGCCGCTCCTAATCTGGCAATCGCTTTTATATCACAACCTACCAGGGTATCCTTACCAGTATCTTCAGCCGCAGGAATGGGGAGACATTCGCCATCAGATGAAGATCATGGGATTTGTAATACACCAGCTCAGAGTTGTCAGGACCACCGGGGAAGAGGCACAAGAGGATTGGTATGAACACCCATGAAACAGTAATTGTGGAAATTCGCAATATGCTGCCCTCCTAAAAATCATCATCCTGAAAATGTTCCTCTAGAATACTACCAATTAATTGGAGGGTCTACGACCAGGAAACAACGATGCAGAAGCAAGGATACCATTCGAAGAACAATTTCCGATTCGTTAAGAAAGGCCTTAACACCAGAATTGACATCGTACAATAAGCAACTTTTCAGAACCCGAAGATATACAGCGCAGCGTAAAGTTATGACACGGCAGTTATTCTCAACCCTGATAAAACTTTACGAAAAGGAACTTTGTGGACTTCTCGACAGTGGACAGCTGTCTTTGCGGGGATGCTCTCTCACTGCTAAGTGATTTAGGAGTTGGTTGTTCACGCCTGTCTGCAGAAGTTTTAACGGCCGATGGCAATGGTCACGAGGTCTTCGGTTTTGTATACCTGATTGTAGAATTTTGCAACCAAACTTAACCAGTTAAGTTTTTTATTATCCCAAGTAATGTCCGTAGACTGATCCTAGGATTAAATTTTTGGTCGGCCTTCAACATATTCCCAGCAGTCGTCTCAGAAATTGATCTACTTAGGAAGGCGAAGGGGGGATGCCGTTTTAACAATGTAGGAAAAATTGAAGCTTCACCAAAACATCAACGAATTCCCGTCTACACCAAGGAAGGACTCGGACAGACAACCATCGTAAAGCACTCGATCGATGTAGGGAATAGTAAACCAGTGCGACAACGACACTACCCCTTATCGCCGCCTATGCAAAAGTTGCTGGACACAGAGATCAACAGAATGTTGGAACTTGGCGTCATTGAAGAGAGCTCCAGTGAGTGATTTTCGCCATTTAATGGTAAAAAAAAACCGTATGTCAAAATTAGAGTGTGTTTGGACTCCCGGAAGGTGAATGAAGCAATCAAAAAGGATGCGTATCCTCTCTCACAAATTAATGGAATACTTGGTGTGAGAGGTTCTAAATATATAACTAGTTTGGATTTGAAAGACGCCTTCTGGCAAATAGAGTTAGAACAATCATCCCGGGATAAAACCGTCTTCGTAGTTCCTAGAAGAGGACTCTTCCAATTTGTGGTCATGTCTTTTGGTCTGACAAACGCTCCCAATACTATGTGCAACCTAATGGATGAAATAATTCCATATGAGTTGCACGAGGATGTGTTTACATATATATCTGGATGACTTGATGGTTATCTCGGAAGACTTTGAGACCCATTTGAAAGTCCTGGCAAGAGTGGCGCAGTGAGAAAAGTCGATTTTGTCAAAAGCACATTACATATCTAGGACACATAATTGGAGAAAACGGTATACAAACCAACCCGGAGAAGGTAACTGCGGTTTAAAACTTTCCACGTCCAAGCACCGTCCGATTAATACGACGTTTCCTGGGTCTCACAGGTTGGTACCGTCGTTTTATCGCAAATAATGCGAGCTTTGTAGCAACGATCACGGGCTTGTTGAGGAAAGGCTCTTAGAATACTTGGACGAATGACAACACCGATAGATCTTAACCATCCTGCATTTAAGGACGAAGAGTATCTGGAAAGGATGAAGTTTATAGAACTTACTCAAATTTCCGGGCTTACGTTTATCGGATGGACTTATATTGAAACGAACCAATATAGAAACCACTGAACATACTTGCAAAGTTTGGTTACCAGACGCATTAAAGGTCAAAGTTATCAAGAGGGCTCACGATCCGCCCTTTTAAGCGCATCCATGAAAACCAAAAACGAGCGAAAAGCTGCAGCGATATTTTTATTGGCCCCGTATGGCTAGTCAAATCAGGGAATCTGTCAACAACTGTGATACTTGTAAATAGTGTAAAGTTCCCAATGAGTGTTTATGCCCTCCCAAGTATCGCGTGGGACCATAGGACCATATCCCCGTTCTCGATCAGGCAACAAAGTAATGATCATCGTCCTAGACCAGTATAGCAAATTCATCATGTTCAAACCCGTAAAGATAGCAAATTCAAAGACCGTAATTTCCTTTCTAGAAAAGGATGTTTTTCACCAGAATCATTAATTTCTCACATTTGACTCTCAATTTACTTCTGGGGAATTCAAGCCTTTTCTGAAAAAATACAGAGTGAAACATAATAAAACAGCACTTTATACCCCCCAGGCCAACGCATCCGAGAGGGTTAATAGAAGTATCCTAGCCGCCGTCCGAGCTTATATAGACAATGGATCACCGTTCTTTGGATGAAAATATATCCGCGATAGGTTTCGCCTTTCGGAACGTCGTTCATGACTCCACGGGTTATTCTCCCTATTTCCTCACTTTCGGACATCATATGATTTCCCTTTGATCATCGTCTGAACTCTTGCACTTGCAGATCCTAGAACTGAACACGAAGAAATCAAAAGAAAGGTATTTGATAATTTATTAAAGGCACGCCAAAGATGCGCAAAGCAATATAATTTAAGATGCAAGGTTAGCAATTATAGAGCAGGTTAAGACATATTATTTATCTCGTCGTGGAACAATTCCCGGAATCCGAAATCAGTCAATTTGTTACACGCACCTTTTAATGCGCGTATTTCGCCGGCTAGCTAAGGTGTGGGTCAGGTGTCGACGCAGAACAGTCGTGGGCGCCACGTGGTTTTTCTGCTGAGTCCACGAACTCTAATTTTGTAAACAAAAACTCCTGACGAAAGTAACTATGTTGATTTAATTCTTCAAAATTGATTACGCAAATTAATAACATGAATTCGGTTTTCTTTATTTACACAACACCAATAAAGTTTAAACGCGGGCAAGGCAGTGCACAGAAAATTACCAAAAGAATTTTTATTAAAATGCAAAAGAGCAAAGCAATTGAACTTGTATCAAAGGGGTACTTATCTTTTCCGTGCTCCAGATTCTTCTTAGTGCTTCCTCACTGTCAACTCTTCCTTTGTTCCCTTTTTTCCTTTTTAACTACTTTCACTAACTTTCCTCCTGAAAACTTTCACTCGACTGACCTTTTGGTCTCTATATGACATGACATTTATGTCTTTTTGCCCAGTATTTGGATTTCCTGTGGAAATTCCAGGCTAATTTTCCAATCGGCTCAAAAATTGAAATCGGTTTTAATTTATTTAATATTATTTTCTGGTTTTTATTCTAAAAATCTTCCCCATATCTTTAGCTTCTTTTTGGTATAATTATTTGTATCTAAAGATGCGTAATTGCCTAGAAATTCCGTCGGATAGCAAAATTTGACAGGTGACTTTACGTTAATATTTATTCTAAATAATCCGATTTTGGGGCGTAATTATTTTTAAAAGATATGCCCTGGGTTACGAATAATCCAATTCCGTGCCGCGTTTGTTTCGGTAAAATGAAGAACACGTCGAAAATCCAATTTTCGTGAGATGTGTTTGCAGGTTAAGTGCAAGTGTCTTAAGTGCTTCAAAAATCCCCGAGGGAACGAAATGCAAACCATGTAAGTATTTACTCAACCTAATGTACATTTATATGAAATAAGCACCACTCAATCTTTCTAGATAAACTCGATACGGTGACTTCAGTGCATTGCCTTTACCCGATTACATTTCAAGTAAGTACATTTTTTTATTAATCCCTATTCTTATTACAAATTCTAATTTTTGTTTCTTGCAGGTCTCCAGAATGGTTCATCTTGCTCGCGATCGTTCCTCAGTTTTGTGTTTCCTTCTCCTCATGTACTCCAACATGCGTGGATACGACTGGCAGATGAATGTTAATTTGTATCCTTCAAATCCAAATTTTTGCGTAAGACTCCAATCAACATAAGAACGGATCGTGCTCGACTAACCAAATACTCGGTAGTTTCAATTTCTAAAATAAAAATAAAATTTTTCTACAGCATCAATCTTATAGCAGATTCTAATACGGACAACACATTTTGCAGGTAAGTATAAATTATCAATATTATTTTCCTTTCGTTCACTAATCCTTCTCATTTTAGGTCACAGCGTGATGAACATGTAACATTACCTCCTCTTCCTCCGGGAGATTTTCCTCAAAATCTCATTAACTAACTAACTAAGGTTTATATGAATTCAATAATACAAAAATTTGGAGTGAATGCTTAACGAAAAAGAGAACCCTTGCACATCATCAGTCATTGGCTATGTTATACACAGATTATTAGCTTATTTCCGGTCGAATAAATCCCTTGTTCTCGCATACACCTACACACATATGCACATATATACATATTTTCTACAAAGAATGAATTTAGAATAGTTATTTTGAAAATGACGCATTGTCTACCAGCCACTAAGCCACAAATATAATGCTCATTGGCTAGACCAACTGGAAAATCAACCTAAGATTGCTGAGCCCGCCTTCCTGAATGTTTCTGCATATAGCTTACTTGAAGGTGAATTTTGCATGAACTACGTTAATAATTTGGATGTATTCGGCATTATAATCCTTATTCCAACTATCAACTGTACTCATTACACATCACCGACTCGGAATTCCGGCTAAAACGGGTGTGTGAGTTCGTGTTGACTGGAAAAGGAAGGGAACCTAGCGCAGGTTCTTCGGAGCTACTCTATGCATCATTGACTCTCGGGTCTTAAAAGTTCGATTAAGCCAAGTGCTTTTGGTGCTTCGTCGAAGATACTCACTGGTTTAACCCCATAATATAAGTGCATACGTCCTTCCTTATTAAGCAATTCATTTTTTTTTGTCATACTTTGGAAACTCAGATATTACGTTTAACGTTCAGGAAGTGTAAGTAGGACATTTCATTTATTGGATTCTTTCTTTGTTTACGTACGTAACTATATGCATGTATATTTGTAGCCATGTCACTGCTAGCACATTAAAAGGAAAGTTTTACACATACCTATGTATATATTTACATAATTGTATATAGTATATGTATATATTGACAAGGGGATCGGAACCTTTTAAGCTCTCTATTTACCCTAGCATTACTAAAGGGGCAAAAAAAAAAATCGAACACACTACTTCCAATTCGTATATTCCTCTCTAGTTTCCTCTGATCTATGCTAATACAGAAAGGCACCGATTTAATTCAAGCTCCTGTGTCCTGCAAGAAACTCTTAATAGCTACTAGAAATAGTCTACTTGAATATTTACACCTTGTATCAAAATTGCTTAATTTCAGCGAAAGTATATTCAGAGCATCAAATCTCGAACATAGGATTTTACACCAATACTTAAATTATTCTAAACTCTAGCGGTTTCTGATCTCCCACAAAACAAAATTCAAAATATGATCTATTAGAATTTATTAACATACACTTCATTCGATTGATCCCTAAATAAGAAGGCTTATTATTCAAACTTCATGAAAGACGCCAACCTGTACAGAGTCTACTCCCAACGATTCTTATCGGAATAATAAGGCTTTATAAGTTTGCAATAACAAAACTGGAAAAAACTATAAAATATAGTATTGAACAAGAGAAGTGTAAGATTACGCGCTCGGAATGTTGTGCTAACAGAAGGGGAAGAATGATAAAATCTATCTTTAAGGAAAGCTGAATTTACTCGTCTACTAAATTGGGGTAATAGGTTTTCATATCCTTCGCATGCCAAGTGCCTACGCTTTTACCATTACTATCTTGTAACTCATATGTCCATGGTGAAAGTACTTTAGAGATTTTAAATGGCCCAATGTATTTGGGCGCTAGTTTGGCATTAAAATATTTAGCAGCGTCGGATAGAACATAATTCTTTCTCAAAACTAAATCATTGATAAAGAATTGCTGATCCCTCCTACGCAGGTCGTACCGGAGCTTAGAAGAATCACGAGCCTTCATTAGCCTCATTCTCACATCTCTCCTGACGTCTTCTAGCACTTTTGACCTAATATCAGCGTCAAATTTTATGCCGTTCCCCAAACTTTTATATTCACTACCATGTGTTACCATTTCTTTCCCAAAGTTTACAAAATATGGTGTTAATTTCAATACATCGTGCACTGACGTACGGATTGCGCATGCTATTTTAGCAAGATATGAATCCCACACTCGGTGGTTTTCCGCTACGTAAGCTCGGAGCATTGATTTAACAACCTGGTTAGTCCTTTCAGCTGGGTTCGCTTGGGGGTGGTAAAATGCCGTGAATGAAATATCTGACCCATATTCAGTACAAAGCGCTTTGAAATCTTTACTTTTAAATTGTGCGCCATTGTCGCAAACTAAAGTCTTTGGAATACCGAACAGTAAAAACACGAAGTCTTCTAAAAGCCTACAAATAGAAGTAACGCTGGCTGAACGTAAGGGAAAGAGCATGGGAAATTTGGTAAATTGGTCAACTACGGTCAGTATATACTTATAGCCACGAGTCGAGCGGGGTAAAGGACCAATCAGGTCAATGTTTATACATTCCCATGGCTTGCTAGGGATAGAACGCGTAGCCATCAGACCTGCTGGTTTTTTGCGTTCGTGCTTTATCGTCTGACATATGGTACACCTTTTTACATATGATTTCACGTCGGCCTTCATTTTTGGCCAATAGTAATGTTGAGCAACTCGATGGTAGGTTTTCGCAACTCCGCCATGTCCGCAAGTGGGTAAATCGTGCGCCTTGGAAATGATGTCCTTCCTTTCCTTTTTGGAGACTACTTGCAACCAATTCTCATTCTCTAAGGCTAAGTCCGGATATTTCTGAGCGCAGTGCCGTAATAACACATTGTTTTTGATGCGCCAGTCAGGATATTTAGTTGGATTAGCTTTTACCCTTTTAAACATATTAGACAACCATTTATCTCCGCTCTCCTCATTGAGGCTTAAACAATCAACCACTGGGACTGAGCGAGACAACCAGTCCGGTAAGAGGTGTTCTTTTCCTTTTCGGTGGATTATAACGAAGTCGTACTGCTGGAGACGCATAACCCATCTGGCTAATCTGCCAGTGGGATCTTTCAGGTTTTGCAGCCAAACCAGGGAAGCATGATCCGTTACCACTGTAAAATGACTTCCTTCTACATAAGGTCGAAGTTTCTCGATTGCCCACAGTACGGCGAGACATTCGCGCTCAGTTGTCGAATAATTACGCTCACATCTGTTTAAAGAACGGCTCAGGTAAGCGATTATTCGTTCTTCCTCATTTATTTTCTGCGTTAGAACTGCGCCTAGACCATAACCGGAAGCATCGGTATGAATAAAAAAAGGGAAACTGAAATCTGGGCAATTTAAAATGGGTGCACTAACTAATTTTTCTTTTATCGAACGAAAGGAAATTTCGCAGTCCTCTGACCATGTAAACTTGACCTTCTTTTTCAGAAGTGCTGTAATTGGAGCAATCATCGTAGAAAAGTGCGGAACGAACCTTCGATACCAGGCGACCATGCCTACAAATCTTCGAACCTCTGACACATTCTGCGGGTTTGGCACCTCTAATATACATCTCACTTTGTCAGGATCCACTTGTAACCCATGTTCTCCTACTACATATCCCAAGTATCGTAGCTCGGCACGACAAAATTCGCACTTCTCATAATTAATTACGAGACCTGCACGATGTAAACGTTGGAGAACATCTCCTAACACCTTCTTGTGTTCTTCAAAGGTCTGCGTAACAATGATTACATCGTCGAGGTATACGAAAACCTTAGACTCCAAGTCGCCTGATAGTACCTTATCTATTAGCCTCTGCCAAGTAGCTGGTGAATTGGTTAAACCGAAGGGCATACGACGGAATTGAAAAAGCCCTTTCCCTGGAACAGTAAAGGCGGTGAACTGCTTTGAGTTTTCTTCGAGAGGCACCTGCCAGAATGCGGACTTGATGTCCAGCGAAGACATGAATTTAGCATCACGCAGTTTGTCCAGAGTAGTAGTGACATATGGGAGGGGATAGGCGTCCTTCTTGGTCACTTTATTCAATTTTCTGTAATCTATACAAAATCGGTATTTCCCATCCTTTTTCCTGACCATAACAATCGGTGACGCCCAGGCACTGTCGCTTGGCTCTACTACACCCGCCTCTAGCATTTTGTCGAGTTCTTCATAAATTATCTTTTGTATCGCGGGTGAAACAGGATAATATCTCTGTTTAATCGGCGCAGCATCAGTTCGTATGATATGCTCTATCTGGTTTGTACATCCTAGCCCCGTACCCATCATACTTTTGATGTTATTAATGCTGGCCTCGAGCTCATTTTTCTGCTCTACAGATAATTTGCTTTGCGATTGGAGTGCACTAACATGTAAACTCATTGATGCCTCACCGAATTGCCAAGAATTATCATTAAAATTGGTTTGAATGCCCATCACTCGCCAAAAATCTATGCCTAATATGATGGAGTGAGGAAGTTCTGGTATTATTAACACATCGCAAATTTGCACTCGTTGTTGTAATCTGATTGGAAGACTGATTTCTCCGAGAACATCTATCGTACCCCCATTCGCAAGACTTACGGTTCTTGCACTACTAACTCTTAGTGTAAGATTCATGCTTTCTATGATTTTCCAACCTGGACCTCCAATGATAGTGCGGGAAGCGCCCGAATCGAGCAAGCCACAGAACTTTATACCAAAAATATCAATCGTGAGATGAGGACGCATATCGTTTTCAACACGCGTGAAAACGTAATCCACCAAAGTGCTATATATGTCCGCAACATCATAACTTCCAACAATCCCTAAGTCTTTTCCCTCTGCGGCTTCTTGTGGAAAACTCGATTCGCCGCTTAAACTCGAGCTCCACCCGCGTTTCCCGAATTCTGCGATGTCCTATTTTGAGTGAGCGGAACTTGCCTGTTATCATTGTTCTGGTTACAATTATTACAATTGGGTCTTATTACCCCCGGCGTGCCACAACCAAAGCACCTCAGCGTTGACCTACAAAATCTTGCGAAGTGGCCTAATTTCCCACACTTAAAGCACCTCCGGCTTCTTGTCTCGTTAGTGCGTGAGTCGCGATTGGAAATGGTTGATATAGAAGGGTTCTCAACGGCAACATACGCCAAATCAGGTTCTAATAGCTGGTTAGCTCTTCTAGAAGGAGGTGGAACAAAGGATTCCACAGAAGCTCGGACCGTCTCTAAACGTCTTCCAAGTTCAATTAACTCTGGAATAGTTGCTACTTCCGTGAGACCTAGTTGAGCCTGGTAAAAAGGGCTGATATTCCTTTTTAGAATTCTTAATTTCTGCGCTTCAGTTAAGGACTCCGTCAATCGGGCAAACATGTTGGTCATTATGGCGACGTAAATTCCTATAGTTTCATCCTTGCCCTGGGTTCTTCTCTTGATCTCCTCTAATAGCCTGTCATCGTAGTCTCTCGGCAAGAACTCTTTCTTTAATTCTCTGACAAGATCAGCCCAAGAATGACACATCACCTTATTGGCCCGATACCATATCAAGGCTCGTCCTGTGAAAAGATCTAGTGAGGATAGGAATAACTGCTGTTGATTAATTCCCCGTGCATCAGCCAACTCCTGAACCCTGTTCAGAAAAGAGTTAAGGGATTGACTCTGCTCACCGGAAAATTTCACATCCCATTTATACAATGCTACTCGAGAAACAGGAGTGCGCGTTGAGGGTTCCTCTACAGATTCGGAGGCATCACTAGTCTCATCTCCGCCATCCACTTTACCTTGTAAGGTTCCTAACAAATGCACTAATTCACCGCGAATCTTTATCTTTTCCTTCTTTTGTTCTTCGTCTACGACTACTACCCTGCTGAGCCTGGTCAATGCCCAATTAAGTTTAGTGCTAATTTTTTTGTGGTCTGCTGAACCCTCCTCACCCTCGAAAGCATCTAATAGCAGTTTAATTTCTGCGATCTTCTTCGTTAACGCCTCTTTATCTTCGACGAATGTGTAAGGGTACTCAAGCTCAATAAGAGAACTTCCTTCCTTTTCTGCCCTCAAAGCTACACGCAAACTAGCCCTCATTTCTTCGACTTTCCCCGTTGGCAACCCTCTTACCGTGAGCTCATATATTAGCTCCTCCTGGTTCAATCTATTAATCTCCATTTTAGATGAAGTTAGGAAAATGCTAAATATCCAATCAACTATAAAAATTTTGAGGAACTTTAAAGTAAAGACTCAATTAAACTATCCAAAGTAAACCTACAGTATTTATGATAAAGTGCTAACCTACTCGATTTCTAAGAACTTAATTCTTTATAACTATGAAGGGTTAACCGCTAACAATATTATTTATCTAATATTCAACGATGAAATTGGTAGAATTCAAAAATAAAACTTTTACCTAACCCAATGAAAAATGTCTAATTTTGAAATATCGCTAGTTACCACAAGAAAATTCAATTGTAATCAAAATCACTAATTCTAATATTACAAGCTAACCAAAAATTCTATCTACTATATAATCAAATAAAAATAATATCTACTATCAAATCAGACAAGGAAAATCTATCAAAGAAATAACGTGATGTAAAAAATTATATTCCGAAGTGAAACCCGTCGGCATTTGGTAGTGTTGCTAGCAATAAAATATTCAACGGCTAGCAATATTTACATACAATCAACTAGAGGAAGAGGCTCGATACTTAACATATGTATATACAGAATATTTGCTTATGGCTTCCTTCCCACAAATTGTTAAGAGAGTATTAAAACGAATCAGCTGGTATGGTTATCTCAACTCGATGCTATTTATTTGCAAAACTGGGTCAAGTTTTGGCCAAGGTCAGGTATATACAAGTTAACGCACAATACGCTGAATATAAGTGACATCACAACTCAGTTCACTTAAGAGAATACAAAACACTTGGGCTCGAATTCTCTGTTAAAGTCAACTTATTATTAAAAATCAATCGCCAAATTTCCCAAGCCGATTAGTGCATGTCCTACAAAGTGATCGCGCGGTAATAATTTCGAAGCGTGTATTTGAATTAATTTTTAAAGTGAACTACGTTTTGTGAAAATAAAACTAGTGTCTTGTGCTGTGATTTACTGTGAAGATTGTGAGGTGGGAAAATATATAAAATCAAAAGAAAAATCAAAAATTAAATTCGAAGCAAGTGTGATCATTTATTGTGTGTTAACATCAAATGTGTTTTGTTTAATATATATATATAAAAATAAAATAAATTGTTTAATAAAATATAATGTGAAGAAATTAAAAGCAGGAAAATACACGATATACGAAAAGTGATGGGTGAACGAAAGGAAAAAGAGAAAAAAAAATCAAAAACATTTAAATTTGTGGTGAGTTCAATTTTAATACTCTTAAAGGTGAAATCAGCTTAAAAGTTCTTTTCACACACACTGCCTTGCCAATCTAGACACACTAAATGTTGCGAAACAATTTTCACTTCAACTCAAATTGTTGACATTTGATTTCGATGATTTCTATTTTGCAATTTTTCGAAATTTTTATATAAAAAGATTGTTCTGGCCGACACGATTGGGCGCCAAAATGTTACACGCACCTTTTAATGCGCGTATTTCGCCGGCTAGCTAAGGTGTGGGTCAGGTGTCGACGCAGAACAGTCGTGGGCGCCACGTGGTTTTTCTGCTGAGTCCACGAACTCTAATTTTGTAAACAAAAACTCCTGACGAAAGTAACTATGTTGATTTAATTCTTCAAAATTGATTACGCAAATTAATAACATGAATTCGGTTTTCTTTATTTACACAACACCAATAAAGTTTAAACGCGGGCAAGGCAGTGCACAGAAAATTACCAAAAGAATTTTTATTAAAATGCAAAAGAGCAAAGCAATTGAACTTGTATCAAAGGGGTACTTATCTTTTCCGTGCTCCAGATTCTTCTTAGTGCTTCCTCACTGTCAACTCTTCCTTTGTTCCCTTTTTTCCTTTTTAACTACTTTCACTAACTTTCCTCCTGAAAACTTTCACTCGACTGACCTTTTGGTCTCTATATGACATGACATTTATGTCTTTTTGCCCAGTATTTGGATTTCCTGTGGAAATTCCAGGCTAATTTTCCAATCGGCTCAAAAATTGAAATCGGTTTTAATTTATTTAATATTATTTTCTGGTTTTTATTCTAAAAATCTTCCCCATATCTTTAGCTTCTTTTTGGTATAATTATTTGTATCTAAAGATGCGTAATTGCCTAGAAATTCCGTCGGATAGCAAAATTTGACAGGTGACTTTACGTTAATATTTATTCTAAATAATCCGATTTTGGGGCGTAATTATTTTTAAAAGATATGCCCTGGGTTACGAATAATCCAATTCCGTGCCGCGTTTGTTTCGGTAAAATGAAGAACACGTCGAAAATCCAATTTTCGTGAGATGTGTTTGCAGGTTAAGTGCAAGTGTCTTAAGTGCTTCAAAAATCCCCGAGGGAACGAAATGCAAACCATGTAAGTATTTACTCAACCTAATGTACATTTATATGAAATAAGCACCACTCAATCTTTCTAGATAAACTCGATACGGTGACTTCAGTGCATTGCCTTTACCCGATTACATTTCAAGTAAGTACATTTTTTTATTAATCCCTATTCTTATTACAAATTCTAATTTTTGTTTCTTGCAGGTCTCCAGAATGGTTCATCTTGCTCGCGATCGTTCCTCAGTTTTGTGTTTCCTTCTCCTCATGTACTCCAACATGCGTGGATACGACTGGCAGATGAATGTTAATTTGTATCCTTCAAATCCAAATTTTTGCGTAAGACTCCAATCAACATAAGAACGGATCGTGCTCGACTAACCAAATACTCGGTAGTTTCAATTTCTAAAATAAAAATAAAATTTTTCTACAGCATCAATCTTATAGCAGATTCTAATACGGACAACACATTTTGCAGGTAAGTATAAATTATCAATATTATTTTCCTTTCGTTCACTAATCCTTCTCATTTTAGGTCACAGCGTGATGAACATGTAACAAATTTCCAATATTTAAAAAAAAAGAAGCCAAATGAACAGACTTGAAAATCTTTTCGGGATCGCGAACATTTTTGCATTTTATTCCCAAGAAGAAAAGAAAAGAAACATTTAATAAAAGAAATCAATAGTGCTGTCATCTCCCAGCCTTCTGTAATATTAACCCTTACCTTTATCTTAGACAATAACCTAACCCCAAACCGACCTAATAAGAAAATTTCGCTATCGAAATTTTAAAATATTGAAGGATCAGAAAATGGGAAAGGAGACATGTAAATAAGTTTTTTTTGTTAATTCCCGAGGTGAGGGGACTAAACCAACAATTATAAATTTCTAGAATCCTCGCTTAATAAAGACCTCTAGCGGAGAAGGTTAATTGACATTTTTCCGATAATACAAATAGTAGTTCCCGATCGACTAGAAATTTAGCTTACTAAGTAAGCTAGCTTTTGATTGAAAGGGAAGAATCATTCTGGGGGTAAGAGTTGTCTGAATTAGCAGTGGGACTCTTGATTGGGGTCCAAATATTTTAAAAGATTAAACGTGGAGTGGTGGTGCAGTGAAATTTTTTTTATTAATTTCCTTCCGGCCAAAACCATGCTAACGCATCAAAGGGTTGTTACCTAGGCTTTGGCCACATCGTATAAAAAAAAGTGATGAAAGTGTAAAAATCTCGGTGGAATCCGCAAGATTTTACTTAATGATGCAAAATTAACCCCTTTCTTAGGAGGGAAAAGTGGCGATGGGTGGATTATCATGGGATTACGACTCCGCACCTCGTGATATAAGGGAATCGCCAAAAATACAATTTTCAGCACTGCCGGAAGGTTAAATTCTTAGCAACTGAGTATAATTGACCCGAAAAATTATTTTGAGACGTACCACCTGCGAGGTTTAATTCTGCATAAAATACTCTCTTTAAACGACATTAAGCACAGCTTAGTTTGGTTGTTAAATTTACTTTTTTAAATTAATTGGATACTAATTTAATGAAAGGTCCGAAAACAATATAAAATTAGTGGAAGACGAGCCTTTTCTGGCGAAAAGCGGCAGATATATAAGGAAACTAATATGTTTCAAAGTTCTAAAAGGAAACAAGGTGCAACACATCAATCGAAAAGTATCCTTTCATAAATTTCGTGCAGAAGCTTAACATCGAGGAACAATTGCAATTGAGATCTGGGTGAGTACTTATATATTTCTTGGTTTTTATTTAATTATAAATAACTATATGACATTTTTTCGAGTGTTCCCCTTCTAAATTTGAAAGTAGAGTTCACTTCTTTCAATATATATAGTACGTAATTCCTATTACAAGTAAAAAGGCACAATCACTATTCTTCTTATAATTAAAGTTATTTGAAATTCTTAGAGATTGATGAGTATTTAATTGGATTTTCGCATTGGATTAGCATTGGATTATAATAAATTTCCTAATTATCGATTTAGCGTACCACACTCCCCATTGAAATTTAAAAATTTGCTTTTGAGTTGATAAATTAAGTGTATTGGACTTAATTAATAGACAAGTCGAAAGGAAAATAGTTTTTTTTTAAATTAAACGGTAATATTGCGTTGGAGGTCAAATTATTCTTTGGTATCATTAAATTTAAGATTAATCATAATAGAAAGAAAAAGGGGGTTTGCGTTATTGAAGTTTTGATAGAGTCATAATGAAATAAATTATTATTAACTATTTGCCGACGTTTTTTAGTGCGTTGTGATAGTGTGTAGCGAGTACGTCATTCCTTTCATATATTTCATCTGTTTGTTTTCGGACCATCACTTCCGCTTGGTAACCAAGTTGTGATTGAAGCCCAGCCGGGCATGTGCCGTTTTCATAATTACTTATTGCCACTATGCGTAAATGACCTTAATTGTTCAAATTCCTTTCAGAGCTCGCGTATAGTAAGGTGGATTTGGCCCAGTGGGAAACTTCGAAATCAGATCTATTGATTGCGACGGGGTTGGGTTCAAGACTTTGTCAATATTTGGGTGTCGTCGTCGCGAGAGATAGAAACAGACAATTTGGAGTTGAATTCCTAAAAATCAGCTAGGCAACCGACCTTGCGTTGTTGTTTACCTTGTTGTTCTTTACATGATGACGACAGAGGTGATGTTTCCGGTTGTGTTATTGTGAGGCGATGGATGGCGAAGTTGTTTGGTTGGCATGATCTGATTCGAGATCATTAAAGGGATTTCTTTCTTCAATCCGTTTTTTTTCTGCTTCTGGAGGTAAACGGGAGGGTAAGAATGAGGGCTGCTGCACATAATTTTCTTTGTTGGTTCTTAACTGTTGTACCGGCCCAGGCTAAATACTATTTCGCGAACCCCCTTTAAGTCTGATTGTTATAATTGTGATATCGATGTAAATAACGTTGCCACTTAAATAATTCTAGCAATTATTATTGTGGCCCAGTACAGCCATTGTAATTACTGTGATGAATTAATTTGATTCTTCCAAGGAACTTTATGCCCGGTGCGCTGTTGCTCTCAGCATAATATATGTACCTCCGAACACGTACGTCGTGGACAAATGTGCGTAGCGAAAGAAAAGGTAAGTATGTATGATACAGGCTCTAAATAACACTACCAATCATCGTACCACTATGTCTGACATGTTCTGTAGCATTATCGGGAAGATACCGTCCAGATCTGTATGGAGCAAAGCCGTTTACCGCCCAAGCGAGTTTTCCGCTGTGAAAATAGCTTCTATCTCACTCCACAATGTACTTTGAATTCCCATGAATCTCCAAGGTCCGTCTGTTCTTTTAAGAGAAGATGGTTTACTTTGCTCCTTGGATAGTATTCTGTCGAGTCTGGCTGATACAATTGTACTTTCAATCGCGTGACAATACTCCATCTAAGCCTCTCTTTAGCTTCTTTAGTGGATTTTTGGATAGATTTTAAGACAATTCTTAAAAGGGTATTTGCAGCAGATGTTGAAGATGTCCCTAATGATCTAGCTTAGTTTGAACAAGTCTTCATTCCATCAGGGAGGTTTTTTTTTTTAAATTTCGTAGGACATGCTATCTTGTGTGCCGTGTTCACGGCATTCTCAAAAGCAGAAACTTTTACTTCCAAATTTTGAATAGTCCCAATATTTAGGTTAGGTATAGCTGTGGTGTGGATGAGTAGATGAGTTTTGAGTTGAACCACTGACGGGGATGGACGTGCCGCCGTGTCTTGATCCTCAAAATAAATTTAAATTTGGTTGCGAAAGCAAATTAATAAATAATTTAAACTTATTAAGTGCTAGTGCCATCGTCGCCAAAGTAAATGGCCGTTATGCTCTATTTAAAAGCACAGTCTGGTGAGTCGTTCCATTTAATATCGTTTTTTTCATCCAACAATGTAAGTACGATCGTGCTTAATTGAAGGCGTTCAACGGGTCTACACTGCTGAGCATTTCGCTGCCTTCGTTGATATCAAATTTCAGCACAGCAGGCATAACACTGCTGTTGGATTGTTCTCACAGAGGCGGCTTTGCTTCGCATTTGTGGATTCCGTTCGTCAGTCCGTGTGTCAGTGTACGTTTTCGTTTTGTTTGTTTTTTGGCAAATTAAGACCGGGAGTATGCAAAAATTTTTATTTCATTTTGGCAACATTCGTGGCTTGAAAAGTAACCATTTTTCGGTTTACTGCCACTTGTTCGCGAAAAATGCAACTGTTTTTGCACTTGTAGACGCATGACAACGCGCGATACAAGAGCTACAAGTCGCTCTCACCCCTATACTCTTCAGGCCAAATTTGGACGTACTGTAAAATTTCGGGAATCTTTTCTAAGCCGAACAACAGGAATGTGGAACAGTTTACCTTCTTCTGTTTTTCCCTCGTCATATGAGCCCGAAACTTTCAAACGGGGCGTACATCGACACCTCCTTCAACCTTCTAACCCATTTCCCTCACCCTTGATTCCTTTCTTGACAAGGCTGTGCTTTAGCATCATAGAGCATTCCCTGAGCTTTAGCAACATTATATATTCAAAAAAAACAGCACTCTGTGCTACTGGACCCTTCTTTGCCGCACCAATACCCAAGGTGTCGTCCTAAGAACTGTTTAATTTCGCAACTTGTGGTCCTCTTCTTGTGGCTAATAGAGCATTGTACTCGGCAACAGTTGAGGAGTATTTGACCTTATCTGCCTGGTCACGCTCATTGACAACACCATTGGACACGTTGGCTTTTTGGTGTTGCTTCCGTTGGATGGTTTCGACTTGTCGCTCTGGCTGCAGACTACCTTGCCCAGAGGCTTACCGGTTTGTTTGTTCATATTCTTTGGCATAGCTGTACAATGGCTGGTACTCGACGTGCTCTGACTAGAGGACAAACGGTGTGCTCTACGAGGAGGTCGAAGGGGTTTTTGATTTTTTTAGGAATCCATTTTAGGTCTCACGAGTATATCCAGAAGAAGGTACAGTCCATCCCAGCAGAGTAAACATACCGGGGTAAGGCGCTTGATAGACGCGACCTTGACTGGGCGTCGGAGGGAGCTCGTTAACGACGCTCACACAATACTTGACCGGTGAAGAAGCAGAGGCTATGAAACAGGCAACTTAAAGCAAGATGTTTCCTAACCTTAGCTGATTCGCGTCAACAAGGGAGCGAGGAGGGGTAGGTAGAGGATTTTCGGCTGCCGTATTTTACTTCTCCTTTATACTTTTAGTTTTGGGGTTTTTCCTTCATCCCCTAAGTAACATTTTGTTATAACTTTTGCAATATTTAGTTTTTTCAATAATGTTAAGTTGAAGACCGCGTTTGCAAAACTCAACAAAACAAAAGTCAAATTTTTCAGGTTTCTTTATAGTTTTCGGAGGGATAATGCAATTTTTGAAAAATAAATCTTATTCTGTTTAAAATTTAAATAACTTTAAAAACAAGGAATAAAATAAAAAAAAAATTAACTTGTCAAATTCATCATTTTCTCAATGATGAAACAAATGGTACATTTTGTGTAGTCTCTCCGGCCTTGTCGTATTCTTTCCGCATATTTTCCTCGAATTCGTCCATGTTATCTTCAATGATACACGAATATAAAAGCTTCACATAATCACGAATCACGAACAATTTTATCAATTTCGCAACATCTTTTTCATATTTTTCTTTCTTGATACCATATTTTGAATGATTCTTAATTTATTTCACGTTCTCAGAAATAGTGAAGATATTTTGCTAAAGGTTTACTTCGATACAGTAGCCTGAATAAGTTTCAGTTACTGGCAATTTCACAATATCTTCAATTTCTTTTACATTCTAGTATCACCTACAAACTTATTTTAACAGCCTGTTTAGCTGTCATTAGTCGTTTGACTGATCTTTATGATGAAAACTATGCCAATCTTCGCAAGGTTTAAAAACAGCATGCTTTTTTTATATATTACTGTAGTCTGTGGAAGAAATGATTAACTCTTCTTTTCTGCATTCCTTTTCGACCGGACCAAAGACACCCTCGGGTAGCATGAGCTATGGTCCTCTAATAGGAAAAAGTGTCTTATACTATCAAATAATTTGTTGCTTTCCAGAAAGTACATAAAAGCAGTGACCATAATAATATTTTTATTTTGCGAGGCGCATGACTCGGAAAATATTTCTATTTTTTTAGTGCCACTTCTGGTGGTAGGGAGGCTTCTAAGTTTTCTTGAATGTTATAAACCGCAGAGGTAACTTCCTAATCGCATCTCTTGCCCCTGCATTTCCATCCACGTTTATATGCTCATATTCTTTATACGCTTTTTTATTATACCGAGATTGATTGTAAAACCAATCTTGTCTGGAGTAGAAAATTTTACCTACGGACAACTCCGACAAAGGTTAGTTTTACTGGCGATGAAATACAATATCTATTGTATCTCCTTTCGGGTTGTTCATTACTGAATGAAACTTCTTAGTTCGCATTTCATGGACTTTTTTTATTTATTTAAGATTCATCAACAGGCTAATTACTTACTTGCGAAACATAAATTAACGATATTTGGTAAAAAAGGTAACAAATCAACCAATGCAATAATAAAAAAATTCATAAAACAACTAAAGAAGTGTCAGAAAAGTTTAAAGTTTAGCCTTAATGCAATTTTTAGAAAAATTGAAATCAATATTGTCCAAATGAAGATTAAACAACCGAGACATTGGCGTGATAGGCTCGTCTAAAACGTAATTTGTGCGATGTTGCAGAATTTTAATAAAGTCTCAATTTCTCAAGGACCGATTCGGAATCGATACTAAAGAAAGACAATATTACCTTGAAGAGACTCAAAATCAAACAAAACGTTTTAGAGATGTTACGTCTAAATTCAAGAGATTTCAGTTTTATAATATTGAACCTACATATATAAGTACGGAGGTTAACTGAGAGCGTCACTCCAAGGAAGCCAACTAAGGCCAAAACAAAACAAAGCAGCCCTGGAATGCCTCTACTCAGTCAATATAGTCACGCTAAAATGGTGACCACACCCAGCAAGCATACTCCATAGTTGGCCTACCAAAGGTGCAACAACTTCAAATTCCTTAGCCCATCTTTTAATAAAACCTATGTTAAATTTGCCTTAATAACTATATCTTTAATTTGGTCATCAAATGTAAAATGGCAGGACTCCTAAGTCCTTAGTCCTATTAATTTTTTCCAGTACACAACCATGCATGATGTAGAGGAACGGAAGAAGGGTTTCTTTACGAGTAAACGATATAGTAGTGAATTTACTAATATTAAGGGGAAGATAGTTAGTAGAGTACTAATTGTAGACGGCGTCTAATACAGAGTTTCAAATTCCACAATCGCACACAGAAGAATCACAACGAATAAACTTAGATAGAGATTCACGGAAAGACACACGTTGGGTACGATTTAATAAGTAAGAGCGAACCCAGTCTACAAAAAAATATTGAAACCAGAAAACAGCAAAATTTGGTGGTTTACTCTGTCGCATGCCTAACTGAAATATGTAAAGATACAATCGACTTGCTTACCAGCTTTAATTTTAGATATACAGAAATTAGAGAATTCCAGTTGGTTAGTCGTGGTAGACCTTCCTTTCATAAATCTGAGGTGGAATGTTCCAAGAAAAGGTTTGCAGTGAAAGTTAAGAATATCGCTAACTCATGCCTCAAAAATCTTAGGAATGCAATGGGTCTGTATTTAGAAATATCACACTTCTTACCTTTTTTGTGAAGAGGAATAATAAGAGATGATTTCCAAGATTTTGGAAAGACACTACAAGAAATTGATAAATTAAATAATAGCAAAGAACAGAAGCTAAATAAGAAGAGTAGTTCTTAGGAAGGGAAACAGGAGTACCATCAAGACCGGATGAAGCATTATCTGCCAAATAATTAATGTGTTTCGCGACTGCATCGTCATCAAATAAGAGATCCTTTATTTCAAGTGAAGAAGGAAGAAATAATGTCAAGTAACTCAAATCCTCAGAATTAATATCACAGTTGTCATAAAGAAAAGTGGTCTTATAAAAGTCGCCAAAAATGTTCGCCATCGTCAAGGGATCGCTACTCTCGGCATCACCTAGCTTCAATAACGTAGGGTAGCTAAGGTAGCTACGTAGAGTAAACAAATATCCAAAACTGCTTAAGCTCACCGCGTATAGTAGACCTCATTCTGGTAATATTATTATTGTAAGTGGCATGAATTTCAGAATTGAATTTAACGCATAAATGTGAGGAGATAAAAAAAATCTGAGTCGCTCCATGATGAACAGAACCAATTATTATTTTTTTACATTTTTAAGATGCTTTAGTGATCTAATCAGCCGGAATATAAAAAGAAGCTTATGTTCGAAAAATAGGAACACAATGCAATAAACAAGTAGACCAACTACATTCAATAAAAAATTATTTAAAACAAGACAATCAGACCTTTTAAAATTAAAAGAGAAGTCACTGTGAATCGGGAGATGCTGCAGATATTGGATTGAAGATCAAAGAAAGAAAAAAAAGACGTCTCAGAAACTACAGGAACCGGCCAACACCTAACTAATGTGCGCTGAACACCAAATCCAAGAATCTACCAGAATTATTAGCGATGCTGGAACACTGTATCAGCCCGGAAGTAGAAAGGCTGTCGATGAAATATAGAGTACTCTGCGGTGTAGACAAATAGGATGGAATAAGCCCATCAACATCCGATAATATCCAGCTAATAGTTGGTAGATTAAAATCTCTGAGGAGCAATAAATCCTCCTACGGACGCAAGGCAGAGGATAGAGTGTCAATGCAAGAAGAAAGCAATTCATAAATATTCCTGGTCGCTCCCGGAGGAATGTAAAAGCTAGCAATTTACATATTCTTGTCCGGGAACCTGAGAGCAATACATAAAAGTTCCGGATCATTCGAGTCCAAATTGTCCAAAAGCTCAATAACAGAGCCAAAAACTCAATAACCCAGGCAACTGAGCGTTGAGTTCACAGTGCCGAACACAACAACGAATGTCATCAGTTATAGGCATAATTCACTCAGCAGATTGGCCGATAGAAAGCGAAGGCGAATCAGAAGCGAACACGCCGCCAAAACTTAGAATATGGCTTATGGATATTATAAGAAAGTTGCACTATATTATCGGCCAAAACCTCGGTGTGAAACAATTTGTTAAGTTTTGAATTTAACCAAGTTTGCAAAAATCGCGTTGACCATGTCGGATATAAAAGATTGATCGCTGGAGAGCGTTACAACAATTCGCTTCATGAGGTGCAGTAGAGCACCCCAGACAAGCGACATAAAAGGTACATCCGGATATTCAAACACTGTTCTAGATTTCAAACACTTTTATAAAAAATAGTTTTTAAAAAAAAAGTTGAACCGACTTCACAAAAAGTGCTAAAAAGCATAAAATAATTTTTAATTTTATATTTATTACGACATTTTGAAGTCGACGTAAATTTAACAAATAAAACAACCACAACAAAAGTATTTAATCGTCATTTCTTATGATCCCGTAAGCTCAAACGTTCCGGTAGCATTATGTATTATTTTCAATTGTAGTTGTTTAATTTGCACCGACTTCAAAATGTGTTACGGTAATTTATTTTTGTGTTACGAGCTTCCTTTTACCCAACTCAAACAAACAGTTCGCTCATAATTTTATTCTTTAATATAGTAAAAACTCATCAATACTTTAAATTACAATTATTTATGAACAGTTCAATTACTTAAAATTATACTAAGTACAATTATTTTCCAAATCATTACGGTTACATAAAATACTTCACTTAGTTACAATTATTTTTGAACAATTCACTTACTTAATATTATTCTTGTTACACTAATTACAATTTCCAAATCTATTAACGTTTGATTTCCAAATCATTATAGTCACATAAACAGTTCATTTTCTTACAATTACTTTTGAACAATTCACTTAATTAAAATTATTCGTGTTACACTAAGTACAATTTCCAAATCTATTAACGTTTGATTTCCAAATCAGTATAGTCACATAAACAGTTCACTTACTTACAATTATTTTTGAACAATTCACTTACTTAAAATTATTCGTGTTATACTAATTACAATTTCCAAATCTATTAACATTTAATTTCCAAATCTATTTTTACTAGCTTTTGATTTTCAATTATTCAATTACGATTTTCAAATCGGACCGCGACCCTCACCAGTTTTCGGCGTTAAAACTCAAATCGACACACTAACGTTTTTTAAAAAATACGACTTCTCGCGCCAACGATTAGAACCAGACTCTTTTCAAAACGCGACTTTAGGCGTTCTCGACCAAAACAAGACTCGACTCTTCTTTCTTTTAGGAATACTTACAAGCGATCTACATGAAGAAAAGCTTTCGTGCTTTTTCTTCGTTTTTTAGCTTTGCCCTTGATGTACTTAGTTGTCATTGGGCAAAGCCGCTGTAGATCGTTGTTTGTCGCGCTGATTAAGCAAATTTCTTTTGCTTATCGTGTACTGGGCTACCGTGTGAAAGGAATTTCGACGGTAACCCGAGCGCGTTGTTTATCATGGGTTGGATTTGAGTACATTGCAACTTTGTTGCAATGCACTCGGTGTAGGAAATCCAACCCATTAAATCTTTATTGGTTTTTTTATTTTTTAGTTACTCCTGAGTTAGATTTGAATATGTTGCAACTTTGTTGCAACCAAAATGTGACACTCGAAATCCAACTCATGAGACTTTTTACGATTTGTTTTTGTAAATGGCAGATTGGATTCGTTAGAATTCGGCTTATCTTAAAATAAGCGAATCCAATCTGCAACATTTCCTTCCCCCCTCTCCTCTTTGGAGAGGAATAATCATCGCACAATTGCTGGGTAAGGGCTTTTATTTTAGTATTTGAGCCGTGATTGACTGTTTTCGCCACAGTCAAGTTTTAGTCGTCATGGCCTTCGTGAGTTCCTGCGCCATCACCCTGGGAAGCCGGCGTTACAGTCCCCCCAACCAATCGGTTTTTGTGGTCAGGATGATCCGCATCGCAAGCGTCAATCCGGACGGCGACGGTTGCGTTCGCCTGTGGTGGAACCGCCGAAGGATGCGTTCGGTGTGCATCTGGTCGAGCCTAGGAGGAGCCGACAGCACCCATCTGGTTGACTGCTCGCTAACCTGCCATGGCGAGACTTTCAACGCTTATGGTAAGTCCATCCGGATTATTGTTGAATTTTGTTAGTAAAAGAATTTTTTCTTTCCCCTTGCAGGAGGATTATTGGTGCTGTGGGGGTATACCTACCCCAGTATACACCGCGAGTCAGAGGCTCTGTCGCCCATCCGGTCCCCGTCCGAGGCTGCGTCAGAGGGGTTGTTTGCTGCCGCACCGGAGGAGGAGGAGGAGATGTGGTGAAAATCGCCCCAACTTTAAAGCTTCAACATTTTTTACTTGTCCTCTTTAATTTGAATTGAATTTTGCTTCCCCCTTTTTTTTTTGTGTCATTTTCTTTAATTAGTGCTTTCAAAATGTAATGTTCTATTGATACCTAATAAATAATTAAAAAAATTTTAAAGCCGGGGTGTTGTTATTTGGAATTGTTTATCTCAATTTATTGCCTTTCAGGTTAATTGGGGTTCCGTTCGCTTTCGACTTGGGTTTTTCCTGCTGTTTTTGTTACGTTGAAATATAAGTGTGTTTTAATGCTTATTTTTTGTTATTAAAAAGGAATGTTATTATTTTCATTCTTGTTTGCTTGTACTTGTCTTGCGCTACGGGTCTTTTCTCGACCGTTGTTTGTGGTAGTATTCCACGGCGCGTTTTTGTTGATGCCTTATTATTTAGTTTATTTAAATTTCGTTGCTTTTATCTTTTTAGTACTTGCCATGCGCTACAGGTCTTTTCTCAACCGTCGATTGTGGTAGTACTCCACGGCGCGTTTTTGTTGATGACTTATTATTTAGTTTATTTAAATTTCGTTGATTTTAGTACTTGCCATGCGCTACTGGTCTTTTCTCAACCGTCGGTTGTGGTAGTACTCCACGACGCGTAACTTTGTTACTTCATTTTTTAGTATTTTCTCCTTTTTTCAATGTTTTTACCCCCGGTTAGTAAACCGGTAAGTACTTGCCTTGCGCTTCGGTATTTTTTCGACCGACGATTGTGGTAGTACTGCACGGCGCGTAAATTTTTACGTTATTTTCGTGTGCATTGTTAAGATTTCTTTGCTAATCTAGGGGTCTATAATAGATTTTCTTTTGACCTCCTTCAAATTTACTTGTGTCTATTGTTTAGACCAGTTGTATGGATCGTGCCCTGGGCAGTGTTTGTGGCTGTTGAGGCCGCTCTTTTGGTGCTGAGACTGCCTCTTCTAAAGGGATTTCGGGCATGGGCGTTTGATTACGCCGCGTGGTCCATGCTTTCAATGGCGGTATGGCGTATTTGGCTGTCATGTAAATGACGATGAACAGCAGCATTAGACCCGTAAGTGACAACGAAGTTGTCGAGAGTAGGTGGGGTGTTTTCACCCGGGAGTGTAGATTTAACTCCTGTATTTTGGCCTCTATTTGGTCCAATGATTGCGTACTCTCGTGCAACATTTCGTTAGTGTTGTCGCCTAGTAGTAACTTTGTATAAGCTACCTCCGTCACAGAATGCTGCTTGTATTTGGCCATGAAGGAATCTAATTCCTTTGCCGTTTCGTTTGTTTTAGGAAAGTATGCTGGTTGCGTGAAAAGTAGTGGATGCGTATTTTCAGCCTCATAATATAGGGTATGCGGTCCTATTTGTAAGTGGCAGGGTTGGTTAATGACCAAGATTCCCTGTCCAGAGAGGCGATGCGTGAGCAATTGTTGGGTGCATGTAATATGCACAATGGTTGTTGTCTTCAATGCATATAGCCAGGAATTGGGCCTATTTAATTTAATTAAAATGTCCCTGGAAGGTATCTGCACTTTTAGCGAACACCTAGGGTTTTCGTTCAGGGGATTGAAGAGCAACTTCATCACGCATTCATCCGATTGTGTTGCCTTTGTTATCGGCGTATTTAGCAAGCCAGCGTAAGTATCCTCTTCGACATCTCGAGTGACTTTCCGATATGCTTTCATATTCTCCGGCTTAAGTAATAGAAATTCCTGAGTCGAAAGTTGACTCGCTATATGCGAATATTCTATTTCCGGGACTAATGAGTGGTTCGCTTCCGTGTGTATTGGGAAGCACCTGATTCGTTGCAACTTCATTTTTGGAAGATTGAAAATTGGTAATGTAATTTTGATTACCAATTTTTGTTGCAACTGGTGGGTCCGTAATTCAGCCGTCTGATAGAGAATTGATAGACAATTCTGGGCCTTTGAACACGTGGCGTGAGATTTGTGATAAATCTCAAGGAGTGAATCAGGGGCGATCAGCAGAGGATTAATTTGGTTATTTCGGCTAGAGGTTATTATATCCAGTAGCGCCTGCTGTCGGAACTCAATTTCTACCATTTGTAGCAGCAGACTAGAGACTATTTCCTGTCTCATTTGTCTTGCTACGAGTTTGTCGGTAGAATTATATAAGTCATTCATCTGGTAGGCTAATTGCCGTTGTCTTTCGACCAGTGAATTTAAGGGTTTTTGGATTGTATTGAGCGCAGTCTTGACTACACTGATTTGTTGTTTCTCCAAATCAGCGAGTACCTGATGGTTAGTTTCTAACTCATCCAGGCGACTGTAGACTTCGCGTTCATTGGCACTATCCATGGTACCGAATAGGAAGTGCATGGCGTTTCCGATGCTGTCAAAGATAGATCTCGTTTTGCGAGATTTGGGAACAGCTTGTTTAATTACCTTAGTGCGTTGTTTGATATTTTCCATCAACGCGTGCATGTGTTTTTGCTGGAGTTCGCAGAGGTCTCCTACGGTGTTGTTTCCGCATAGTTGATGCACGTAGTGTTCAGCTCGTTCCGCAATTGTTGTCTGATTGTCCAACTCGGTCAGGTCCAATTCCGTGAGTATATTCCACGTCGAGTGGTAAACCATGAGGCTTCCTAAATCCTCGAATAGCACTCCTGTATTGTTGAGTGGGTTCACCGAGTACGTCTCCGACGTGCTACTTCCCATAGCGGACATTATTAGTCCGAGGATGATAGCGTTTTGTATCATACCTGGGGAGAGGAATATGGTTAGTGGGGGTTTCTAAATTAATTTTCTTATTTACTAAGCGTAGATTTTCCCTAAAGTGGTGTCATGCTTGTTTTGCATTCTTACAAGTATAATAGGTGGATACCTTTGGGCAGTCGCTTTGATTTCTACTGTTGTATACAGTATTTCGAAATCAGTTGAGGAAGACCTCAAGGTAAGGGACTACCAGGAAGGAGTTTCTGTCCCAGCCTTGGGGAGTGTACTGTTCGATCAAAGTGAGTGTAACTTAATATATGATCGCGTAGATTTAGTTAAAGGGTGAAGGTTTTTGCCTTATGCAAAGTAGGTTAGACTGAGGGTCTTTTGCTAGCCCTTAAAAGAAAATGTCTTCATAATTATCCCCTTTTATTCGAGGGGATAGAAGCCAAGTAGGGTGTAACAGCAATTCAGATTGCCGTCATGAGGAACTAAGAAAAAGCACCCGTTATAGAGGTGTTTAGGGTTTTTGTGCTGTAGAAAATATGACTAAGGGGAAGAGAGACTTCAAGGCACGGAACTGCCAGGAAGAACTGCTAGATATAGCATTAAAGAGAGGGATTTTTGGTGGTTCAATCTCTGACGATATTCCCCAATAGTTGGTTTGAATTTGTTGTTTTAAATTTCGACTTTTAGTAGGAGTCGTTCTTTTAATTTTGGGTTGCTGTGCTACAGATAGTGAAGTCTTGATGAGTGAAACTTCTTAGCTTTAAGCACGTATAATAGGTCGAGGGGGAGTTTTACGTTAAGAGATTCGAAATTAAGTAAAAAGGTTATAGGACCTAAAAATTTATAATTAAGGTTGGTTTGGACCCGATTGGAACGAGCTGTTAAGGGACTTTTGCGTTTTTCCTCTCTTGATGTTGTGCTGGCTTTGCGTTACGATCTTCATCTCAATCGTAGGTTGTGGTAGCACGTCACGACGCAAAAAAAATAATATTTACGATCTTCATTATCTATTCATAGAATGGCTTAAGACGGTTGTTGTGAACCGTAACTGTACGTTTGCCCATTTTTAGGGTTGTATTCACTGATGATGGTATACCGATTACCAGATATGGTCCTACCCAGATTTGAGAGAGTTTATGCTTTCGGCTTTCGCTCTTGAGTAAGACTTTGTCACCAATGTGAAACGATAGGGGTCGAACAGCTTTATCGTAGTATAATTTCGATCGTTGCTTGCTAGCGAGCAGATTTTTTCGTGCCGTGGCATAAGACCTTTGGAGCTTGTATCTTAAAATTTGGTAGTAGCTCTCGTGATTATACACGGGTTCAGGGTCTCGCTTCAAATTTGACGGAACATCCGCTGTGAAGCCGTAAAGGCAGTCCATGGGAGTTAATTTTGTCCCTTCGTGTACACTGTTGTTGTACACGAATGCAGCGGTTCGCAGATATTGATCCCATTATTTGGGATTCTCGTCCACTATGGTACGTAAGTATTCAATTAACGGTCTGTGTGCACGTTCCAGTGCGCCGTTTGACTGTGGGTGGTAGGCAGAGGTTTGTAACTTCTTCACCCGTAGCAGTTTACATACCTTTTTGAACAGGTCACTAAGGAAGTTGCTTCCTTGATCAGTGACTATTCGCTTAGGGATGCGGTAGCGCGCGACGATTTCGTCGAAGAAGATTTGCGCTACAGTGACGGCTTCCCCGTTAGGTATGGCGTACCAATCGACAAATTTAGTGAGGTTATCCTGGAAAGTCAAGATGTACTTGTTTCCGGAGTCGGTTTCCTCGAGTGGACCAACAATGTCGAGATAGACTTTGTCGAAGGGTTGTTCTGCGATGTCCGTGATTACCATCGGCATTTTATACTGAGGTGATGCCTTCATTTTTTGGCATTTTGAGCAACGCTTTACGTATTTCTTAATATCGCTAAGCATGTGCCTCCACCAGTACTTCCTTCGAATCCGCTTGTATGTTTTAAGTACGCCCTGATGGCCACCAAAAAGAGAGTCGTGATAATCATTTAAGATCGTTTGTATCTCCTTGGGGCTTGTGATTATCTCAGGGGGCTTAGGTTTATCGTCGATTAGTTGATTAGTATCTGGCGGGTTTTCTGTAGTGACCTCTTCTATGTTTGGAATTATTTCATTACTCTTAGGCGTGTGGTCCCGTATTTCGGGGCTTTTAGACTTTGTTTGAGCGTTTTTCGCTTGAGCCCGGGTCACAGCGTTACATTTTAGGCGATTTTTGCGAATGGAGGTTATTTCATCCTCCGAGTCCGAATCCATTTTATGGTGGACTTGCGCTTTTACTATTATGTGTTGGCCATTTGAGTCTTCGCTGACTTCCCGTGGAATGCGGCTTAACGCGTCGGCATTCGTATTGTACTTTCCTGGCTTGTATTCGATTTGATAATCGAATTCAGAAAGTTTATGGTGAAATCTCACCAGACGGGAAGTAGGGTCTTTAACATTAAAGACGCCTTTGAGAGGCTTGTGGTCTGTATAGACCGTAAATTTTCGGCCTTGTAAGTAACATCTAAAGTTACGCGTAGCCCAGACTATAGCGAGCAACTCTTTTTCAATAGTTGAATAGTTGCGTTCCGCCTTGTTCAGTGTACGGCTGGCGTAGGCAATGGGCTGATCGTGTCCTACTGCTCCTTGCGAGAGGACGGCTCCTAATGCCTCGCTGCTGGCGTCCGTGGTTAAATTGAATGGTTTCGAGAAATCGGGATATATAAGTAGTGGAGGAGAGATTAATGAAGTTTTGATTCTCTCGAATGCCTCCTGACACTTCTCGGTCCATGTGAATTTGACATCCTTGCGGAGAAAATTCGTTATCGGACGCACAATTTTGGAGAAGTCGGGTATGAACTTTCGATAGTAATTGGCAAGTCCAATAAAGGATTGAACTTGTCGTACAGTTCTAGGAACTGGGAAAGTTTGGACGCAAGCCGTTTTACTGGGGTCTGGTAGTGCTCCCTCACTGGAACACTTGTGGCCTAGATAAACAACCTCTTTTTTTAGAAACTGGCACTTCTCCGGCTGCAGTTTGAGGTTGTTCTCCCTCAAACGATTGAAGACTTTGCGGAGCTTACTATTATGGTCCGCAAGGTTTTTACCGTAGATGACTATGTCGTCCAGGTAGACAAAACATTCCAAGCCTTGTAATCCTGTTAGGACGAAATTCATTAAGCGTTGGAACGTGGCCGGGGCTCCTTTGAGCCCAAATGGCATACGCCTAAATTCATACTGGCCGTAATTGGTGCTAAACGCAGTTTTTGGTCGATCTTGTGGATCGACGAGCACCTGGTGGTAGCCGTTGGCGAGATCGAGGGTGGTAAAGTACCGAGAGTGACCTAATTGGTCCAGAATATCCTCGATCCGAGGTAGCGGAAAGGCGTCTCCAATTGTCTTTTCGTTTAATTTACGGAAGTCGACAACGACGCGCCACCTTTTTTCACCGTCTGGTCCCGCCTTCTTGGGGACGACTAGGAGAGGTGAATTCCAAGGGCTTTTACTTGGCTGCACTATGTCGTTCTCTAGCATTTCGCGAAGCTGTTCGTTTATTACATTTCGCTGCGTCTCTGGCAAGCGATACATTTTCTGGTTGATTGGTGCTTGGTCCTGCACCAATGGTATATCATGAGTGATGGCGTTTGTGAAGGTTAGCCGATCACCTTCGAGGAAAAAGATATCATTGTACTCGTAGCAGAGTTGTGATATCGCTTGTTTTTCCTCCGCGCTCAGATTAACGTCCAGGCTGAGCTCTTGGTCTAACCTGACGAGACGCGGGTTATTATTTGAGTTTTCTGGTTCTTCATACTCCTGGAATAAATATTTAACATGTTGTAAAGTGGCCATTTTTTCGGCGCTTGAAATATTTGTTTCTTTCTTTTTATTTTTTCTTTTTCTTAGTTTACGGAAACCTGAAATATGTTTATTTTTATTTAAATCACTTTTAAAACTAAATGACGATGGAGTTGGGGTTTCTGAACCGCCGTTAATTGCCATGTTGGAGGCGAACTCGCTTTCGTCTTCTAATAGGCTCTTTCGCCGGTGTTTACTTACTGTGTATGTTGATTTTGGAGCTTTTGAAAATACCGTCCCTGTGGTGAGCTCGCTTCCAATGTCGACGTGTTTCGAAATTTTATTTTGCGAGGGCGTAGGAGCTGATGGAATTTTCCCATCGTAATTCCTTCTGCTTAGGTGAGCTCCGTCGACATTTGTGTTGTTGGGTTTTCCTTTCCTTTGGTTCCGTTTTTTCTTTATGTTTCTTTTGTGCGTGGGTGCTGGTGGTTTCGAGTCACCGTAATTCCTGATTTTCAGGTGAGCATCCTCAGCGCGTTCTCCGTTTTTCGGGGTTTCCTTGTTATTTCTTTCCTGATGATCCTGTTTCAGTTGGACGACGGTGTAGTTGTGTGCAGGGACTAGATGCAGACTAATGGTAGTCAGAACTACTTGTGAATTGTCTGTGTTGAGAACTCCAACAGACACTGCTTTTAACCCAGCGGGGAGTAAGCCATTCGCTAGGAAGACTCCTTGGTCTATCTCCCTTGATAGACAGAGCATCTCCTCCTGCAGCTGCAAGGGTACCTCGACTATGGTCTGTGACCTGGCAGGTATGCATACAGGCTCTTTCAGCTGTATTTGTTGCTGCCTCATCTCGCAGGTCAAATCACTTTCAGTCGGTTTGTCCATCTCGCATTCCGGTGTTCGGTGGTCATTGTTCTCCTCTTGAGAAACTTTTTGATTACCACAGATTGTCAGATCGGCCTTTCTGGGCTCTGCGCTATCAGTTCGGGTATTCGTTTTGACCACCTTTTCAGAACACAGGTTATCCAAAGCAGCTGTTAATGGAACAGCAAACTCCTCAGGGTTATTTTCCGTTCGAGGGAATCGCAATGCCTTATTCGGGCCCTCAACGTTACAATTCTTTGCTAGGAAGTCATTTCCCAGCAAGCCGTCGTCGGAAAGGCCGGGTAGGTTTTTTATTACCTGAAAATTGCAGGGAATTTTATTCTTTAATGGAAAATTGCCCTGGCATGTTCCCAGCGTCTTTCCGGTACCAAATGGTGTTTGTAAAGTATATGTTTCTCCGGTATTTATATCTTCGGGATTTTTAATTGCTAATTGCTGAGGTGACCCTTTGTTAAAATTTTTACTTTTTAGTGTCGATCCGGGGTCTTTTCGGTCGACTGCTCGTCGTTTCCCTGGCTCTTAGAGTCCCATTTCTGTTTCTGGCGGCATTCCTCTATGGAATGGCCGCGACGGTTGCAGAATTTGCATTTGAGTTTTATATTAAAAACTCGAGGACCAGCGGGAGGTTGCTGATCCTGAATCCGTCGTTCGGGGAGCCTTGCCTGGCTACTCGGGCCCGGAACCTGGCGATTGTTTCTACAATCGCGAACATCATGCCCATATATTTTGCAGTTAGAGCAGAAGGGTGTGTTTTTACGCTTCATGCAGTCGGCGTAAGTGTGACCTCTTCGTTGGCAAAAGTTGCATGTGATGTTTGACCTTAACTGGTCGTGGTTCTGGCGGCGGTAGTCGATTTGTGGGGGAGACGAGCGTTGAGGTGGAGTCGTATATAGTGGAGTCTGTCGGCGAAAGTTTTGTGGTGGCGGCGGTCTGTATAGCGTTTGTTGTGGAAAATTGCGAGCAGGTGTATATGGGGTTCAATGGAATGCCCGTATTCTGGCAGTTGGGTCCATAGCAACCGGCGTGGTTAAGCCTTGTTCTACAACAACCGGAGCAGGAAAGCCTTGGGTTGTTGTGGTTTGCGTGAACTGGGCGCCCTGCTGTAGTTTCTCCATGTCGAGTGCTTTATTGATCAGCGCCTCGAGCGTGCCGTCGGTGACGGTGAGGAGATATTGGCAAAGGTGTGGATTCGTAACCCCGCTGCGGACTGCGTTTTTCGCGAAGTCCTCCAGCTGCGTTGTAACAGCTGGGGTGGCCGCAGCTCCATATTTAGTTTGTGCGGCCTCTTTGCAGAGGGCCAGCAATTGTTTCACTCTAGCCGTGAAGGCGGTGAGTGTTTCGCAGGGGTTTTGGTGAGCTGTTATGAGCCTGTTTACCAGTTCCTGGTAAGTTTCTCTGGGAAGGTATGCCGCGTTTAACCTTGCTTCGACTTCTTGAAATGTTGTCGGTACATCAGAGGCCAACAGTTGATATGCTCCTCCACGAAGTCTTGTGGGGAGAATCTTGAGGAAAGCCTCTTGCTCCCCTTCGGAGAGACACTGTTTGGCCTGGCGGCAGCAACCCAGGAATGTTTGTAGCTCTGATCCGAGATGCGGGCCTGGCTCACCTGAAAAAATGGGCAAACAACAACAATTAACAATTTTTCCGTAGTCGGTCGCCATAGTGGAGTTCTGATTCGAGTCGGTGTCGGGCGAGTCTTGTGCGAGAAATCGATTTAGACCCTGTTTCAGGTTAATTTCTCGCAGGGAGTCTTGTAGGGATTGAATGAGGTTTTCCTCAGTTGTGCTTTGTAAATTGTTTTCAATATTTTCTTCAGAGGGGAGTATGCGCGAGAATCCGTCTAGCTTGGCTTGAAAGAGTGCGGCTTCCTTTTGAAAGCGCTCTAAGTCTTCCAATCTCTCCTCGCTGGACTTTGTATTTCTATTTTCGAGGAGGTTAGAATAGAGAGTTGCTAGGCGTTCGGATTCTCGCGCGGACTCGTACAAACTATTAAAATTATTATACTTAAGGCTTACTTGGTTTTGATTTATTCGTTGCAGGACGGTCCCGCTCCTGAGTGTGAGTCCTTCTGAACTGGGTCCTGGTTGTGCTGGGGTTATCTGGCGTTCACTGACCTGCGTTTGGTGGGTGAATACTGGTGACTGGGAACCCTGGCGTGGTTCTTCCGCGTCGATCTCCAGGTCCAGGGAGGTTATGAGGAGGTCCTCTGTCTTCTCCTCCGTTGGTGAGTGAGCGGGAGTAGAGTGGGTGTCCTTGGACTTCAACTCCTGCTCTTCAGCGTTGCAAGGGGGGCTTTTGGCCTGCTTTCCGTTCCCTTGTTGACAGTGCTAGAGTTGTGTTGGGGAAAAGGGGGGCTTGTGCCTGCTTCAGCGATTCCCTTTTCCAACCTGCGACTGGTGCTGTGTTGATTGTTGTCGTCTTCTTCGGGCTGGGACGGAGCCCACACAATTCCACCGGTGGTGCTGGCTTGCACTTTGTGGAAGCGTTGGGGGTGACTCCTCAGGGCTATTGACTACCCGGGAGTGCTTAGAGGTACCCCTGTTGGTTTGGTCTTGGATCAAGGCTTTTCAAGCTGCTACGGTAATTTTGCTTTACCACGCTTCCTTGATCCTACCGGCTGCGCCAATTTTGTTACGGTAATTTATTTTTGTGTTACGAGCTTCCTTTTACCCAACTCAAACAAACAGTTCGCTCATAATTTTATTCTTTAATATAGTAAAAACTCATCAATACTTTAAATTACAATTATTTATGAACAGTTCAATTACTTAAAATTATACTAAGTACAATTATTTTCCAAATCATTACGGTTACATAAAATACTTCACTTAGTTACAATTATTTTTGAACAATTCACTTACTTAATATTATTCTTGTTACACTAATTACAATTTCCAAATCTATTAACATTTAATTTCCAAATCTATTTTTACTAGCTTTTGATTTTCAATTATTCAATTACGATTTTCAAATCGGACCGCGACCCTCACCAGTTTTCGGCGTTAAAACTCAAATCGACACACTAACGTTTTTTAAAAAATACGACTTCTCGCGCCAACGATTAGAACCAGACTCTTTTCAAAACGCGACTTTAGGCGTTCTCGACCAAAACAAGACTCGACTCTTCTTTCTTTTAGGAATACTTACAAGCGATCTACATGAAGAAAAGCTTTCGTGCTTTTTCTTCGTTTTTTAGCTTTGCCCTTGATGTACTTAGTTGTCATTGGGCAAAGCCGCTGTAGATCGTTGTTTGTCGCGCTGATTAAGCAAATTTCTTTTGCTTATCGTGTACTGGGCTACCGTGTGAAAGGAATTTCGACGGTAACCCGAGCGCGTTGTTTATCATGGGTTGGATTTGAGTACATTGCAACTTTGTTGCAATGCACTCGGTGTAGGAAATCCAACCCATTAAATCTTTATTGGTTTTTTTATTTTTTAGTTACTCCTGAGTTAGATTTGAATATGTTGCAACTTTGTTGCAACCAAAATGTGACACTCGAAATCCAACTCATGAGACTTTTTACGATTTGTTTTTGTAAATGGCAGATTGGATTCGTTAGAATTCGGCTTATCTTAAAATAAGCGAATCCAATCTGCAACAAATGTTGTAATAGATATAAAATTAAAAATTATTTTATGCTTTTTAGCGGTTTTGTGAAGTCGGTTCAACTTTTTTTTAAAAAACTATTTTATTTTTCTTTTTTTAGTGTCTTCTACTCTATACAACGAAGAAAGAACCATCCAAATCGGTCCACGCGTTAAAAGTTAGTTTTAACCCCCTGCCCCACTCCCATTCCACTACACTTTTTTTCTCATGGTATCAATCAAGGAACATAATCTGCCGAACAGAGAAAGAATCATCGAAATCGGCCCACGCGTTACAAAGTTACTAACCCTCCCCATCCCCCACCACCGCCATAGGACCAATCCCCCACCACCACCATAGGACCAAATTATTATCCTATTAGCAATGCGGGAACATACTCTATACAACAGCTAAAGAACCATCCAAATCGGTCCAGCGTTACAAAGTTAGGTCCCACCCCCCCTTCTCCCACCCCAACCACACCAACAATTTTTTTCTCGTAGTATCAACCAGAGAGCATACTCTACCCAAAAGAAAAAGAACTATCCAAATCGGTCCACGCGTTACTGACTACTCCTCCCGACCCCACCCAACCCCCCACCATGGGCCAAATTATTCTTCTATTAGAAATTTGTGATCACACTCTATACAACTGCAAAAGAACCATCCAAATCGGACAACGTGTTACAAACTTACCCCTCCCTTAACCTTACCCCTCCACCTAATTCCAAATTTTTTCCTATTTTCTCCTATTAGCAATGGGGGATCGTACTCTGTACAACAAAAAAAGAACCATCCAAATCGGACCACGCGTTACAAAGTTCGGTTTCAGCCCCACCCTACCAACAATTTTTTTGACATGGTACTAATCCGTGAACATACTCTACCCAACAAAAAAAGAATCATCAAAATCGGTCGACGCGTTACGAAGTTATGCCCGGTCAGACATAAAAAAAAAATAAAAAATAAAAAAAATATACGCGTCGAACTTAGAACCTCTTTGTTTTGGGAAGTCGGTTAAAAAGGAACAATGTTCCTTTTCTTGACAGAGCTGTACATCATATAATTTACAGAGTGAACAGATGTCGCTGTGTGGATTTCCAAACCCGAGATTAAACTTGGAGCAAAATAGTTCTGTATATTTTCCAAACGGACAGGATTGTTCTTCTTTATCAGTTCGCTTTTTTCTAAACATTCCAAACATTTTTTGTAAATTTAAATCCGGTGTCAAGTAGCTTTTCTGAATTTTGTTTCGAATACATATAATGAATTCGTCTGCATGGAAATGAAGAAAGAAAGAAATATTTGTCAAATTCAGTTAAGCGGTCATCACCTCTACGTTCTTTAGGAGTATCAGGGCTATGAAGATGATACCTATAAGAGATCTTTTATTCAAGATAAGGTTTTCTAGATATTATATTTGAGTCAATTCCTTAAATTCTCACTCGCTTGTTGTCTCGTTTTTTGTGAAATACCGAATTGCCGTGCTCCGAGGTTTCATCAAATTATATTGTAATTTTTTGTTCGGCTAGCGAATTTCTATATTTCTAAAGAAATCGGACTTCATTAACTTTATAGATTTCGCTTTTTAAATGATTGGAAAACATTGTAAACATACGCAAGTAAGCAAATGCGTTATTTAAAATTGCGAATTTTCATGTGCGATTCCTCTTCTTTTTCATAACACCATCACCGTCAATTCTACCTTGTTCCAAAATATTCGACCGTTTTATAAAAAAATTTAGAACCCATTGCTCACTGTTTGGTTTCGGAAAATATAACGCTTGCAGCAGCAATAACCGCCTTCTTACAGGATACAGTCATATCAAATGTACATTAAGCAGATCCCTATGATATAAATTTTCCAACCGCCAAAGTGAAAAATTAAAGCGGAGTACATCAAGTAGTTCTATAAAAAGCTTTGCTAACCAATTCTATTTGCCGAATCATAGAATATTTCCCGTAAAGTATCCTACGGGAACTATTTTGCAGTTAAATAAACTTTCATGGCGGTCTTCTCCCCAAAATGATGCCTTTCGAAATATTTCGCCGAGTCAATAGGTCAAAATGAAGTTTCCGTTCCCATTGCTCTTGAGCGCATATAAAATTATACTGATCCCTGGCCCGGGATATTCCGTTCAGCAGCATGCTTTCATCTTTTCTTGGGAAAGTGAGCTTAAATATCCGCACGGGATTTTCTTGGATATTTTTCTCTTTTCGGGAACCAAAGAAATCTTTTATTCATCTTTTCCTCGACGTGGACTCTTTAGATATGTAAGAGTTTCCGAATCAATATGGATATTGCTTTTTGCATTGATTGATGACCGTTTCGCATTTATCCAGCTCCCAGTTACTGCCTTTACTATCTTCTGTGAAAAATCTAAATAATATGTCGATGGACTACTGTCAACTGCGGGGAGTGTATCCAGTGCTCGTGCATCAATTGTCAGTCAAGTATATATATAAATTCGTAATATATGAATGTGCGAAGCGCTTAGGCTGCAAATATCGCATACGTCCAGGGACTTTCCGCCAATCCGTACCCAAAATCCGACACCCCTACATATCCATTGATTTATGAAATCCAAATGATTGCTTAACATTGCAGATGTTCCTGTCAGGCGATGATATGTTTGACTCTCGCGAAATGGTAAATTGCTCTGTTGCTGATATAACCCGCCGCGACAAGGCCCCATTTTAAGGCTATATATAATATACTATACTAGTTATTGCATTAAGCCAACGATACACTGGGGCTCACTGGATTTAACACCCTCCTATACTGAAGAGCTGTAACTTTTGGGTGTAACATTTTCGGAAACATGTTATGGTTTGGGATATTAGGCTCCGATTGTTGACAGTTGATCCAAGTGGATAAATTAGATAAAGTCAAAGTGCTACTGGAAATCTGTTCGTTTAAATATGTTCCGATGAAGTGCACACGCTGATACAGGCTGGGTTGAAAATTAAAACGTTTTATTGGGTGACGGGTAGACTAGAGAAGAATCCTATGAAGTGGGGAGTGCGAGACCATTATATACGTGCAATAAAAATGGATTGTAAATTATCGGTTATAAATGAAAGGGCACAACGTCGTCAGTATATTAATTCTCGTATTACCTGCTTTCCAACTGCACAATGTAAGTACGTGAAAGTACTTGAGGTAGTTGTCTACTCTAAATCAACTGCTATCTGAACTGCTCAAGCAATTTTTTTCAAGTACTTGCGAGTAGTTACGCAAACTTTTTTCCATAGGGCGAATATGATGTTAAACTCATTTCAACCATAGAACATAAAGCTAAACAGGAATGGCAGTAAGCTAGGAAAACGTCGGCATTTTTTTTCTGTAGAGGTGAGGGTTTTCTATGCGTTTGTCGACCATGACAGTAGACAAATTTGAGATTTTTTGAAGCGGGGTTGATATATCTTTTGAAAAATTAGAAATTGTAATAATTCAAAATTAACTAATATTCATATTTTAAATTTTATTATTAAATTACATTTAAAAATGTGCGCAAAGAAGATGAAATTAATTTTCTAATTATAATAAGATCTAGCACAATTTAGAAAAACAATTGCGAAATGCTTTGAAATGTTCTATAATTTATGCATTTAAACTGTTCCACCTTCTCTTTTAGCCAAGTGAGCATTGTTATTGAATACAGACAATGCTCACTTGTTTCCAGGGACCACCACGTGGAGGTTGAGATAGGTGATTTAGATAAATAAGTTAAAATATGAAATTATTATAACTTATGTATCTCTTTTGGTCCCCAGCGGTTTGTCTTTTGTCTATTGCATTTAAAATTATTTACTGTAAATACTTATATATATTATTTGCTATTTTTGGGAAATCTATATAAATATACTTAAAATATTTTTAGTTTTAAATCGAAAAATATGTTCTGCCCCCATCTGAAAAATTTTCCGCGAGCCGCCAGTGACAATAAGGGCAAAGCTATATTTGGCTAGATTACAAATGTAAACAAAGATCTAAAGACAAGAAGGTAGTGAATATTTAATATTATAAATGACTGTCGCTTAATATAATCGGAGTAATATAAGCAAAGATACCTTAGAGATTCTAATTATTTCATATACTTTCCTGAAAAAAGATTTTCCTCGCGCTCTCCGGCGATAATTTTTGCAGCAGTATCAAGCACACTTCATCACTAAATTTGTGATTTTTTGTGGAGTTTTACACAATATAAAATAGTTAAAAAAAAAACTGAACCGACTTAACAAAAACCATAAAATAATTTTTAATTTTATATCTATTGCGACATTTGGAAGTCGGTGCAAATCAGACAAACCAAACAACTACAACAAAAGTACTTGATCGTCCTTCTTTATGATCCCGTGAGGTGAAATGTTCAGTTAGTTTTATGAATTATTTTTAATTATGGTTGAGTAGTTGTTTTGTTTGTTTAATTTGCACCGTATTACAAATGTCGCAATAGATATAAAATTAAAAATTATGTTATGCTTTTCAGTGCTTTTTGTGAAGTAGGTTCAATTTTTTTTTAAAAAACTATCAAATCGGTCCACGCGTTAAAAAGTTAGGTTCAACCCCCCTCCCCCCTCCGAAACCATCAACTTGTTTTTTTTTCTCGCGGTATCATCGGGACACATATTCTACCCAACAGACAAAGAATCATCGAAATTGATCCAAGCGTTACGAAATTCCCCTTCCCCCATCCCCACCATAGAACCAAATTATCCTCTTATGAGCAATGGGGGATCATACTCTACATAAGAGCATAGGAACCATTCAAATCGGTACACACGTTACGAAGCTAGACTACCCCTCCCCCGTCCCCGCAGCCTAGGGCAAATTTTTTTCTCCTATTAGCAATAGAGGATCAGCTCCTGTACAACAAAAAAAGAACCATCCAAATTGGTCCACGCGTTACAAAGTTAGGTTTCACCTAGGTTGCAACGCTTCGATAAGGGGACAGTACCTTAAAACTTTCCCTACTTCCACACTTCTTCTTACGTTCAGATACCGATCACACCCACGGCACATATACGTGATACTGCCATTTCTGTTTAGCTTTATGTTCTAAGATTTAAACAGATGGCTTTTGGCAAATTGAGGTTAAAATTGTCAAAAGTTAATAAATTTCTGGTAAAATACTAATGTAACTAAGATATATCAAGTAAATAATAAATAAATAAATATTAGTTTTATCATACGCATTGCTGCTTCGTTACGTCACACTCGATCAGCTGTATTGTGTTTAAAAACTTATTCGGCATACGTTGTATTCAGAGTACCATGGGGTCTTTTTACTTTCCCATTAACAACTTCAGCCGAGACACATTTAAGTACTTGCAAGTACTTGAAATGTTCGTTTGGAAAGCAGCTAGTACTAAATAACAATGATCAAAATTACGTAGAAGTTGGTAAAAGGAAGTTCATAAAGTGTGAGAATCGTCATAAGTGTGCGTTCCTAAGTTGGTACATAAAAATGTAAAACGGTTTGATACGTGTCGTTTCAATTGTTTTCACATAATTTAAACTCCTCAATAAAAAATTTCAAAACGTAAGTGAACTAAACCTGAATCTGTTATGAAGATTAAACTCCGTAACCGTAACAGAACCAAGAAATTACAATACACTCCGATTCAACAATTCAAACAATTCCAACATACACCTGTTCTCAGTTATCGACTAAAAATCAAAGGTGTGCATTCAAAGCTTAGAATTTATGGTAAATGCAAATGGGGTAGAATGCAATGTGCTGGTATAACGATGGTAGCAATCCTTCAGTTATGCTACGAACTAGGAAACGAACTTCCTGTACTATTTTAGATCCAGGCTTGGTGAAATTGTTATGCAAATTCTGTGCACCGTCAGAAGTAAGATGTTGTACAGATCCAGACGACATTAAGATGCTTCATCACCTCCATATCCGCTTTTGCAGCGACAAGCTCATCGAGTGTATATAGAAAATCCGAACAAGGTGGTTGCCTTACATCGAATCAATGAACATTCCGAAATCGCAATGACTTTGTGTATTGTCAGGTGAAGAGGTAAAATAATTGGAATTTATAGGCATGTTTATTGATAGGAAGAGATAAGTGATTTAGATTTCTATGGCACTCTTCTTCGAGGTTAAAATTTGTAATTATTGACAGATCTAATGACGCTGAAAATAGCTAAAAATCTATTCAGTTCTTAATTTTCCTAAATATTTTAGTAATTATTTTCTTTCATTTAAGATTGAATTCAAATCAATTGTCCTGTTAGCATGACAAATAACGCTCTCACCTCTTGAAATGTATTACGAATTTGCTTTTTTAAATTGAAAGATTCTATTTAACTTGCTTCGATGTCATCTATAAAATCTTGAATCGTTATTTCACCCACTTGTTCCCGGTAGTAACATTTATTACTAATGTTAACATTTTCAAAATTTTAGAAAAAAAATTGTTAAATAATTAAAAAAATTTCGATGCACTATACAGGGGGTTTCGCATAAGGTGTGCCAAAATAAGTGGCCCAGAAAAACAAAAAAATTTAAGGCAAGGAGCTATCCAAATTTTGCTGGTATGCAAATAATTAATTTACTTTTAACTTTTGATCTACTCAACGGAACTACATCAAACACACGCTAAAAATGCATTGGTACTTTTTTCCTTTCTAAAAATTTTAATAATATTGATGTTGCAATTTGACTCACCTGTACCCGAAAAAGCCTTTTTTCCGTTAACTAAAATTCAATAATTAATTAATTAAATAAATTTTCCTGTTTTTTGTTTTTATTTACTATTAGGATGAGAAGAACTGCTTTCTTAGAAATTCCTGACTACCTAATTATTTTATTATACTGTAGTAAGGAAGCTCTTAAAATGCACAAAACTGCTAAGAAAAAGGAACGAAGTAGTATGTTTCATCGGCTGCTTCCGAAAACAATAAATGCAGAGCATATTCTGTTCACATAAAACATTTAAAGATGAGTACACCTGTCCAGTCTTAGAATGAACTATTTTATCGGCCACTAGAAATCTTTTGCTCCTACAAGATTAGGAACAATCCGTATACGGTTCATTTCGTTTTAACAATGCATGTCCGCAGAAGTAAGCGCTCCCCACTGACATGTATTAAACTGGACTGACTTATAAGCTATCTCATATGGGTACAATTTTACATTCAGTGGAGGAAAACAATTTTTAATCTCCAACGTTTACTGTGAATTTGCAGCCATTCAGAGTAGAATATAATAACCAAATATATACGAAGAGACATATTTAATTTTAATCTTCTATATCTTCTAAGGAAAATGTAAAAATCATTGGAATTACTGGAATACAAATTATAAATAAAAGGTTGTTTTAGTCTGGAAAATGCTTACCCAGAAAGAGATGTAAGATGATTGTGAATATTGTCATATATTTCTAACGCCAGCATTTAATAGGCGACATGACGTTCGCAATTAAGAAAACCATGTTGAAAAAAAAGATGCTTACCCAGAAAGGGACAACTAGCGAAAAGTGATACCATTTTCTTGAAGAAATTTCATGGCACCAGTCACTCCAGTATTATATATCTCAGTGGCGCTCCCATGTTATTTCACTTGTTGGAAGAAATTCATGCGGTTCTGACATGTCCCCGGAGTCATGAATCGGTAGCAAACTCTAAAACACCCAATATGAAAAGGTATTTGTCGTTCTCTAATGCAGTGATGGCCAAACTCACGCTACTTAATGTGAGGAATGCTTAAAAGCTTTAGAACCATTTCGTACTGTTTGTTTAATTTAGAACATTAAAATGTTTGTAAAAGGTTGTATATTTCAAGATATTGTATAATTGCTTAAAAAACAACTTAAATATGACGATCTTTTTAACTTTTGTATGTTTTAACGATTAAAAAACGCAAAAACAGAAATCCGAATACAGTCAAACAGTGCATATACGAATTTAAAAGCTTAAAAGCTCACTTGTCCGCGGGCATAGCTCACTGCTCTAATGATTTTGATCTGAACAAAATCAAAAAGAAATCAAATAACGATTTTGTTCTCAATGAGAACAGTTCCGACGTGAATGTATATTAAATGAATTTTATATTTTTCAGTCTCAGAAAAATTTTTCTCTAAAGAACAATACAAGTAAGTTCAAAGGTGAAAAGTTCTCTCTGACTGGAGGTCTTAACTTAACAATAAAAGAGGCATGCCAGGCTCGATGTGCCATTCATTGATTTGAGGCGATTACAAATAAAGTAACCCGACAAGAGAAAAACTGCTATACAAATATATTGCAGGCTTATATTCGGGTTAGTTGACATAGCATCGTTTCCTGTTCTCCACCTGATGAATACCTTCGCGCACTTATGGGCCTGTTTATATTTGTATAGCAATATTTGTGTTTTGTTACAGCCATTTAAGAAGTAAAATAAATTTTTTTTCTAGTTACAAAAATAATATTGGTCAAATTTTGTAGCGTAACTAAGTACAGATAACGCCAAAACATGATTGCGATTGTAGAGCTCCTTAACATCAATAAAACATTATCTCAGAAGGGAACGTTTATATTTTTTTTGAAATTTTTAGGTTTTATTGGGAACAAAATCTTGTCACGAGGACGTTTATTGGTAATTGAAGAACTTAATCTCTTTGGGAACGAAAAACTCAGAACAGAAGAATATAGAGTTTTACTTAAGGAAAATAAAATGTTTTGACCTTAAATAATGCTCATTGTGGAAACATTTCATTTTCGTTCTTTTCGGTTATAACCCCTGGACAAAAGTATTGTGCTTCGCTCTGCCTTGCTTTAAGGCGCATTAGTAGCTTAAGTATGTTTGGATAAAATTTGTTCTTGTTTTTGTTTTCTTTCAACTGTTTAATTTCCTGTTCTAAAATGAGTTAATTATTATTTAAAATTTGTATTGTGTCATTAAATTACCAAGTTCATTACATATTCTCTTTAAACAATCATTATTTCATCCTTTCCTACCGCTACTGGCTCAAAATTTGCCACCCGAAAATTATTCTTCGTGGGTGCCATATATATAAATGATTAAAAAGAAAAAGAGGGAAATCATGAAGGAAATTTTTGGTCATACTTTTTAAATTAAGAAACGCACTGAAGAAGAACTATAATAAAGATAACACCACTTTCAATTGGTAAGGCACTTTCTAAAGAATCTCCTCAATTTCCAATTCCTCTCCCGTATCACTCAGATATAACCTGTGTTATACCTAAAGCTTGTGAGGACTGAAAAGGCTCTGTGAAGAAGTCCTCGATTTACAAAAATGTTGCCCCAATAATATACTCATTTTCACTGATATCTTTTACAAATCCTAAGATTTCAATCGGAATCAGCGGTATTATTTAGCAAAAATTATTTGGTGCACACGAACTCAATAAAAATGAATCGGGATACATAATATTTATATAGTGACAATGTATTTACTGCACCCTGTTGAATATCAAGCCCTAAAAATAAATAAGCGTAAGAAATTCTAAATCAATGAAGATTTGTATGCTCACCGCACCTGAGAAAACAACAGGTGCAAATTGATGAATTACCTTATCTGAAATGAAATTAAGTTAATGAATTTGAAGAACGTGAGCTATGTAATCTTTTAAAAATATAATTTTAACGCAATTTTATACCCTGTTGCACAAATCAGCTTCTTTTCTTGGCGGTACAACAACATCACTATGCGAAACGTAAACAAAACAAAAACTTTGTGTGAAATTCATGAAATTTGTATAATAAACACTTGTAATTTATAGACAAGTTCTTATATCATGTAAATTAGATGAATTCAGAGCAATCAAAAGTATTTTTCGGCGAAAATTTACCTGAAATACGCACATTTGACACTTAGAGAAAAGGTGGCAGGATGAAAATTTTTTGCAAATGTCTCTAATATTCGCTAATTATTCATGCTGCACCGGTCAGAATTAGCACTTTTATAAACAAAAATATCACTAACCTGCTATAAAACTGCTGAAAACTGGCTAAAATTGCATGTAATAACAAACTTGGCGAACTTGTACACCGCGAACACGACTGTCAAATTGACTCAGGCAAAAAGTAAATCTGATAAATTAGACGTCAGAAAACGCGACGGTATCACCAGATAGGCGCGAAAAATAATAAATCTCATAAGCACAATAAGTGCGAAAGAGATAGACGTGGGAGCGAGATACAAAAAATGTAAGTTCCACACTGGAAAAAGATCAAAATATGGCGGATGGCAGCTACATTGATGCAATTAAATAATTTTAATTTATCTTAATGAATAAATGTAAATTGAGTCGCGGATAAAGATTAAAAGGAAACCTAAATTAAGTCTTAAGGTTCTGAAATTAGTTTTAAGGTTATCCTGCTGTTGCAGAAATTCGCAATTGTTTTGTGGAACTTGTCGAAAATGGCCGCCTAGAAAGTATAAAAAGGGCGTTCGCCTGTGAATCTCTCTCAGTATTTTTTCAGTGGTGATATATGCAAGTACAAGAATAAGCCAAAATAAAGCGCATCGAATTATATATACCAAAGGTATCAATTCTACATGCAAGTGTTTAAAAGTGGTGCAAGGAAGTGTTGTGTTTTTTTAATTCTTTGGATAAGTACCTCTTTGTATTTTAATTAATTATAAATTAACATTAGTTGTAAGATTTTTTAAATCAAAAATATATTAATGAAACTTAGTATTAAGGTCTAATTTTGCATAAAACTGCATATGCCATATTGTAGCATTTGGTTACATATGCAAAAGGACCATTTAGATTAAGAAGTGAAAAGTGGTTTATTTTCTTTTCGTGAACTATTTAAAGGACGAATAATTAAGGCCGGGTTGTATTGTTAAGTATTACGCCCCTTGAATTAATAAACGTAAAAGTGAATAAAAACCCACGTATTTTAATACCGCTACATGATCCACCGTAAGATCTGTTTACTGTTGAATAAAATTATTCAACTAAATAACGTTACAACCTTTTTGTTTGATAATTTCTTGGGCCCCAATTTTTTTATTTTACTTTTCTCCAGAGTATTTCTATCCATAGTTCGATTGTAAAGCTGCTCTAAAATTGTTGTTGGCTGACGAATATGATTTTTTTTAAAGTTGCAAAAAGTTTTCAAATTTATATGCTGCAAACGGGTCAACATGTCCGAATTTTGAAACGCATCTTGTTAGGTGAAGTAAATTGTGTACGTTGTAGCTGACTCGGTTTTCTCCATAAAGATATTTAAAATTTATTACAAAAAAAAACCCGCCTGTACGGGCTCCAGAGAAGGACGTCCTGTCTGAGACGGAGCTTTCGCGTAGGCTACTAAGGGCCTATCTGGATGAAGAAAAGCTACTAGATGCTGAACCAGAGGAACTAGACAACAAAGCTGTGGAGGTTAGGAGTGCCTGCTCTTCTGATGCTGCGGCTGCTACCAATTAATCTCCACCACTCCAAAGCAGCATCTGATGCCCTTCTTCTCTTCTATATAAGTGCGAAGAAGACGTTAAATGTTTTTCTTCTCTCCAACTATAGCGACGAGGACACGGTAGCTGCCAATCTGGAAATCGGATCAAGGTGCTCCTGGTTGACCTCCTCTTATTTGGCACACGACTTGGTCGGGCCTCCACCGTCCGATTCTGTGAAGAACCTTGTTGCTGAGGCTGAACGACGCAGGGCTGCGCTCTTTCTGTGCGTACGGTGTGGGGCAGCTCCGACAACAAGGAGCGAGGTGAGTCTCTTTGATTCTGATGATTTCTTTTTAAATACTAACTTGCTCTTATGTAATGTGGGGACAGAACCCACTTTTATAACAAGGAACAGGCAAGAGGTTTTAGACCTGACTCTGGCCTCGGATAATGTCAGATTCATTATTAAAAATTGGAGGGTCTCTAATGAACATTCCTTCTATGATCATAGGTACATCCAGTTTGATCTGGATGACCGTCCTTCGAAACCACTAGTTTTTAGAAATTACAGAAAAACTCATTGGAACTTATACAGGGACATTGTAGAGGCGTCACTGCCTTCTGACCCGCCTATCCTTTCAAATAACGAAGAGGAACTGGACGGAATAGTTGATAAACTCACTAAGGTCCTAAATGGAGCTATGGCTCAATCCTGTCCCCTTAGGAAAACAGAAATCTCCGTGGTGGAATGCCTAGGGTCTCTTAGCAAGGAGTGCAGAAGGACCTTTAACCTGGCGAAAACCAATAGGGACACGCACTCGTGGGACTGCTATAAGGACAGACTGAAAATCTATAAAAAGTAACTCAGGAAGGCTCAGAGGAAATCGTGGAGAATCTACTGCGATAAAATAACAGAAACCTCTGAAGCCTCCAGACTGAGGAAAATCCTAGCTACCAATCCAAGTATTCCTAGCTATCTGCTTAAGGCGGATGGTACTTGGACCTCATCAAGCGTATCTAGCGTATCATCTAGAGATTCTCTTTGAAACTCATTTTCCAGGAAGCTCAGCTGGAGGCCTAATATTCATGAGGGGGTCAGTAAAGCTCTGTGCTCCTGTAAGAGGGCCAATGGTGGGAAATGGGGGTTTCAACCCAAGTTAACTCACTGGCTCTATGTTGCAGTCATTAGGCCAATCCTGTTGCATGGCGTGGTTGTCTGGTGGCCATCACTGGACAAGGCCACTTACCTCAACGCTTTGAATAAGGTGCACAGGTCGGTCTACATCTGTATCACCGGAGCACTACGGACCACTCCTACTAATGCTCTGAAGATACTTCTCCACTTACTTCTTTTAGATCTGATGGGTAAACAGATGGCTGCTAATGCTGCCATTCGACTTACAGCCGCATCTCAGTGGTCCAATACTAGAGTTGGGCACTCCACAATTCTGGACTCCTTTTCGCTCCAAGTGGGGCATCTTGACTACACCAATCCTTTGTCAAGCGATTCAGATCGACCATTCCAACCAGGCTTGACTGGGATGGGGACACCATTCCCTGTGGGGAATCCATTCAAATTTATACGGATGGCTCTAAACTACATGGCAGGGTGGGGGTGGTGTTTTCTCAGAGGCACTGAACATTAGTTTATCCTTCCGTCTTCCAGACTACTGCAGTGTGTTTCATACGGAGGTAATGGCTATTTAGGAAGCTTTGAATTAGTTGAGGGGAAACGAAGCTCAAAAGGACATCTGTATCCTTACATATAGCCAGGCTGCTTTGCTATCCCTAGATTCTGTCCTATCGACATCTAGGGCTGTAAATAGCTGTCGCTCACACTTAAATGAGCTGGTTGAACGGTATCAAATTCAGCTGTGCTGAGTCCCGAGACACAGGGATATTCCAGGAAACTGCGTGACGGACGAGCTTGCAAGACGTGGTACCACCCTGGAGATCCAGCCGGCTAAGACTACTCTTGGTAGGCCCCTGGCAACCTGTAAGATGTTGTTTAGCACGAGGGCAATTAACCTAGCAAACCACAGATGGGCATCCCGTATATAGAATAAAGTGACGAAACTCTACGGCTTTCCATCGGCAAATTTTATGTAGACTTCGGTGTTTTCTGCAAAAATCCTTAGTAATATCACTCCCATAAGAAATCAAGTTCTTATTTAAATTTTCTTTTTCTTCGTTACTCAATTTTCTCATCAAGGCAGTTTTATTCGTCCAACTTTGGTTCAACATTTTTTACCACTCCCAAATCTAAAAGGTGCATCACATCCAGTGGAAACTGTGGCACCACCATTTATATATAAATTTCCTCTAAAGGACTCATATCTTCCCAGAATGACTGTAAGTGATGGTATATGTCGGTCCTGTTTTTAAAATCTACATCTGTTCTTAATTGGGGGATAAATGAAGTATACGTCACTGTTTTATTTTTTCTTTCTCCTTTCTGTGTGTGGCCTACCGTTCTTGTGATAAATGATCGTGCTGGACAAACTCCGAAAGAAACAATAAATATATAATTATTTATTAATACAACAAAATTTAAATAATATATATAATTTACTTATATATATTATATATATTTAATATAAATTATTTATATATTATATAATATTTATATTAAACCCTATTTATATAAAAAATATATTATTATTAATATAAAATATATTTATATAAATAATAAATATTTTTATAAACCCCTAATAATTAATTGAAAGTTATTTATTTATATGTATATAATAATTTAATTTAAATATATTAATTTATTTTATATAATTATATATTAATACAACAAAATTTAAATATTATATATATTATTTAGCGAATATATAATTATTTATTAATACAACAAAATTTAAATAATATATATAATTTACTTATATATATTATATATATTTAAAACAAACTCCGAAAGAAACTCGACTACATTTTGTGGTTTTCGAGGTTCAACATACGCGCCTATCAGAAATGGCTGCATGTTCCAGCAATTTGAAATCGAACCTAATGTTGGAAAAAGCTGTTCTTAAGAACAATTTCAATATCTATTCTATGCTTTATGCACCAGTCTCTGATATCATCAACTATATTTAATTTTTCTTCAGCATTCTAATTTTCAAGCAATTCTTCAGTTTCTAAATTCGATAGTTGCAAATTATTAGCATTATTTCGATGCAAATTAAACAAATAAAGCAACTACAGAACCACAATTGAAAATAATACATAATACTACCTGAACGTTTCAGCTCTCGGGATCATAAGAAATGACGATTAAATATTTTTGTTGTAGTTGTTTGGTTGGTTTGATTTGCACCGTCTTCAAAATGTCGTAATAGATATAAAATTAAAAATTATTTTATGCTTTTTAGCGCTTTTTCTGAAGTCGGTTCAACTTTTTTTTAAAACTATTTTATTTATCTTGTTAAGTCCACATGGTTTGATGAGTTTATTGTAGTATGCGAAATAGGTAAAAAATAGTTGGCTAAACTGGTTGCCGGGCTGGAACTAAGTGTGCGTTTTTTTGTATACAGAGTGTTTCAGATCTGACGTGCAAAAGTGAGTGGGGTGATAGATCTGAACTAGCCAAACAGAAAATTGTATGTCATTGTGGGGCAATCTCAACCGTTTGGGAGTTACAGGGTAATTCATAAATTTCAGTTTTTCATGGTAGCACATTACTCTTTTATTTTAATCTCTTGATCTACCCAACACAGCCATAAAAAACAAACGCTAAGAAACAACTATCCTCATGATATTTCCAAAAATGTCAACATTACTGATCTAACTCCTACCATTGCAAGTACAGTTACTTCCAACAATGAAAAAAAAATGGTTTGCGATTACCTAAAATTCAGCATTTTTCAAAATTTTCTCCGAAATTCATGTAATTATTACACCACTATTTTATTTTTATTGGATTGTCCATCTTATTATTTTTCGAAAAAGCTGCAACATGTCAAGATAGACGCAGGATTACCTTATTTAGCACTTTAGGTAGGAAATTTTTAAATAAACAAAATTTTTAAGATGAATGGTCAAAAATGTTTGTTTTGGGTTAACAGGTGATTAATTTTAATTATTGCTGGAAAAAAGTTATAAAATGTTAGTGTAATTTTGTTTTCTTGTCGATATTAGCTTGTGTAAGCCAGAATTCACACCCCTGTATCCTGGCGTTCTGTTACTCGTACCTGATAAATATTTTCCTATAAAAAAGGGTCAGTCAGCAAGAATACCTAACATAGTTGAAAACCAAATCAATAAGTACGGGTGTTTTTAAGGAAAAATTATTAAAAAATGGTAGGATTTACATTTGAGGAATACGCGGATGTGATTTACATTTATGTTGTAGTAGACGGAGAAGAGAGATCGGCAGTACTGGAATATCAAAGGAGATTCCTTAACCGGCGAGCACCCCAAAGAAGGGTATTTATACGGACTTTCCAAAGGTACAGAGAAACAGGAAGTGCAACTTCACACGACATGAAGACACGACCCGAAACTTCGGGAACTTCTGCCGACGTCGAGCAGCAAATAATCACAATTTTGAGGCAAAACACTGAGCCCAACGGCTACTGGAAGGAGATTCTGAGAGAAAACTTAAATTTAGCACTTGGCTTCTGGAACGCGACATTGACGACAGAGCGTTTCTGGACCGAATTCTGTGGACAGATGAATGTCAACTCACCAGAAATGATATCACAAACTTCCATAACCTCCGTACCTGGTCGAACACTAACCCACACAGGGCAAAGATGACCTCATTCCAGCAGAGATTCAGTGTCAATGTTTGGGCTGGTATCATTGGAAACCATTTGGTAGGACCATTCATTTTGCCGCAAGTGCTTAATAGTGAAATTTATACGGACTTTTTGAACAATGCGCTTCCAGATCTAATAGTGGAGAACCCTATGGATAATCTTAAGGGAATGTTTCACTAACACGATGGAGTACCAGTGCATCTGGCTAACATTGTGAAAGTAATACTAAGTGAAAAATTTCCTAACCGCTGGATTGGATGAGGTGCACTGATTCCTTGGCCTGCTGTATCTCCAGACCTTACCCCATTCGACTTGTTTTATGAGGAACAATGAAGGATTAAGTTTATTCAAGTTTATGAAGTTTATTCAATGCAACGACGAAAATACGGGAGAGGCTGGCTGTAATACGCCTTAAACAGGGATTTAGAAGGAGATTGTTGGCATGCATCCAAAGTGGCGGTGGATATTTTGAACGGCTTTTGTTACTTATCAAGATTATTGTAATTATTTTTAAATTCAATAAACAGCATTTTAGAATTAATTTGAGTTTAATATCTTTAATTTGTTGATTTTTATAATATTCTTTGATAGGTTTTTTACGTTTAAATTTGTATATATTTTCGCAACGTGGACATTTTTTCGGAAAGGTAATAACATGGGCAATCTAATAAAAATAAAAAAGGATATACTAATCACATGAATTTCGGAGAGAATTTGGAAAAATGCTGAACTTTAGGTAATCGCAAACCATTTTTTTCACTTTTGGAAGTGACTGTACATGCAATGGTAGGAGTTAGATCAAACTTGTTAAAAAGTTTCGAAAGGTCATTGAGATAGTAGTTGTTTAGTGTTTGTTTGATGTCGTTATGTTGAGCAGATCAAAATATAAAAATAAAAGAGTAATGTGCATAAAAAAACTGCAAAAACTGAAATTTATGAATTACCCTGTAACTCCCAAACGGTCGAAATTGCCCCCCCCCATGCCATAAATTGTTTTTTTGTCTAGTTGAGATCTATCACCCTACTCATTTCGGCACGTCAGATCTGAAACACCCTATATAGTGGGATATGAAGTGATTTAGGTTTTCAACTGTTAGGTGTTAATTTTTGTTTTTTGAAGATTCTATTTCCAACATATTTATATGATGATGTTATTATATTTTATGTAATTTGCAAGGAGCTTAAGTCCTTCAATATTTTTGGAACCCAGTAGAGTATTTGGTAGCTGGGTGCTAGTTTGTATAGCTTTTTGTGATGTTACTAGTGAATAATAGGTCTAGATGCGGACATTCTAGAAGTTTGTGTTCAATGTCTTCGGTGGAATGGCAATGTTGACAAGGTGGAGAGGTTTTGATGTTCAATATTGTAAGTGTTCTTTAGTGCTGGTAACTGTTGTATTCGTAGATTAACTTGATTTGAGAGAGTAGAACGTTCCTTTGGTCGAAACGGTTCATTTGACTTGCGATATTGTGATGACGAGTCCTTCAAGTAAAGGCATCAGTTATGTAGTGTACATTGGGAAGTTGTTATTCCTGAAGCTTAAGAGGGAGTCTCTTACCACTGAACCAACATATTCATTATCACTAATTCCTAAGCGACCTGGGATCCAAAGCAAGTGGAAGAGAATATTTTGGAGTCTTATTTTTTGTATACAAGTTCGTCTCCAGAACTGGTGCGATTTTTTCCCGCAATATTTTAGAGCAAGGAGAAAGGATTTGCTATCCGATAGTACTAGATATGTGGCTTTTCTGGAGGTTTCCTCCATGGTGTTGATGGATAGTGGTTAATTAGTTTATGAAATATTATGATGACATATGATGATTACTGGGAATAATACGGAAGTTCCCTCAGGGTAACAGAAAATAGGCGTTTATGAAAAGTAATTAGTGTTGTCCAGAATATAAGGAAATGTATTTTGTAATGAAATATCCTACTTTAGTTGATCGTGATTTTTCTGTAAGGGGTATGTTTTTAAATTTGTATGTCTGGGATTTATTACTTTTAGAGCAAGTTTTTCTGCAATTACTTGTCTTGAAGAGTGACGTTTGCTGCTATTTCTAGTAAAGTGGTGTGAGTAGAGATTAAAGACCCCTAGTGCAATCCTAAGTGCTCGGTATTGGACACGATCCAATTGGATGAGTGTCCTCTGTGGTACGTGCATTATGTAGGTGGATATGTAATTCAAGACTGTGGGATGATAATTCCTTTTTAAAAGTTTATAAAACATCGAGGTTTGGATCCCCACTTTACTCCGCAGAGGGATTTTATAATATTTGTGAGTTTGAAGCATTTGTTTCTTGTGGACGTAACTTATGATTTACTACTGAATTTTAAGACGATGGAGAAATCAAAAAAACTTGTTTCTTGTACATGTGGTTCTTGTGTAGTACCGGATATTTGGGACTAGTTTGTTGTTGACCTTTATAAAACGTCAATTACTGGAACTTGTGTGTCAAAATATCTAGTCCTACTTTGGAGGAGGTGGGGGAGAAAGTTGACTGGAGATAAGGTAAATTAAACAAGGCTTGTGGTTGCTACCCGTAGTGTCGTTGAAAGTGCACCAGTCTACAATTAGTAAAAAGCCCGGCGAGAAAATATATATTTGTTTTTGTTTTTCTTTTATATATATTTGTTTTTGTTTTTCTTCGGACGATCGATCAAGTTGTCTTTTATAATGTTCTATAATTATCTGCGCTTGTGTCAGACTGATGCGTGGTATAATAATTCGAGGACGCAGGCACTTATACGACGATCAAAAACTTGACTCTATAACGAAAAAGTATTATAATTCGAAAGCCTCCACCCTATAGTTATCAGACATAGACGTCCTAAGCTAACAAGAAAATTAAAGCGGAGTGATTCTAATAACTTATCTTTTTTCCTAGTACACTTGGGCTACACAAATTGTTTTTATTGCCATCAAGCACTTTCTGGTTACTGTGTCTAAACTGATTTAATAATACATGGCTCACATTACACTACTTAGAATAAACGCTATTATGGTGATACTGGAGAAAAAGCCTTATTCAAAGCATAAGCTTCATATTACAATTATCAGATAATATAATTACAATTATCAGAATATCCAAATACATTTTTTTTGTTCCTACAAGTTAAATCAGGATCCCATTGAAAACGTATTTACCTTAATTGAAAATAAATGTGGATTTAATAAAAATCCACCTCTAGATGATTTCAACTAAATAATCGCCAAATTATGTAGCATAAAGTTTTGTGACCTACATGAGATGGTGCCAATTGTCAGGAAGACAATGAAGAATTTTTGTTTGATAAGCATATGCTTGGTTCTGATGCAAAAGCCATAATCATTCAAAATATGTGTGTGCAAGAACTTCTTGAAAAAAAAAATTTTAAAGAAGAACCATTCTTAAGGCTTTTGTCGTACATTTGTAATATATAAAATGTTACCAAAATTTATTTATTTATTTATTTAACAACAGCTTCGCCAAAACTGGCTACTAAGAAAATTACAAATGAACCAAGAAGACTACAAAATTAATACAAATCATTAAACTAACTTATTCAATAAGCATCCTCAGATGGCGCTTCAGTTGTCGCCTAGAACATCCCAGCTCGATATAGGCAGCGTAGTCATTGTAGAGGCGGGACATGGAAGTGATAGGCTCGTGCATGCCGTAAAGCGTACGATGAAAGGGAACATGCAGAAAGTTGAAATTCCTAAGGGACCGGGCGGGAATGGAAATGCCTGAATCATTCAGCAGTTCGGAGGAGTTGATCGTCCCCTGCAATAAATCATGCATAAAAGTTATCTTATATATTCGGCGTCTCTTTACAAGGGAATCAAGAGAAATCAGTCCAAGCCTAGCATGATATGATGGGAGGGATAAAGGATCACGCCAAGGAAGGTCGCGGAGAGCGAACCTAAGAAATCTACGCTGAACAGCCTCAATCCGGTTGATGTGGACAGCGAAATAGGGATCCCAAACCGGGCAAGCGTATTCCAGAATGGGTCTAACGAATGTACAAAAGAGGAGCCTGGTTAGATAGGGATCGTCAAGTTCCCTGGACCACCTTTTCACAAAACCCAGGGTGGAATTAGCCCTATTCACCACGAAGTCAATGTGATCCTCGAAGGATAGGCGGGAATTAAGAGCAACCCCTAAATCTTTGACCCTATGTAGCCTACTCAAGACACTGCCATCCAAAGAGTAGTCGAAGAGAATGGGACAGTTTCTGCGGGTAAAGGTCATTATGGTACATTTTTTTATATTAAGGGGAAGACGGTTACTAGAGCACCAGTCGTGAAAAACGTTAATATCGGAGCTCAACAGAGCACAATCGTCGTCGCGGGAGACGACACGAAAAATTTTGGCGTCATCTGCATAACACAGAATCTTGGAGCTAGAAAGGAGCACCGAGACGTCATAAATAAAAATAATAAAAAGAAGTGGGCCAAGAATGCTGCCCTGAGGCACCCCAGAAGAAACCAAGAATTCATTGGATAGGGCACCACGAAACAGGACGCGTTGGGTGCGCCCAGAGAGGTAAGTGGACAACCAGTTGACAAAAAGCGGTGGGAACCCGAGCAAATGAAATTTATGAACAAGAATCCCATGATCGATTCTGTCGAAGGCCTTACTAAAATCAGTGAAAATGCAATCAACCTGTAAGCTAGACTCAATCAGAGGCAAGCAGTGATGCACGAATTCGAGTAAGTTGATGGTGGTAGATTTACCCTTAATGAAGCCATGCTGAAAAGAGCCTAAAAAGGTTTTACAATGAAAACGGAGCACATCACTGGTTAAGGCCTCGAACGCCTTCGCAACATGACACAAGTTGGCGATGGGTCTGTAATTGGAGATATCGGACTTGTCACCCTTCTTGTGAAGGGGAATAATCACAGAATCCTTCCAGAGACCGGGAAAACGGCCACAAGACAGAGACAGGTTAAACAAATGACAAAGAATGGGGGACACAGATGAACAGCAATTTTTAAGAAAGGACGAAGGGACACCATCTGGACCACACGAAAATCCGTTGGACAAACTCGACAAATAATCGGTGACAGCACCATCGTCAAAAACTAAGTCCTTAGTTTCAAGGGAAGTATGAGGAAGCCTGGTCAAGTGAATAAAATCAGAAGAAACAATATCACAGTCAGAATCACAGAATGAGGTAATGAAGAAGTCGGCGAAATAATTGGCCACAATGACGGGGTCACAACTCTCGCAATCACCAAACCTAAGGGAGGAAGGGTAGCCATCACTATGTCGCTTAGAATTAATAAATCTCCAAAACTGTCTGGGGTTAGAATGAAGAATATGTCTCGAGTCGGACAGAAATCTGTTGTAGGACGTCTGAAGATCGAGAGAGAAACGAAGGTAGAGGTTGTGGTAGGCCAGGTAGTCCTCGTCGCACCTAGAGGAGCAGAACCTTTTCCAGGCCTTATTCTTTTGGTTTTTCAGGTGTCTCAAGGAGCTATTCATCCAAGGCTGAGATGAATGGGGGGAGCGCGAAAAGGAAACCGGTACACACTGAGTAAAACAGGTATAAAGCACGTCATAGAAGGAGCAAACGGCCCGATCAATGTCGGGCTCAGCAAGTACGTTCGCCCAGTCATAAGCCTGGAGCCAGTCGTTGAGGGAAGAAAAATCAGCGGCTTTGAAGTTGAAAGACCATCCCGCAAGAGAGGAAAAGACTTTTTCGGGGGCCTCAAAACGCAGGAATACCTGAAGTGCAGGGTGATGGCTGGACTCCAAAGTTAGGGGAGTCGGACATCTTCTCACAAACGAGCCACCCGGATTGGTCGAAAAAACAAGGTCCAGCGATCTTCCGAGGTCGTTCACGACATCGCTGCACTGTGTAAGACTCGCAGAGGCAAGGGTATCCAGAAGGGACAGAATGTGCTGGGGAGCGCCAGTAAGGCAGGGCAAGAGCCCTTCAGACTCAGAGGACTGAATCCAGTTAACAGTGGGGAGGTTAAAATCACCAAAGACAACGGCCTCATCGGCGGGCAGCAAGGCATCGCTTAGGCTGTTGATGGAGGCAGACAGCAAGTCGTAAAAACGTGGGGGTGAGCCAGGAGGGATATACACAGTAAAAACATACAAATTTCTCTGGGGGAATTTTAAGGTGACGCACAAAATCTCCAAGTCGCCGGAACAAGCAATATGCATGACCGAGGAAGGGATATTGGCTCTAATAGCACAGAGCACACCACCACCAACTGGAGCACACAAATCGGAGTGGCGATCACGACGGAAGACCTGAAACTCAGGTCCAAAAAGCTCGGCGTCAGATATGCCGCCACATAACCAGGTCTCAGTCAAACAGATGACATCAAAGTCGGCGGAGCTGGAGGTGGAGAACAAGCGCGAGGTTTTTGAGCGCAACCCGGTCACGTTGGCATAGTAGAAGGAGACCTCGCCGACAAGTTTTTTGGAGTGTTAGAGTGAGCAACGCCAGGACGAGCCCTCGGGACAAACTCTCGAACAATAGAGCCAGGAGGCCATAAGTCAGGCGAGATAATCGCTGGAAAGGAGTCGTCGGGAACAAAAACCTTAAAAGAGGCCGAAAAGGCGCGCTCACCCTGGCCGTGTGCTGGGCTGATTCTCCGACAAGCGATCATGCCAACGGGAATACTCGCAAGAGTGGAGATGTGGTCAATGACGTCGCGCTCAGATGTATCAGGGTGCACCCTGGATACGAAAATGCATTTAGGCCGTCTGGCTGGCCTCAGGATAACCGTCCTAAAAGACGAAGTACTCGCCGACGAAGTCTGCCCCCCCGTGGAACGAATAGCTGAAACATCATGAGCTGGTTCGACTTCAGCCAGAGCACCTGAAGGGCGATGAGTCGTATTCAGGACAGGAGCCTCGGGCGCAACAGAGGGTTCGCGAGCAGCACCACGAGCCAGAGGAGTGTGACACAGGTGCGGCGGGAGGTGGAGAACCACCCAGAATCGGAGAAATAGGGTAGCCAGGGGCAGCAGAGAGCGAAGGACTGGGCCGGACGTCAGTGCAGGACGAGGCGGAAGGGAGCTCCGAAGAGGCTTTGTCACGCGTGGATAGAACCTTCAAGTCGGAGGCGATAGAACCCAGGAGCTCGGAGTTGGCCGAGACAGCCGAAGACCAGGAGCATAGGTCTCAAATTGAAGTGGAAGATATGCGAAACATTTTTTTTTATAAAAATTATTCAAACTAAACTGATTTTTGAAAATTCTGGATTCAACGGAATACGGATAACTATTTAAGCATAGCTAAACTTCATATAAATATTTTTAAGAAGCACATTGCGCAAGCCACTTATCAACAAAAAATTACAGAATAAATTTTCAAATGATGCATTACAAACGCAAATATTTTCAAATTGATTATTATCGTTCCTTAAGCACGTTTTAAAGAAAGTATTGCTTCTGAAAGTCAGAGTAGCTTTTAGTATTAAACAACAAGCGCGAAAAACCCATCCGAAATTAAGAATTCTGAAAGACTTAAAGTTTAAATAATTACACAGGTCTGCAAATTAAAACCTTTTTTCTTCCCCCGGATTTTATCGCTGATTATGGGATTTTGGATACTGCTAAATACGAGTCTGAACTTAATCGTTAAATTAGCTATGGGTTGGTAAATTTACTTTTATTTATGAAACTTTATTTTATTTAAGTATAGAAATTGATTGTTACTGTTATTATGTTATGGTAGTCGGCTAATTATCTTTTTACTTCCCTGTAGACGTGGCCATGTGTGAATACGTTGATGAAGGTTCTTGGTCCTTGTTTTCAATATGTAATTAAATGTCATTTTTAAATTTTAAGATCTTTTGTATATATTTCTTGGTCGACCATTTAAAATTAAGACAGCGACGAAATCGATCCCCCTTTTCGAATACCCTATTCACAGCATCAAGGGGAGTTTGCGCACGGCTGGCCTGTTAGGGCTGGCCTGGAGGAATTGTTTATGTATTATTTTTACACGTATATGCATGTGTTATTTTCTTTTATTAAGCAGAACCTTTTGAATTTTATTTAGATTATTTATTATTATTTTTCTATAAAAATATTCATATAATATTCATACTTATATTATTTACTAATTTATATTTTTGGTTAAGTTTATTTTATTACTACTTATTATTACTTGAACTCTGCTCCTAAATGGCTGGATTAGTGGACTAACTCGTGCTTATTTTCGGTACAATTGTATAAATATTCTTAAAGTATATTGCCTTTTGTAAGACACTTATATTCGTATATAAACCAAGCTTTGAAAATTTAAACCCCAGGAGTCGCTTCTTAGGAAGTTAGTAAGTAAGGGAAAAGAAAGGCATGATTTAACCTTACAGCTTCCTTTCTATGTCAGGTCTAGAGCAAATCAAAAAACCAAAATTCTTAATCTCCTGCTTAAAAAAAATCGGTTCGACGATAATACTTCCGGAATAGAACGAACATGTGCGATAATTGTGTGCGAACCCTACCAAATATTGCACTTTTTTACATACGTAAAATAAACAAAAATTAAATTACTGTGTTAATTCGTTCTCCTGCCTGCCTGAAGTTCAAAGAAGTAAAACCCCATTTATGCGAAGTTAAGGAAATGAAGTGTATTTTATCGATATAATTTTAATAATAGCAGTGCTGAAGCACATACATAAATAAGGTTCGTAATTTATTAAATTGACTTAGCGATTGTTCACAGAATGGTGACAATAATTTTTTAAGAAAATTCCCTCTCTTTTCTTTTTAACCGACTACCCAAAAACAAAGAGGTTCTAAGATCGACACGTATCTCTTTTAATTTTTTATTTTTATGTATGACCGGCCATAATTTTGTAACACATAGTCCGATTTTGATGATTCTTATTTCGTTCCCCGATTGTTACCATGAAAAAAAATTATTATTTTTTGGTTGGGAGTGGGAGATGGGGGTGAAACCGAAATTTGTAACGCGGGGACCGATTTTGATGATTCTTTTCTTGTTAGGTAGAGTATGTTCCCCGGTTGGTACCATATCAAAAACAAATTTTTGGGTTGGGGTGGGGGGGGTGCATTCTAACTTTGTAACACGTAGACCAATTTAGATGACTCCTTTTTGGTTGTATGTCTATGCTACCACATTGCTAATAATGAAAAAAATTTGGTACTAGGGTTCGGTGTTCTGGCGGGGTGGGGTGGGGGTGGGGATGGATGTGGATGTAGGCAATCTTCGTAACGCATGGACAGATTTGAATGACTCTTGTTTTGTTGGGCGGATGATATTCCCCGATTGGTACCGTGTCAAAGAATTGTTTGGTGGGATGGGGTTAGGGGGTGGAGTAGAAACCTAACTTGTTTATTAGTGGACTGATTTAGATAATTATTTTTTTTGCATAGAGTATGATCCCTTGTTGCTAACATGAGGAGAGGTAGGATAACTTCGTAACGTGTGAACCGATTTGGATGATTCTTCTTTTGATGTGTAGAATATGTTACTCCACTGGTACGACGAAAAATATTTATGAGGTTTGGTGGAGGGGTCGTTACCCAATTCCTTTAGTCACACACTTATTTGGAAGTTTATTTTTTTTTATATACAGTATGATCTCCCATTGCTACTATATGGAAAAATGTTTGCCGAGGGTTGGGGTGGGGGGTAGGCGTAACCTAACTTTGTAACGCTTGAACTGATTTAAATGATTCTGAATGCATGGAGTATCTATTTGTATTCTGACAAAAATTGTAGCTTGTGGTGAGAGTTAGAGGATGGGCGACGTCTAGCTTCATAAGGCATAGATTTGATGATTTTGATTCTGTTGTACGGAACACATTTATTGATTGATAAATGTTAATAATTTGGTACCTAGAGTCACCACGATGATTCTCTGACTGCGATAATTCTCTCTTGCTGTATAGGTGGCGCACTAGGGCCATGTTAAGAATTTTCTAAGACCGTGACTAATTTCGTAATATATTCACTGATTTGGATAATTCTATTTCCATTCTTTAGAGTGTACTACTACCTCCGCAACTTTTGAAATTGCTTTGTTCGTACGAGCAGTATTCTTCGAGTCGTATATATGAAGTCACTAAAAACGAAAAATAAAATAGTTAAAAAAAAAGTTTAACTGACTTCACAAAAAGACCTAAAAAGCATCAAATAATTTTTAATTTTCTTGCTATTTCGACATTTTGAAGTCAGCGCAAATTAAACCAACAAAACAACTACCCAACCATAATTGAAGATAAGATATAAAACTGAACCTGAACATTTCAGCTCACGGAATCATAAGGAAGGAAGATTAAATACTTTTGTTGCAGTTGTTTGGTTTATTTAATTTGCACCGACTTCAAAATGACGTAATAGATATAAAATTAAAAATTATTTTATGCTTTTTAGCGCTTTTTGTGAAGTCAGTTCAACATTTCTGCATGAAAGAGGCTTGCAGACTTAAATGGGTCCTTTCTGAACTTTATTATAATGTTCGAAATACCTGTTTTCGTCTCCTGCGGAGAGTTTTTATATTTAAGGGCATTTGCGACAAGGTTTACTTATGGGCTCATATATTGGGCAGTCTTTAAAATAAATGTTTCCTTATTTCTCAGCTCAAATTTTATTATTTTGTTAAACTACAATAATTTTGTAACTAAATCGGCATGTTTTATTTAATTTGCCTTATTTTCCTTGTTGGTAGAAATTAATACATCCAAACTCATGTAGCTGCCTAAGCTTGTGTGGACAAATTTGCATAACAAAACCAAACATATTTTTTTTTTAAATATTTTGTCAATACGCTTTGCAAAGTTATCAATTTGTGTCTAATGGCAAATAACAAGCATTCAGCAAAAAGCAAGTTTGGCAGTCGCGTTTTATAGTAGTAATTTGTGGAGCAATTCAGTAGAAAACGAATAAACTTTGAAATGGAACAAAAATGGCCCATGATTGCAAAATCCTTTTAAAATGTACCGACTTACTCTTCGGTGAGCAGGCAAAGCTCTCGTTCGGTATTTATTTCACGGAACATTAACGATACACCCGCACCCATTGCCACCCTCGTCCAATTCCACTAATCGATCCGGCAATCCTTTGAATTCCGTTCTTTGAGGGTTCAAACTCAGTGAGCCATCCGCCCAGAAATAAATTTTTGTACTCAGCACTTTATATAAATTAGTAAAATGTACGGGAATTTCAAGCCTTGCAGCGATTGTCGCATGCCCTCCGCCTCCGGGTTTGAATGAACCACCGCTCCCAACAGGTAAATACAATGGACCAAATTTTATTCCAGCGGTTGAGTTCACATGTTGCCGAGCATCCGGGTCAAAGCAAATTCCAGTGCGGTGAACTTTTAGCGCCACACCTGAGAAACTTTGCAAGCAATAAGTAAACAAATTTAGTTCAATGCTACTCGGACTACTTTGTCCCCTTGAACGAGCTTTAGTAGAAATAATATTAAATGAAAGATTCAAGAAAGTGATGCAATTTATGAATATCACGCCTTTCGAATCAAACTTTGTTGGGACATCTGACACTAAATCGATCAAGCCAGGTGGTATTAGGTGAGTATCATTACTGTCGCTTTGGCAGAAGTACTCCAACTTTTGGGACATCAGTAGCTACGGCCAGGTGCATTGCAAATTTTTAGCAGCTTACAAGTTTCGTAACACGAAGCTAAACTAAATTTTTTCCTTTTGCCCGTTTATCCTTTCAAAGTTTCCAAAATGACGCCACTAGCGGTGCCTGATTGCTGTGATTTTCCTTCGATGAATTTTCTTCACGTTCCTCTATAGTTGGACTAGAATCCATTAGGAAACTCACAAGGAACTATAAAATTCTCCATCACTTGGCCTGTATCTCATGAATATTTGATGTCATTCAAATTTTTTCACGGAATCTCAAGTTTTATCACAAACTGAGTGCAAAATTCCGAGCAAGAATTTTTCATTATGCATAAATATTGGCGGGGAGCCGCAAACTATTTAACATAAATCTGCGGCATTGTGTCTCATCCTGAATATTTCGGGCACAACTTTTTTAATGAATAAATAATTTTCATCTTTGAAAATTTCGAATACATATTTAGTTTTACGATCAAGCTGCGGGCTAACCGCGACTGGTTGTATTTAATAATGTGCCATGAAGAAGTACATTATAAAAAACTTGCAAAAAAGTTTGTTCTTTTACTATTTAAAAGAAGGTATCTTTAATTTAATGAAATCATGTTACCTAAACTAATTCCAAAGAAGTTTGATTTCCAACATTTTTAAAATTTGTGAATTTCTACGGTCTGTACAAAAAGAAACTTCAGTCAGCGTTTATTACGCTATGTGTTTATCAAAAAAGCGAGCAGGAGCGAGCGCCCGAGTAAAAATAATTGAGTTGTTTTATTCATGCCCAAAGCAAGTACAGACGGTAATATTTTTAAAAGTATATGCGCCCGTTAGGATCACGTATAGCGAACAAACACACGCTCCCGCTCCAAGCAGCGGGAGTCTAAAAATACGCCCGACATAAATGCACGCTTCTGTTACTGCGTTCTGGCTTTAACATATTCGAGACTGGTGACTCACCACGTAGGTTATGTAAAATCTCATCCTTATAGACTTGTGTTCACAGTGTGGGACATCTACCTGATATTAAAATTGTTCCCAATATCCGATGGCTCACAAGGTGAGTGTTCAGGCTACCCGCTGAAAAGGGATACTGGTTACGCGAAAATGAAAGATTTATTGCTGATAAAATAAGTTTTATTCATTGCAGTCTTTAACACTTGCACTTTCTATATTTTGCTTTAAATTCACTTCAAATTCTTAATTTAGCACTTAACTAACTTATTTCTACACTTATAATTAATTGCTGAAAGAATTTGAAATGTTTATTAGCTTATCTATTTAAATAGTTATCTTGAAATAATTCGAACAGCCAAGTTCTGAATTATTTCTTGACAGGTTCTGAATATTCGTTAAGTATATTTTTAATTGTCCTCGCCAAACTCGCTGAATATTAGATTTCAAAAGAGCCCATGTGCATATAGTTTGAATTCAAACGGTGCATACAAAAATATCGAATTTGGTTGAAATCGAGAAATAGTCGCCATGTTAATTTGCATTCGATATTTTTTCGCCATGTTGAATCAAGGAATTCAAATTTTAAATATGATGTTGGCGGGAAACTTTTTATTTTAAAGACTTATAAATTGACGTTAAAGTTTAGTTTTTACTATTAATATATTAAATGAGATCATTTAATATACACTACTCAAAACAATTAAGGGAACAAAAAAAGTATCTAAATTTTTTAGTGATTTTTGGCGGGCTGTATTTAAGCGAGAAATAATCGTATCGAGGACCTGAAAAAAACATCTTAAAGCTCCAGAACTCTAGTTTTTGAAACTTTCAGCCAACAAATTTTAGAGGCCACGGGCTCACGCAATCCAAAGGAATAGCGGAAGAAAAAAATTTCAAAATTTTTAGTCATTTTTTTTTTGTGCACGGACTCGGAAAATTTTTTTTTTATTTCACCACCCTATGAACCAGATAGCCTGTTAATTCAGCTTTAATTATCTTTTTTGAAATCCTTGATACGTCGATCTGTCGCGGAGATATCCGATATTAAACGAAAAAGGGACACTTTTGTATTTAACCATGGATATCTCATCAACCAATGATTGTACAGAAAATTTAAGGGCAGTTTCGGAAACTGGAATAAATGTCCTAAAAGAATCCGTCAAGACATAAAAAATAATAATTTTTTTTATCCGTAATTTCAATTTTGGAAAAGTCAAAAAAGTGACTTTTTTTCCTTGTTTTGGTAAATTGACCGCATCTTTGCAAATACTGTTGGAAAGGCTAAGGTTTGTAGGAATTTTTACACCTCAATGTACGCCCAATAGCCCTGTAAATCCGCAGATCGATCTATTGGGCGGTTACTTCGGCCCGATCGGTCAAAGTTTTGGAAAAAATTAAAGGAACAAGAATTGTGATCTCAAACATCGTGTAATCTTCTTAAAAATGGAAAAATCTTTTTTTTTATCACTTTTATGCATCAGTCAAAAAAATTTAAAAATCGAAAATTAAAAAAAAACATTTGACTTTTTTTAGAAAATGAAATACTGAGATGTTGCTGCCTCGGCTTTTAATCACTGCCTCCAACCTGTCACGCATATTCGAAATTCAGTTTCGAATCATCGACTGCAGAAACCTCCAACAACTGTTTTGTAAGAACATCTCGGTACTTAATTTTCTAAAAAATTTAAAATTTTTTTTTTTAATTTTCGATTTCTCAAAAAAATTTTTTTTAAATTACGATTTTTTCAATTTTCTTTTTTTTAAATTTACCAAGTAGCTGATGCATATTTGTGAGAAAAGTCGAAAAAAAATGATTTTTCCATTTTTATGAAGATTACACGATGTTTGAGATCACAATTCTTGTTCCTTTAATTTTTTCCAAAACTTTGACCAATCGGCCAGAAGGAACCCTCCAATAGATCGATCTGAGGATTTACAGGGCTATTGTGCGTACATTGAGGTGTAAAAATTCCTACAAACCTTAGCCTTTCCATCAGTATTTGCAAAGATGCGGTCAATTTACCAAAACAAGGAAAAAAGTCACTTTTTTTGACTTTTCCAAAATTGAAATTACGGATAAAAAAAAATTATTATTTTTTAATGTCTTGACGGATTCTTTTAGGACATTTATTCGAGTTTCCGAAACTGCCCTTAAATTTTCTGTACAATCATTGGTTGATGAGATATCCACGGTTGAATACAAAAGTGTCCTTTTTCGTTTAATATCGGATATCTCCGCGACAGATCCACGTATCAAGGATTTGAAAAAAGATAATTAAAGCTGAATTAACAGGCTATCTGGTTCATATGATGGTCAAGTAAAAAAAAAAAATTCCGAGTCCGTGCACCAAAAAAAAATTACTAAAAATTTTGAAATTTTTTTCTTCCGCTATTCCTTTGGATGGCGTGAGCACCGTGGCCTCTAAAATTGTTTGGCTGAAAGTTTCAAAAACTAGAGTTCAGGAGCTTTAAGATTTTTTTTTCAGGTCCTCGATACGATTATTTCTCGCTTAAATACAGCCCGTCAAAAATCACTAAAAAATTTAGATATTTTTTTTGTTCACTTAATTGTTTTGAGTAGTTTATAATGAGTTTTTTGGTCACACGAATTATACACAAAAGTATTAATTCTGATATTTGTTTACGTTGTTTGCTGAGCACCGTGTAACCAAATTGCTCTTGCCAAATATCAGCTGTTTTGGTTGACAGAACTGTCAGGGATGTTTGGCTAAACAAAGCAGGTAAGGATTTTGTTTATTCTTATTTTCAATTTAATTAATTACTTTTTATTCTAGCACTGCAGAGTTCATTTTTTTAATTGATTTTATTTTCAAAAACAATTACCTGAAATTTTTTATTTAGAAGCTTCTATATTTTTCGGTTTCCGTTATAATCTTTAGTAACCCAAGTAAAAATAAGACTTAACCGCACAAACATTGCGGACTAGTGCGGAGATAGCTTTGTTGTTGCAGACGTCGGTTTTGAATGAGTTAGTGTACGAAAATAATTTTATGGTGTTCATTTTAGATTTTAGAAAATATGTAAGAGTACCGGGCTTGGTTTGGACTCCTTCGTGCGTCTTTTATTGATATGTCCCTACAGCGGCCTGGCATCTGGAAAAGCATTATTTTTACTCAGGCGTACCGTGTCTCATTTCAGTGCCATTCAGGCGTTTTGACGATATGCGTGCCCATTTCAGATTAGGAATGCGCGAATCTTAGCAAGGGCAAGTAGCGAGTATTTGCTCGCGTTCATCGTTGTTTGCTACTGTTTTCTGAAAATACGATTTTTGTCAACCTGAGAAACAATTTTTTTTGCTCAATAGGTGAAAATATTCCAAAAACACTAGGACACCCGAATGTTTCTAGCAGTATGATGTTTCTACTCACTAAAAGCTCATTTCTAGAGACCACTGTGTTCGGATCCCTACCATTTGTCGAACCATGTCTAACACCCTTTTCTGCTCAGCACTTCTTCGCTCAGCCTTCTTAGCCTGTCTACACTAGTTCTCGGATCCAATTTTTGATCCATCCGTTGAAATCGTGTCCGTTAGACTGTTTTCTGAAGGGGACCCATCTCTTATAAGCGTTTCATAGTATCTCTCAATTACCTTACATAAAGTGAACCAATATGGAGGTGCAGTGGTCAGCTTGATACATAGACAAGGAAATACAAAAGGTGCATATAAGGGTAAGTTATTGGGAAGATCAGACCTCACCTGTGAGATCCACGTAATAGATAACGATGTGAATGTCCCCAAAGACAGGCTTATTGAGTAATGACTTTCGAGAGAAGCATTGTTACACAAGATGACCGAGAAAGTGCCTGAAGTTTCCGAATCTCAAGAAAGATGTTGAAGGAAAACAACACAACAGGAAAATAAGTTAAACATAGCCACGGGTGAGAGGGGAAACCCGAGGAGAGGTCGAAAAGGATAAGAATGTACGTAGGATCAACAAAGATCATTCAGACAAAGTAACAGCGAAAAAGGGTCAACTAAAAGAAAAAATAATAATATCGGAAGCAGATGCGGAGTGTGCAAACAACCGACAAAACCGAAGGAAAAGGGACCAAGGGAATACAAAGTGGATAATGAAGTAAATCAGAGAAACAGCAACAGAGTTTGTAAAATACCAGCAAGAATGGAAACCTGGGTGAAGATGTAGTGCTTATGGGAGACAGAAAAAGTGTGCCAGGAAAAAGAAAACGTGTCAGGAGTATATACGGCAAATTGTCTCGTAAGACAGGAAAACGCAGGGTCTAAACACGGAAGAAATGGTGAGTATAGAGCCTCTGTGTAGGGAGTACGAAGATATTTTTTTATTTCAGTGATAACCTAAACACACAGATGTTCTGTTTCACTATATACGTACAAAACCCGATCAATCTCCAATAAATCGCAAAATCTATAGGTTGCCAGAAGTACAAAAGGACGTGATAAATCAGTAGGTAGCGGACCAGTGAACAGTGACATAATACATCCGAGCAAAAGTCCCTGGAGCTTTCCGCTTCTAATAGTGCCTAAGAAGCCGGGACCCGATGGGGAAAAACGTTAGAGATTTGTGGTCGATTTCAGTACTGAGCTAGGTCACTTTGAATTTAAACGCTGCCTTTTGGACTAACTGAAGCCCCCGCAACATTCCATCAAATCATGAACCATATCCGCACGGGTCTACAAGGTTTCTGAAGCTTTGTATACCTGGACGATATAGTAATTTACGGGAAAAACTTGTGGCAGCACAACGAACGGCTCAGACAGGTGTTTGAGTGACTGAAAAGAAAAAATTTAAAATTGCAACCATAGAAGTGCCAATTTTTGAGACGAGAAGTGATATACCTGAGATACAAGTGCTCTAGTCAAGGCGCACTGCCCGACCCTTCGAAAACAGCCTGTGTGTCTAAATTCTGGGTTCCAAGGACAGTGAGACAAGTCCAATCATTTCTGGGTTTAGTGAATTACTATAGGAAATTCATACTAAATTTCCCGAAGATAGCAGCCTTGCTGAGGAAGAACACGAAATTTAAGCTGTCAGAACAATTCCAAGTAGTGTTCGACTCCCTAAAACACGCTCTAGTTCAACCACCCTGATTTCAACCAACCTTTTAATGTGACAACGCGCCGGAAAGGCGGTATTCCACAATCAAAATGGAGTTTTAAGCTGTCATATGGGCCGTGCGGAATTTCCGCTGTTATCGGTTGGGTCGAAAATTTACTGTTTATATGGACCACAAACATTAAAAGAGGTCCACAAGAGTAAATACCCCGCAGTAAGAATAGCTGGGCTTCACTTTTAGCTGCCCGAATACGATTTCAGCATAAATAGAAAACAAACCAGGGAAATAGAATACAAATGAGGATACCCTCAGCCGAATCCCCGAATCACAGGAAGCCATAGAAGCGCCAATAGTAACCCAAGCCGAGGTACATGGACACACGATAGTTAAAGAGTTAGTGAAAAATTATACGGCATTACAAATTCGGCAGCGTGAACAATGGAAAATAAAAAAGATAAGGCCCGATTTGATTCAATCAGTTAAATGAATGCTAATGCGGTGCCTCATCCTCATACGAGTCCAGGCTAAAGGGCCACAGGAGGAAATTGGAGAGGAAATTAAGGAAAATCCGGATGAAAATAACGAGACAAACATTGAAGATATTAATAGCGGCATGGATGAAGATGGACCGGATCTGCAAAATGCAATAGGGGTAGGGCATAAATCCAGTAATTCCGAAAAGAAGTAGCAAAGAACGGCGACACGAATTCTAACCAATCCGGAAGACATTAGGGAGGTTTTGGTGGACATCAGGGGGTTTGGAAGACATTTAGGAATATTGGTAGGGAATTTAAACGGAAAGAAATGACCCATGACGTAGCTGCCTACGTGAAAAGGTGTAGCCAATGTCAACGAAATAGGTGCAGTCCAAATACCAGCGAGGAAATGCAAATAACTGATGAGGCCTTTGGGAGAAACTCTGAAGGGGAATAATTATATCCTAACGTTCGAGGGTGATTTGAGTACATTCAATGATTGCTACCCTATTCCCGATATGGAAGCTTCCACATAAGCCAGGATATTTTCCGAGGAAATAATAACCCGATATAGAATCCCCAAGAAACTAGTCACGGATCAGGGATCCAATTTTACTGGTGAAATGTTTGTAGTTTTTTGAACATCACCACAGCTTAGCGCCCACAAGTAAGTTTCAATCTAGAAAATATTAAGATTAAAATATAAGATTGTTGAAACTAGCTGTGATACGGTTCTCCTAAGAAATCCTAACAAGGAAGGGAAATTATCTGCAGAATGGTTGGGCTCTGCTTATAGAAATACCAAGTGAAGTAAAGATGACTATTCCTGTGGGGAAGAGGAAGAAACGGGTCCATAACAATTAAATGCGGGATCACGGCTTCTCCATAAAAAAACAACAACTTTGCAACGGACAATTGGCAACTTTGGTGGGCCAGTGGTAAGGGTAATGGAGTATCATGCGCATGATATCAGTTCAAGACCAGTTCGCACAATGGTTCCTTTTAACTCCTATTCTCCGTCTCAAAGTTATTTTATGGATACGCCTCAATCCACACACACATAAAAAAAATATGCGTCATTATGATTTCCGCGCCCAATAAATATATATATTCTTTTTCGGGATGATGAATCCCAGCGGGAAATATGACCGTGCATGAAATTAGGTATGCAGGAATTCATCGAAGAAATTTTTTGAAATAAATACCAGTGAAAAATATGTATACAAGTCATTCAGAAAAGGAGTGATACCTCACTTTGAGATGTAAAATCGTTATCGATCGTGGCTTACGCATGAGTGTAAGTTTGTTCTTCATTTGTCTCTGTACATGAAATTGCATCTTAAAATGAGTCATCTGCGCAAACGTCGCAGCAGTTTCAATTTTCAAGTTAATTCAAGTTATGCCTTTGGCTTGAGTGGTAAGGTGGAAGTTACAAGCGCGTGGATAAATAGTGCAGTGTGTAAGCAAATAATTTAATTAATTAATTAATTAAACATAAACGGTGTATTATTTAGTAAATCCGCATGTTTTTTAAGTATTCCAGTTTTTCTATACATACTTTCCTTATTTTCTAGAGGCGTTGATTAGATATGGATATAGAGAGGCCGACTTTATCAAGGACATTCGGCTGAGCTTCCGAAATAAAAAAAAAAGACATTTCAAAAAAGAGGCCACCAAAAGGAAGGTCAATACATGATATCGCCAATTTATCTTAAAATTTTTTTTATATTCTATATGAATTTGTTACGTTTCTTCCTATTTCTTTGATATTTGATATTGAAATACATTTTATTTGTTTACGAAAAACTTTAATTTAATCGGTCCTTCCAAAACCAACGAAGTTGTCAAAATATCGTATTTATTTTTTAGAAAACTACTTTAAATATTCTATCAGAAAAATAAATTTTTTTCCTATTTTGACTTATGCTGTTCTTGCAATAACCGATTCAATTATTTTTTCTATCTACCCAAAATCTATTCCTTACTGAAATTAAAGTAATTTTATTCACATAAGAATTATTCGATCTATTGTTCACGGAAGATTTCTTCGATTATTGTTCACTGAAGATTTCCTCGGTTATCATTCATCGAGGTTTTCGTTGATGAGTGTTCATCAATATTTTCATTAACGATTATTCATCTTTGTTTTCATCGACAATTGTTCCTGCAGAAAGGCATCACGCCCTGCCTAGGACATTGTGTGTAAAATTCATCGAAGTTCACGTGCAGAAATGGAGCGAAGTTCCATGCTAAAGACGCAATGCGGCTTCGATACGGTATTACATCCATTTCCCGCTGGGATAGTACAACATACTAAAATGTCAAGGTCATCGGAGCTGTGACTGTTAATTAGACATTTATCTAAGTATTTAAGAGACACAAAAAGATCAGGTTCCTGGAAGACCCTCACCAGTCAGGGAGCGGACTGTAGCACAAGTACAGTACATTCGAATACCCAGGCACACACCACCCCATAAACTAAGGAGACAATTATAACATACCATCAATTTAAGGGGGTTGTGATATATATATATATATATATATATATATATATATATATATATATATATATATATATATATATATATATATATATATATATATATATATATATATATATATATATATATATATATATATATATATATATATATATATATATATATATATATATATATATATATATATATGTATATATATAAGAAAAAAAAACGTTAAGGTAAATTAGCTTAGAATAATTTTTTTATTGTTTTCTGTTATTCCTTATTTTTCTTTTGAAATGTAAAGGTCAATCAGTAGTAGTAAAACCATTTTCTATCCCGCTAAATTTCATTTCTTTTTGCTTTCCCCATTCTGCACATACGGTTCAGACCCCAAGTAAGCTTTGATTTCATTTTTTTGTATTACTTCACAGAACTTGCCCGTGAAAAAAGTATAAATCACGGCAATGTTAAGATGATCTTGCGAAATAACGAAAAAATAAATGGAAAACTTTTACGAAAGCTTTCCCAAAAAGTTTGAAAAGTAAACGACACAATGGATAAGATAGAAGATGAATGCAGTGTTATTAAATTTTAAACGGTCTTAGCTTTTTGAAATTTGATAACACTGCATTTAATGAAAATTCTCAATTTTTTAAAGAATTGGTTTTCGGTAAAGTTTTTTTTTTAAGTAAGTAGGTACAGAGATTATTTAGGGTAACTTGTAAAATGAGCTATAAAACGAGGTGATGGAATGCTCAAATAAGTTCTTAACGCTGCAGCTAATATAACGTAACAAAATCTATAATATAAATAAAAATAGGCCCTTCATTCTCCTATAATATAATAATTATGTATGAACCGATCATTTTTCGTAATGCACATGAGCTCTTAGAAATATTCTCATTTTGTAGTTGGTTTTCAGAGCTGGAAGTTGCAGGATCTTGCAAGGGTTTTTCAAGAATTGGAAATTTTGTTTTATTTTTTTTTTGGTTTTACTCAATACGACTTTTGCGGGGATTATGAGTATCAAGATACTACTATTGGAAATGCGGTAAAGTAAGGTCGCTAAGTTGTAAAGCGGGAGCACATATTACAAAATGGTGAAGTAATAAAAATTACGGATACACATAAGCATGCTGCTGAGCTAGTGGCTCAAGGCAAAGTCAACTTAAAGCCCAACATTCAATGTAATGACCTTCGTCGCAAAACTTTAAGCTCTTTGTACACCGAGGCTCTTCACCCAGTTGCTGCTGAGCTACCCCGGATTAAAAATACGAAACGAGCGATCCGGCGTGTACGGAATGTAGTACTAAAGTCCCATTCATTGCCAAAAACATGAGCTAGTCTTGATTTAAGAGATATTTTCACGAAACGCGTTGGACAATTTCTACTCTATGATAACGGAAAAGCTAATGATAGAATTTTAATTTTTGCTATTTTTGCTCGATTTAGAATATGCAGTATTAAATGCTTACAAAGCAGCTTTCTCTTAAATATGGTTTCATTTTGGCAACTTTCACTTTGAGCAGTGTCCTCACAAACAAATTCAAACGTTCAGAGTCGGACTAAAAGAAAAATTACGTGAATTTACGGGTTTTGCTCGTAATGTAAGAAATCAGCTTACGAACAGGTGAGTTAGAAAAAATCGAAGAAAAATATGTAGGTGAAATCATGTACCTACTCACCTATCGTTGCCGTCACCTGACGGAAGGCCTTCATGAATTGGTGTATTATCGCACTTGCGTAAAGCTAACGGCGACAATTTTCGCCACAGCTGGCCCATTGTCTGTCTCCCTTCAAATTGTTTACTACTGCTCTTACAAAACAATTTCAAAAGTTACAGAAGTAGTGCACTCTGTAGAAAGGAAACAGAATTATCCAAATCCGACAACATACTACGAAATTAATCACGGCCACCCTTTGATAGCTACAAAATTCTTACCATGGCCCCAATACGCCACCGTACTCTATACAGAAGAGAAAATCATAATAGTCAGAGAATCTTCGTAGTCAGTTTATGAATAACAGAATCAAAAGCGGTCCTCCAATAAGTACTGTATGCGTTCAGAATCATTTAAATCAGTCCACGCGTTACAAAGTTAGGTTACCCCTCGCACACCCCAACCCAAGGTCAACATTTTCCATATAGTAGCAATGTGGATCATACTATATACAACAAAAAAGAATCATCCAAATAGGTGTGTACATTAAGAAATATATTTTTGTCGTCGTACTTGTGGGCCGACATATTCCACAAATCAAAAGAAGAATCATCAAAATCGGCCCCCACGTCACGAAGTTACCGCTCCTTGTCCTCATATTAGCCAGGTGGGATTGCAAATCAAACAAACCAAACAACTACAACAAAAGTATTTAATCGTCATTCCTTTTGATCCCGTGAGCTGAAAAGTTCAGGTAGAATTACGTAAATTTTCAATTGTGGTTCTGTAGTTGTTTTATTTGTTAAATTTGCACCGACTTCAAAATGTCGTAATAGATTTAAAATTAAAAATTATTTTATGCTTTTTAGCGCTTTTTGTGAAGTCGGTTCAACTTTTTTTTAAAAACTATTTTATTTTTCACTTTTTAATGTCTTCGACTCTATACAATGAAAAGAACCATCCAAATCAGTCCACGCGTAAAAAGTTAGTTATACCCCCTACCCCACCCCCATTCCACTAAACTTTTTTTCTCATGGTATCAATCAAGGAACATACTCTACTGAACAGAAAAGGAATCATCGAAATCGGTACACGTATTACGAAGTTACTACCCCTCCCCCTCCCCCACCACCACCAAAGGACCAAATTATTCTCCTATTAGCAATGGGGGATCACACTATACAACAGCAAAAGAACTATCCAAATCGGTCCACGCGTTACAAGGTTAGGTTCCACCCCCTTCTCCCACCCCAACCATACCAACAATTTTTTTTTATCGTGGTATCAACCAGCGAGCACACTCTACCCAAAAGAAAAAGAAATATCCAAATCGGTCCACGCGTTACGAAGTTAGACTACTCTTCCCCTCGCCCAACCCCCACCATGGGCCAAATTATTCTTCTATTAGCAATGGGTGATCACACTCTATACAACAGCAAAAGAACCATCCAAATCGGTCCACGTGGTAAAAAGTTAGGTTCCACCCTCCCCCCTCCCCACCCCAGCAACATTTGTTTTCTCGTAGTATCAACCAAGCATCATATTCTACCCAATAGAAAAAGAATTATCCAAATCGGTCCACGCGGTCCTTTCACCATAGGACCAAATTATTCTCCTATTAGCAATGGGGGGTCATACTTTATACAGCAGAAAAAGATCCATCGAAATCGGACCACGCGTTACAAAGTTAGGTTCCACCCCCACCCCCACCCCCATCCCTTTAAAATTTTTTTCTCCCGGTATCAACCACGGAACATACTCTACCCAACAGAAAAAGAATTATCCAAATCGGTCCACTCGTTGCAAATTTAGCCTACCCCTCCACCCTCCCCCCACCCTAGGCCAAATTTTTTTCTCCTATTAGCAATGGGGGATCATACTCTGTACAACAAAAAAAGAACCATCCAAATCGGACCACGCGTTACAAAGTTAGGTTTCACCCCCATCCCCCACCCCCACCCTACCAAAAATTTTTTTGACATGGTACTAATCGGTGAACATACTCTACCCAACAAAAAGAGAATCATCAAAATCGGTCGACGCGTTACGAAGTTATGCCCGGTCAGACATAAAAAAAATAAAAAAATATAAAAAAAAAATAAAAAAAATACGCGTCGAACTTAGAACCTCTGTGTTTTTGGGAAGTCGGTTAAAAAGAATCATCAAAATTGGTCTACGCGTTTACAAGTTGGTAGAGATCGAACCTCTCCCCTACTGCAGCCGCAGGAGAGCAGGAGAGCGTAAAATACAATAATTTATTGTAATGCATAGGCTACAAAACAAGTAGGCATAATTATCATTTCTAGATCAGAAAGTTTCCTTTCGACTTACACTTGGTGGAAGTCATTTATTCAAAAATGAAAAAGTAAAAGCACTTGTTTCACTTCCACAAAAACAGGAGTAATAATTTATTTGCGATGGTTATCACTCTTATATACACTTATTTCTACTTGTTTTGTAGCCTATATAAATTAGTAATTTAAACTTGATTTAGATTACTTATTTATATGAATAATGATAAAAGAAAAACAAAAAACCGGAAAATTTAAATTTTGGACTTAATACGATTTTGGTTTGAGGTACGGAATTCTATCGTGGTACCAATGGGAAAACATACTCTATACATAAGAAAAAGAGTCATCGAAATCGGTTCACGCGTTACGAAGTTATGCCCGGTCATATATAAAAAAAAATACATGTCGAACTTAGAACTTTGTGGGTATTGGGAAGCCGGTCAAAAAAGGGTGACTAATGAAAAACACTGGAGACAAAAGTTGGAAAGTAGAATATTATAGGAATGTTGTCACACTTCACCAAATCAGTTGGAGGTGTGCTAACTCGATTCTGATTTTCTACTATTTTCACAATGAATTGCTCCAGAACATGAATGATCCGATAACAAGTTTTGTAGATATAGCGGCATACAGGGGTTTTTTTGCAGTTGAAAAAGTAAACTGCATTTCCGGATTTTTTTTACTCCCTAACTAAACAATACTCATTTTGAAATGCAAGCCAAAGACGAACAACGACAGAGAGAGAAATAAACTTAATTAACTGCCACAAGCTACAGTAAATGTAACTAATTAAATACAAGATTTAAAATGCATATAGTGCTTTTTAAATCAAACTTTAATATACCAAAAGAATCTCTTATTGTAAATAAAAATTAATTCATACTGCCAAAGGCAATGTCATCAGCCAAAGTCGTACGACTTTTGGGAAGGAATGTGTTCCAAAAAGGCACCTGCACATTAGCTAATCTCAAATCATTAATATCACCAATAGTTGGCCTTTTAGTAGGTTTTGCAGGGCGGAACATTTTGTTTTGTCATCTCCATCACAATCAGAATGGATACCATTCAGTGGTCGTGTTCATAGAGATATCAATGATCGGCATCATGAGCATAAAAGCAAGATGAAAAAACATGTTAAGAGAACGTGGGGTTCCACGTGCAATAAATTATTATTTATGAGGTCAACGGATGATAATGAAATAAATTCGATTGCACTTCCCGTTGGAGAGGGCGGAAATAACTTATAGGGTAAAACTAGATTAGCTTCAGTATGATGAAGCCGATTCGTTAAAAAACACAATTTTAATAAAAATTTTTTTACATTACTTAAAGCAAAAATGCAGGGATGACGATTGCAAAAAAGCTAGAGCAATGGTAAGATTACGAGTACATTGACAAACAGGAATTTATTAATATAGAGAAGATCAGAAACAAAATTTATCACCTCCTCAGAAATAAACTTATTCAGTTTATCGATTTAAAAAAAAAACCAATGCTCATAATTAAAAAAAAAATTTAAAAAAAAATGAATGCTCATAACTTTCGAAATTAGTACCAAGTAAGAATAAGGGTTTTCAATAGCTAAAATTAGTATAAGTTCATTATGTTTTAGGGTTAAGCCTAAGTTTAGCGGTTAATGCAAGTATTTAAAAATTGTTAAAAGGAAGAAAAAACTGTTTTTCAACAATTTTTTCATTAGAGGGTAGAGGAGTGTTGTGTTTCGCGCGGGTGCAGATCTGTTCAATAAACGGGGTCTCTATCACGAAAGCAGAAGTAAAACCTCTGGTTAAACGCTGTCATGAAATCTTCCGGTATGAGATTTACTTCTGAAATGAAACACCTGAACGAAACGCCAGACTTTTTCACCTAAGCGGAAGAGCAAAATAGTAGTAGTTAGCGTAGAGAGTCAGTGAGTATCTTTATTTAGAGTCGAGTAGTAATAGTCGGAAGAAAAGAATATTGGTGTTATGAATAATACTTTGAGAAGTTATAATAATTGGTATGAGAAGCTTTTGAATAAGAAAAGAATATTGTCAAATGTTATGGAGGGATTTTTGAGAAATTATAACAAATATTGTGTGAATTTTTTTGAATAAGAAAAGGTTATTGCGAAGAATGTTTTGAGAAGATATAAAAAGACTATATAAAGCCTTTGATTAAGAAAAGATTATTGTGAAAGTTAAACAGAATATTTGAACAAACGTAGAAAGTTGAAGGTATCATTAGTTGAAAGGTATCATTATAACTTGAAAGAATACTGGAGTTTTGGTAAAAGATAATGGTATGCTTTACAGAGATACGAAAAAAAGAGTAATAGATTAGGTTAGGTTAAATTGGCTGCCTGAGAAAAGCACACATTGTGATACCATGTTGAGGCTACAAAAACTTTAGCAACCCCCATAAAAATAACCTAAGTAATAGGAGGGTGGACATGTTCCCCCCTGTGCACCGAGCCAGCTCCCTGTTTCCAGTGGGACCAGCTCTAGGGAAACCAACATAGATTTGACTAGGTTGGGAAGGGTGTATGGCCCTAACTTGTCGTCGGGAACCATTTTGAACTTCTGATAAATCGAGCCAGGTCCTTGACATCAGTGGAGCCTAGCTCGGTTAACTTTTCAAAGAAGGAGGAGCCCAGAAACTGGTTCCTACGGTTGGCTAGAGCCGGAGAGTTGCCGAGGAGGTGGAGTATGGTTTCCTCTTCCTCTTCGTCATGGCAACTCCTACAGAAGTCGTTTGAGGGCGCGCTCAGTCTATCAGCGTGTCTGCTTATGAGGCAGGAACCCTTGCTAACGGCCACGGTACTGCTAATTGTTTTGCGTCCGAGTAAGATGAGCTCCCTTGACCGTTTAGGGTCGAGCTTTGGCTATATCTGTCGGGTAATCAGGCAAGTGTGTTCCTCCTGCCAATTACTGTTTTCAATCCTGAGAGACTTCTGCAAGAGTTCCAGTTTGAATGTGGCCAGCGGTTTACCCAGCTGGTGGTAAATGTCCGAATCAGGACAAGAGGTACCGATTCTCGATAGTTCGTCGGCTCTGCAGTTGCCCGGAATATCATTATGTCCAGGCACCCAGATGAGTCGCAGTTTCAGATACTCAGATATGTCATTTAGTGCTGAGCGACATGTTATATTTTGGAGGTGGTGTATACTCCCAAGAGGGATTTAATAGCGGCCTGACTAAGTGTGAAAATACATAAATTATCTGTGGGTAGCGCCATTTTTTCCGCCTGAAACGCGCCGCAGTAGTCAGGCAAGCGGAATGAGACGTCGAGGTCCAAATGTTCCGAGAAGATGCCTCCACCCACTTTGCCTTCCATTTTAGAGCCGTCGGTGTAGAGATGCACCGACTCCCCCGTTGGGGAGAACCTTCTTCCCATTCCGTTCTGGTGGGAAAGAAGGAGTCAAATTTTGTTCCAAAGAAAGGCTTGGGCGAGGTTTAGCTCAATATTTTGGAGTAACCGAAGTCAGTTCGCTTCCAGGTCTGCATTGAGTTAAGCCTAATGGAGAATAGTGTTCAGGGCTTTAGAAGGTGTGGTACTTAGGGCTCCTGTTATCAGCAGAGTTGCCATCCTCTGAACTTTATCCATAGCTTTGTGATGGGTTGATACATTCATATCCCATTCATAAGTATAGGTCGTATGACACTCGTATAGAGCTAATGCATAATGCGTGGCTCCATACCCCATCTTTTCCCAATAGCCTTTTTACACGAGTACAGCGCTACTGTGGCTCTATACTCTTTCCTGGACGTTAGGCTTCCAGGTAAGTTTTCTGTCTAGGACTAGACCTAGATACTTAACCTGATTACCCAGTTTCAGCCTAACCCCGTTTAGTGTAGGGCAGTTAATAGGAGGTGTTTTATGCCTCCATGAGAAGAGTAATAACTCTGTTTTGTTCGAGTTTATACCCAGACCACACCCATTACTCCATGATAAAATCTTGGAGTGCGTATTGTATCACTTCAGCCAGTGTGTTGGGGTGTTTACCTGAACATATCAGGGCAATATCATCGACGTAGGCGATAACCTTGTGACCGGACAACTCCAGGTCTGTGAGTAACTCATTCAGAGTCAATATAATAATAATAATAATATTTATTGCAGACAAAGTACAAAAAGATTATAATCTTATAAGTGTACCGCAAAGAATTGTGAAAATAAATACAATATGATAAAAAAAAATTCCCAAAAATCTAAATTGCCAAAGCTAGAAGAATTAAAGATACATAGAAAGAAAAAAAAAATTACACTAATTAAAAGAAAGAACAATAATAAATAAATAAATAAGTACTATATGATAAGACTAGTTAAAAAGTCTAAATTTATCAAGCTAAAAGAAGTAAATATACAAAATAAATAAATATTACACTAATTGAAAGAAAGAACAATAATAAATAAATAAATAAGTACTATATAATACGATAAAATTTTTACAATAGTCTAAAAGAAATTAATATTCAATAAAATAAACATTACACTACTTGAAAGAGAAGAGAGTATGCATCAATTTAACCACTACATATCTAATCCATGCCAAATTGGCATTGACTTATTCAGTTAAACGCCAAGACTTTTGACCTTGTCTCTAAACTCCAAAACTGTCGAACCCAAGACTACCTCCGGAAACTCCTCCATGTCAATCTCATTTCGAGAGAATAGAATACATTCAGAGTTGTTACAATTAAGATTCACCATTCTAGGTCTCCTTATGTAGAGCTAAACATCATCAGCATAAATGTGAATTTTTGAGTCATAGACTACGTCCACAATATCATTAATATAAACAGTGAAGAGAAGAGGGCCTAATACTGGTACCCCTCTATAGATGTGTGTGGAAGCCGAAAGTTGTTCTCCTATCTTGACTTGCTGGCTCTTAGTAGCAAGATAGTTCCGCAAAAGTTTTAACTCCGATGAAGAAAAATCACACTGTTTATCCAATTTTTTAAGTAGAAGTGAATGGTTAACATAGTCAAAAGCTTTAGGGAAAGTGCTTTAAGAAAAGTGCAAGCACACATATTTGATCCGTATCAAGATCTGCTCTAATATCCGCTGTTGTTTAAAAGAGCAGTCTCACAACTGTGTCCCCTACGAAAACCTGATTGCCACTTAGTAATAATATTTCGTTTCTCAAAATAAGTCAGCATTTGGTTAGACATGATCCTTTCAAGCGCCAAACAAAGAAGACTTATTGGTCGGAAGTCACCTGCCTGTGAAGCCTGTGGGACCTTCGGAATTGGAACGACAAAAGATTTTTTCCATGCCGTGGGAAACTGCGAGGTCATAAGACAAAAATTAAATACAGGAGCTATAAATGAAATTACTCCTGGTAAGATAAGTTTAAGAAACTTTGAAGAAATATCATCAGGTCCGAAAGAGCAGGATTTAATTGAATTTAAGCTGTTAAAAATCTCCTCTGCATCAACACATCTAAAACTAAAACCTGAGGTGTTATTTGGGGTTTCAAAATACTCTGCAGACACATTTTGGCGTGAAGTTAATTCCCAGATTACGTATATTTTGCCAGACATCTTTTGTGCGCAAACTAAGATCCAGCTTGACCTTGTAAAACTCTCGCTTTGCTTCCCTTATCCTTAAAGTTACAAAATTTCTGATCTTTTTAAAATTACAATAGCTTTTTTCACTCTTAAGTCGTTTATATTCCTGGTATAATAAACCATTGTAAACCATTGATTCGTTTGTACCTTGATTGCGGCTGTACGTAAATGGATGAGGTTGAGAAAATATCGTGCCAGTGAAGTTCGTTGTAGCTTGAGTATAAATCATGAATATTCATATTTTGATATGACCGAAATTTTATTAGGTTGCTAGTTTTTTTGTGTTTTACCAATATCAAGCCTTAGCAGCAATAGACTGTGATCCAAAAAACTAAGTGTATCTATTTGGTTGTTGTGCAGTACTCTATCCAACGAAGGCTCAACAGCACAAAAATAAGTCGGATTTTTATTAATAATTTTTAAATCTAAAATTTGAAGACAATTCAAGAAACTATCAGATACACCACATGACTTAAGCACATTGACATTAAAGTCACCACCAACTATTTTTGTCCGGTATATGCGAGGAAACCTTGAGAGAGCATTATTCAACTCAAGAAAATTGTCCAAGGAGAAAGTCATGGGAGGACAATAAACGCACACCATAAGACACTTCTCCAAACAAAGACTCACCTCCACACAAACAAATTCTATATTGCTAATTTCAGATCTCTGCACAATTTTACCTTTAATATTGTTCCTTAAATATATTGCACACCCCTACCTCTTCGTCCGGCTCGGTCGTTTCGCAATAATCAAAAGGAAGGAATCTCAACAAAACTGGATGGAATGTTGTTGTGCAGCCACGTTTCACTAACCATAATCGCATGTAATCCTCCCGCACTTCCAAACAAAACTCTTAACTCATCAATTTTGTTTTTCAGACTTCTTGTGTTAAAGTGACACACGTTAAAACCATTGTTTTCGTTGCAAAAATTGCTGATCTCAGATCCCACCCTGTCCAAGCCAGATGAAACATCATAGGAATTCATAACATATCACAAGGCCAAGTGATTCAAGCAACTCATTCATTGAAAATAATCTAACGAAACAAAGAAAGATGCAAATTATTTATTATTACAAATACATAATATTTGAATATGAAAAACAATAAAGATCCTAAAAGTACAATTAAATTATAAATGTCTAATAAATAATTACTATAAATAATAAACAAAAGAGCAAACAACTATACCGCTAATTATCATTGTTTTGATGTTAAGAATCCACGCCAACACAGAGCTCCCGATGATTAGCAAGATTGTTGAGTTGGTCAAGGTTAAGAACCATAATTGGGCTGCTATTCTTAGTTACTTTGACCCGAACAAGACCGCCTCTAGTGGTTGCAGAAAATAAATCGCCCGATCTGCGTAATTGAAGCGCATCGTATAGAATTTTGTTATTTATCGGTTTCAGGCTTTCATTCGCATATACAAAGCTGTCTGAAAAGAAACCTTCAAGCGAACTGAGTTTAAAAGTACCTTTGCCATGGTTATAGAAAGCGGATAAAAACTCTCGGGCTTCATGTTGAGTAGGAAATTTGGCGATGATAGGATTATTTCCGTGCTTCTTTATAGAGTTCTTTTTGACGGCTTTAGTTCGAAAAGCATGTGTGAAAGGTGTAATTTTGTGACCTATTCTGGCAGCAATAGCATGAATTAAGTTAAGTAAGTAACTTAATGTGGCCTTGATGCCAGCCAGCATCAAGACAACGTGGAGGAGGGCAGGGTTCAACGAGAGAACTTCCATATACACCTTCAGCAACGCGACCTCCATCATCTTCCATTTGTCTGGCGTGATGGAGCCGTCCGCGTTGCTGCGATCTTTAATAGCCCTTAATAAGCTGTTCTTCGCTATCTCGCTGAAGGACTTAGCGGTGGAAGAAAGGGGGCCTGCCGCCTTAATCCTTTTGGAAGATGGCTGCTGCTCGTTAGGCGAGCGCAACCTCTTCGGAGTAGCTTGCAATGGGCCTTTAGAGGCCGACGCGCTACCTTGGGCAATAATCTTATTAGCCCATTGCAGAGAGGCCTTTTCCTTCTCTGCGAGTTTCTCCTGAGACACGGAGCTCAGTTTGCGGATGATTCTGAGCGTAGTCCGTCTCTCTTTGAAGGCCACCGTTAAGACATTTCCCTTCTGCTTGGTGGTCGTAGGGTTGGACTGGGATTGCCTGAGGGACGCGCTGGAGGATGTATGTCCGGGTGTTTTAGCCTTGGACAGACACGTATTACCACGCGCAGGTTTCGCAGAGGGAGGAGGAACTGTGCTGCTACTATCGGGTTTGGGGTCCTTGGCAGTGGCGTGTACTTTCCTCGAGGAAGGGGTTCACAGGACTCCTTATTGAGTGTCACCGTGTTGGCCTCAGAAGTGTTGGAGGAGCGAGCAATGCTCGCAGAAGGCTGCCCACTTAACCCGTGAGCCGGGTCTGCCTTAACGGCGGGTTGTCCCCCTTTTCGGGTGGACGAAGTAGTCTCGGTTTTATCTGAGGCTGGGTGTTTCCTATTCATAATATAATTCATGATCGACCATTTACGCGACAAGGCGGTACTCATGCTCTCGATATATAAGTGGTGTTGGGGGAATCAACTATGGTAGAGCCCCTTACCATGATGGTCCTGATGGTACTCTTCGAGGCGGACAGGTATCAAGGAGGCTCAGTTAGAATACAGCTAGTTGCCCCCAGCTGCAAATTATCCAATGGGCACGGTAGTCGCTTAACACTCCGGATTGGGGGAGTTTGATCAAGAGAGTGACTGTCTCTCCGCCCGTCATCATTAGCCAGTCTATAGTAAACTACATGACTGTTACCAGCCGCCCCACGTGGAGGGAGATACGGACTTCCTACAGTATCCACAGTTACGGCACGCCAACAAATTAATGATAATTTGTTAACGCGTTGGTCCCGCTGTGAATCTGAGGACAGCGGCAAAAAAAAAGTAATAAAGAGAACTTAAAATGAAAAGGTGGAGTTTTTACTAAACAGTGACTTTCTTGATTTCAATACCGTCAAGGAGAGAAGTGTAACTCTCCCAGTTACATCACAAAAAAAAAGAATACACAGCAATATGTCTGATCTTGTAGATGTATCAAAGTCATGCTGTACATCTTTTTAATGTCGACGGGCATTGCTACTTACTTCGTACTTTCTTCAGTTTAACAATGTAGCAAATAGTGGTTTGTTGTAACGTTGGGCATGCTAACAAGAACTCGTTGAGAGATTTCCCATTACTTGTTTTACAGAATGCGTCAAAAACGACGCGAAGCTTTGTAGTGCTGCTTTCCTTAAAGATAGCATAATGAGGTATGTAATAGTGTGGCTAATTTTCTGTTGGAAGACTCATTTCTTTTATATTCCCAAGTTCTATATATTCATTCCGACATTTGCTATACTACTTTCGAGATCTGGCTTTCTTGAAAATTGCCTTTGAAGTGTTAAGAACTTGAATTTTGCTTACTGTCTTGATTGTCCTAAAAAGAGAGCTTCGTTAGTTGAGAATGGCAGCTTAACTTGGTATTTGACATTCTCTAGTCTTTAGTGTGTTTGTGTTTACTTCCGTGCTTTTGCTGCAGAGTTTGTGTTTAATCCTGTAATCGTTACAGAAGTTGATGTGCATGTTGCGCCTAAACTTTGACAGGCTGCCTCGGTTATAATGGATGATTGCGATCCTGGATTTATGAGACGGCGCAGTGAACTTTGTTAACCTTGCCTGTGGTGTGTCAATACTAATGCCGTTGATAGTAATGCATTTTTGTTTTGTCTTGTGACAAAGATTTGTAGTGTATGTAATGCTTCCATGTGAATGTTGAAATCATGCCTTGCTTGGTTGTTAGCATGACTGCCTTGGGGCTTGACTTGTTGTGCATTATTTCTTGAAGCTTGTGGCAGTGAAATTTCTTCGTGGAGTGAAGAGTGATGTCTTTATTGACATTTAAATCATCTATAATTGCTAGTGTATTTGGTAACGATATGATTGCTGGAGAAGCTGTTCGAACATCCTTCAGAAGATGTAATTGTCTTACGCTTGTTGGCTACATTCATTTTCTGATATGTTGGACATTTTGAACAAAATGTTTTCCTTTGCATTATGTACATTTGTTGTTGTTAGCTGTGTGATATGATAATGTTTTCTCCTTCGTAAAGTGGGTCGTTTGCTTGGGTTTAGACTCAGTGGTGTCTGAAATTTACTCTAAAATTTTTAGACGAGTATTCAAAAAAGAGTTAAATTGTTGAAACTCCGGTAATTTTTGTGTGAAATATTGTTCTTTCTCCCACAGTTTCAATGTTACGAATGGTAATTTTTGTACTAACAAGTATGTTAATAAAACGTCCTATGAACTTGTGTTAACTTCTTGACCTTTGAATTGTTGTCAAACTTCCTCAAAGACATCTATTAATGATTTCAGACACTTGCTTGTTTCCGTATTTGTTTAATTGACTAATTTTTGAGTTTTTGGTTAACTAAGTTGCGTTTATTCACATATCGTTCTTTTAGTTTACACCATGCTGGCTCTTAATCTTGATCCGTTATTGGTGTATGTCTCAATATTCTTTCTGCATCACTCAGAAGAAAATATTTGAGATGATGCAACTTTTGGACTGAAATTATTCTTGTCTTATTATGCACTACTGATGTGAACCAGAGTTGCCAAGTCAGGTGATTGCTCGCCGATTGGGCTACTTGAGCCGTCAGTTGGGCGAGAAAATTTTCCTCTCTGCGACTAGGCACCTTTTGGGCGATTTTTCAATTTTTGCTGGGCGCTTTTGGGCGATTTTTTAATCTTGCTGGGCGCCTGCAGCAACAGTTCATATTGGCTAATCGAAATCACATAACCCGACGTGACAGTAGAAAAATGTTTGCTGTCGAGTCATCTCAAATTTTAATTTTGAGCGAATAACTTTTCACTAAACTCCGAACGAGTCCAAACTGACGTCGTCACGTCGTGGAAATTTAATTTTTGTACAGCCGACATCAAAATTGTTTTTCTGTCCTCCCTGCGGTTGCTTTTGCTATCCTTTGTATATATATATATATGTATATATATATATATATATATATATATATATATATATATATATATATATATATATATATATATATATATATATATATATATATATATATATATAGATATATACAGTGACGAGCAAAATTTATCATCATGATGATCTTGTTTTCATCATATGCGTTTCTTTCTTTATAACAACAAAACTCGAAGTTGTAGCCTAATAAATCGAATTTCCAATTGTTTTTTCTTTCTTGCATAATATTACAAAGAAAAACAATCTCTGCCAGAGTCAGTAGTTTTGTTGAGGGAAATTAGTTTCTGTGTGTACGTCATGTGATCAATTTTGCACGCTTCTTCCAAATGAGTACAAACCACAAAAAAATCTTTATTTTTTAAAGAGAAATTTTCCACTAACTTGTGTTCCACGTCAAGTAATTATATTTGTCATTCTTTTGCCACTTCAGTCAGATCTCATTTTGCTTTTGTGAAGTAAATTTCATTCGTGTTAGAGCAAAATGCGTGCTTAGTTCGGCGATTAAAAAGAAGTTATTAGAAGAAGTGGAGGTGCCCTGAAGACGGGTAGACCACCGAAGACATAATTGCGGCAAAATAGGGAAATGGCCCGTATGCAACTTCCCGGAAGGAGTTTGCTTCGAAACATGCGAAATGGACCTTGAATGATTGGAAACAGGTAAAATTAAATATATATAATTGGGTTATAAACTTATAGTGGTTTTTCAGATTATTGGGTCCGTCGAAACTAAGAAAAATAGATTTGAGTCGGATGGTCGAACCTGGTATTGGACCAATACTCCACAAAAGATCCAAACTAATTCAGTGAAGCAAACGATGAAGCATGGAGGGGGCTCTATTTTCCTTTGGGGGTGTATCACGTCAAACGGAGTGGGTCCTCTGGTCAGAATTGAAGGTATTATGCGAAAAGAGGATTACCTGAAAATTTTTGAAAACAAATTTACCACTGGCTATACATAAAAGTGGTCATCGAAAAGAGGAAGTCATTTTTCAACAGGACGGAGATCCAAAACACACTGCATAAATAGTTACGGAATGGCTTTAATCTCAAAAGTTCTCTACTTTAAAATGGTCCGCGCAATCCCCCGATGAAAGTCCTATTGAGAATTTATGGGCTTACTTAAAAAGAAAGTTAGCTCAATACCTTGAACCTTCTAAAGGGTCCATGAGCTCTGGAACCGTGCATAAGAAGAATGAAAGATAATTCCACAAAATTTAATAGAAAATTTGTTTAATAGTATGCCATATAGAATAAGTCAAAAATTGCAAAATTGATTACATGACGTGCACACAGAAACTTATTCCCCTTAAAAAAAGTAAAGACTCTGGCAGAGATTTTTTTTCTTTGCAATATTATGTAAGAAACAAGAAATTATTGGAAATTCGTTTAATTAGGCTACGACTTATAGTTTTGTTGTTATAAGGAAAGAAGCGCATATATATATATTAATTCGTCATTAATTCGTAAAAGATTAAAATGTGCGTAATAAATAGTTGGAAGCGACTGGGTGAATTATTAAAGGTTGTGACTATTTGCACTTACGTGTATTTACGTGTACTAACGTGTATTTATGTACGTCAAAAATTTCTGGGAGGAAGAGCTGTATTTGTCAGGCCTTTAATTGCTTTATTAAATGGGGGGTTACCGCCCCCTCGCTCCCTATTTGTAGGTACTGTTACTACATAAAGTACGTAAAAGCGGAACTTTTCCGAATTCAGAAGTACACGTAAAGTACACGTAAGTGCAAGTAGTCACTTACATTAAATAAATACTTCATTAAGGGTATTTTATGTTTTTAACGACGCCTCTACCACAATTTTAAATTTGTAATACTTGTATCGGTTGCTGTGATTACTGTAATAAATATAACATTAAAGTTGTACATCAACAATTTGAAAGACTTGATTGATTATAAAATCAAAAGCCGATTGTTGGGCGATTTCAAATAATGGCACGGCGACTTTGGACGACTTCAGCGCCACGGCTGGGCGACTTTTACTCCATATCGTCTGGCATCTCTGATGTGAACATGTCAAAAAACGATCTCCACATGTCATATTCTTCACTAAATGTCGGTAGTACTATTCTTGGCATCGCTTCATACTATTTGGTTCTATTACTCGTTTCTGTAACGATAATGCTGGTCGCAGAAGTTTTCGATGGACTTGAAATATTGCGAAGACATTCAATTGATTCGCTGAGATAGTCGGTGTATTTTGTTTTTAATGCACTAAAATTATCTTCTTCTAAATAATTGTATGGCTTTTCTGAAGTGGTTTTAGCCAAATTCACTTTAATTGCTATGGCAACTGCATTGTATTTACTTCACAATTTCTTCAAATCTGCACTCTTGACTTCAAAAAACCTTGCATTCTTTTCGCAAATGCAGCTTTTCGTCCGTTTTCGATCAGTTTTTTGATTCGTAATCGCGTAACTTGCTGTTGAGCTTACAAATTGAATATTAATGTATATATCTTTGGATTGTGTACGCTAATTAACTTTATTGGCATGTGAACAGAACTTGTGTTTAAAAACCCTAAAACTAAAAACGAGAACAAACGGTTTGTATGCTGTTCCTGGATGGAGCCACCAAACAAAATATTGAAAAAAGATTTAAATGAAATATTAATCTCAACATTAGCGGAAAAAGATATCCTGAAATTAACAATTCAAATTTTGGATGTAAAAAAATATAAAGGAAACGCTAATACAAACTTTGTTTGATTCTCAATTTTTATTTTTCCATCAAACGGTACAAGGTCACAACGGTTACCGGATTTACTGTTTGTTGAATTGAGGTTTTGATTTCTGAAACGTTATATTGCAATCATACAGTTAAGTAGATGGGTGAGAGAATAGTTAACAGCTAGTGAATCTATTACGTGATTAATATAACCGTTAATCAGATAAAATTCACTAAATTAATTATTTCACAAATTAATGAAACCTTATCTTTTTTCAAACCTTTATTTTTTCATATAAATTCATATAAACCTTTATTTTTTCAATAAACTGGGAGAAAGAAATTTACTAGATATACAAAAATGTATTAAAATTCACTGCTGAAGTAAAATGGATTATTATAATATAAAACGCAAGGCAAAAAAAATTATAAATCCCATAACTCTTTAATGTCCGTCACCATCGAATTATCTTAAAAAAATGCTTACTTCGAGCATATGTTTTAAACAGATGAATTCGCTCACACATTAAATTCCAAAAAAAATTTAAGTGAAAAACTTCACAAACCACTAAGAAAAATATATATGAGGCATTTCACGCGAAGCGGACAGCGAAAAAAATGTCAGGTTCTGGATTTTGTTCATATTTGGTTTAATTGTACTTCTATATGTCCTGAATGAATGTGCATTTTTATTTTTTTTCTATGAAGCCTAGTTGCCCTTTTCTAAGCCTTTAAAGAATTGACAAAATTTGAGGAGCGGGTTTTTTGAAAAAAAAATTTGCTATTATTCAAAGTGGTAGGAAAAATTAAATAGTGTTATTTTAAAGACAAATAAATGTTTTTCTTGGCTGTTATTACAGAGTTGAAAAAAAAATTGTTTTTCGTATATAAAACCAGAAGTTAACATATCAAATCGGATTTTACTTAACTTCGACATGTTTAAAAATTTTTGTTTTTATCTCAAAAACTAGCTAATAGTTCATAAAGAATATGTGTAAAATTTTAGAATGTGAACTGCATTCGTATCGAAGATAGAGAATTTAAACTTCAATTTTTTCATGTTTCCATACAAAACTATCGCACTGGCCAAACGCCGACTACGCGCTGCATTGTGTTCGAATGCAGATCACATTATGAAACTGAACAGGGATTTGCTATACATTTTAAGTTATTTTTTGAGCTATTTAAAAAAAAGTAAACATGTCGAAGTTTGTCAAAATTTAATTTTAAATATTAATTTTGGATTTTTTACATGAAAAAAAAATCCAATTTCGAATTGGATACCACGACTGTGAAGAGCATGCAATTTCCCATAACAATCACTATTTTACTTATTTTTAATAAGTTTCTTAATATGATTAATTACCTTTGAAACAGGTCATACATAACTTCTTCACAATTGTTGGTGGTCCGCTTCGCGTGAAATGTCCCATATACAAAACTTCAAAGAAAGGAATTCACCAAAAAAATTAACTATTTTTTCAACAAAAAAAATAAAAAACCCAAAAATAAAACCAAATCCAAAAAACAATTTTCAAAGGAAAATGTTTTTTTCCAAAATCCAAAATTCAGCCAAAACTCAAAATATTCGGAGTCATCTAACTTCGGAACATTTTTCGCAAATTGTATTTTTGACATACATGAATGAGGAGATTTTGACATTAACGTCGTTGAAAAAAAAATAGTTAATTTGAAACAATTCGGCCAAGCACATAAATTTACGCAATGATCATATATGACTACATCTTCAGATGAAAATACTAATCTAATAATGTTTTTAAAAGTACAGATTTAATACCATATTTGTGAAATATATAAATTGATATGTTGTAAGCTATAAATAAAATATTTTTTCTTATGTTTCTAAATAATCAAAATAAGTTATATGATTTGATACCGATATTAATGAATTTCGATATTTTTTTTTGCAATATATCGAGACTCAGTATTGCCATGATTCAATACATTGCGATGCCAACTATCGAAATTTATGTTTTCGATTCCCATCTTCAAAGAGAAGTGTGCTCCTTGCTATATTGGTACCATCGAACAACTCCTTAAGAATAGAATCGCCAAGTTGGCGACGCCAACCATAGGTCAGTCATAAAAAGTCGCGAACAAAAGAGCACTGGCAAGATCACTGATTTACAGCGTCATAAATTGTACGAACTCATCTCTGCAATGCGTCTGTCTCACTCACTAATGCTCTAGCCAACTAAACGATAATTAAATTGCTGGTAGAGTATGTATGGTTAAGCTACAGACTGTCATGGGCTAATGTTCAGTTATCACTATGCTAGTTGTAACCGTGTTACTTTCCATTGATTTTTGGGTAATAGACCGTCAATATTTTTTCAAATATCCACTTTTTCAAGCTCTGCACTAAACCATACAAAACCTCAATTTTACCCCGAAAAAAAAACCAAAAACAAGTTCCCTAAAAACTCCCCTGTCAAGTAAATAACCCCGCCTGACATCACTATCCTAAAGCTTTTTTGCTGGAGCTCGTTGACTTGGACTCTCTTTTTATTTTTAGTATCAATCACGTACAGCGCGCCTTTTTTTTCGCCGGCATTTGTTTAATTCATACGTGGGCTAATCGCGTCATGCTCGTATCTTTCAAATTAATTAAGCAGTTATTAGTTGAGTGTGGTATAGAGTAGAAGTTTGAAATTATAAGCGGTCAAGTTTAGTGATTAATTCGGTTTGCTTAAGGTTTTTTCCTTCAAAGTGATACTAGTCTGTAATTTCAAATTTTTTGATCTAATTTGGCCATTAGTTATTGATTAGTTTTGCAAATATGCCACTTCCGGAAACGTTTGTAAAAGACTTCCATGACGAAGCAAGCTGCGCGCAAATGACCTATCAGCCACTTGGCAAAACCGGTATAAATGTGTCTAAAATTGCTATCGGTGGCGGCACTTTGAGTGATTTATACGGGTTAGTACCTATCTTAATAAATTTAGCTACAATGATTATTTTCACCAAATAAAAAGTCTTGCCGGTGAATGAATCTGCAGAAATAATGCTTTTCATTTAGTTGTCAAGTGCTAGTGAACATTCAAATTCCGAAAATTTTGAACTGATAAAGCTTAATCAATCAACTTATCTGTTAGGTTATTTATTACTGCAAACATGTACGAATGTGCGATAATTTTGAGCTCAATTACCTCAAAGCATAAAATATGTAGATGTAGGAGATTGAACCCGGTCATGGCACCGGTTTTGTTTGGTGGTTATAAAATATTTTTTCGACATTATTATGCGGACATTTCTATTACATTTGAGGATTAAACTCAAATGCTTTCTTTCTTTCCAGAAGTTTTCCATGTCATTGATAGAAACATTTTTTAGACATTTCTCAAACGAAGTCTTTTTTTAAGACCAATTTTCTCCCGGTTGTAGGTAATATTACAAAATACAATGTAAAACTAAAAAAATAATCATCAGAAATACAAACTTTATCAACATTTTTTAAATTTAAATTTTTATGCAAATCAGAACATGGAGAATATGTTTTGATGCGTCCTCCCAAGATATGTATTTTCTAGCTCAGGAGATGGGAGTGAGTTTGTGTTAAAAGATATTGGCCGCCAGGTAGTCCTTTACTCATTGCTGGATAGGCCACGAGACCTATCTCGAGCCGGATATAAAATTATAAATAAAATTATTTTGTGATTTAAAGTTATGTTTATTCTACATTCCAGCAGAAAATTAGTTGAAGTGGTTAGTCAATGAAAAATGTACCCTTATTTCACCATTTCGAAAATTTCAAAATGGATGCAGTTTTGTTGCTCTCCAAGTTTTAATTATTTTGTGTTAAAAAAAGTTATAATAAGTAAGCATTTTAAATACTTTGGAATTCAAACACTTTGGTAAAATGGTATCAAAAAGTTATTTTCGACAAAATTCAGAAATTCAGAAATCGGTATACAAAATTCAACTTACTTTCGACATAAATTTTCGAAGCAATTCCACGTCAAATCATCGTGTATTCCACGCAACTTTGTTTTACTGGGATGTTATAGGAAATAAATACAAAGTTACCGTATAAATTTTAAAAAAGTGCACTCAACAAGAACGATAGGAGATGAAGATTGGATGGTGAATTAATCCAGTCACGAAGTTTTAAATTTCCCAATTAAAAATGGCTCCAATACCGCCAACTTGCTCCTTTCGTATATCCGGTATATCTGTGTCAGTTCGGTCTTTGCGGATTAAATAACTTGACAAACACTTCAAATGTTTTTATGAATAATATTGTAGATTTCACTATAGATATCTGTTATTGTATTGTTCTTATTTATTTTTCTGTAAATCACATTCGCTGATTTTTATTATAATTTCAGTTCTCTAACATTTGTTCACTGTCTTTTGAAATTTCAGAGTGTGTTTAATTTTAATTTTGTGTCTTCAACAGATTTTTAAATGCTTATTATATTATTATTCGTGTTTTTTTACGGTGCGGCCAAAACTTTGATGCGTTAGCATGGCTTTAGCCGGAAAGGAATTAGGGTAAGGGAACTGAGGAAACTTGAATGTTTTTTTTTTGTTTTGCATTCCTACGAGCAAGACAGCAACCCAGAGATGGAGTGGATTTTTTAATTTAAGTATTAAAAACCCACGGGAGACCTATTTTCGTACCCGGGAACATGATGGTCGTGCTCCTCAACCAATTGATCCAACTATGTGCTTGTTTTCGTTTATTATATTTTGTTTATTACTGAGGAGACATGGAATTTGAATTGTAGATATTTTGATATCTTTTACGACCAGAGTTGCCAATTCGGGCGATTTCTCGCCGATTGGGCTACTTGAGCCATCAGTTGGGCGAGAAAATTTTCCTCTCTGCGACTAGGCACTTTTTGGGCGATTTTTAATTATTGCTGGGCGCTTTTGGGCGATTTTTTAATTCTTGCTGGGCGCTTTTGGGCTATAGGCTGAATCAGAATGCACGGCAGCCTACAGCAACAGTTCATATTGGCTATTCGAAATCACATAACCCGACGTGACAGTTGAACAATGTTTGCTGTCGAGTCATCTCAAATTCTTATTTTGCGCGAATAACTTTTTACTGAATTCCGAACGAGTCCAAACCGACGTTTATCGCAAAGGCATTTTTTCGCTCAGACATAAAAGTATGCTCAATGCCGTCGTCACGTCGTGGATATCTGATTCTGATACAGCCGACATCAAAATTGTTTTTCAGTCGTACCTGAGGTTGCTTACCGCCCCCCCCCCCCCACCCCCCACCCCTACCCACGCCAGGGAATATATTTGCAAAGTAGTACATAAAAGTACATAAAGTAAGTAAATGCGAAACTTTTCCGAATTCAAAAGTACACGTAAGTACACGTAAGTGCAAATAGCCAAATAAATACCTACTTAAGGGTATTTTTTGTTTTTCTCGACGCCTCTACCACAATTTTGCTGTGATTAGGGTAATAAATATTACATTAAAGTTGTACAAACAACAATTTGAAAGACTTCATTGATTATAAAATCAAAAGGCGATTTTTGGGCGATTTCAAATAATGGCGCGGCGACTTTGGGCGATTTCAGAGCCAGGGCTCGGCGACTGACATCTCTGTTTACGACCAGTTCATGAAACGTGGGAATAATCTTTTAAGTATCGTTAATATCACATATGCGGCGCCAGTTCGGATTAGTCTTTTTCTATTTCGAAAATTTAATAGATAGTTTCTTTTTAAACGAAATTATCATCGATTATGATTAAATAGTTTCCTTTTAATTTAAGTTAACCAACATATGAATTCTTTGTAATACTCTTATTTATTTTTACTACGATTCCTTTAATGTAAAAATTAGTAAATTCAAAATTACATGCGTCACGGATACGGAACTAAAATATCCGCGAGAATTGACTCTACGTTGCTTAAGCAAACTTAACGGGACCCGGTGGTCTAGCGCGCGTAAATTTAAGGCATTTTCAGGATTTTTTTAAGGTAAACCCAATTAAAAAAACGATAATTGAACTATGTACATTTAATAAACTACTTAATACTCATACAAAAAAAAATTATTATAAAAAAAAAATTTTTTTTATAAAAAAAATGTAGCTGAAAATAACACCCTCAACAAAATCGACCAGGGTGGCGTTGATGATTTCAGGTCTGTCAGTCATTTGAAAAATTGAAAAAAAAGATTATTAATTTATATGAGTGTCTCTATCGTTGGAACTAAAATAAATTAAAAAAAAAAATTTTGACGAAGTGGTGCACTTTTGAATTTTGGGTACCAAAAATACGACTTTTTTTCGATACTTTTTTAACAAAAAAACAAAAAGTTATTAAAATAAAAATAAAAATAGTTCCGACGATAGCCACTGGCATACTGAATAACATATTCAAAATTTAGCCCAATCGGATGGACAGTTTATTTTTTTTGCTCTACGCCGTGCAGACAAAAGTAGTTTTGAGATAAATGAGCATAAAGTTTTCCATTCATGAGGCGGGCCAACCGTTCGCTACCTGCTATAAAGACTGTAGAAACTAAAATACTGTCAATATTATTATAAACATTTAACAGTATATACTCGAAAGACTATACTTTGGAAAAAAAAATTCGATTTTTTGAAAATTGTAGACCACCGGGTCCCCTTAACTAATAGCAGTAGGTACTGCGTCCTTCATCTTCGTTTTAAACAACCGTCAGAAGTATTCCCATGATATTTTGTGAAAACACATTTGTCATGATGTAATCGTCTATCCGTTTTCGTGCAAATTTGTGGTTTTTTATGTGATATATAAGGATATCGCAAACGCCCAAATGTCCGCACAGTGCAGCATATTCAAATCAATCCATCAAAGGGTTTTGATTCCAGAAAAACATCATCTAATTCTAAGTTTAGGTACCCAAAACTGGCTTATTATTCTGAAATTATACAAGGCGCACCTACAGGATCAATAGTTCCAGCAAAAAAAAAACGCGACATTGACAATAACCAACACAATATGCTTTCTAGGACGTAACAGTTTCTTTTCTCTAGTTTGGTTTTTTTTATTTACTCTAGTTTGCCTTACGGCTGAGCGACCTTCGATTCGATCTGGAAAGATCGATTTTTGATCTTTATATTTTTAGATTTTCGAGAGGATTTTGTGGAACCGATTCCGATTCTGCTATTTAATGTTAAGCAATTTTATCCTTCCCCGCGTAAGATTTTTTTTTCATTAGATCAAGTTCTAACACCAAAAACTCAAAGGCATAACTCTGTGGGTTGGATCGTTTTTGCATAACAACGACCAATTAGAGTCGCAAGTACTTTCTTTATCAACTACTAACTTTTTATTTCACGCATGAATTTTTCACACGAGATCACGCTAAAGACATATTCTGCTTCGTAATTTCACGACTTCTTAACATTTTTTTTTAATTCTCCAAATTAATATTTGTTTTTAATTAATAGCATATTGTCTTAACTTTAATTATCTTTCTGCAGAGTACTTGACGAAGCAGAGGGTATTGCTACAATTCAAGAAGCAATTAAGAGTGGTATTAATTATATTGACACCGCCCCATATTATGGACAAGGACGGTCAGAAGAGATATTGGGAAGAGCTCTTAAAGGTATTCCCCGTAAGGCATACTATATTGCTACAAAAGTCGGGCGGTATGAAAAAAATTTTGAGGGAATGTTCGACTTTTCCGCAAAGAAGACACATGAAAGCATTAAAAGGAGCTTAAAACTTCTCGGTTTAGATTATGTTGATATTATTCAGGTAAGTACAATTAACAGAATCGACTGCTATTACTCTTAATAAACTACTTATTATAAAGCATTTTTGGCCTAAATTGAACCATTTTCAAATTAAACGAAACTATTTTTTAATTGAATGAAACCATTTTCGAATTAAAAGAAACCATTTTCAGATTAGAAAAATCCATTTTCACATTGATTGAAACTATTTTGAAATAAAATGAAACGTCGGAGAATAAAATATGAATATATATATATATATATATATATATATATATATATATATATATATATATATATATATATATATATGTGTAAGTTGTTTTGAACGTTTTAAATATTTTTTTTTTTTTAATTAACACCTGAGAAGTTCTGTATGTCATTTTAACTTGAATTAAGTTAATTAAAATTTGGTTAGGGCGAAAATGGATTGGCAATACTGATTGCCCGGGTATTTCGTACTCCCAGTAAGTGTATTTCGTATATTTTAAAATGAAAGCAGCTTACAATATAAAAGAGGTTACTATCTCGAATTTGAAGTTTATACCAGTGGCAGTTCTCCATTTGGATAAAATTCGAAACTTGTGATCTCAAAAACATTACCAACACAACACATCTTTCTTTTATAGGTAAAAGTAAACATATCCGATATGAAGTATCTGTGCTGGCCCAAGCCCACTTATTTTGCGAAAGTTCTTACACAATTTTCTTTTCCGGAACACATGTCCACTTTGCTACGCAAGGGCTCTATCTAAAAGTCTGAACTGACCGGGAAGCGCATCTGAAATTGTTCATA